>OX382275.1:35000-1235000 GCA_947507595.1 Pyralis farinalis
TTGCTATCCCTGGCGCGCTCACTGGAAGACTCTACAGCAGCGAACTCAAAATTTTTAAATTAAAATTACTCGGACTACAATTAAAAAAGTAAAAATTTTTGAAATTTTTAAAATTGTTATAAAAAAATTAGTAAATCTTAAACGTTGTTAATTTTATATGATAGAGTACCCTTAGTACTATATACCACGATTTTTTCGGATTTTTTGGCCCAGCGGTTCTCGAGATACGGAATTTTAACTGTTTTTCTTAAATAATTCGGGAAATATACAAAAATATTAAGTTTTTACTGCGGGGGGGTGCTTAAAAGCACCAGTGCGAAGGGATCATCCCTAAAAACCGACCCTGTAGCTTCAAAATCAAAAGGAACCAATTTAGAACCAAATTTTAAAATTAAAATCCAAAAATTAAAACTTCTGTGGCTCGGGATCCGCTGGACTTAGAGACACCGGATTTTCGGTGTACACTATAAAATTGTGTATAAAATATAAATTTTGCCAAGAAAACCGAATCGGAGAGAAATCCTCCGATAGCGTCCAAACCGCATCAGCAAGGTGGGGCAGGTGGAGCCAAGCTGCAGGGAAAAAACCCGGACCTTCTGCGACCAACGGTTGAGGAGTTAGAGGCATTTTTCGCCCAACTTTGACAGTTGGGCCGCCATCTTTGTTTTCTTAGAACCAGCATAGCTCCTGAACCGTTGGTCGTAGAGATTTGCGGATTGGGCCAACGGGCTGTGGGACATCCCCTCCATCCGTAACGCCGACTTTTGGGCGGATTCCGCCCAAAAATTTTTTGACAGCCGGAAACGGTCCGACCGGATAGAGGAGAAAAATCCAGCCTGTCTCAACCCGAGAACCGACGGTCTGCGACCCCTGGTTCGGGAGATATCGCAAGTCAAAGTCAGAGTTTGACAGGTCGGCGGCCATTTTGAAAATCTTTGGGCCCCGATATCTCCGGAACCGGTGCTCGCAGAGCGTCGGGACTTTTTTGGACTAGGAGGCCTTGGCCTATATTTTTAAAATCTCAAGGACGTTGACGGATTGGAGAGACAAAAATTTTTAATATAATAAAGAGCGGGAACGGGTGGGGCTCGGCGAGCAGGTCGCGACGGTCCAAGCGCGGACGAAATCGGACCACGGGTTCTCGAGTTATAAGCAAGAACCAGTTTTGGGTTCTTTGATTCTTCTTCTTCTTAGAAACTTTGGACAGCTGTAGCTCGGGAACCGTTGGGACTAGCCGGCCGTGCGAGGTATCGTTGTGACGGGCTCGACGAGCTCTACCAGTCCAGCCCATCAAATTTGCTCTACGTAGAGTCGGTGGGAATTTGACCACCACGACCCACAATTTAGACCGTGGGACGAAATTTTTTCGTCCCACTGAATTGACTAGAGTGCCCGCAACGGTACAGCGGAACAACTCAACTCTACCGACTCTACAATCCGGGCGAAAGTTAGGTTAAGTGACAAGAGTCTGAGACTCCACTTTTCTATACATATATTTTAATTTATATTATAATTGTGTACTTTTGCGTCCTTATTGACGCACCGTGTCGGTTCACGCACAGCTATTTTAACTTCTACAAGCAAGCGTCACCGGCACTCAGACTACCCCAACATGTTTGGATACAGAACCCCGGATGTGAAGGGCAGAGGTGTCTCTACACCGCCAAAAGACGCGAGGAAGTCTCCTGGCTCGCCAGTAGAGGTGGGGAAAACACCCACGAAGACGGTGCGTCGAAGCATAGACGTATGGGAAGCCGCCAACACGGATCCCACCCCTACCCTAACACGGGGAGCAAAGGAGGCTGGTCCCTCTAAAGACGAGGCACTAGCAAGAGGGACTTCGAAAACCACGACAGGACTAACTGCCACCGTCGAGACGAAAAGTCCAAAGAGTTTCGCGAGCCGCACAGCGGAAGCACACGCCAAATTGCTTAAGGCCAAGCACCACCTTAACGGCCTTAAGTCAATGAAGAAGGAAGTAAAGACGGTGGTCATAGAAGTCATTGACCGACTTTACCAGCTCGTGAAAGAGGCCGAGGCGGCAGGTAAGACAACGAAACCCTCCAGTAGCATAGGAACCGTTGAAAACCCCAAGCAGACCCAGCAAACTCCGACGGCCAACGCCGAACAAAATCCTCTGTGGAGCAAGCTGGAGGAACAAGCGAAGCTACTGGAGGAAACGAATAGGAAGATCGCAGAGCTAAGCGTCAACCTGAACGAGCATAAGGAGGTTCTGGGCCAAGTCAGGAGCGCGACTTACGCCAACGTGACAGCTTCGAGTAGTGGAGGCAATAACACACAAAGGAGCACTTTACACTCCGTGGTTATTGCTTCCACTGACGAAACAAAGACAGGAGAGGAGACTCTGAGTAGAGTCAGGGAAGCAGTGGACGCAAAAGAAGGCTGGATTAAGGTGGAGAGAGTCAGGAAAGCAAAGGACAGGAAGGTTATTCTAGGGTTTACCACGGTGGAGGACAAGAATAAAGCCAAGGAGAGAATAATATCTAAAGGAGCCGGACTCACCGTGGAGGATATTAAAAACAAAAACCCTCTCCTGATCCTCAAGGATGTTCTGACCTCGAACACAGATGAGGACATCCAAAAGGCGCTGCAGAACCAGAACAAATCCGTTTTTAAAGATCTCAAAGAGGAAGAAGGAAAGGTACTAATAAAATACCGAAAACGAGCAAGGAATCCACTCACCAGTCACGTGGTGCTGAGCGTCTCGCCAACAGTCTGGCAAAGAGCCACAGCGCAAGGCTATGTCCATATCGACTTGCAGCGGATCAGAGCTGAGGACCAGTCTCCACTTGTCCAGTGCAGCCGCTGCTTGGAGTATGGGCATACCAAGCGCTTCTGTAAAGAGCTGGCAGACCTCTGCAGCCACTGTGGTGGACCGCACCTAAAAACGGAATGCGCCGATTGGATGGCCGGAATCCCGCCAAAATGCCGGAATTGCGTAAAAATGGACCAATACGACAACGAGCACAATGCCTTCAGCCACGACTGCATGGTACGCCGAAAACGGGACGAACTAGCACGGCTCACCGTAGCGTATTGCTAAGGGCGTCCCGGGCGACACCATTTCCTACTGGGTGCTCCAAGCAAACCTCCAGCGTAAAAACCTGGCGACCAAGGAGTTAATGCTGGAAGCCAAGAAGCGGAGAGCTGCAGTGGCGCTACTCCAAGAGCCCTACGTGGGTAGGAACGAAAGGATGGGATCGCAGCCCGGCGTTAGAATCTTCCAGAACACGGTTGGGGAGGGTAGAAGGAAGGCAGTAATTGCCGTATTTGATAACGACCTAAAAGTGACGCAATACCCGGACCTCACCACCAACAACATCGTGGTGGTGGGGATCCAGACCGTGTCCTGGGAGATCACGCTGGTCGCATACTATTTTGAACCCGACCTACCCATAGAACCATACTTGGCTCAACTACGAAGGATTGGAGAGAAGATAGGCCACAAGAGGTGGATAATAGGAGGAGACGCCAACGCAAAGAGCACCTGGTGGGGCAGTCTCAAGGTCGATGGAAGGGGTAATGACATGGCTGGAGCTCTCGGCGACATGGGGCTACACGTACTGAATGAAGGCACAACCCCGACATTCGACACCATAAGGGGCGGCGTACAATATCAAAGCTTCGTGGATATAACCGCATGCTCGACAGACCTCTTGAACCAGATAGAGAAATGGAGAGTGGATAGTGATTTGGTGAATTCGGACCACAACGGCATAGTTTTTGGCATCCGTCTAGCCAAGGCCAAAGGGATACTCATCAGCAGAACAACCAGAAAATATAATACTAAAAAAGCTAACTGGACAAAATTTACGGAAAAATTGACACAGCTAAAAGCTGAACAAAAATTAACGAAAAATGATATTGACAAAATTGGAACTGCTGATGAGCTGGAGGCCGCGGTCAAAACGTATACCGACATAATAACGGAGGCCTGTAAAATATCAATGCCGACAAAAAGGACGAAAGACGAGCTGACTGTGCCGTGGTGGTCCGAAGATCTCGCCAAACTCAAAAAAGAGGTGGCAACCCTGAAGAGAAGGATAAGGAACGCCGCTCCTATAAGAAGACCGAAGGTAGTCGATGAATATATCAAGGCCAAAGAGAGATACGAAGCCGAAGCAGCAAAAGCCATGGTCGATAGCTGGAAGGATTTCTGTGGGAGGCAGGACAGGGAAGGCCTATGGGACAGCATATATAGGGTAATTGCAAGAACGCACAATAGGGAAGAGGACCTGCCCCTAAAACAAAACGGAGAGAATCTAGACTCCAAAGGCTCGGTGGAACTCCTCGCGCGCACATTCTACCCGGAGGACTGCGCGGAGGAGGATAATTCATACCACAAAGACGTGAGAACCAGAGCTGGGGAGGTGAATGCTGGGGAACGGGATGACCCCTGTGACCCACCATTCACACTCGCAGAGCTCCGACAGGCCTGCAGGTCCTTCAACCCCAAGAAAGCCCCAGGGAAAGATGCCCTTACGGCGGACATATGCGTTAAAGCCATAGAAGCGGACCCAGAGGCTTTCCTTGCTCTGCTGAACAAGTGCCTCCAGCTGAACCACTTCCCCGACCTGTGGAAGGAGGCGATCGTTGTCGTATTGAGGAAACCGGGTAGGGACGACTACAGCACACCCAAGGCCTACAGACCCATCGGCCTTCTGTCGATATTGGGCAAAATACTGGAGAAGATGTTGATGGCGAGAGTAAAGCACTATATTCTCCCGAAAATGAGTGCCCGCCAGTTTGGTTTCATGCCGCAGAAAAGCACGGAGGACTCCCTCTATATCCTACTGAAGCACATAAGGAACAAACTCGCGGAAAAGAAAATCGTGGTATTAGTGTCGTTGGATATAGAGGGAGCCTTTGATAGCGCATGGTGGCCGGCCATCAGAATCAGACTGGCGGAAGAAGGATGCCCGATAAATATTAGGAAGATAGTAGACAGCTATCTGAATAGTAGGAAGGTCACTGTACGTTATGCTGGAGAAGAGTACAGCAAAAAGACCGAGAAAGGTTGCGTACAGGGTTCGGTAGGGGGTCCCATCCTGTGGAACCTCTTACTTGACCCACTCCTCAAAGAC
Organism: Pyralis farinalis; assembly: GCA_947507595.1. Lineage (NCBI taxonomy): Eukaryota > Metazoa > Arthropoda > Insecta > Lepidoptera > Pyralidae > Pyralis > Pyralis farinalis. Next base: position 40,106 of record OX382275.1, read on the forward strand.
CTTGAGCGGAGAGGAGATTACGTCCAAGCCTTCGCCGATGATGTCGTCCTCGTCTTTGACGGTGATACAGCTCTGGAGATCGAGGCGAACGCGAATGCCTCCCTCGAACATGTCCAGAGGTGGGGTGTCCAAAACAAGCTGAGATTCGCACCAAATAAGACCAACACAATGGTGATAACTCGCAAGTTAAAATACGACACCCCGCGTCTGAGCATGGGCGGGGTGGACATAGCCACGACCAGAGAGATCAAGATATTGGGCGTCATCATCGACGATAGGCTAACATTCAAACCGCACGTGGCAAACATCTGTAGGAGGGCCTTGGGTGTGCACAAACAGTTGATTCGCGCTGCAAGAACGACCTGGGGGCTTCAACCGGAAATAGTCCGATTAATATATAATGCAACGGTAGAACCGATCATCCTGTACGCCGCCAGCGTGTGGGAGGCCGCAACCTTCAGGAAGGGAGTTCAGAAACAACTGAACGCAGTGCAAAGAGGCGTGGCACAACAGATATGCAAGGCATACCGCACGGTGTCGCTCAACTCAGCGCTGGCTCTGGCGGGGATTCTCCCACTTGACCTGCGGGTGCAGGAAGCCGCGGCTCTATACAGATCAAGAAAGGGGGAGTCCCGGCCAGAGTTATGCGACAGGGAAATTGAGCAGAAATCCTCAGCCTTAAAGACCCCGCACCCGTCGGAGGGGACAGAGATCGGGGTCGTCGGCCTGGTGGACCAATCGCAAATCGATGCCGTTGGGGAATATGACTTGCGCATATTCACCGACGGCAGTAAAATCGAGGGTAAAGTAGGGGCCGCCTTATCCGTTTGGATCGGCGGTTCTGAAATAAAAACCATAAAATTAAAACTTGCAGATTACTGCACAGTCTACCAGGCCGAGCTCCTCGCCATATGGAGGGCCACGGAGGAAGCCCTGAAGAGAGGGGCGACAGCGTGCGGTATCTATAGTGACTCCATGGCGGCTCTCCAGACCATTCAAAACCGAACTTCCCTCCATCCACTTGCGGTAATGACCAGAGAAAATATTAGAAAGCTTTCTCAACAGAACAAGTCGATTGACCTGTTCTGGGTCAAAGCCCATGTTGGCATGGAGGGAAACGAAAGGGCAGACACATTGGCAAAGGAGGCCGCCAGGACCACGAAGAGGAAGCCTGATTACGACCTGTGCCCGGTTTCATTCGTCAAGCGTAGCATCAGAGAGGCGACGATTGACGAATGGAACCGGAGATACACCACAGGAGACACCGCCAAAATCACAAGGATGTTCCTCCCCGACGCGGTGGAGGCGTACAGAATGGTTCGGCAAATAAAAATTAACTACATTACAACGCAGGTAATGACGGGACACGGAGGGTTCTCTGAATACCTGCATCAGTTTCGGTGTAAGGAGAACTCTTCGTGCACCTGTGACCCAGACATTAGTGAAACGGTACCGCATCTGCTGTTCGAGTGCCCGGTGTTCGGACTTGAAAGATATAACATAGAACAAAAACTGGACTGCAAAATTGCAGAGAACAGCGTGCGTGATCTGATGCGGTGCGAAAATAGGGATATATTCTTAGATTACACAAACAAAATAGCCATAACTGTAATTAACAGGAATAAAAATAAATAGCACATAAGTATGCTTGGATGATATTTTGACAAATATCACACAGTAGCATAAAATAAGGAACTGTAATAGTGACTAAGAATTAGAAGTAAGAAATAAAATGTATTATAGAAATAGGTCAATTGTAATAGAGTAAGCAAATGTAATAATGTAAGAAATAGTGATAGAAAAGAACAGATTAAAAATACATGTTAAGTCATTTCCCCCTAAATAAAGAAATAATAGTAGTGTAGCATAGATAGTAGTGGGAGTCCCACCCACATAGGAATGAATGAAGATGAATGCAAGAAAGACAAAGAATGTAGAATGAAAGTACGAGAGGCAAAAAAGATAGAACTGGAATGAAAGAGAATTAGCAGACACAGGCTCCGATCATGTTGGAGGAGATTAGGTAATAAAAAAAAAAAAAAAAAAAAAAAAAAAAAAAAAAAAAAAAAAACCTAACCTAACCTAACCTAACCTAACCTAACCTAACCTTTTTTTTTTTTTTTTTTTTTTTTTTTTTTTTTTTTTTTGTGACGCGGGGAAAAATGCGTTACGCACACCACCGGTGCCTGGGTGGCCTCCGGTGGTAGTGTGGGACTCCCCGTCGGCTGTCCGACGGTATACCCACTAAACAACCCCGCGAAATGCCATCGGCCGCGTTGGTGTGGTGCCCCGGATCTGTCAGCAACAGGGCACCACTGCGACTGGCCAGCCCCTCAGGAGGGGCCGGACTTCTTCTCTCTAGGGGCCGTCCCGGCAAATTGGGACAGCCCCTCCGGCGGCGGGACCATTATGGGGCCAGGTTCCCATCCTGACCCCTAGTCCCACAGGTTAGGGAGGCGGCAGTAGGTGCGCGTAGCGCCTACGCCGCACTCCCGTCCGCCGTCTCCGGAGCGGGACAGCCAACGGATCATCCTCCCTGTCCCGCTCCGCGGCCTCCTTCTGGGACATGACCGTCTCACAGAAGGAGGCCATCGCCTGCCAGGCACTGTCGCTCCCGAGCATGTAGCGGACCACGCTCGGGAGCGAGAGGTCCGCGCTTCCTAGCGCGGACACCAGATCGTGGCGCTGCCGAGACCACCTGGGACACCGCTCCAGAGTGTGCTGAGCGGTGTCCTCGGCCGCGCCACAATCGTGGCAGCCCGGCGTCATCTCCCGCCTCGCGACCCGGTGCAGGTACTCACCGAAGCACCCATGTCCAGTGAGCACCTGCACCATGCGGAATGTGAGGGGTTTGCGCCGGCGGCGCATCCACGCCTCCAGGACCGGGCGCAGCGCATCCGCAACGCGGACTCCGTACCGCGGCTGCGCCAGGTCCTCCCCCCACCTCCGCATCATCTCCACATGCCCTCGCTGGCGATACCGCCCCACCTCCACCGATGTGGGGCGCTCGCCGAGGCTTCTCCTTTCCGAGACAAACCCGTATACCTCGGCGAGCACCTCCGCCTCCAACTCCCAGGGCGGGTCGCCAGCTAGGGCGGTCGCGGCCGTCCAAGCCACCGTACGGTACCCCCTTATCGCCCTCTGCGCTATGACCCGCTGCGCTCTGCGCAGCTGGGCCCTGTTGCGGCTGCAGAGGGCGTCCGCCCATATTGGGGCACCGTACGTGGCCATACTCCGGCAGACGCCGGAGTACAGCCGCCTGCACGCGGCGCTGGGCCCGCCCACATTGGGCAGGAGGCGACCCAGCGCCGCCGCAGCTCTGATGACCCTCGGCCCCAACCGCTCGAAGTGGGGGCCGAAGGTCCATCTCCCGTCAAGGGTGAGGCCCAGGTACCTCATCTGGGCACTCACCCTTATTCTCCTTCCTCCTATTTGGAGGTGTGCTCCCGAGGGGGGGCCCCGCCTGCCGGTCCCGCGGAAGAGGAGGGCTTCGGTCTTCTCCAAACGGACCCGAAGCCCAAGCCTCTCTATACGGCTGACCACTAGTCCTACACCGACTTCGGCCAGCCGCGCCGCCTCCACAAAGGTCTTACCCCGGGACGTGACGAGGGTGTCATCTGCGTAACAGATGACGCCCATCCCGGGGAGGAGACGGCCCCGCAGGACCCAGTCGTATGCGAGGTCCCACAGGATGGGGCCCAGAACGGACCCCTGTGGAACCCCGCACCCGACAACCCTTCTGACCATATGGCCCCTCGCGTCCTCGTAGCACACCTCCCTGTCCTCCAGGTATGCCTTCAAGAGCCTCCCCAAGTACGGAGGCACCTCAAAATACTTGAGGGCCTCCAGGATGGTACTGTGGGGGAGGCTGTTGAAGGCATTGGCGATGTCGAGCGACACCGCCATCACCACCTCTCCCTCGCGCTCCGCATCCTCCGTCACCGACCTTAGGCGCCTTATGGCGTCGACGGTCGACCGTCTGGCCCGGAACCCGAACTGGGCATCCGAAAGGCCCGGTCCCGGGCCATCCTCCAAATGCTGAGCGAGGCGGGAGGCGACAACCCTCTCCAGGGCCTTGCCCGCCTCGTTCAGCAGAACGACCGGTCGAACCGCCGACCCCGAGTCCGGGGGCCGGTCTCCCTTCAACAGAAGGCAGAGCCGGCCCACCCTGAAGGGTCCCGGGCAGCACCCCGACCGCAAGCAGCAGTCGAGGAGCTCCCGGAACCTGTCTCCGAGGTGCACGAGAGCCAACGCTAGCACCTTCCCGTGCACCCCGTCCGGACCCGGCGCCCTCTTTTTGCCTCGGAGGCGGTCAACGACCGCCTCCATCTCCTGGTCGGTGACGGGCGGCGGAGCGCCCTCCTCCTCTCCTCTGGAGTCCGACGTCCGACGTAGGACCATCCTCGGGGGAGCGTAGCCCCGTGGGGTGTCGGGGAAGAGTTCCCCGACAACCCTCTCCAACACAGCTGGCTGGAGGGTCTCCGTCAGTGGGGCCGACTGAGCGCGGATCTTGTTCCGCGCTCCTCTGTAAGGTCGGCCCCACGGGTCCCTATCCAGACCCTCCAGCAGCTCCTGCCACGCTCCCTCCTTGGCCCTACTGATGGCCATCTGCAGGGCTCTCCTACTCTCCACGTAGACGCCGTGCAGACGGCCATCCCTTTCTTCGTCCCGGGGGCGGCGACGCCTGCTCCGGGTGTACGCTCTACGCGCCCCGTTGCAGACGTCCCGGAGGTCGGCTATCTCCGCCGACCACCAGTAGGCCGCCCGCCTTGGGGGCGGACGCCCAACACTGGGCATGGCCGCCCTGCACACCGCCGTCAAGGCGTCGCAGAGACGGCCAGCCCCTTGCTCCACCCCCAAATCCTCCACTGGCGGGAGGCCCCAGCGGCCGACAATGGCCGCCTCCTCTGCCAGTTCCCGGTCGAGCCTGGTGAGCGCCCAACGCGGGAACCGGCTCCGCCACCGGGACGAAATCGTCGGACTCCCGGGGGCTGGAGACACCTCGAACCTGATATAACGATGGTCCGAGGGTGTCTCCACCCCCGTCTCCACCCTCCATCCTTCCACTCGGCGTGCGGCGGACGCGGTGGCGAAGGACAGATCCACCACCGACCCTCCGTTCCACCGCACGCACGTGTGGACTGTCCCCCTATTCAAGAGGGACAGTCCCGCGGCCAGCGCCCACTCCTCCACCTTCCGCCCTTTGGCTTCCGTGGCCGGGTTGCCCCACGCCGTGGACTTGGCGTTGAAGTCCCCGGCCACGAAAACCTGGGCGGGCGCCAGCCGCCTCACTGCCGACCCCAGAGCATCGAGCAGCTGCTCCAGGGCCGGCAGGTCGCGGTTCGGGGAGAAGTACACACCGATGATTGCGTACTCTCCCCGAACCGCCGCCACGTAACCGCCTCCCCTCCCCCACACCACGAGTGGGGGGCTGGCGCCAGGCCTCGTGACGATGGCCACGGAACCGTCCAGATCCCCGGCCCAGTTAGGCCGGGAGGGCACGGAATATGGTTCCGCAACCACCGCCACGTCCACGTCCCACTCCGCCATGGTCTGCAGGAAAAGGTCCTGAGCCCCGGCGGAGCGGTTGACGTTGGCCTGCAGGAAGCGGGGATGTCCGGCCATTACTCGGACATCCCAGCCTCAGGCGCCACCTGCCGCCCACTCCCGCGGGAGATGGGGGACGTTCTCCCGCGGACGGACGGGGGGTTGCAGAGGCGGCCCCCCATCACGTGCGTCGCCTTCCGCCCGGCGTCGGCGCATACGGCACAGCGGGCCTGGGCCGAGCAGGCCGAGGCGATGTGCCCCGGCTGCCCGCACCGGTAACAAAGCCGGCTGCGGTCCTCCTTGGAGGGGCACAGCTCGGCTGTGTGCCCCTTCCCCATGCATTTAAAACAATGCATGGGGCGCGCCTCCAGCAGGTGGAGCTGCACCCGGCTCCAGCCCACCCCGACACTGCCCAGCTCGAGCAGCTTCTTCGCTGCCGTCACCGGGCAGCGCATCAGGGCGGAGCTGGAGCTCCGCCAGTCCGGGCGGATTTCGCCCACCCGGACCTGCTCGGGGGTGCAGCCCCCCTCGCGCGCGACCGCAGCCTTGACCCGCTCCGCCGTAGCGGCGTCGTCCAGACCCGTGAGGCGGAACTCCGCACACTTCACGGGCCTGGACACCTCAGCAACGCCGGACAGGGCAGCCGATAACCTGGCTGCCAAGGCGTCAGCCTTCTCGTGACTGGACGAGCCGGGGACTTCGATAAGCCTCGCTCCGGTCGCAGACTTGCGAATCCGGAGCGAGCCGATTCCCAGCTCGCCCAGGTGCACCTCCCGCTCGGCCTTTAAGAGGGCCGAGGCATACGTTGCCCCCCCTTGGGCTGCCTCCGGCCGTAACTTGAGAATTACGGCCGTGGAGCTGGGGAGCACCACTTTGGCCTTTCGGCCCTCCTCCTTACCTGCGGGAGCTTTCGCTGACGCCTTGGGAGCCGTGGGTGCCGCAGGAGACGCGGGGGCCGCGGTTTTCCGCGGCTTGCGGCGGACCACGTCGGTCCACGACGCCACCCCCGGGACCTCGGCGGTCCCTGCCGCTGCCGACGGTGTCACCGCGGCCGGCTTCGCCCTAGATGTGGACGGGCCGAAGCTCGTCCACGCCTCCTCGCTGGCACCGGTACGGCGAGCGGGACCCACTTTTGCGGCCGATCGCGCCTGAGGGCGCACCTCGAGCTCTGCCGGCGCGCTCGCCTTCTGCGGCTTAGGCGCCGACCGTCGCGCGCCCTCAATGGCCGCCCTCGCGGCCCTGGCGACCGAGGAGCTGTCGCCCGCCAATGGCGGACGGGCGACACTCGGAGGAGGCAGGCGCGACTCGATCTCGGCGAGCCGCCCGTCCACCAAGTTGCCGACAAGCCGGGCGATATTTGATTCCAGCGACTGGATATCAACCGGGCTCATCGGCCCCTGCGTCCTCCGCTCCTTCCGGAGCTCCTCGAACTCGCGGCGGTGCGCATGCACTTCCTCCCTGAGGGAGGCGACCTCCCTCTGTAACCGACCGTTGTCGGCTCGGAGGCGGTGGGTCTCCTCCGCCTCCGTGCGCACCACCAGGGCCTCGAGGATCTCGCGGATCCCGCCCGCAGCCTTCGCGATCTTGGCGGCGTAGCCGCCTTTTAGGCTCGCCGACTTGCCCGTGAGGTCCAGGATAAGCCCCAGGTTCTCCTCGGCAACCCCCATGAGCTCGTCGGCTCCCCTCGCCGTTAGGCCCGCCGCCTTCCCCTCAGGGCCTCTCCCTTCGGGGCTCTTTCCCGCCTCGGGGCTGTCCCCCTCGGCGCTTTCAGCGGCCGCCGCCCTGGTTTTCTGGCCTCCAAAGGCCCGCCTCTCAAGGAGCGCCTGGATGGCTTGCTCCCTTTCCTCCTCCTTGCGCTCCCTGAGCTCTCGGCGGGCTCTGGCCAGACTGAGGGCGGCGCCGCCCCGCTTTCCACGCCTGGCCGTCGGCAACTTCGCCCTCTCGGCCGGCGCCTCGGTCTCTGAGCCGGAGAAGAGGCGCTTGCCCCGCCCCAGCTCCGACTCCGAAAGGGTGGGGACCGACATACTGTCGGTCTCCTCACCCCCACCCGACTCACTGTCCACCACAAAAACTGGTGGCCCCTCCGCGGGCCCACTCCTACCGGGACCCCTAGGCTCCACCATTCTACTTCCACCCGGCATCACCGGGACTTGGCTGTCCAGGTCCGTGACCGAACCCTAGACAGCCCACACAACACGAAAAACACGAACAACAAACACAAAAACCCAACAAGTTACAAAACAAACACCAACAAAAACCGCCTATGTTCGTCACCGAACCCAGCAACAAACACAAAAACAACAATCGACGCAACAAAAACACGACACCACCAAACACACGGACACGCTCCACACCACCAAAACTAGAACCAAGACGCCAAACACTCCTACTCCGCTCAACCACCTCGCCCACAAGTATCGTATTCCGAATTCAGTCACCACCCACCGGCCACTGCGTTACCGCGCACCAGGTGGGATGGGTCCAGGGCAGACGACGTGGACGTATCGGAATACACTTGGGGGCCTGCCCCAACCTAACCTAACCTAACCTAACCTAACCTAACCTAACCTAACCTAACCTAACCTAACCTAACCTAACCTTTTTTTTTTTTTTTTTTTTTTTTTTTTTTTTTTTTTTTTTTTTTTTTTTTTTTTTTTTGTGACGCGGGGAAAAATGCATTACGCACACCACCGGTGCCTGGGTGGCCTCCGGTGATAGTGTGGGACTCCCCGTCGGCTGTCCGACGGTATACCCACTAAACAACCCCGCGAAATGCCATCGGCCGCGTTGGTGTGGTGCCCCGGATCTGTTAGCAACAGGGCACCACTGCGACTGGCCAGCCCCTCAAAAGGGGCCGGACTTCTTCTCTCTAGGGGCCGTCCCGGCAAATTGGGACAGCCCCTCCGGCGGCGGGACCGTTATGGGGCCAGGTTCCCAGCCTGACCCCTAGTCCCACAGGTTAGGGAGGCGGCAGGAGGTGCGCGTAGCGCCTCCGCCGCACTCCCGTCCGCCGTCTCCGGAGCGGGACAGCCACGGGATCATCTTCCCTGTCCCGCTCCATGGCCTCCTTCCGCGCCATAACTATTTCGCAGAAGGAGGCCATCGCCTGCCAGCACCTGTCACTCCCGAGCATGGAGCGGACCACGCTCGGGAGCGAGAGGTCCGCGTCTCCCAGCGCGGACTGCAGATCGCGGCGCTGCCGAGACCACATGAGACACTGCTCTAGTGTGTGTTGAGCAGTGTCCTCGGCCGCGCCGCACTCATGGCAGTCCGGCCGCTCCTCCCGCCTCGCGACCCGGTGCAGGTACGCACCGAAGCATCCGTGTCCGGTGAGCACCTGCACCATGCGGAAGGTGAGGGGTTTGCGTTTCCGCAGCATCCACCTTTCCAGGACCGGGCGCAGCGCTTCCGCAACGCGGGTACCATACCGCGGCTGCGCCAGGTCCTCCCCCCACCTCCGCATCATCTCTGCGTGCCCTCTCTGGCGACATCGCCCTATTTCCTCCATCGTGGGGTGCTCGCCGAGTACCCTCCTACTTGCAACAAAGTTGTACACCTCGGCGAGCACCTCCGCCACCAACTCCCAGGGCGGGTCGCCAGCGAGGGCGGTCGCGGCCGTCCAGGCTACTGTACGGTACCCCCTTATCGCCCTCTGCGCAATGACCCGCTGCGCTCTGCGCAGCTGGGCCTTATTTTGGCGACAGAGGGCGTCCGCCCAAATGGGGGCGCCGTACGTGGCCATACTCCGGCAGATGCCGGAGTACAGCCGCCTACACGCGGCGCTGGGCCCGCCCAAGTTGGGCAGGAGCCGACCCAGCGCCGACGCAGCTCTGATGACCTTCGGCCCCAACTGCTCGAAGTGGGGGCCGAAGGTCCATCTCCCGTCAAGGGTGAGGCCCAGGTACCTCATCTGGGCGCTCACCCTGATCCGCCTTCCTCCTATTTGGAGGTGTGCTCCCGAGGGGGGGCCCCGCCTGCCGGTCCCGCGGAAGAGGAGGGTCTCGGTCTTCTCCAAACGGACCCGAAGCCCAAGCCTCTCTATACGGCTGACCACTAGTCCAACACCGACTTCGGCCAGCCGCGCCGCCTCCACAAAGGTCTTACCCCGGGATGTGACGAGGGTGTCATCTGCGTAACAGATGACGCTCATCCCGGGGAGGAGACGGCCCCGCAGGACCCAGTCGTATGCGAGGTCCCACAGAATGGGGCCCAGAACGGACCCCTGTGGGACCCCGCACCCGACGAACCTTCTGACCATATGGCCCCTCGCGTCCTCGTAGCACACCTCCCTGTCCTCCAGGTATGCCTTCAAGAGCCTCCCCAAGTACGGAGGCACCTCAAAATACTTGAGGGCCTCCAGGATGGTACTGTGGGGGAGGCTGTTGAAGGCATTGGCGATGTCAAGCGACACCGCCACCACCACGTCTCCCTCGCGCTCCGCATCCTCCGTCACCGACCTTAGGCGCCTTATGGCGTCGACGGTCGACCGTCTGGCCCGGAACCCGAACTGGGCATCCGAGAGGCCCGGTCCCGGGCCATCCTCCAAATGCTGAGCGAGGCGGGAGGCGACAACCCTCTCCAGGGCCTTGCCCGCCTCGTTCAGCAGTACGACCGGTCGAACCGCCGACCCCGAGTCCGGGGGCCGGTCTCCCTTCAACAGAAGGCAGAGCCGGCCCACCCTGAAGGGTCCCGGGCAGCACCCCGACCGCAAGCAGCAGTCGAGGAGCTCCCGGAACCTGTCCCCGAGGTGCACGAGGGCCAATGCCAGCACCCTCCCGTGCACCCCGTCCGGACCCGGCGCCCTTTTCTTGCCTCGGAGGCGGTCAACGACCGCCTCCATCTCCTGGTCGGTGACGGGCGGCGGAGCGCCCTCCTCCTCTCCTCTGGAGTCCGACGTCCGACGTAGGGCCATCCTCGGGGGAGCGTAGCCCCGTGGACTGTCGGGGAAAAGCTCCCCGACAATCCTCTCCAACAACGCCGGCTGGAGGGTCTCCGTCAGCGGGGCCGACTGAGCGCGGATCTTGTTCCGCGCTCCTCTGTAAGGTCGGCCCCACGGGTCCCTATCCAGACCCTCCAGCAGCTCCTGCCACGCTCCCTCCTTGGCCCTACTGATGGCCATCTGCAGTGCTCTCCTGCTCTCCACGTAGACTCCGTGCAGATGGCCATCCCTTTCTTCGTCCCGGGGGCGGCGACGCCTGCTCCGGGTATACGCTCTACGCGCCCCGTTGCAGACGTCCCGGAGGTCGGCAATCTCCGCCGACCACCAGTAGACCGCCCGCCTTGGGGGCGGACGCCCAACACTGGGCATGGCCGCCCTGCACACCGCCGTGAAGGCGTCGCAGAGACGGCCAGCCCCTTGCTCCACCCCCAAATCCTCCACTGGCGGGAGGCCCCAGCGGCCGACTATGGCCGCCTCCTCTGCCAGTTCCCGGTCGAGCCTGGTGAGCGCCCAACGCGGGAACCGGCTCCGCAACCGGGACGAAATCGTCGGACTCCCGGGGGCTGGAGACACCTCGAACCTGATATAGCGATGGTCCGAGAGTGTCTCCACCCCCGTCTCCACCCTCCATCCTTCCACTCGGCGTGCGGCGGAGGCGGTGGCGAAGGACAGATCCACCACCGACCCTCCGTTCCACCGCACGCACGTGTGGACTGTCCCCCTGTTCAAGAGGGACAGTCCCGCGGCCAGCGCCCACTCCTCCACCTTCCGCCCTTTGGCTTCCGTGGCCGGGTTGCCCCACGCCGTGGACTTGGCGTTGAAGTCCCCGGCCACGAAAACCTGGGCGGGCGCTAGCTGCCTCACTACCGGCCCCAGAGCGTCGAGCAGCCGCTCCAAGGCCGGCAGGTCGCGGTTCGGGGAGAAGTACACACCGATGATTGCGTACTCTCCCCGAACCGCCGCCACGTACCCCGCCCCCCTTCCACTCACCACGAGTGGGGGGCTGGCGCCAGGCCTCGTGACAATGGCCACGGAACCGTCCAGATCCCCGGCCCAGTTAGGCCGGGAGGGCACGGAATATGGTTCCGCAACCACCGCCACGTCCACGTCCCACTCCGCCATGGTCTGCAGGAAAAGGTCCTGAGCCCCGGCGGAGTGGTTGACGTTGGCCTGCAGGAAGCGGGGATGTCCGGCCATTACTCGGACATCCCAGCCTCAGGCGCCACCTGCCGCCCACTCCCGCGGGAGATGGGGGGCGTTCTCCCGCGGACGGATGGGGGGTTGCAGAGACGGCCCCCCATCACGTGTGTGGCCTTCCTGCCGGCGTCTGCGCACACTGCGCAGCGGGCCTGGGCTGAGCAGCCCGAGGCGATGTGCCCCGGCTGCCCGCACCTGTAGCACAATCGGCTGCGGTCCTCCTTGGAGGGGCACAGCTCAGCTGTGTGCCCCTTCCCCATGCACTTAAAACAGTGCATGGGGCGCGCCTCCAGCAAGTGGAGCTGCGCCCTGCTCCAACCCACACCGACACTGCCCAGCTCGAGCAGCTTTTTCGCTGCCGTCACCGGGCAGCGCATCAGGGCAGAGCTGGAATTACGCCAGTCCGGGCGGATTTCCCCCACCCGGACCTGCTCGGGGGCGCAGCCCCCCTCGCGAGCGACCGCAACCTGTACCCGCTGTACAGTAGCTGCGTCATCCAGACCGGTGATCCGGAATTCCGCGCACTTCACCGGTCTGGAGACCTCCGCAACGCCGGACAGGGCAGCCGTGAGTTTGGCCGCCAGGGCGTCCGCCTTGTCATGGCTGGAGGAGCCGGGGACCTCAATGAGCCTCGCTCCGGTGGCTGACTTCCGAATCCGGAGCGAGCCTATCCCCAGCTCCCCCAGATTCACCTCCTGCTCGGCCTTTAGTAGGGCCGAGGCATATGTGGCCCCCCCAGTGGCTGCCTCCGGCCGTAATTTTAAGATTACGGCCGTGGAGCCGGGGAGGACCACCTTGGCCTTGCGGCCCTCATCCTTTCCTGCTCGAGCAGGAGGTGCCGACGCCCCGGATGGCTTGGGTGCCGCGGGAGACCTGGGTCCCGCGGCAGCCGCAGGGGCCGCGGACTTACGCAGTCCGCGGCGGACCACCTCGGTCCATGCCGCCGCCTTCGGGGCCTCAGCGGCCCCCACGGCCACCGACGGAGTCGGTTGTGCCGGTTTTGAGGTGGACGGCCCAAAGCTCGTCCACTCTCCCTCCCGGGCTCCGCTGCGGGTGGGACCCGCTTTAGCCGCCGTCCTCGCCCGAGGGCGCACATCGAGCTCGGCCGGCGTGCTCGTACTCCTCGGTGCAGGAGCCGGCCGTCCCGCGCTCTCAATGGCCTCCCGGGCGGCCCTGGCCACAGCCGACTTATCACCCGCCAATGGCGGGCGGGTGACGGCGGCGGGAGGCAGACGCGACTCCAGCTCCGCCAGACGCCCGTCTACTAGGTTGCCGACGAGCCGGGCGATGTTATTTTCCAGCGACTGTATGTCGCCCGGGCTCATCGGCCCCTGCGTCCTTCTCTCCTGGCGGAGCTCCTGGAATTCCTTTCGGTGCGCCCGGACCTCCTCCCTGAGGGAGGCGACCTCCCGCTGTAGCCTGGCGTTATTGGCTCGGAGGCGGAAGGTCTCCTCCGTCTCCGTGCGCACCACTAGGGCCTCCAAGATTTCGCGGATCCCGCCCGCAGCTCTTGCAATCTTCGCGGCGAAGCCTCCTTTCAGGCTGGCCGACTTACCTGTTAGGTCCAAGACTAGACCCAACCTCTCTTCGGCCAGCACCATGAGCTCCTCCGCTCCCATGGTCTCAATTGAGGCCGCCGCAACCCCCTCAGGGCCCTTCCCTTCGGGGCCTTTTCCCGTCTCGGGGCTCACCCCCTCGACGCTTTCGTCCACCTCCGTAGTCCTCTTGACCTTAAGGGCCCGCTTCTTGAGGAGGGCCTGCATGGCCTTCTCCTTGGCCGCCTCCTTGGCCTCCTCTTCTCGCTCCTTGAGCTGTCGGCGGGCCCTTTCAAGGCTAGGCGCAATCCCGCCACGCTTCCCACGCCTGGCGGTGGCTATTTTCGCCCTTTCACTGGGCGCCTCCGTCTCCGTGTCGGAGAAGATCCTCTTCCCAGCGAGCATCGCCTCTGGCAGACTGGTCAGCGACATGTCGCTTTCCAGTCCGCTCCCCCAATCGAACTCACTCCCCCCCCCCACTCTCCCACCTTTCGGGAGTTCCACCCTCTCCCTATCTGCCTCACCATCCTCGCTCTCTCCCAACTCCGATTGTGGCCTCCCTGAGAGACCATCCTCCACGAGACCCCTCGGTCCCGACATCGTCCCCCCCCCCGGCAGCACCGGGACTCGGCCGTCCAGGCTCGCACTCGAGCCCTGGACCGCCCACACACAACGACAAACACCAGACAAAACACCACAAAAAAAAACAAAAAACACCAACAACAAAAATCAAATTTTGAGGGGGAAGGGGGGGTCCCCCGACCTCGCACCCCGCACAAAAGTTGCTCCGGCAGGCAACACCGATCGGATGGCGCTCCAAATTCCTGCGAATTCGCGAATAAAAATTTAGAGCACCTGCTCTCGTACCGGTATTGCCTACCAGAAAACCAACTTCCCAGCAAGATGGAGGTGCGGGAGTGGTCGCAAACGACTCCCCCCGACCCCTGGACACCGAATCGACGAAGAAGATTTTTTGGAGGTTTTTGGCCCCCAAAAAATACTTCCCGTGGGAATTCCCAAAAAATTTTTTTACAAAAACCTTAAGGGCACCAATCTACACAATCAACAACCGAAAACACCAAATCCTCCTACTAACACCTCCCGAAGTTCGACTTCAACCTAACCTAACCTAACCTAACCTAACCTAACCTAACCTAACCTAACCTAACCTAACCTAACCTAACCTAACCTTTTTTTTTTTTTTTTTTTTTTTTTTTTTTGACGCGGGGAAAAATGCATTACGCACACCACCGGTGCCTGGGTGGCCTCCGGCGGTAGTGTGGGACTCCCCGTCGGCTGTCCGACGGTATACCCACTAAACAACCCCGCGAAATGCCATCGGCCGCGTTGGTGTGGTGCCCCGGATCTGTCAGCAACAGGGCACCACTGCGACTGGCCAGCCCCTCAGAAGGGGCCGGACTTCTTCTCTCTAGGGGCCATCCCGGCAAATTGGGACAGCCCCTCCGGCGGCGGGACCGTTATGGGGCCAGGTTCCCAGCCTGACCCCTAGTCCCACAGGTTAGGGAGGCGGCAGGAGGTGCGCGTAGCGCCTCCGCCGCACTCCCGTCCGCCGTCTCCGGAGCGGGACAGCCACGGGATCGTCTTCCCTGTCCCGCTCCATGGCCTCCTTCCGCGACATAACTATTTCGCAGAAGGAGGCCATTGCCTGCCAGCACCTGTCACTCCCGAGCATGGAGCGGACCACGCTCGGGAGCGAGAGGTCCGCGTCTCCCAGCGCGGACGCCAGATCGCGGCGCTGCCGAGACCACATGAGACACTGCTCTAGTGTGTGTTGAGCAGTGTCCTCGGCCGCGCCGCACTCATGGCAGTCCGGCCGCTCCTCCCGCCTCGCGACCCGGTGCAGGTACGCACCGAAGCATCCGTGTCCGGTGAGCACCTGCACCATGCGGAAGGTGAGGGGTTTGCGTTTCCGCAGCATCCACCTTTCCAGGACCGGGCGCAGCGCTTCCGCAACGCGGGTACCATACCGCGGCTGCGCCAGGTCCTCCCCCCACCTCCGCATCATCTCTGCGTGCCCTCTCTGGCGACATCGCCCTATTTCCTCCATCGTGGGGTGCTCGCCGAGTACCCTCCTACTCGCAACAAAGTTGTACACCTCGGCGAGCACCTCCGCCACCAACTCCCAGGGCGGGTCGCCAGCGAGGGCGGTCGCGGCCGTCCAGGCTACCGTACGGTACCCCCTTATCGCCCTCTGCGCAATGACCCGCTGCGCTCTGCGCAGCTGGGCCTTATTTTAACCTAACCTTTTTTTTTTTTTTTTTTTTTTTTTTTTTTGTGACGCGGGGAAAAATGCGTTACGCACACACCACAGGTTAGGGAGGCGGCAGTAGGTGCGCGTAGCGCCTACGCCGCACTCCCGTCCGCCGGCTCCGGAGCGGGACAGCCAACGGATCATCCTCCCTGTCCCGCTCCGCGGCCTCCTTCTGGGACATGACCGTCTCACAGAAGGAGGCCATCGCCTGCCAGGCACTGTCGCTCCCGAGCATGTAGCGGACCACGCTCGGGAGCGAGAGGTCCGCGCTTCCTAGCGCGGACAACAGTCTCCCCAAGTACGGAGGCACCTCAAAGTATTTGAGGGCCTCCAGTATGGTACTGTGGGGGAGGCTGTTGAAGGCATTGGCGATGTCCAGCGACACCGCCACCACCACCTTACCCTCGCGCTCCGCCTCCTCCGTCACCGACCTAAGGCGCCTAATGGCGTCGACGGTCGACCGCCTGGCCCGGAACCCGAACTGGGCATCCGAAAGGCCCGGTCCCGGGCCATCCTCCAAGTGCTGAGCGAGGCGGGAAGCGACAACCCTTTCTAGGGCCTTCCCCGCCTCGTTCAGCAGAACGACCGGTCGAACCGCCGACCCCGAGTCCGGGGGCCGGTCTCCCTTCAACAGAAGGCAGAGCCGGCCCACCCTGAAGGGTCCCGGGCAGCACCCCGACCGCAAGCAGCAGTCGAGGAGCTCCCGGAACCTGTCTCCGAGGTGCACGAGAGCCAACGCTAGCACCTTCCCGTGCACCCCGTCCGGACCCGGCGCCCTCTTCTTACCTCGGAGGCGGTCAACTACCGCCTCCATTTCCTGGTCGGTGACGGGCGGCGGAGCGCCCTCCTCCTCTCCTATGGAGTCCGACGATCGGGCCATCCTAGGGGGAGCGTACCCCCGTGGGGTGTCGGGGAAGAGTTCCCCGACAACCCTCTCCAACAGGGCTGGCTGGAGGGTCTCCGTCAGCGGGGCCGACTGAGCGCGGATTTTGTTCCGCGCTCCTCTGTAAGGTCGGCCCCACGGGTCCCTGTCTAGGCCCTCCAGCAGCTCCTGCCACGCTCCCTCCTTGGCCCTACTTATGGCCATCTGCAAGGCCCTCTTCTTCTCCACGTATATGCCGTGCAGATGGCCATCTCGTCGTTCGTCCCGGGGGCGGCGACGCCTGCTCCGGGTGTACGCTCTACGCGCCCCGTTGCAGGCGTCCCGGAGGTCGGCTATCTCCGCCGACCACCAGTAGACCGCCCGCCTTGGGGGCGGACGCCCAACACTGGGCATGGCCGCCCTGCACACCGCCGTGAAGGCGTCGCAGAGACGGCCAGCCCCTTGCTCCACCCCCAAATCCTCCATCGGCGGGAGGCCCCAGCGGCCGACTATGGCCGCCTCCTCTGCCAGTTCCCGATCGAGCCTAGTGAGTGCCCAACGCGGGAACCGGCTCCGCCACCGGGACGAAATCGTCGGACTCCCGGGGGCTGGAGACACCTCGAACCTGATATAGCGATGGTCCGAGAGTGTCTCCACCCCCGTCTCCACCCTCCATCCTTCCACTCGGCGTGCGGCGGACGCGGTGGCGAAGGACAGATCCACCACCGACCCTCCGTTCCACCGCACGCACGTGTGGACTGTCCCCCTATTCAAGAGGGACAGTCCCGCGGCCAGCGCCCACTCCTCCACCTTCCGCCCTTTGGCTTCCGTGGCCGGGTTGCCCCACGCCGTGGACTTGGCGTTGAAGTCCCCGGCCACGAAAACCTGGGCGGGCGCTAGCCGCCTCACTGCCGACCCCAGAGCGTCGAGCAGCCGCTCCAAGGCCGGCAGGTCGCGGTTCGGGGAGAAGTACACACCGATGATTGCGTACTCTCCCCGAACCGCCGCCACGTATCCCGCCCCCCTCCCACTCAACACGAGTGGGGGGCTGGCGCCAGGCCTCGTGACGATGGCCACGGAACCGTCCAGATCCCCGGCCCAGTTAGGCCGGGAGGGCACGGAATATGGTTCCGCAACCACCGCCACGTCCACGTCCCACTCCACCATGGTCCAGGTTTTCGCTGCCGTCACCGGGCAGCGCATCAGGGCGGAGCTGGAGTTCCGCCAGTCCGGGCGGATTTCGCCCACCCGGACCTGTTCCGGGGTGCAGCCACCCTCCCGCGCGACCGCAGCTTGGACCCGCTGTGCCGTTGCGGCATCGTCCAGACCCGTGAGTCGGAACTCCGCACACTTCACGGGCCTGGACACCTCTACGACGCCGGACAGGGCGGCCGTCAACTTGGCCGCCAAGGCGTCAGCCTTCTCGTGGCTGGTGGAGCCGGGGACTTCGATCAGCCTCGCTCCGGTCGCCGACTTGCGTATCCGGAGCGAGCCGATACCCAGCTCCCCCAGATTCACCTCCCGCTCGGCCTTCAAGAGGGCCGAGGCATACGATGCCCCCCCTGTGGCTGCCTCCGGCCGTAACTTTAAAATTACGGCCGTGGAGCTGGGGAGCACCACCTTGGGCTTTCGGCCCTCCTCCTTGCCCGCGGGAGTGTTGGCTGACGCCTTGGCGGGCGCCGGTCTCGCAGGAGTCGCGGGGGCCGCGGTTTTCCGCGGCTTGCGGCGGACCACGTCGGTCCACGACGCCACCTCCGGGACCTCGGCGGTCCCTGCCGCTGCCGACGGTGTCACCGCGGCCGGCTTCGCCCTAGATGTGGACGGGCCGAAGCTCGTCCACGACTCCTCGCTGGCCCCAGTTCGGTGGGCGGGGCCCACTTTGGCGGCCTTTCTCGCCTGAGGGCGCACGTCGAGCTCGGCCGGTGCGCTCGCGTTAGCGCGCTGCGACTTAGTCGCCGGCCTTCGCGCGCCCTCAATGGCCGCCCTCGCGGCTTTGGCGACTGCGGAGCTGTCACCCGCTAATGGCGGACGGGCGACAGTCGGAGGGGGCAGGCGCGACTCTAGGTCGGCGAGCCGCCCGTCCACCAAGTTACCGACGAGCCGGGCGATACTGCTCTCCAGAGCCTGTATATCGACCGGGCCCGTCGGCCCCTGCGCCTTCCTCTCCTTGCGGAGCTCCTCGAATCCCAGGCGATGCGCCCGGACTTCTTCCCGCAGCGAGGAGACCTCGCGCTGCAGCCGAGCGTTGTCGGCTCGGAGACGGAAGGCCTCCCCACTCTCCGTGCGCATCACGAGGGACTCGAGGATCTCCTTTATCCCGCCCGCCGCCTTGACAATCTTGGCGGCGTAGCCGCCTTTGAGGCTCGCCGACCTGCTGGTGAGGTCGAGGATCAGCCCCAGCTTCTCCCCGGCCACCACCATGAGCTCTTCGGCTCCCCTCTCAGTTAGGCACGCCGCCTCCCCCTCAGGGCTTTTCCCTTCGGGGCTCTTCTTTTTGGCCGCCTCGGGGCTGACCCCCTCGGCGCTTCCGGCCACCTCCGCGCTCTTCCTCTGGACTCCAAAGGCCCGCCTCTCAAGGAGCGCCTGGATGGCCTGCTCCCTTTCCTCCTCCTCGCGCTCCTTGAGCTGACGGCGGGCTCTGGCCAGTGTAAGGGCAGCGCCGCCCCTCTTCCCGCGCCTGGCCGTCGGCAACTTCGCCCTCTCCGCCGGCGCCTCGGTCTCTGAGCCGGAGAAGAGGCGCTTGCCCCGCCCCAGCTCCGACTCCGAAAGGGTGGGGACCGACATACTGTCGGTCTCCTCACCCCCACCTGACTCGCTATCCACCACAAAAACTGGTGGCCCCTCCGCGGGCCCACTCCCCCCGGAACCCTTAGGTCCCAACATACCCCCCGCTCCCGGCATCGCCGGGACTCGGCTGTCTAGGCTCGTCACCGAAACCTAGACACACAACGACAAACACAAGAGACAATAACCAACTGCACAAAAACACAACAAAAACAACCAACAAAGAACACCAAGACACACACTCCACTGCGAAAAGCAAGATCCACCTGATAACTCCTCCTAGGTACTTAACCACCTCGCCCACAAGTATCGACTTTCCAGATTTGGTCACCACTCACCGGCCACTGCGTTACAGAGAGCCGGCCCACCCTGAAGGGTCCCGGGCAGCACCCCGACCGCAAGCAGCAGTCGAGGAGCTCCCGGAACCTGTCTCCGAGGTGCACGAGAGCCAACGCTAGCACCTTCCCGTGCACCCCGTCCGGACCCGGCGCCCTCTTCTTACCTCGGAGGCGGTCAACTACCGCCTCCATTTCCTGGTCGGTGACGGGCGGCGGAGCGCCCTCCTCCTCTCCTATGGAGTCCGACGATCGGGCCATCCTAGGGGGAGCGTACCCCCGTGGGGTGTCGGGGAAGAGTTCCCCGACAACCCTCTCCAACAGGGCTGGCTGGAGGGTCTCCGTCAGCGGGGCCGACTGAGCGCGGATTTTGTTCCGCGCTCCTCTGTAAGGTCGGCCCCACGGGTCCCTGTCTAGGCCCTCCAGCAGCTCCTGCCACGCTCCCTCCTTGGCCCTACTTATGGCCATCTGCAAGGCCCTCTTCTTCTCCACGTATATGCCGTGCAGATGGCCATCTCGTCGTTCGTCCCGGGGGCGGCGACGCCTGCTCCGGGTGTACGCTCTACGCGCCCCGTTGCAGGCGTCCCGGAGGTCGGCTATCTCCGCCGACCACCAGTAGACCGCCCGCCTTGGGGGCGGACGCCCAACACTGGGCATGGCCGCCCTGCACACCGCCGTGAAGGCGTCGCAGAGACGGCCAGCCCCTTGCTCCACCCCCAAATCCTCCATCGGCGGGAGGCCCCAGCGGCCGACTATGGCCGCCTCCTCTGCCAGTTCCCGATCGAGCCTAGTGAGTGCCCAACGCGGGAACCGGCTCCGCCACCGGGACGAAATCGTCGGACTCCCGGGGGCTGGAGACACCTCGAACCTGATATAGCGATGGTCCGAGAGTGTCTCCACCCCCGTCTCCACCCTCCATCCTTCCACTCGGCGTGCGGCGGACGCGGTGGCGAAGGACAGATCCACCACCGACCCTCCGTTCCACCGCACGCACGTGTGGACTGTCCCCCTATTCAAGAGGGACAGTCCCGCGGCCAGCGCCCACTCCTCCACCTTCCGCCCTTTGGCTTCCGTGGCCGGGTTGCCCCACGCCGTGGACTTGGCGTTGAAGTCCCCGGCCACGAAAACCTGGGCGGGCGCTAGCCGCCTCACTGCCGACCCCAGAGCGTCGAGCAGCCGCTCCAAGGCCGGCAGGTCGCGGTTCGGGGAGAAGTACACACCGATGATTGCGTACTCTCCCCGAACCGCCGCCACGTATCCCGCCCCCCTCCCACTCAACACGAGTGGGGGGCTGGCGCCAGGCCTCGTGACGATGGCCACGGAACCGTCCAGATCCCCGGCCCAGTTAGGCCGGGAGGGCACGGAATATGGTTCCGCAACCACCGCCACGTCCACGTCCCACTCCACCATGGTCCAGGTTTTCGCTGCCGTCACCGGGCAGCGCATCAGGGCGGAGCTGGAGTTCCGCCAGTCCGGGCGGATTTCGCCCACCCGGACCTGTTCCGGGGTGCAGCCACCCTCCCGCGCGACCGCAGCTTGGACCCGCTGTGCCGTTGCGGCATCGTCCAGACCCGTGAGTCGGAACTCCGCACACTTCACGGGCCTGGACACCTCTACGACGCCGGACAGGGCGGCCGTCAACTTGGCCGCCAAGGCGTCAGCCTTCTCGTGGCTGGTGGAGCCGGGGACTTCGATCAGCCTCGCTCCGGTCGCCGACTTGCGTATCCGGAGCGAGCCGATACCCAGCTCCCCCAGATTCACCTCCCGCTCGGCCTTCAAGAGGGCCGAGGCATACGATGCCCCCCCTGTGGCTGCCTCCGGCCGTAACTTTAAAATTACGGCCGTGGAGCTGGGGAGCACCACCTTGGGCTTTCGGCCCTCCTCCTTGCCCGCGGGAGTGTTGGCTGACGCCTTGGCGGGCGCCGGTCTCGCAGGAGTCGCGGGGGCCGCGGTTTTCCGCGGCTTGCGGCGGACCACGTCGGTCCACGACGCCACCTCCGGGACCTCGGCGGTCCCTGCCGCTGCCGACGGTGTCACCGCGGCCGGCTTCGCCCTAGATGTGGACGGGCCGAAGCTCGTCCACGACTCCTCGCTGGCCCCAGTTCGGTGGGCGGGGCCCACTTTGGCGGCCTTTCTCGCCTGAGGGCGCACGTCGAGCTCGGCCGGTGCGCTCGCGTTAGCGCGCTGCGACTTAGTCGCCGGCCTTCGCGCGCCCTCAATGGCCGCCCTCGCGGCTTTGGCGACTGCGGAGCTGTCACCCGCTAATGGCGGACGGGCGACAGTCGGAGGGGGCAGGCGCGACTCTAGGTCGGCGAGCCGCCCGTCCACCAAGTTACCGACGAGCCGGGCGATACTGCTCTCCAGAGCCTGTATATCGACCGGGCCCGTCGGCCCCTGCGCCTTCCTCTCCTTGCGGAGCTCCTCGAATCCCAGGCGATGCGCCCGGACTTCTTCCCGCAGCGAGGAGACCTCGCGCTGCAGCCGAGCGTTGTCGGCTCGGAGACGGAAGGCCTCCCCACTCTCCGTGCGCATCACGAGGGACTCGAGGATCTCCTTTATCCCGCCCGCCGCCTTGACAATCTTGGCGGCGTAGCCGCCTTTGAGGCTCGCCGACCTGCTGGTGAGGTCGAGGATCAGCCCCAGCTTCTCCCCGGCCACCACCATGAGCTCTTCGGCTCCCCTCTCAGTTAGGCACGCCGCCTCCCCCTCAGGGCTTTTCCCTTCGGGGCTCTTCTTTTTGGCCGCCTCGGGGCTGACCCCCTCGGCGCTTCCGGCCACCTCCGCGCTCTTCCTCTGGACTCCAAAGGCCCGCCTCTCAAGGAGCGCCTGGATGGCCTGCTCCCTTTCCTCCTCCTCGCGCTCCTTGAGCTGACGGCGGGCTCTGGCCAGTGTAAGGGCAGCGCCGCCCCTCTTCCCGCGCCTGGCCGTCGGCAACTTCGCCCTCTCCGCCGGCGCCTCGGTCTCTGAGCCGGAGAAGAGGCGCTTGCCCCGCCCCAGCTCCGACTCCGAAAGGGTGGGGACCGACATACTGTCGGTCTCCTCACCCCCACCTGACTCGCTATCCACCACAAAAACTGGTGGCCCCTCCGCGGGCCCACTCCCCCCGGAACCCTTAGGTCCCAACATACCCCCCGCTCCCGGCATCGCCGGGACTCGGCTGTCTAGGCTCGTCACCGAAACCTAGACACACAACGACAAACACAAGAGACAATAACCAACTGCACAAAAACACAACAAAAACAACCAACAAAGAACACCAAGACACACACTCCACTGCGAAAAGCAAGATCCACCTGATAACTCCTCCTAGGTACTTAACCACCTCGCCCACAAGTATCGACTTTCCAGATTTGGTCACCACTCACCGGCCACTGCGTTACCGCGCACCGGTGAGATGGGTCCAGGGCAGACGACGGGGACGTACTGGAAATCACTTGGGGCCTGCCCCAACCTAACCTAACCTAACCTAACCTTTTTTTTTTTTTTTTTTTTTTTTTTTTTTTTTTTTTTTTTTTTTTTTTTTTTTTTTTGTGACGCGGGGAAAAATGCATTACGCACACCACCGGTGCCTGGGTGGCCTCCGGCGGTAGTGTGGGACTCCCCGTCGGCTGTCCGACGGTATACCCACTAAACAACCCCGCGAAATGCCATCGGCCGCGTTGGTGTGGTGCCCCGGATCTGTCAGCAACAGGGCACCACTGCGACTGGCCAGCCCCTCAAAAGGGGCCGGACTTCTTCTCTCTAGGGGCCGTCCCGGCAAATTGGGACAGCCCCTCCGGCGGCGGGACCGTTATGGGGCCAGGTTCCCAGCCTGACCCCTAGTCCCACAGGTTAGGGAGGCGGCAGGAGGTGCGCGTAGCGCCTCCGCCGCACTCCCGTCCGCCGTCTCCGGAGCGGGACAGCCACGGGATCATCTTCCCTGTCCCGCTCCGAGGCCTCCTTCTGGGACATGACAGTCTCACAGAAGGAGGCCACCGCCTGCCAGGCCCTGTCGCTCCCGAGCATGTAGCGGACCACGCTCGGGAGCGAGAGGTCCGCGCTTCCCAGCGCGGACACCAGATCATGGCGCTGCCGAGACCACCTGGGACACTGCTCCAAGGTGTGCTGAGCAGTGTCCTCGGCCGCGCCACAATCGTGGCAGCCTGGCCGCTCCTCCCGCCTCGCGACCCGGTGCAAGTACTCACCGAAGCACCCATGCCCGGTGAGCACCTGCACCATGCGGAAGGTGAGGGGTTTGCGTCTTCGACGCATCCACGCCTCCAGGACCGGGCGCAGCGCATCCGCAACGCGGACTCCGTACCGCGGCTGCGCCAGGTCCTCCCCCCACCTCCGCATCATCTCCTCATGCCCTCGCTGGCGATACCGCCCCACCTCCACAGACGTGGGGCGCTCGCCGAGGCTCCTCCTCTCGGCGACAAACGCGTACACCTCGGCGAGCACCTCCGCCACCAACTCCCAGGGCGGGTCGCCAGCGAGGGCGGTCGCGGCCGTCCAAGCTACCGTACGGTACCCCCTAATCGCCCTCTGCGCTATGACCCGCTGCGCTCTGCGCAGCTGAGCCTTGTTGCGAGCGCAGAGGGCGTCCGCCCATATGGGGGCCCCGTACGTCGCCATACTCCGGCAGATGCCGGAGTACAGCCGTCTGCACGCGGCGCTGGGCCCGCCCAAATTGGGCAGGAGACAGCCCAGCGCCGCCGCAGCTCTGATGACCCTCGGCCCCAACCGCTCGAAGTGGGGGACGAAGGTCCATCTCCCGTCCAGGGTGAGGCCCAGATAACTCATCTGGGCACTCACCCTAATCCTGCCTCCTCCAATCTGGAGGTGCGCTCCCGAGGGGGGGCCCCGCCTGCCGGTCCCGCGGAAGAGGAGGGCCTCGGTTTTATCCAAACGGACCCGAAGCCCAAGCCTCTCTATGCGGCTGACCACCAGTCCTACACCGACTTCGGCCAGCCGCGCCGCCTCCACGAAGGTCTTGCCCCGGGACGTGACGAGGGTGTCATCCGCATAGCAGATGACACCCATCCCGGGGAGGAGACGGCCCCGCAGGACCCAGTCGTATGCGAGGTCCCACAAGATGGGGCCCAGAACGGACCCCTGTGGGACACCGCACACGACGCGCCTTCTGACCATCTGGCCCCTCGCGTCCTCGTAGCGCACCTCCCTGTCCTCCAGATACGCCTTCAACAGCCTCCCCAAGTACGGAGGCACCCCAAAGTACTTGAGGGCCTCCAGTATGGTACTGTGGGGGAGGCTGTTGAAGGCGTTGGCGATGTCTAACGACACCGCCACCACCACGTCTCCCTCGCGCTCCGCCTCTTCCGTCACCGACCTTAGGCGCCTAATGGCGTCGACGGTCGACCGTCTGGCCCGGAACCCGAACTGGGCATCCGAGAGGCCCGGTCCCGGGCCATCCTCCAAATGCTGAGCGAGGCGGGAGGCGACAACCCTCTCCAGGGCCTTGCCCGCCTCGTTCAGCAGAACGACCGGTCGAACCGCCGACCCCGAGTCCGGGGGCCGGTCTCCCTTCAACAGAAGGCAGAGCCGGCCCACCCTGAAGGGTCCCGGGCAGCACCCCGACCGCAAGCAGCAGTCGAGGAGCTCCCGGAACCTGTCCCCGAGGTGCACGAGGGCCAATGCCAGCACCCTCCCGTGCACCCCGTCCGGACCCGGCGCCCTTTTCTTGCCTCGGAGGCGGTCAACGACCGCCTCCATCTCCTGGTCGGTGACGGGCGGCGGAGCGCCCTCCTCCTCTCCTCTGGAGTCCGACGTCCGACGTAGGGCCATCCTCGGGGGAGCGTAGCCCATTGGGGTGTCGGGGAAGAGTTCCCCGACAACCCTCTCCAACACGGCTGGCTGGAGGGTCTCCGTCAGTGGGGCCGACTGAGCGCGGATCTTGTTCCGCGCTCCTCTGTAAGGTCGGCCCCACGGGTCCCTATCCAGACCCTCCAGCAGCTCCTGCCACGCTCCCTCCTTGACCCTACTGATGGCCATCTGCAAGGCCCTCTTCTTCTCCACGTATATGCCGTGCAGATGGCCATCTCTCCCTTCGTCCCGGGGGCGGCGACGCCTGCTCCGAGTATACGCCCTACGCGCCCCGTTGCAGGCGTCCCGGAGGTCGGCTATCTCAGCCGACCACCAGTAGACCGCCCGCCTCGGAGGCGGACGCCCAACGCTGGGCATGGCCGCCCTGCAAACCGCCGTGAAGGCGTCGCAGAGACGACCAGCCCCCTCCTCGGCGTCCAGATCCTCCATTGGCGGGAGGCCCCAGCGGCCGACAATGGCCGCCTCCTCAGCCAGTTCCCGGTCGAGCCTGGTGAGCGCCCAACGCGGGAACCGGCTCCGCCACCGGGACGAAGTCGTCGGACTCCCGGGGGCTGGAGGCACCTCGAACCTGATGTAGCGATGGTCCGAGAGTGTCTCCACCCCCGTCTCCACCCTCCAACCCTCCACTCGGCGTGCGGCGGACGCGGTGGCGAAGGACAGATCCACCACCGATCCTCCGTTCCACCGCACGCACGTGTGGACTGTCCCCCTATTCAAGAGGGACAGTCCCGCGGCCAGCGCCCACTCCTCCACTTTCCGCCCCTTGGCTTCCGTGGCCGGGTTGCCCCACGCCGTGGATTTGGCGTTGAAGTCCCCGGCCACGATAACCTGGGCGGGCGCTAGCCGCCTGACTGCCGACCCCAGAGCATCGAGCAGCTGCTCCAGGGCCGGCAGGTCGCGGTTCGGGGAGAAGTACACACCGATGATTGCGTACTCCCCCCGAACCGCCGCCACGTATCCGCCTCCCCTCCCCCACACCACGAGTGGGGGGCTGGCGCCAGGCCTCGTGACGATGGCCACGGAACCGTCCAGATCCCCGGCCCAGTTAGGCCGGGAGGGCACGGAATATGGTTCCGCAACCACCGCCACGTCCACGTCCCACTCCGCCATGGTCTGCAGGAAAAGGTCCTGAGCCCCGGCGGAGCGGTTGACGTTGGCCTGCAGGAAGCGAGGATGTCCGGCCATTACTCGGACATCCTAGCCTCCGGCGCCGTCTGCCGCCCACTCCCGCGAGGGGTGGGGAGCGCTTTCCCTCGGATAGATGGGGGGTTGCACAGCCGACCCCCCATCACGTGGGCCGCCTTCCTACCGGCGTCGGCGCACACGGCACAGCGGGCCTGCGCCGAGCAGCCCGAGGCGATGTGCCCCGGCTGCCCGCACCTATAACATAGGCGGCTGCGGTCCTCCTTCGAGGGGCACAACTCGGCTGTGTGCCCCTTCCCCATGCACTTGAAACAGTGCATGGGGCGCGCCTCCAGCAAGTGGAGCTGAACCCGGCTCCAGCCCACCCCGATACTGCCCAGCTCGAGCAGCTTCTTCGCTGCTGTGAGCGGGCAGCGCATCAGGGCGGAACTGGAATTCCGCCAGTCCGGGCGGATTTCGCCCACCCGGACCTGCTCCGGGGTGCAGCCCCCCTCGCGCGCGACCGCAACCTGAACCCGCTGTGCCGTAGCGGCGTCGTCCAGACCCGTGATGCGGAACTCCGCGCATTTCATGGGCCTGGACACCTCGACAACGCCGGACAAGGCGGCCGTCAGTTTGGCCGCCAAGGCGTCAGCCTTCTCGTGGCTGGTGGAGCCGGGGACTTCAATCAGCCTCGCTCCGGTTGCCGACTTTCGTATCCGGAGCGAGCCGATCCCCAGCTCCCCCAGATCCACCTCCCGCTCGGCCTTAAGCAGGGCCGAGGCATACGATGCCCCCCCTTGGGCTGCCTCCGGCCGTAACTTCAGAATTACGGCCGTGGAGCCGGGGAGCACCACTTTGGGCTTTCGGCCCTCCTCCCTGCCTGCGGGAGCATTGGCTGACGCCTTGGAAGGCGTGGGCGCCGCAGGAGTCGAGGAGGCCGCGGACTTTCGCGGCCTGCGGCGTACCACATCAGTCCACGTCTCCTTTTGGACCTGGGTGGTCCGTGCCGCTGCCGGCGCCGTCACCGCGGCCGGCCTCGCCCCTGATGTGGACGGGCCGAAGCTCGTCCACGACTCCCCGCGGGCACCGCCGCGGGCGAGACCCGATCCGGTGGCCGGCCGCGCCTGAGGGCGCACCTCGAGCTCGACCGGCGCGTTCGCCTTTTTCGGCTTAGTCGCCGGCCGACCCGCGCCCTCGATGGCCGCTCGCGCGGCCTTGGCCACCGCGGAGCTGTCGCCCGCCAATGGCGGACGGGCGACAGTCGGAGGGGGCAAGCGCGACTCTAGCTCTGCGAGCCGTCCGTCGACGAGGTTGCCGACGAGCCGGGCGATATTGGATTCCAGAGCCTGGATATCCACCGGGCCCGCCGGCCCCTGCGCCCTCCTATCCTTCCGGAGCTCCTCGAACTCCCGGCGGTGCGCACGCACCTCCTCCCTGAGGGAGGCGACCTCCCTCTGCAACCGTGCGTTATCGGCGCGTAGGCGGTGGGTCTCCTCCGCCTCCGTGCGCACCACCAGGGCCTCCAGGATCTCCCGGATCCCGCAGGCGGCCCTCGCAATTTTTGCGGCGTAGCCCCCCTTCAGGCTCGCCGATTTCCCCGTGAGGTCGAGGATGATGTCCAGCATCCCCTCGCCCCTCACCCTCAGGTCCTCGGCTCCACCCTCAGTTGGGGACGCCGCTTTCCCCTCAGGGCTTATCCCTTCGGGGCATCGCTGTTCGGCCTCGGGGCTCACCCCCTCGGCGCTTCCGGCCACTGCCTTCCCGCTCGTTTGGGCCCGCTTCTTCAGGAACGCCTGGAAGGCCGCCTCCTTGGCATCCTCCTCCCGCTCCTTCAGCAGCCGGCGGGCCCTGGCAAGACTGGGGGCAATGCCGCCCCTCTTGCCGCGCCTGGCAGTAGCCACCTTTGCCCGCTCGTCGGGCGTCTCCGTCTCAGAGCCGGAGAAGAGGCGCTTCCCGCGCCCCAGCTCCGACTCCGAGAGGGTGGGGACCGACATTGTGTCGCTATCCTCCCCTCTGCCACACATGATCTCCACCTCCACTAGTGGTGGTTCTTCCGGGAGGCCACCCTCCCCGGGACCATCAGGCCCCAACATCGTCTCGCTGCCCGGGAGCACCGGGACTCGGCTGTCCAGTTTCGTCCCTGAACCCTAGACAGAGACACAATCCACACACAACGACAAACACACAAGACACCAAAAAAAAACCCAACAAAAGACAAAACACACACCAACAAAAGCAAGAATGGTTCCCGTGGGAAACCCAAAAAATTTTCCACGGGACACGCTCAACTCCTCCGAAACACAACAAATCCTCCTAGGTAAAGCGCTCAACGCTCAACCTCAACCTAACCTAACCTAACCTAACCTAACCTAACCTAACCTAACCTAACCTAACCTAACCTAACCTAACCCAGTCTTGTCTGAGCCTCGGACCGTGCCGGAAGCAAAACCACGTGCTCCAAGACTAAAAAATTCGAAAAAGTGGGTTTTTCTCAAGCTACGACAGTGAACGAGGTGTCAAAAGTTGCGTCTCGTCGAGGCTCACACGGTGGTGCATCGCAACGTAGCGGGAAAGTGTCGGAAAATTGCGAAAAGTGCCTTTTCCTAAAAGTTGCAAAATTGTGAAACTTCTAAACGCTATAAAAGTGGTTAATAATCGAATATCGAGAAAGTGCAAAGTGCCTCCGTGTAGTGCTCACTGGCCCCAACAACATCCTGGTGCAGGCTGACCTGGGAAATTCACCATCTCCGAGGAAAAGCCAAAAAAACAACTTCCACGTGGCCATGCGGTCGGAGTTCCCGTGGTCGTAGGAGGCTGAAAATCGGCGGACATCAGGTACTTTGCACCCTCATAAATAATCTGAAAAAAGAAAAATTTTATGTTAGAAGAAAAATTTTTTATTTACAATTGAAAATTCAAAGTTTGACCTGGAATTACTCAGAAGCTAAGAGAAAAATTAAAATTCTGGAATTGCTATTTTTGGCGCGCTCATTAGAAGATCCCGCAGCAGCGAAATTAAAATTTTTAAATTAAAATTACACGGACAGTAAATAAAAAAGTGAAAAATTTTTAAATTGCTAAAATTGTTTTAAAAAATTAGGAAATTATATACACTGTTAATTTTAGACCATAGTGTTCCTTCAGAAGAACATACCCTGAATTTTTCAGATTTTTTGGCCTTGCGGTTCTCGAGTTATGGAATTTTAACTGTATTTCGGCTATAATTCGGAAAATATTCAAAAATATTAGATTTTGACAACGGGGGGGTGCCTAATAGCACCGGGGCGAAGGGATAATCCCCAAACACCGACCCTGTAACTTTAAAATTAAAGAAAATCAAAATTAGAACCAAATTTAAAATAAAAACCAAAAATTTAAAACTTCCATAGCTCGGGATCCGCTGAACTTAGAAACACCGGACTTTCGCTGTACGCCCTAAAATTGTGTTTGAAATATAGTCCGGGCCAAGAAAACTGAATCGGAAGGAAATCGCCGAATAGCGTTCAAACCGCATCGGCAGGGTAGGGCTGGTGGAGCCAGACTGCCCAGAGAAAACCCGGGTCTTCTGCGACCAGCGGTTGAGGAGTTAGAGGCATTTTTCGCCCAACTTTGACAGTTGGGCGGCCATCTTTGTTTTCTTAAAATCAGTATAACTCCTGAACCGTTGGGCGCAGAGAGTTGCGGATTGGGCTAACGGGCTGTGGGGTATCCCCTCCATCCGTACCGTCGACTTTTGGGCGGATTCCGCCCAAAATATTTTTGACAGCCGGAAACGGTCTGACCGGAAAGAGGGGAAAATTCCAGCCTGTCTGAACCCGGGAACCGCTGGTCTGCGACCTCTGGTTCGGGAGATATCGCAATTCAAAGTCAGCGTTTGACAGATCGGCGGCCATTTTGAAAATCTTTGGGCCCCGATATCTCCGGAACCGGAGCTCGCAGAGCGACGGGACTTTTTTAGACTAGGACAGCTCGGCCTATATATTAGGAAATTTGAGGATTCCGACGGATTGGAGAGTCGGAAATTTTTAAGTCAGCAAACAGCGGAAACGGGTGGAGCTCGGCGAGCAGGCCGCGGCGGTCCAAGCGCGGACGAAATCGGACCACGGGTTCTCGAGATATAAGCAAGAACCAGTTTTGGTTTTTCCCACTTCTTCTTCTTCGGGAAACTTTGGACGGCTGTATCTCGAGAACCGTTGGGGCTAGCAGGCCGTGCGTGGTATCGCTGTGACGGGCTTGACGAGCTCTACGAAATCAGCCAGTCAAACCCGCTCTACATAGAGTCGGTGGGAACTTGACCCCCACCACCTACAATTTAGACCTTGGGGCGAAATTTTTTCGACCCATAGCACTGACTAAAGAGCCCGCAACGGTGCAAAGAAACAATTTGACTCTACCGACTCTACAATCCGGGCGAGAGCCAACACTAAGAAATCTAGCTTTTTGGCAGATTTCACACGGAAAATCAGTGCTACCCTTACTGGGCAGTAAATTAGTATTAGAGACAAGAGTCTGTGACTCTACCTTTTACATTATATATACTTTGTTTTGGTTTTTGGTTGTTTTTGTCTAATAAATTGTACTAGACGCAAGGAGTCGATACTGTGTTCAGTAACGGCTCATAGGATAAGACTGTTACACCTTTTTACAACTTCTACAAATCTGACACTAGTTTTATATTGAAGCTAGACGCATACCTCCAACATGTTCGCGGCTGTGCGCACCCCCTCCAAGGCCAGTGGTACAGAGAAACCGCCAACGGAAACAACAATGCCGACTACCTCCAACGTAAGAAGGAGTATAGGCGAATGGGAGGCAACAAAGGCGGAGACCACGCCCCCAGCCACGCAAACGACAACCCGGGCAGGACCCGTAAGAGCCAGGCAAGGAACGCGTGTCTCAGTAGACACCAAAACAACAGAAGGACGCGTAGCCTCGGCCGACACCCGCAGCCCTCCGAAGAAACAGCCCACCGACCGCACGGCGGAAGCGAGGGCTTGCCTAAATAAGGCAAAGCTCCACATCAATAACTCCAGGAACACCAAAACGGAGATCAAAGCGGCTGTAGTGGAGTCTTTGGAACGTTTGTACCAACTGGTCAAGGAGGCGGAGGCAGAACTAAAAAGGAAGGGCGACATAGGGCAAAAGGAAGGTACCGGACCCGAAAAAGCAGCTAAAGAACAGCCCCCTCCCGAAGACCCAAACCTGACGCTGAAAGAGGAACTCCAAAGACATGCGACGCTCATTACGGAGAACACCAAGCGCATGGAGGAGCTCAAAACGCTTATTGAGAGCCAGAGAGAACAAACCTCCACCGACAGGACTTATGCTGCGGTAGCGGCGCCGTCGGGGGGACCACCGCCGAATCGCAGTACCCTGCATTCGGTGGTGATCACCTCGACGGTGGAGACCGAGTCTGGGGAAGAAGTCTTGGAGAAGGTCAGGAAGGCGGTAGAGGCAAAAGAGGGGTGGATAAAGGTTGAGAAGGTCCGGAAAGCAAAAGATAGGAAAATAATAATGGGATTCAGGACAGAGGATGATAGGAACAAGGTAAAGGAAAAATTGACCAAAGAAAGAACGGATTTGGTAGTGGAAGAAGTTAGAAATCGGGATCCTCTGCTGATCCTGAAGGATGTCTTCCAAATAAATACGGACGAAGACGTAATCAAGGCACTGCATAACCAGAACTCTGGAATCTTCCAAGACCTGAGAGCCGAAGACCGCAGACTGGAGATCAAATACCGCAAAAAAACGCGTAACCCACACGCCAGTCACATAATCGTTAGTACCTCCCCGTCCATCTGGAGGAGGCTGACAGAGAAGGGATACGCTCGGATTGATCTCCAGCGTATAAAAGTGGAGGATCACTCGCCCCTGGTGCAGTGCACCCGCTGCTTAGGATATGGGCACGGGAAACGGTTCTGCAAGGAAGCGGCAGACCTATGCAGCCACTGTGGCGGCCCCCACCTGAGGGCCGACTGCAGTGAGAGAATGACCGGGGAGCCGCCCACTTGCAGGAACTGCACCAGGGCGGGTATGGAGAATGCATCGCATAACGCATTCAGCTCAGAGTGCCCAGTGAGACGAAAGTGGGACAAACTGGCGCGATCCACTGTGGCGTACTGCTGAGGGCCCCCACGGCAAACAAACTGCGTACAAAGTTCTGCAGGCAAACTTACAGCGGAAGAAGCTAGCAACAGAGGAGCTCTTCGTGGAAGCAAACAAGCGAGGTACAGCGTTGGCACTCCTCCAGGAACCTTACATTGGTGGAGAGAGGAGTATGAAGGGACGCAGAGGGGCCAGGATATTCCAGAGCGCCGGGGAGGACGAAGGGGTAGTCAAGGCTGCCGTAGTGGTCTTTGATAACGACCTGAAGGTCGTCCAACATCCGGACCTGACGACGAAAAACATCGTGGTTGTGGGAATCCAAGCCGGTGCCTGGGACATCGTACTGGCCTCTATTTATTTTGAACCGGACCAGCCCCTGGAACCTTATCTCGACCACTTAAAGAAAATAAAGACCAAAATAGGAACCAGAAGGTTGATCATAGGGGGAGATACGAACGCCAAATGTACGTGGTGGGGCAGCCCGAGCACGAACCACAGAGGAGACGAACTGCTGGGCCTCATAGCGGAGCTGAATTTAAATGTACTCAATACAGGGGAAATTCCGACCTTCGACACCATAAGGGGACAGCAGCGCTATACCAGCCATGTCGACGTGACTACGTGCTCGACCGATTTAATCGACCTGGTGGAAGACTGGAAGGTTGAAGAGGGTATGACAAGCTCGGACCACAACGGGATATCATTCTCAATCAGACTGCAAAGGGCAAAGGGAATCATAATAAGAAGGACCACAAGGAAGTTCAATACGAAGAAAGCCGACTGGACCAGATTCCGAAACACACTAACCCAAACTCTGGAACACAAGCAGATTACTAGGGAGAAAATTGAGAGAATCGACAGCGTAGAGGGGCTGGACTCGGCTGTCACCGAATATACGGAAATAGTCGAACAGGCCTGTGCGCTGTCGATTCCCCCAAAGAAGCATACCGAGAATCTTACTATCCCGTGGTGGTCCGAGGAACTTGACAAATTGAAGAAGGAAGTCGCCACCAAAAAGCGTAGAATTCGCTGCGCTGCTCCAGCCAGGAGGTCGAAGGTCGTAGAAGAGTACCTGAAACAAAAAGAGGAGTACGAATCGGAGGCTGCAAAAGCTCAGGTCGGAAGCTGGAAGAGCTTCTGCGAAAAGCAGGATAAGGAAGGGGTATGGGAGGGGATCTATAGAGTAATAGGTAGAACTACAAGGAGGGAAGAGGACCCCATGCTTGTCAAAGGCGAAAGAGTCCTGGACGCGAAGGCCTCAGCGCGGTATTTGGCGGAGACGTTCTACCCCGGGGATCACGAGTCAGAAGACACAGCTCACCACGCAAACACCAGGGTGAAAGCGGACGGAGTGAACGACGGGAATCAAGATGAGTCCTGGGACCCGCCGTTCACAATGTCAGAGCTCAAAGCTGTGAGCGAGTCCTTCAATGTTAAGAAGGCCCCGGGAGGGGACGGCCTTACCGCAGACATCTGCTTTCGAGCAATAGCTGCCGACCCGGAGCTCTTCCTGGCTCTCCTGAACAAATGTCTGGAGTACTGCCACTTCCCAAGAGTGTGGAAAGAGGCAGTTGTAATTGTGCTCCGGAAGCCGGAAAAGAACAACTACACCACTCCAAAGTCCTACCGACCGATCGGCCTACTGCCGATATTCGGTAAGATTTTGGAGAAGCTGCTGGTGGGCCGCCTGAAGTTCCATATTCTACCAAGGATGAGTACTCGTCAATACGGATTCATGCCCCAGCGTAGTACCGAGGACTCCCTCTATGCACTAGTGTCACACATCCGGGAGAAACTGGGACAAAAGAAAATTGTTACACTCGTTTCACTGGACATAGAGGGAGCCTTCGACAACGCTTGGTGGCCAAAAATAAGAGTTCGTTTGGCTGAGGAAAAGTGTCCTTTGAACTTGAGGAGGACCATTGACAGCTACCTCCGGGACAGGAGAGTCAGGGTGAGATATGCCGGTGAGGAGCATTGCAGGGCGACATACAAGGGCTGCGTCCAGGGTTCTATAGGGGGTCCGATTCTCTGGAACTTGCTCTTGGATCCCCTCCTAAAAAGCCTGGATAGACTGGGATGTTACAACCAGGCGTTCGCTGATGACGTCGTGTTGGTCTTCGATGGTGACACAGCGGTAGAGATAGAGAGCCACGCAAATGCCGCGCTTCGACATGTCGGGGAGTGGGGTGTACAGAATAAACTAGTGTTTGGTCCCGCGAAGACAAAGGCCATGCTCCTAACGCGAAGGCTCAGGTACGACACCCCACGCCTCGAGATGGGGGGGACCGGCATAAACATGTTCAGAGAGCTGAAAATACTGGGTGTCACCATCGACGACAAACTGACCTTTAATGGACACGTCGCGAACGCCTGTAGGAGGGCTATCGGGGTCTATAAACAGTTGTGCAGGGCGGCCAAGTCTAGCTGGGGCTTAAACCCGGACGTTATAAGACTAATTTACGTGGCAACCATCGAACCGGTGGTGCTGTACGCGGCGGCAGTGTGGGGAACAGCCGCAAACAAAATAGGGGTCAGGAAGCAGCTGGAGGTGGTGCAACGCGGAATCGCTCAAAAGGTCTGCAAAGCCTACCGCACAGTGTCCTTAAACTCGGCGCTTATACTGGCCGGACTTCTGCCTCTCGATCTGAGGGTTCGAGAGGCAGCAGATCTATATAAAGCGAAGAAAGGGGAACCGCGCCCGGACCTGTGCGGAGGCGAAGTGGAAAAAATGGCTTCGGCACTGGAGTTGCCTCACCCGGCGGAGCGCCTCGACATGGGGCTAGTGGTCATTGCGGATCAGGGTCAGTTTGACGCATTAAACAAACCAGAAATTTCGATATTTACCGATGGAAGTAAATTAGAGGGAAAAGTTGGTGCGGCTCTCTCCGTATGGAAAGATGCCGCAGAGATTAAAAGCGTCAGACTGGCCCTGCCGCGGTACTGCACTGTGTACCAGGCCGAGCTGCTCGCAATAGCGGAGGCAACGAAAGAAGCGCTGAAGATGAGAGCTGCCACTTACGGAATATTTTCCGACTCCATGGCCGCCCTCCTTACGGTCAAAAACCACGCATGCCTCCACCCGCTAGCGGTACAGGCCAGGGCTAATATCAATATGTTGCACAAGCAAGGAAAAGAATTAGCTCTGACCTGGATTAAAGCCCATGCCGGGATGGAAGGCAACGAGAGGGCGGACGAATTGGCAAAGGAGGCGGCTCTACATCTGAAGCGCAAGCCGAATTACGATGCGTATCCTGTTTCATTCGTCAAGGGTAACATACGTAAGGTGACCCTTGAGGAGTGGAACAGGAGATACGTTACGGGCGAGACTGCGGGCATCACCAGGCTGTTCCTCCCAGACATAAAGGCGGCATATAGCATCACAAAAAGATTCGCCATTAGTAGCGAGACGACCCAACTGCTGACGGGGCATGGTGGATTCTCCGAGTACTTGCATCGTTTCAAGTGCAAGGAGAGTCCATCGTGCCTCTGCGATCCGGACCAAAAGGAGACGGTACCCCACCTGATTTTCGACTGCCCAGTGCATGCGGTGGCAAGAGAAAACCTTGCCCAGGAGATAGCGATGGACGTAGAGACTGCGAACGCGGCGGAAATTATGCGCAGTAGAAAAGTAGAACAGTTCTTACAATACTGTGTCAGGATTGTAAAAGTTGTAAAAAATAGGAATAAGACCTAGAATAAGCAAATAATGTTTTTAGTAATATGTGAATATATTACGAGAAAGCATTAAGAAATTAAAACAGATGGAAAACTGTAATATTGTAGAATAAGACATAGTAAGTAAGTAAGAAAATTGTAATAAGAACCGCAGCAATGCAAACAAAGAAATAAAGAAACACGTGTTATTTGTTACCCCCTAAAATAGCTTAAGAAATAAAGTAATTAGACCTAGGTGTTAGTTGGGAGTCCCACCCACCAGAGTATAAAAGATGAAGTAAGACAGAAAGACAGAATGCAGAATGAAAGTACGAGCAGCAGCAAATGCGAGAACTGGTATGAAAGTGTGTAGCTAAAATAGGCTCCGATTATGTTGGAGGTAGGAGAATAAAAAAAAAAAAAAAAAAAAAAAAAAAAAAAAAAAAAAAAAAAAACCTAACCTAACCTAACCTAACCTTTTTTTTTTTTTTTTTTTTTTTGTGACGCGGGGAAAAATGCGTTACGCACACCACCGGTGCCTGGGTGGCCTCCGGTGGTAGTGTGGGACTCCCCGTCGGCTGTCCGACGGTATACCCACTAAACGACCCCGCGAAATGCCATCGGCCGCGTTGGTGTGGTGCCCCGGATCTGTCAGCAACAGGGCACCACTGCGACTGGCCAGCCCCTCAAAAGGGGCCGGACTTCTTCTCTCTAGGGGCCATCCCGGCAAATTGGGACAGCCCCTCCGGCGGCGGGACCATTATGGGGCCAGGTTCCCATCCTGACCCCTAATCCCACAGATTAGGGAGGCGGCAGTAGGTGCGCGTAGCGCCTACGCCGCACTCCCGTCCGCCGTCTCCGGAGCGGAACAGCCAAGGGATCGTCCTCCCTGTCCCGCTCCGAGGCCTCCTTCTGGGACATGACCGTCTCACAGAAGGAGGCCATCGCCTGCCAGGCACTGTCACTCCCGAGCATGGAGCGGACCACGCTCGGGAGCGAGAGGTCCGCGCTTCCTAGCGCGGACACCAGATCGTGGCGCTGCCGAGACCACATGGGACACTGCTCCAGAGTGTGCTGGGCAGTGTCCTCGGCCGCGCCACAATCGTGGCAGCCCGGCTGCTCCTCCCGCCTCGCGACCCGGTGCAGGTACTCACCGAAGCACCCATGCCCGGTGAGCACCTGCACCATGCGGAAGGTGAGGGGTTTGCGCCTACGGCGCATCCACGACTCCAGGACCGGGCGCAGCGCATCCGCGACGCGGACTCCATACCGCGGCTGCGCCAGGTCCTCCCCCCACCTCCGCATCATTTCCGTATGCCCTCGCTGGCGATACCGCCCCACCTCCTCCAACGTGGGGCGCTCGCCGAGACTCCTCCTTTCAGCAACGAAGCCGTATACCTCGGCGAGCACCTCCGCCACCAACTCCCAGGGCGGGTCGCCAGCGAGGGCGGTCGCGGCCGTCCAAGCTACCGTACGGTACCCCCTTATTGCCCTATGCGCTATGACCCGCTGCGCTCTGCGCAGCTGAGCCCTGTTCCGAGCGCAGAGGGCGTCCGCCCATATGGGGGCACCGTACGTGGCCATACTCCGGCAGATGCCGGAGTACAGCCTTCTGCACGCGGCGCTGGGCCCGCCCAAATTGGGCAGAAGACGACCCAGCGCCGCCGCAGCTCTGATGACCTTCGGTCCCAACCGCTCGAAGTGGGGGCCGAAGGTCCATCGTCCATCAAGGGTGAGGCCCAGGTAGCTCATCTGGGCACTCACCCTTATCCTCTCTCCTCCAATTTGGAGGTGCGCTCCCGAGGGGGGGCCCCGCCTACCGGTCCCGCGGAAGAGGAGGGCTTCGGTTTTATCCAATCGGACCCGAAGCCCAAGCCTCTCTATGCGGCTGACCACCAGTCCTACTCCGACTTCGGCCAGCCGCGCCGCCTCCACGAAGGTCTTACCCCGGGATGTGACGAGGGTGTCATCTGCATAGCAGATGACACTCATCCCGGGGAGGAGACGGCCCCGCAGGACCCAGTCGTATGCGAGGTCCCACAGGATGGGGCCCAGAACGGACCCCTGTGGGACACCGCACACGACGCGTCTTCTGACCATTTGGCCCCTCGCGTCCTCGTAGCGCACCTCCCTGTCCTCCAAGTATGCCTTCAACAGTCTCCCCAAGTACGGAGGCACCTCAAAGTATTTGAGGGCCTCCAGTATGGTACTGTGGGGGAGGCTGTTGAAGGCATTGGCGATGTCTAAAGACACCGCCACCACCACATCTCCCTCGCGCTCCGCATCCTCCGTCACCGACCTTAGGCGTCTTATGGCATCGACGGTCGACCGTCTGGCCCGGAACCCGAACTGGGCATCCGATAGGCCCGGTCCCGGGCCATCCTCCAAGTGCTGAGCGAGGCGGGAAGCGACAACCCTTTCAAGGGCTTTCCCCGCCTCGTTCAGCAGAACGACCGGTCGAACCGCCGACCCCGAGTCCGGGGGCCGGTCTCCCTTCAACAGAAGGCAGAGCCGGCCCACCCTGAAGGGTCCCGGGCAGCACCCCGACCGCAGGCAGCAGTCGAGGAGCTCCCGGAACCTGTCTCCGAGGTGCACGAGAGCCAACGCTAGCACCTTCCCGTGCACCCCGTCCGGACCCGGCGCCCTCTTCTTGCCTCGGAGGCGGTCAACGACCGCCTCCATCTCCTGGTCGGTGACGGGCAGCGGAGCGCCCTCCTCCTCTCCTCTGGAGTCCGACGATCGGGCCATCCTCGGGGGAACCTAACCTAACCTAACCTAACCTAACCTAACCTAACCTAACCTAACCTAACCTAACCTAACCTAACCTAACCTGGGGTGCGCGTCCGAAACCTCCACGTTGGTCCTCCTGTTTCTTGTCCCTTTCATATTCGTATGGGGGGAACGGAAGCGGGAGGGCTGGTGCACCCTGGACAACGGTAAATAAGTTCCCTTTCGAGAGTTCGTGTTTGCCGTTGACTAATATCGGACGAGGTGGTAGGAGCTCAGCTCCTTTATGACGGTCCATTCGGACAGCGGTCCTCGGACGGTGGATGGAGGGGAGGACCCCTCGGCGCGGCGGGTCTCCTGTGTGCGGGTTTCGTGCGCAGGGGACAACGTCGTGCGAGGTGCTGCGGGAGCGGGAGCGCGCCGGTAGCGCGCCCCCGCCCCGCCGGCCTGCGGTGAGGGGGCGCCGGCGACGCATGTGTGCTGGCGTCCCCGATTAGAGTATCCACGGGCGGCGGGTCGGGAGACCTGCCGCCCCTGTGTGGATAAGTGACGGATGGCTCCCCTCCGTGTTCGGGGGAGCCGTCGTGAGGAGTCTGGGGGGCCAGGTGTTTGCCCCCCATATTGAGTCGGGCCCTCCGCGAGAGGGCGACCCTTGCCGAGCCGCAGTGAGTATACATTTGCCTATCCTGCGACTCGGCTAAGGCGAAGGAGGAACACCGTGGGGTTTTAGTGGGTAGTCCGGCTACTGGCCGGGAGTCCCACACGAAGCCGTCCCCTGCTGCCCCCGCGGCGGGGGAGGCGAAGTGCGTAAATGCATTTCCCCACGTACAAAAAAAAAAAAAACCTAACCTAACCTAACCTAACCTAACCTAACCTAACCTAACCTAACCTAACCTAACCTAACCTGGGGTGCGCGTCCGAAACCTCCACGTTGGTCCTCCTGTTTCTTGTCCCTTTCATATTCGTATGGGGGGAACGGAAGCGGGAGGGCTGGTGCACCCTGGACAACGGTAAATAAGTTCCCTTTCGAGAGTTCGTGTTTGCCGTTGACTAATATCGGACGAGGTGGTAGGAGCTCAGCTCCTTTATGATGGTCCATTCGGACAGCGGTCCTCGGACGGTGGATGGAGGGGAGGACCCCTCGGCGCGGCGGGTCTCCTGTGTGCGGTTGTCGTGCGCAGGGGACAACGTCGTGCGAGGAGCTGCGGGAGCGAGAGCGCGCCGGTAGCGCGCGCACGCCCCGTCGGCCAACGGTGAGGGGGCGCCGGCGACGCATGTATGCAGGCGTCCCCGATTAGAGTATCCACGGGCGGCGGGTCGGGGGACCTGCCGCCCCTGTGTGGATAAGTGACGGATGGCTCCCCTCCGTGTTCGGGGGAGCCGTCGTGAGGTGTCTGGGGGGCCAGGTGTTTGCCCCCCCATATTGAGTCGGGCCCTCCGCGAGAGGGCGACCCTTGCCGAGCCGCAGTGAGTATACATTTGCCTATCCTGCGACTCGGCTAAGGCGAAGGAGGAACACCGTGGGGTTTTAGTGGGTAGTCCGGCCACATGCCGGGAGTCCCACACGAAGCCGTCCCCTGCTGCCCCCGTGGCGGGGGAGGCGAAGTGCGTAAATGCATTTCCCCACGTACAAAAAAAAAAAAAAAAAAAAAAAAAAAAAAAAAAAAAAAACCTAACCTAACCTAACCTAACCTAACCTTGGGTGGAGGCGCGGCACCGGGTGCCGACTTATTTCCTGACCCAGCTCCTTACGGGACACGGCTGTTTTGCCAAGTACCTGTGGGAGTTGGTGGGGATCGAGTCGGACCCCGTGTGCCGCCACTGCGCGGCCGGCGTCGTGGACACGGCAGAGCACACGCTGTCCGTGTGCGCGGCGTGGGATGCCCAGCGCGCTCCGCTTGTGGACGCAATTGGACGGGATCTTTCGCTGCCGGCCGTCGTCCAAGCCATGGCCGGCAGCGAAGAGTGTTGGGCCGCCGTCTCCTCGTTTTCTCACGAGGTGATGGCGGCCAAGAGAGAGGAGCTGCGGGAGCGGGAGCGTGCCGGTAGCACACTCCCGCCCCGTCGGCCTACGGCGAG
Source organism: Pyralis farinalis (assembly GCA_947507595.1). Lineage (NCBI taxonomy): Eukaryota > Metazoa > Arthropoda > Insecta > Lepidoptera > Pyralidae > Pyralis > Pyralis farinalis. The sequence continues at coordinate 81,093 of OX382275.1, forward strand.
GGGGCGCCGGCGACGCATATATGCCGGCGTCCCCGATTAGAGTAGCCACGGGCGGCGGGTCGGGGGACCTGCCGCCCCAGTGAGGATGTAGTGGCGGATGGCTCCCCTCCGTGTTTCGGGGGAGCCATCAAGAGGAGTCGAGGGGGACCAAATATGTCCCCCCATCTTGTGTCGAGCCCTCCACAAGAGGGCGACCCTTGCCGAGCCGCAGTGAGTATACACTTGCCTATCCTGCGACTCGGCTAAGGCGAAGGAGGAACACCGTGGGGTTTTAGTGGGTAGTCCGGCCGCTGGCCGGTAGTCCCACTCGAAGCCGTCCCCGCTGCCCCCGCGGCGGGGGAGGCGAAGTGCGTAAACGCATTTCCCCACGTAAAAAAAAAAAAAAAAAAAAAAACCTAACCTAACCTAACCTAACCTAACCTGGGGTGCGCGTCCGAAACCTCCACGTTGGTCCTCCCGTTTCTTGTCCCTTTCATATTCGTATGGGGGGGAACGGAAGCGGGAGCGCTGGTGCACCCTGGACAACGGCAAATATGTTCCCTTTCGAGAGTTCGTGTTTGCCGTTGACGAATATCGGACTGCTGGTGTTCTCATCCCGCTCTGCTTTCAGAGGGGCCCTGAGACCCAAAGCGAGTGGAGCGCTGCCCCTTTGTGGTGTGGCCGCGACCAAAGGAGGGTTGCTCGAGAGGAGTGACCAGGGGTTGGTCGAAAGACTGACTCCGAGTAGGAGTATACCGTAGCCCCTTGGACCCTTTCTCAAGCCGACGTGGTTTCTGGGGTCAGATGACCTGACTTTCGGGGCCAGACTGGCTGGGGAGAGGGGCCAAGGGGGTCGGGGGTCTTGGCTTCAACGCCCGGACTGCGAGGAAGAAAACCTCTATAAAAATTACCCCTAGTCCTTGTGTGGTGGGCAGGGTGTCATCGCTCGCGATAATTATATCTTAGTCTTAGGATGAGCTATTATTGTCTGCAGGGTGGTGACACACGGTCTTCCACATGGACGCAGTTGGCAACGTGCTGTGGTACTCATGGGCAGGGGGATTGCTGCCCGCTAGCGTTGCAACCTCGCCGGAACTGGCAACCGGCGTTGTATCTGCCTTGGCCTATGTAATACGGGAATGAGCGTCACCCCGGGCTCGACATTTAGATCGTCTCCACTCGTGGGATCAAATATGGATCAAACAAAAAAAAACAAACCAAAGCGAAGGAGAGAACCATGGTTCTGAAGTAGAAGGAAGGGAGGCGCGTGTTTCGCTGTCGCGTTGCGACAGTGTGTTGCGCGACCTGCGAGAAGAGTTGCAGCTGTCGGAGTCCGACAGCAGCGACATGTCGGTGAGTTCGCGCTCGTGCTCGCCCAGCGCGAGTGCTCGGGACGCGAGGCATTGGCTGAAGCGCCGCAACTCGGATACAGCGGAGGGGAGCGAGGGCTCGAAGCCTTCCAGAGGCCAGACGGGGAAGAGGGGCCGCGGACGTCCGCCGACCACCGGCCAATACGTCGGCCTGGCGAAAGCCAAGGCCGAGCTCAACGCGGCCAAGGAGAAGGAGCTCGAGCTTCGAGCCGAAGAAGAGCTTGCGGACGAAGTCTCCCAGCTTAAGGAAAGGCGACAGGTCCTCCTCCCTGATGTTGCGGTGGAACCGGGAGAAAAAAGTGTGGAGGAGCTCAGCGGCGAAATAGAGGCAGCGGTGGAGATGATAAACTCCATCGCCCGTAAGTCCTCAAAACTGAAGTGTCAGTACGTGCGGGACCTCCGTAAGTGCGCGAGCACCATCATGGGCAACGCCCGTGAGATGAGGTCCCGCACGGAGTCTGAGGAGGTGCTCCGTCTGCAGGGCGAGCTGGCCGCCCTGCAAAAGAAGATGCAGGATTTCGAGCAGCAGGCGGCCTCTGCCCCGGCGATGACGCGTGAGGAAATCGCGTTTTTCATCGACGCGCGTCTCGCCGGCATTGAGGGCCGTCTCCTGCCGGAGCCGCGGCTGCGTCCTCCGCTAGCGGCGGACACGCGCGCGGCCGCCCGCGCGGCCACCCGCGCCGCGCAAATGGCGACGGACGATCGCGCGGTGCCCACGGTGGACGTGACGCCATCACTGCCGGACCCTGATCCGACGCCTGGGCCCTCAATTTCCCCTCCCCTGCCCCCGGCAGTTGTTCCGGGAGACAAGGTGAAGGGGAAAAGAAAGAAGAAGACCGCTGCGGCGATCGAAGCCGAGTCTGCTCGTGAGGCGCGCCCCTCGCCCTCTGCACCAACCCCTCCAAAGTTGGGGGATTGGAATAAGGTCGCAGCGCGCCCGAAGAAGGCCAAACCGAGCAGCCCGGCCTCTGCTGCGGCGCAGGCTAAGCCTAAGGCCCAGGAGACGACCAAGGCCCCGAAGGTCCGCACCCCTCGCACCGCCGCGGTGGTGCTGACGCTGCGACAGGACGCGGTGGCTAAGGGGCTAACATACGCCCAGGTTATGACCGAGGCCGAGAGGAAGGTCGACCTCAAGGGCCTCGGCATCGAAGGCGTCCGCCTACGTACGGCGGTGACAGGGGGCCGGATTTTGGAGGTGGCCGGGGCTGATAAGGCCCAGAAGGCCGACGTCCTAGCCGAAAAGCTCCGGCTAGCCCTCGGCGAGGACATCCGAGTTTCACGGCCGGAGATGGCTGCGGAGGTGCGCATCACCGGCCTGGGTGACACGGCCACCGCTGACATGGTGGCCCAGGCCGTCGCAAGGGCGGGCGGGTGCCCTGCCGAGAAAGTCAGGGTGGGCGGGGTAAACCGCTCACCTGGCCGACAGGGCACGGTCTGGGTGCGATGCCCTGCTGTGGCGGCCAAAAAGGTGGCGGATGGCCGTCGCCTGACGGTTGGGTGGGCCAACGCTCGAGTTGTCCTCCTCGAGCCGAGACCGCAGCGGTGCTTCCGCTGCCTGGTGCCGGGGCATGTGGGGGCGCAGTGTGCCTGCGAGGTAGATCGCAGCGCGCTGTGCTTCCGCTGCGGGCGTCCTGGCCATAGGCAGGACGCTTGCGACGCGGACCCCAATTGCCCCGTCTGCGCGGCGGAGAACGCCCCGGCGGGCCACCGCCTGGGCTCTAAACAGTGCACCGCGATGGCTCGCGGGAGAGGCCGCCGGTCTCGGGGGGCTAAGGGCACGGGGGCTAATCCCAGACCCCTCACCCAGCCGTCAGAGGAGGCGATGGACACGGCCCAACAATAATGGCCAAAATCTCATTCCTGCAGGGCAACGTGAACCACTGTGCTGCGGCCCAGGATCTGTTGATCCAGACCGCGGTGCAGTGGCAAACGACTGTAGCCATAGTCGCCGAGCCGTACTGCGTCCGCGCCCGGGATGACTGGGCGGGCGACCGGGACGACTCGGTGGCTATCGTCGCCTGGCGGGGTGGTGCTGCTCCTGCCCCCTTCGACATGGTGTCGCGGGGTCGCGGGTGCGTTCTTGCTTCGCTGGGTGACGTTGCAGTGATTGGGGTGTACTTCTCACCCAACAGAAGCCTCGCCGACTTCGAGCAGATGCTCGCGGAAGTCGGGGCTCTGGTAGCGGACGTGCACCCCACCCCCGTGGTGGTTGCCGGGGATTTCAACGCCAAATCCAGGGCGTGGGGATCCCCGGCGACCGACGCCCGGGGGGAGGTTTTGGAAGATTGGGCGGTGTCCGCGGGCTTGGCGCTGCTGAACACGGGGGCGGCTCACACATGCGTGCGGAGACAGGGCGGGTCGATTGTTGACATCTCGTTCGCCAGTCCCGCCCTGGCCCGCCGCGCGAGAAACTGGAGGGTCATGGGGGGGGTGGAGACGCTATCGGATCACCGATATATCCGGTTCGACGTCGTCTCCGCTCCCGCGGACTCTCCGGCTATGGATTTTAGCCGCCCCCTGTCAGGGGAAGGTCCGCGGTGGCGTCTCAGCACGCTGGACCCGGAGCTGGCCAAAGAGGCGGCCGTCGTCGAGCGGTGGGCTGCCGCTGCAAGCGGCCTGGACGTGGACGCGAGGTGCGAGTGGCTGGCAGGAGCGCTGACTCGCGTCTGCGACGCGGCGATGCGGAGGGCGAGACCGACCCCCCCGCGGAGGCAGGTGTACTGGTGGCGACCACACCTGGCAGAGCTGCGTAAACTCGTTCACGCAGCTCAGCGAAGGTACACCCGCAGTCGCGGGAGGAGGGTCAGAAACCTCGCCCTCGAGGAAGAACTATACGCCGCGTACAGGGCCGCGCGTGCAGCATTTAGCTCGGCGATAAGGGCCGCCAAGGAGGAGGCCTGGAAGGAGTGGCTCGACAGCCTCAACGAGGACCCGTGGGGGCGCCCCTACAAGGCTGTGAGCCAGAAGCTCCGACCTTGGGCGCCTCCCCTCACCAGGACTCTGGAGCCACTCTTTCTGGAGCAGGTGGTCAGCTCCTTGTTTCCGGCGAGGGAAGAGTGGGTGCCACCGCGGATGGCAGCGCCAAGCGGGGGACCGGCGGAAGGCGAGGTGGTCCCGCCCGTGTCCGAGGCCGAGTTGGGGGCGGCGGTCCTGAAGTTAAAACTCAGGAACCGCGCCCCGGGCCCGGACGGTATACCTGGGCGGGTCCTAGCCCTTGCGGTGCCGGTCCTCGAGGAGGAGATCCTGTCCCTGTTGACGGAGTGTTTGGTGTCAGGGAGGCTCCCGCGGCGGTGGAAGACGGGCAAGCTCGTGCTGCTCCGGAAGCACGGGCGCCCAGCCGAGTCGCCGTCGGCCTACCGTCCCATTGTTCTGCTCGACGAGGCGTGCAAGCTCCTAGAGCGGGTGCTCGCTGCGCGACTCGTCGGGAGTTTGGGGGCGGATGGGCCGGATCTCAGCGGCGACCAGTATGGCTTCCGTTGTGGGAGATCCACCCTGGATGCCATATCCCGTCTCAGGGACAGGGTGGAGGAGGCGGTCGCCCAGGGAGGGGTGTTGTTGGCTGTCTCACTCGACATAGCGAACGCCTTCAACTCCATCCCCTGGGCGACGATCGAAGAGGCGCTGAGGTACCACAACGTCCCGTGGTATCTCAGGCGCGTCCTTGCGGACTATTTCGTTGACCGGGCCATTAGCTATCCGGCCCGGAGCGCGGTGGTCCGCAGGGACATGACGTGCGGTGTTCCGCAGGGGTCGGTATTGGGACCGCTCCTGTGGAACATCGGGTTCGATTGGGTCCTGCGCGGTGCCAATCTTCGTGGAGTCGGCGTCCTTTGTTACGCCGACGACACCCTGGTCACCGCGCGTGGACCCACATGTAGGGACGCGGCCGTGCTTGCCACTGCAGGCACTGCCCAGGTGGTGCGGCGCATCAGGGCGCTGGGCCTCAGCGTGGCCCTGGAAAAGTCCGAGGCCATCTTTTTTCATGGGCCTCGGACTAAGCCCCCCCGCGACGTGAGTATTGTGGTGGGCGGCACCTCCATTGCCGTCGGAACGACGCTGAAATATCTCGGCCTCGTCCTCGACGGCAGATGGGGGTTCGCGGAGCATTTCCGGCGGCTGACGCCAAAGCTGGTGTCCTATGCCGGGATGCTCGCGAAGCTGCTCCCCAATTGCGGGGGGGCGGGCGGTGTCTGCCGCCGCCTGTATGACGGTGTGGTCCGCTCCAAAGCGCTCTACGGAGCGCCGATCTGGGTGTCGGCCCTCAGCGCAGGCAACCTGACCCTGCTGCGACGTCCGCAGCGGGTCATCGCGCAGAGGCCCGCTCGGGCGTACCGCACCGTCTCGTACGAGGCGGCGTGCCTGATCGCGGGTAGCCTCCCCTGGGACCTGGAGGCTGGGGTCCTAGCGGAGGTCTATGAGAGGGGCGCCCTGATGCGACAAGAAGGAGAACGCCCGCTTCCGGAACACGTCAATCGCTGGAGACGTGAGGGACGTGATGTCCTGTTCCGGAAGTGGGCGGACAGGTTGGCGGACGCCTCGGCGAGCAGATCGCTCGTCGGGGCCATTCGCCCCGTCCTGCGTCCGTGGGTGGAGGCGCGGCACCGGGCGCCGACTTACTTCCTGACCCAGCTCCTCACGGGACACGGCTGCTTTGCCAAGTACCTGTGGGAGTTGGTGGGGATCGAGTCGGACCCCGTGTGTCGCCACTGCGCGGCCGGCGTCGTGGACACGGCAGATCACACGCTCTCCGTGTGCGCGGCGTGGGATGCCCAGCGCGCTCCGCTCGTGGACGCAATTGGGCGGGATCTATCGCTGCCGGCCGTCGTGCAAGCCATGGCCGGCAGCGAAGAGTGTTGGGCCGCCGTCTCCTCGTTTTCTCACGAGGTGATGGCGGCCAAAAGAGAGGAGCTGCGGGAGCGGGAGCGTGCCGGCAGCACGCTTCCGCCCCGTCGGCCTACGGCGAGGGGGCGCCGGCGACGTATCTATGCCGGCGTCCCCGATTAGAGTAGCCACGGGCGGCGGGTCGGGGGACCTGTCGCCCCAGTGAGTAGTAAGTGGCGGATGGCTCCCCTCCGTGTTTCGGGGGAGCCATCAAGAGGAGTAGAGGGGGTCATATATGCCCCCCTATCTTGTGTCGAGCCCTCCACAAGAGGGCGACCCTTGCCGAGCCGCAGTGAGTATACACTTGCCTATCCTGCGACTCGGCTAAGGCGACGGAGGAACACCGTGGGGTTTTAGTGGGTAGTCCGGCCGCTTGGCCGGGAGTCCCACTCGAAGCCGTCCCCGCTGCCCCCGCGGCGGGGGAGGCGAAGTGCGTAAACGCAGTTCCCCACGTTAAAAAAAAAAAAAAAAAAAAACCTAACCTAACCTAACCTAACCTAACCTAACCTAACCTAACCCAGTCTTGTCTGAGCCTCGGACCGTGCCGGAAGCAAAACCGCGTGCTCCAAGATTAAAAAATTTGAAAAAGTGGGTTTTTTCTGTGCTACAGAGGAGTGCAATACACCAAAAGTTGCGTCTCGCCGCGCTCTATAACCGGGCGATTCGAAAAAGAGGGGCACTCGTGCGTGGAAAGCGCGAAAACCGATTTTTCCACCTAACCTCAACTTTGTGTTCACTCAAACAGCCGTAGTGAAGTGCACAGTGAAGGGAAGTGAGAGTGCGAAGTGTCGCCGTGTAGGGCTCGTCGGCCCCAACGTCTTCCCAGGGTCAGTTGACCCGGGAAAGTCACCACTGCGGAGAAAAGCCGTGAAAAACAACATCCACGTGGCCACGCGGTCGGCGATCCCGCAGTCGCAGCGAGCTGAAATTCGGCAGGCGGCAAGTACCTTTTGACCTCACAATTTTTCCGAAAGAAGAAAAATTTTTTTCGCCTAAGGGGGCTTTATTATAAACAATAGAAAATTCCAACTTTGGCAGTAAATAACACCAGAACTAAAAAGAATTTCGACATTCGGCAACTGCTATTGTTTGCGCGCTAACGAGAAGAAAGAACACCGAAAGAATCAAAATTTTGTAGCTGAAGATTTTTGAGCTATAATTAAAATAGTAAAAATTTTTAATTTTAATAATTTTGTTAAAGGAACCTTTTAAATTTAAAATTTTAGTAAGTGTATCTTGTAGAGCACCAATTGCTGAATATAACCTGAATTTTTCAGATTTTTTGGCCCAGCGGTTTTCGAGCTGTGAATTTTTTAGTGTTTTTCGGCAATAAATCTAAATTAAATAATAAATAATACTTTTTGACTGCAGGGTAGGGTTTATTGACCCTACAACAGTGGGATAAACCCCAAGAACCGACCCTGCAGCTTCAAAATTAAGAAAGTTAACATTTAGAACCTTTTAGGACCCATTTCCAAATTTAGAACCAAAATTTTTAAAGTTTCATAGCTCGGGAGCCGCTGCGCCTGGAGACCTGGGATTTTCAATAGTAACATTGGAATTGTACGTAGTTTGGCATCCGACACTCAAATTCGAAATCGGACGAATTTCTTGATATAGCGATAAAACTGTATTAGCAGGGTAGCAGAAGTGGAGCTGAGCTGCCCAGTGAAAACCCGGACTCGCTGCGACCAACGGTTGAGGAGTTATTGGCATTTCCCACCGTAATTTGACAGTTGGGCCGCCATCTTGTTTTTCTTTAGGCGGCCATAACTCGGAGACCGTTGGTCGTAGAGAGTTGCGGATTGGACAGTCGGCTTGTGGGTCATCCCCTCTTCCCGGTGAATTGACTCTTGGGCGGATTCCGCCCAAAAAATTTTGTGTCTCGGAAGACGGTCTGACCGGACGGAGGGGGTGAAACTGAGCAGGCTGAACCCAAAAACCGTTGGTCTGCGACCTCTGGTTCCGGAGATATCGTGGTTTGAAATTCGGTTTTGACAGTTCGTCCGCCATTTTGAAAATTTTCAAACCTCGATATCTCCCGAGCCGGGGCTCGCAGGAAGACAGGACTTTCTTAGTACACTAAGTTATAGTCTAGACTATAAGACTACATAGGTCCTGACTCGATAGCGGAGATAACAATTTTAGGGGCTGCAAAGGGCGGAAACGTGTAGGGCTCGGTCAGCAGAGCGAGGAACTCCAAGCGCGGTTAAATTTGGCCCACGGATTCCGGAGATACAGCAAGAACCAATTTTTTGGTTCTTGGTCCTAAAAATTTTTGAACAGCTGTATCTCGGGAACCAGTTGGCGTAGGAGACCGTGCTTGGTATCGTTGGAGCGGGCTCGGCGAGCTCTATCTGCAGGGCCGGTCAAACCTGCTCTACGTAGAGTCGGGTAAAACTTTTGTCCCCCCACAAAAACCTTTCATCTCAGGTAAAAAATTTTTGGACATACCGCTTCACATAGATAGCCGCTATCGTAGGAAGGCCTTTGGTAGAGCAGCTGACTCTACAATTGTAAAATAAACACGGACAAAGACACGAGTCTGAGACTCAATATTTATAACCACCAACTAGCATAGTTGGTAGAGATATAGTATAGATTAGGTTAGGGGCTGTTACTATTTTTAGTAACAATCCATAGATTAAGACATCTCGACGCTTTACAACTTTTACAAGTTCGGGAGTATTAAAACAACTGACGCGCACCTCCACAATGTTTGCAACTCTGCGTACACCATCCAAAGCCAGCGGTACAGACGACTCGTCGCCAAAAGCGACGACGCAGGCCGGCTCGAGCGTCAGACGAAGCATCGGAGAATGGGAGGCGGCGAAAACTGACATCGCCCCTCCCCTATCACAAAGGACGACGCGGGCGGGTCCCGCTAAAGCAACGGATGTACCACGACGGAACTCGACTGACGCTCGAAGCCCGCCCAAAAAACAACCCGTAGACCGAACGACCGAGGCGAGGGCATGCCTAAATAAGGCAAAGCTCCACCTCGGGAACTCTAGGAACACTAAGAGTGAAATAAAAGCGGCAGTTATCGAGGCGATCGAGCGTCTGTACAAGCTGGTAAAGGACGCGGAAACTGAACTTAAAGGGAAACCACAGAAGGAAGAAAAGGTTCAAGCAAAGCCAGACACACCCACACCCGACCCACCCACAAAGACAGACCCCCCCTCTTTGGACTCGGACTTTGCAAAAATAAGGGAGGACCTAGCAAAGCATGCGGCACTCTTAAAAGAAAATTTTACACGAATGGAAGAGCTAAAGTCCATGATGGAACACCAAGCAGCAATCCCCATCCAGGACCGGACGTACGCTAACGTGGCGGCCGCGTCGGGGGGGCCGTCACCGAGACGCAGTACCTTGCACTCGGTGGTGGTCACCTCGACGGAGGAGTCCGAGTCAGGCGAAGAGGTCCTGGAGAAAATAAGGAAGGCAGTGGACGCCAAAGAGGGGTGGGTAAAAGTCGAAAAGGTCCGTAAGGCAAGGGACCGCAAGGTTATAATGGGTTTCAAAACGGAAGAGGAAAGGAATAAAGTTAAGGAGAGGCTCGCAGGGGAAGGAACAAACCTGGTAGTCGAAGAGGTGAAAAATCGTGACCCGCTGCTCATACTTAAAAACGTCTTCCAAATAAACACGGACGCAGACATCATAAAGGGCCTTCACAACCAAAACCCTGAGGCCTTCAAAGATCTAAGCGCGGAGGAACGTAGGCTGGAGATACGATACAGGAAAAGAACGAGGAACCCCCACGCAAACCACGTGATCGTCAGCACTTCCCCAATCATTTGGCGAAGGCTGACGACCAAGGGAAGCGTGAGAATCGATCTCCAGCGGGTCCAGGTAGAGGACCACTCGCCTTTGGTGCAGTGCACTCGCTGCCTGGGCTACGGTCACGGCAAGCGTTTTTGCAAACAGACCGTAGACCTGTGCAGTCACTGCGGCGGCCCCCATTTGAGGGCCGACTGCGGTGAAAGAACGATAGGAGAGCCGCCAAAGTGTAGAAACTGCACCGGGGCGGGAATGGATGGCGCTCAACATAACGCCTTCAGCTCAGAATGCCCAATACGGCAGAAATGGGACCGGTTAGCGCGCTCCACTGTGGCGTATTGCTAAGGGCCCCCACGGAAATAAAATCGCGTACAAACTGCTGCAAACGAACCTCCAACGTAAAAAGCTGGCCACGCAAGAGCTCTTTGTGGAGGCCGCCAAGCGAGGAACGGCGGTGGCGCTCCTCCAGGAACCGTATGTTGGTGGGGGGAGAGACCTGAGGGGCCGAAGGGGGGTCAGGGTCTTCCAGAACGCCGGGGAGGATTCGGGAACTGTAAAGGCCGCGATCGCAGTTTTTAACAATAACATAGACATCAAACAATACCCGGACCTGACAACTAACAACGTTGTAGTAGTTGGAATCCAAACCGGCGACTGGGAGATCGTGCTGGTCTCAGTGTACTTTGAACCCGACCAACATATGGAACCGTACTTAGACCAACTGAGGAGGATCAAGGCCACCATAAATACCAAAAAGTGGATCGTTGGAGGGGACGTTAACGCAAAAAGTACGTGGTGGGGGAGCCCGGGCACTTGCTGCAGGGGGGAAGAGCTGCTGGAGGCCGTGGCGGAGCTAGAACTAAATATCCTGAACTCTGGGGAAACTCCGACCTTCGACACCGTCCGGGGGCAGCGGCGCTACAGCAGCCACGTAGATATCACAGCGTGTACGGTGGACCTGCTCGACCTGGTGGACGACTGGAAAGTCGAGGAGGGCCTGACGAGCTCGGACCACAACGGGATATCTTTCTCAATCGCACTGCAAAAAGTTAAAGGGATCCAAATAAGCCGCAGTACCCGAAAGTATAATACTAAAAAAGCAGACTGGGAAAAATTTAACATCCAACTAGCGCAAAACCTAAGGGAAGCCCAATGTACGATTGAGGAAATTGGGAGAATCGACAGCATAGAAAAGTTAGATCTGGCGACAGAAAACTACACAAAAGCTGTTAAAAACGCCTGTATGCTGTCGATTCCCCCAAAAAAGAGCACCGAAGTGCTCACTATCCCGTGGTGGTCCGAGGAACTCGAAAAATTGAAGAAAGAGGTCGCCACCAGGAAGCGTAGGGTGCGTTGCGCCGCTCCATCCCGGAGGCCGAAGGTCATCGAGGAGTACCTAAAGAAGAAGGAGGAGTATGAGCTGAAGGCGGCGAAGGCCCAGGTCGATGGTTGGAAGGAGTTCTGCGCGAAACAGGACAGGGAAGGGGTATGGGAGGGGATTTATAGGGTGATAGGCAGGACCATGAGGAGAGAGGAGGACCCTCTTCTGGTAAAGGAGGGAAAAACCTTGGACGCAAAGACTTCGGCGCGCTACTTGGCGGAGATGTTTTACCCGGGGGACCATGAGTTGGAGGACACTGCATATCACGCCAGCGTCAGAGAGAAGGCGAATAAAGTGAATGACGGGAGTCAAAATGAATCTGGCGACCCGCCATTCACAATGGCTGAACTCAAACTGGCGTGCGCGTCCATGAACCCTAAAAAGGCCCCGGGAAATGACGCCTTCACCGCCGACATATGCGCCCGAGCGATATCGAGTGACCCGGATCTCTTCCTGGCCCTCCTGAACAAATGCCTGGAATATTGCCACTTCCCCAAAATCTGGAAGGAAGCTATAGTTATAATGCTACGGAAGCCAGGCAAAGATAGCTACACCACTCCGAGATCTTACCGACCGATCGGCCTTCTGCCGATATTCGGTAAGATCTTGGAGAAAATGTTGATGGCCCGCCTCAAGTTCTACTTATTACCAAGGATGAGTACTCGCCAATACGGGTTCATGCCCCAACGCAGTACGGAGGACTCCCTCTACACGTTAGTGTCACATGTCCGGGAGAGGCTGGGACAAAAGAAAATTGTCACACTGGTCTCCCTGGACATAGAGGGGGCCTTCGACAACGCTTGGTGGCCTGTAATAAGGACCCGTCTGGCTGAGGAGAAGTGTCCGGTAAACTTGAGGAGGGCCATCGACAGCTACCTTCGGGACAGGAGGGTCAGGGTGAGATTCGGAGGAGAGGAGCACTCGAAGGCGACACACAAGGGTTGCGTCCAAGGCTCCATAGGAGGACCAATCCTCTGGAACCTGATTTTAGATCCCCTCCTAAAAAGTCTGGATCAACTGGGCCATTACTGTCAGGCGTTCGCGGATGACGTCGTGCTTGTCTTCGATGGCGACACGGCCACAGAGATAGAGGGACGGGCAAATGCCGCGCTCCGACATGTCGAGGCGTGGGGTGCACAGAACAAATTAGCCTTTGGTCCAACCAAGACCAAAGCCATGGTTATAACGCGTAGGCTCAAATATGACACCCCGCGCCTCGACATGGGGGGGACCGGCATCGAAATGACCCGAGAACTGAAGATATTGGGTGTCGCCATCGACGACAAGCTAACCTTCAACGGTCACGTCGCGAACGTCTGCAGGAAAGCCATCGGCGTATATAAACAGCTGTGTAGAGCGGCCAAGACCAGTTGGGGACTAAACCCGGAGGTCGTCAGGCTGATCTACACAGCTACCGTCGAACCGATTGTTCTGTATGCTGCGGCTGTTTGGGGTTCGGCCGCGAACAAGATTGGCGTTAGGAAGCAGCTCGAGGTGGTGCAACGCGGGATCGCACAGAAGGTGTGTAAAGCCTACCGCACAGTGTCCCTAAATTCGGCGCTCATTTTGACCGGTCTTCTGCCTCTCGACCTGAGAGTGCGAGAGGCAGAAGCTCTATATAAGGCCAGGAAGGGCGAACCACGCCAAGACCTGTGCGGAGGCGAAATAGAAAAAATGGCGCCAGCTCTAGAAGCGCCACATCCCGCGGAGCGCCTAGACATGGAGATAGTGGTCGTCTCGGATCAGGACCAGCTTGACGCTCTCAACAAGCCGGAGGTGTCCATCTACACGGATGGCAGCAAACTGGAAGGTAAGGTGGGTGCTGCCTTATCCGTGTGGAGGGACGGCACCGAGATCAGGAGCGTCAAGCTGGCCCTGGCGAGATACTGCACAGTATACCAGGCCGAGCTGCTTGCTATCGTCAGAGCGACAGAGGAGGCCCTAGCGCTGGGGTCGACCTCCTACGGAATATTTTCCGACTCTATGGCCGCCCTCCTCACAATTAAGAACACCGAACGCCTCCACCCGCTAGCGGTACGGGCCAGAGTTAACATCAAAAATTTGCGAGAACAGGGTAAGGATTTAACTCTGGCCTGGATAAAAGCCCATGTCGGGATGGAGGGCAATGAGAGGGCGGACACATTGGCAAAGGAGGCGGCCCTCGGCATGAAGTGCCGGCCCGCCTACGATGGGTACCCTGTTTCGTTCGTCAGGGGTAGCATACGCAGTGCGACCCTTGAGGAATGGAACAGGAGGTACACCGGAGGAAGCACGGCCGGCATCACAAGGATTTTCCTTCCGGACGTCGCTGCAGCATATAGAACAATCAAAAAATTCGTCACGACCAGCGAGACGACCCAGTTGCTGACGGGGCACGGTGGGTTCTCTGAATACTTGCATCGTTTCAAGTGTAAAGAGAACCCATCGTGCATCTGCGATCCAGACGAAAACGAGACGGTACCCCACATCGTCTTCTCCTGTCCTGTGTATGCAGCAGCGAGGCACCAAATCGCCGAGGAATTAGGGATTGACATGACGGTTGCAAACGCAGTGGAAATTATACAACACCGAAAAATGGATAAGTTCATGAAATACTGCATCGAGCTTGTAAAGGATGTAAAGCGTAGAAATAAGAACTAGACATAAGCAAATAATGTTTACGTAATATAATAAGTATATTATAAGAAACATTAAACATAGCATAAGGTAAAAAATGTAAACTGCAAATCACAACTTGATGTAGTGGATCAAAGTACTGCAATGTAAAAATAAAAATAAAAACATAAATTGTTTGATTTCCCTAAAAGTATATGTATAGTAGACAGATAAATAGTTATATATAGTAGAGTAGATGGGCATCCCACCCATAAAAGTATAAAAGAAGAAGTATGAAAGAAAGATGGAATGAAGAATAAAAGTACGAGCAGTAGTAAAAGTGAGAAATTGTATGAAAGAGTTAGCAGACATAGTCTCCGATTATGTTGGAGGTAGGAAAGTAGGTAAGGAAAAAAAAAAAAAAAAAAAAAAAAAAAAAAAAAAAACCTAACCTAACCAAAAGATATGCAGGTCGTACAGAACGGTCTCCCTGCACTCGTCATTAATATTGTCAGGCCTACTGCCACTCGACCTGAGAATCCAGGAGGCAGCTGAAATATACGAGGCCAAAAGGGGGAGCCCACAAGCTCAATTGGGGGGAAGGCCGGTGGAAGCGAACGTCAGCATCATGGATGTTGATCACCCGGCCAACGCACCTGAAATAGAGTTTGAATGCCTGGAAGACACTGCGGAAGAGACAATGAATAAGTATGATATAAAGGGAAAGCTAATATTTACAGATGGAAGCAGAATAGATGAGAAAGTGGGAGCGGCGCTGACTTGCTGGGAGAGTAACAGGGAAGTGTTGTACCGGAAGTATAAGCTGGAACCCTTCTGCAGTGTTTTTCAGGCAGAGCTGTATGCGCTGAGTAAGGCTACCGAGATGGCAGCTACATCCAAGCAAGACAATTATTGCATCTTCAGTGACTCCAGATCTGCACTGGAGTCGGTGAGGAATCCTGCAAACCTTCATCCGCTGGTAGTGACAATCAGGAGAAACCTGACGCAGGCCAAAAGAAACAACAAGAGCGTCCGCCTCTTTTGGATAAGGGCCCACGTAGGAGTGCAAGGGAACGAAAGGGCGGATGCTCTCGCAAAGGAAGCTGCGCTCCATAAAAAGACTGCCCCAGACTACAGCAGCTGCCCTATTTCCTATATAAAACGCAATATCCGCAAAAATACCATTAAAAAATGGAATAGCAGATACGCGGACGGAGATACGGCAGCAGGTACAAAAATGTTTCTGCCAGACGTCGAGAAGGCATATAAAATGCTTAGGGAAGTGGAGCTAAGTCCGACACTTGTGCAAGTACTGACTGGTCATGGAGGATTTTCCAGATACTTGCACAAGTTTAAAATCAAAGACAGCCCAAGCTGCATATGTGACACGGAAAAGAGTGAAGACATCGAACATCTCCTGACAGAATGCCCAAAATACAACAATAGAAGAAGAAATTTAGAAACAGAATTAAATATTAATATTCAGAAAAAAATAAACTTAGCGAGATTATGGAAACCAAACAACATAGAGATAAATTCATATCATATTGCATATATATAGCAGAAGATGTTATAAAAAGAAATAAAACTATAAATAATTAGACAATAAACGTAAGAAGTAAATAGATAATAAAACGACATAAGAATCAAACACTGAGTAAATAAGATTAAAGACAAAAAGATACAAAAAGCCTCTGACCATTGTCAGAGAACAACTTGGATGTCTGACTATAATGTCAGATAGGAAAAAAAAAAAAAAAAAAAAAAAAAAAAAAAAAAAAAAAAAAAAAAAACCTAACCTAACCTAACCTAACCTAACCTAACCTGGGGTGCGCGTCCGAAACCTCCACGTTGGTCCTCCCGTTTCTTGTCCCTTTCATATTCGTATGGGGGGGAACGGAAGCGGGAGGGCTGGTGCACCCTGGACAACGGTAAATATGTTCCCTTTCGAGAGTTCGTGTTTGCCGTTAACGAATATCGGACGAGGTGTTAGGAGCTGGGCTCCTAGGAGCTCGGCTCCTATATGATGGTCCATTCGGACAGCGGTCCTCGGACGGTGGATGGAGGGGAGGACCCCTCGGCGCGGCGGGTCTCCTGTGTGCGGTTGTCGTGCGCAGGGGACAACGCCGTGAGAGGAGCTGCGGGAGCGAGAGCGCGCCGGTTGCGCGCGCACGCCCCGTCGGCCAACGGTGAGGGGGCGCCGGCGACGCATGTATGCAGGCGTCCCCGATTAGAGTATCCACGGGCGGCGGGTCGGGGGACCTGCCGCCCCTGTGTGGATAAGTGACGGATGGCTCCCCTCCGTGTCCGGGGGAGCCGTCGTGAGGTGTCTGGGGGGCCAGGTGTTTGCCCCCCATATTGAGTCGGGCCCTCCGCGAGAGGGCGACCCTTGCCGAGCCGCAGTGAGTATACATTTGCCTATCCTGCGACTCGGCTAAGGCGAAGGAGGAACACCGTGGGGTTTTAGTGGGTAGTCCGGCCACATGCCGGGAGTCCCACACGAAGCCGTCCCCTGCTGCCCCCGTGGCGGGGGAGGCGAAGTGCGTAAATGCATTTCCCCACGTACAAAAAAAAAAAAAAAAAAAAACCTAACCTAACCTAACCTTTTTTTTTTTTTTTTTTTTTTTTTTTTTTTTTTTTTTTTTTGTGACGCGGGGAAAAATGCATTACGCACACCACCGGTGCCTGGGTGGCCTCCGGCGGTAGTGTGGGACTCCCCGTCGGCTGTCCGACGGTATACCCACTAAACGACCCCGCGAAATGCCATCGGCCGCGTTGGTGTGGTGCCCCGGATCTGTCAGCAACAGGGCACCACTGCGACTGGCCAGCCCCTCAAAAGGGGCCGGACTTCTCCTCTCTAGGGGCCATCCCGGCAAATTGGGACAGCCCCTCCGGCGGCGGGACCATTATGGGGCCAGGTTCCCATCCTGACCCCTAGTCCCACAGGTTAGGGAGGCGGCAGTAGGTGCGCGTAGCGCCTACGCCGCACTCCCGTCCGCCGTCTCCGGAGCGGGACAGCCAACGGATCATCCTCCCTGTCCCGCTCCGCAGCCTCCTTCTGGGACATGACCGTCTCACAGAAGGAGGCCATCGCCTGCCAGGCACTGTCACTCCCGAGCATGGAGCGGACCACGCTCGGGAGCGAGAGGTCCGCGCTTCCTAGCGCGGACACCAGATCGTGGCGCTGCCGAGACCATCTGGGACACTGCTCCAGAGTGTGCTGAGCAGTGTCCTCGGCCGCGCCACAATCGTGGCAGCCTGGCCGCTCCTCCCGCCTCGCGACCCGGTGCAGGTACTCACCGAAGCACCCATGTCCGGTGAGCACCTGACCGCGGCTGCGCCAGGTCCTCCCCCCACCTCCGCATCATCTCCACATGCCCTCGCTGGCGATACCGCCCCACCTCCACCGACGTGGGGCGCTCGCCGAGAATCCTCCTATCCGAGACAAACCCGTATACCTCGGCGAGCACCTCCGCCACCAACTCCCAGGGCGGGTCGCCAGCGAGGGCGGTCGCGGCCGTCCAAGCTACCGTACGGTACCCCCTTATCGCCCTCTGCGCTATGACCCGCTGCGCTCTGCGCAGCTGGGCCCTGTTGCGGTTGCAGAGGGCGTCCGCCCATATCGGGGCACCGTACGTGGCCATACTCCGGCAGATGCCGGAGTACAGCCGCCTACACGCGGCGCTGGGCCCGCCCACATTGGGCAGGAGGCGACCCAGCGCCGCCGCAGCTCTGATGACCTTCGGCCCCAACCGCTCGAAGTGGGGGCCGAAGGTCCATCTCCCGTCCAGGGTGAGGCCCAGGTAGCTCATCTGGGCACTCACCCTTACTCGCTGTCCTCCTATTTGGAGGTGCGCTCCCGAGGGGGGGCCCCGCCTGCCGGTCCCGCGGAAGAGGAGGGCCTCGGTTTTATCCAATCGGACCCGAAGCCCAAGCCTCTCTATGCGGCTGACCACCAGTCCTACACCGACTTCGGCCAGCCGCGCCGCCTCCACGAAGGTCTTACCCCGGGACGTGACGAGGGTGTCATCTGCATAGCAGATGACGCCCATCCCGGGGAGGAGACGGCCCCGCAGGACCCAGTCGTATGCGAGGTCCCACAGAATGGGGCCCAGAACGGACCCCTGTGGGACACCGCACACGACACGCCTTCTGACCATCTGGCCCCTCGCGTCCTCGTAGCGCACCTCCCTGTCCTCCAAGTACGCCTTCAACAGCCTCCCCAAGTACGGAGGCACCTCAAAGTATTTGAGGGCCTCCAGTATGGTACTGTGGGGGAGGCTGTTGAAGGCGTTGGCGATGTCTAACGACACCGCCACCACCACGTCTCCCTCGCGCTCCGCATCCTCCGTCACCGACCTTAGGCGCCTAATGGCGTCGACGGTCGACCGTCTGGCCCGGAACCCGAACTGGGCATCCGAAAGGCCCGGTCCCGGGCCATCCTCCAAGTGCTGAACGAGGCGGGAGGCGACAACCCTTTCCAGGGCTTTCCCCGCCTCGTTCAACAGAACGACCGGTCGAACCGCCGACCCCGAGTCCGGGGGCCGGTCTCCCTTCAACAGAAGGCAGAGCCGGCCCACCCTGAAGGGTCCCGGGCAGCACCCCGACCGCAAGCAGCAGTCGAGGAGCCCACGGAACCCGTCTCCGAGGTGCACGAGAGCCAACGCTAGCACCTTCCCGTGCACCCCGTCCGGACCCGGCGCCCTCTTCTTGCCTCGGAGGCGGTCAACGACCGCCTCCATCTCCTGGTCGGTGACGGGCGGCGGAGCGCCCTCCTCCTCTCCTCTGGAGTCCGACGTTCGGGCCATCCTCGGGGGAGCGTAGCCCCGTGGGTTGTCGGGGAAGAGTTCCCCGACAACCCTCTCCAACACGGCCGGCTGGAGGGTCTCCGTCAGTGGGGCCGACTGGGCGCGGATTTTGTTCCGCGCTCCCCTATACGGTCGGCCCCACGGGTCCCTGTCTAGGCCCTCCAGCAGCTCCTGCCACGCTCCCTCCTTGGCCCTACTTATGGCCATCTGCAAGGCTCTCTTCTTCTCCACGTAGATGCCGTGCAGATGGCCATCCCTTGCTTCGTCCCGGGGGCGGCGACGCCTGCTCCGAGTGTACGCCCTACGCGCCCCGTTGCAGGCGTCCCGGAGGTCGGCTATCTCCGCCGACCACCAGTAGACCGCCCGCCTCGGAGGCGGACGCCCAACGCTGGGCATGGCCGCCCTGCACACCGCCGTGAAGGCGTCGCAGAGACGACCAGCCCCCTCCTCGGCGTCCAGATCCTCCATTGGCGGGAGGCCCCAGCGGCCGACAATGGCCGCCTCCTCTGCCAGTTCCCGGTCGAGCCTGGTGAGCGCCCAACGCGGGAACCGGCTCCGCCACCGGGACGAAATCGTCGGACTCCCGGAGGCTGGAGACACCTCGAACCTGATATAACGATGGTCCGAGAGTGTCTCCACCCCCGTCTCCACCCTCCATCCTTCCACTCGGCGTGCGGCGGACGCGGTGGCGAAGGACAGATCCACCACCGACCCTCCGTTCCACCGCACGCACGTGTGGACTGTCCCCCTATTCAAGAGGGACAGTCCCGCGGCCAGCGCCCACTCCTCCACCTTCCGCCCTTTGGCTTCCGTAGCCGGGTTGCCCCACGCCGTGGACTTGGCGTTGAAGTCCCCGGCCACGAAAACCTGGGCGGGCGCTAGCCGCCTCACTGCCGACCCCAGAGCATCGAGCAGCTGCTCCAGGGCCGGCAGGTCGCGGTTCGGGGAGAAGTACACACCGATGATTGCGTACTCTCCCCGAACCGCCGCCACGTAACCGCCACCCCTCCCCCACACCACGAGTGGGGGGCTGGCGCCAGGCCTCGTGACGATGGCCACGGAACCGTCCAGATCCCCGGCCCAGTTAGGCCGGGAGGGCACGGAATATGGTTCCGCAACCACCGCCACGTCCACGTCCCACTCCGCCATGGTCTGCAGGAAAAGGTCCTGAGCCCCGGCGGAGTGGTTGACGTTGGCCTGTAGGAAGCGAGGATGTCCGGCCATTACTCGGACATCCTAGCCTCCGGCGCCGACTGCCGCCCACTCCCGCGAGAGATGGGGGGCGTTCTCCCGCGGACGGATGGGGGGTTGCAAAGACGGCCCCCCATCACGTGCGTCGCCTTCCGTCCAGCGTCTGCGCATACGACACAGCGGGCCTGGGCCGAGCAGGCCGAGGCGATGTGCCCCGGCTGCCCGCACCGGTAACAAAGCCGGCTGCGGTCCTCCTTGGAGGGGCACAGCTCGGCTGTGTGCCCCTTCCCCATGCACTTGTAACAATGCATGGGGCGCGCCTCCAGCAGGTGGAGCTGCACCCGGCTCCAGCCCACCCCGATACTGCCTAGCTCGAGCAGCTTCTTCGCTGCCGTCACCGGGCAGCGCATCAGGGCGGAGCTGGAACTCCGCCAGTCCGGGCGGATTTCGCCCACCCGGACCTGCTCGGGGGTGCAGCCCCCCTCGCGCGCGACCGCAGCCTTGACCCGCTCTGCCGTAGCGGCGTCGTCCAGACCCGTGAGACGGAACTCCGCACACTTCACGGGCCTGGACACCTCAGCAACGCTGGACAGGGCAGCCGACAACCTGGCTGCCAAGGCGTCAGCCTTCTCGTGACTGGACGAGCCGGGGACTTCGATAAGCCTCGCTCCGGTCGCAGACTTGCGAATCCGGAGCGAGCCGATCCCCAGCTCGCCCAGGTTTACCTCCCGCTCGGCCTTTAAAAGGGCCGAGGCATAC
Organism: Pyralis farinalis; assembly: GCA_947507595.1. Taxonomy (NCBI): domain Eukaryota; kingdom Metazoa; phylum Arthropoda; class Insecta; order Lepidoptera; family Pyralidae; genus Pyralis; species Pyralis farinalis. Next base: position 101,837 of record OX382275.1, read on the forward strand.
GATGCCCCCCCTTGGGCTGCCTCCGGCCGTAACTTGAGAATTACGGCCGTGGAGCCGGGGAGCACCACTTTGGCCTTTCGGCCCTCCTCCTTGCCTGCGGGAGCTTTGGCTGACGCCTTGGAAGGCGTGGGTGCCGCAGGAGTCGCGGGGGCCGCGGATTTCCGCGGCTTGCAGCGGACCACGTCGGTCCACGACGCCTCCTTAGGGACCTCGGTGGCCCCTGCCGCTGCCGACGACGTCGCCGCGGCCCTAGATGTGGACGGGCCGAAGCTCGTCCACGACTCCTCGCTGGCGCCAGTACGGCGAGCGGGGCCCACTTTTGCGGCCTGCCTCGCCCGAGGCCGCACCTCGAGCTCGGCCGGCCGGGTCACCTTCTGCGGTGCCGGAGCCGGTCGTCCTGCGTTCTCGATGGCCGCCCTTGTGGCCTTGGCCACCGCAGACCTGTCACCCGCCAATGGCGGGCGGGTGACCGCGGGGGGAGGCAGGCGGGATTCCAGCTCCGCGAGGCGCCCATCGACAAGGTTGCCGACGAGCCGGGCGATGTTGGACTCCAGGGTCTGGATATCCACCGGGCCCGTCGGCCCCTGCGCCTGCGCCCTCCTCTCCTTCCGGAGCTCCTCAAATTCCAGGCGATGCGCCCGGACCTCTTCCCTCAGGGAAGAGACCTCCCGCTGGAGCCGAGCGTTGTCGGCTCGGAGACGGAAGGTCTCCTCCGTCTCTGTGCGCATCACCAGGGATTCGAGGATCTCCCGAATCCCGCCCGCCGCCTTCACAATCTTGGCGGCGTAGCCCCCTTTGAGGCTCGCCGACCTGCCGGTGAGGTCGAGGATAAGCCCCAGCTTCTCCCCGGCCCTCGCCAACAGCTCGTCGGCTCCCCCCTCCGTTGGGCCCGCCGCTCTCCCCTCAGGGCTTATCCCTTCGGGGCTTCCTATCGCCGCCTCGGGGCTCACCCCCTCGGCGCTTCCGGCCACTGCCTTTCCACCCTTCTGGCTCTTGAGGGCCCGCCTCTCAAGGAGCGCCCGGATGGCCGCCTCCTTGGCCTCCTCATTGCGCTCCCTGAGCTGTCGGCGGGCTCTGGCCAGACTGGGGGCGATGCCGCCCCTCTTGCCGCGCCTGGAAGTGGCCACCTTCGCCCGCTCGTCGGGCGTCTCCGTCTCTGAGCCGGAGAAGAGGCGCTTGCCCCGCCCCAGCTCCGACTCCGAAAGGGTGGGGACCGACATACTGTCGGTCTCCTCCCCTCCGCCCGACAGCAACTCCAACTCCACCTCGACCAGCTGTGGCTGCCGCGGGAGTTCACCCTCCGCGGAACCCTCAGGCCCCAACATCGTCCCGCTCCCCGGCATCACCGGGACTCGGCTGTCTAGGTCCGTGACCGAACCCTAGACAGCCCACACAACACAAAAACACGAACGATAAACACAAAAACACAACAAGTGACAAAACAAACACCAACAAAAACCGCCTATGTTCGTCACCGAACCCAGCGACAAACACAACAACGCAACAAAAACACGCGACACCACCAAAAACACGGACACGCTCCACACCAGAATCAACGAAAACGTTAATTACTCCTCCTCTACACAACCTCCTCGCCCACAAGTATTGTCTTCTAGTTTTAGTCACCACTCACCGGCCACTGCGTTACCGCGCACCAGGTGAGTGGGTCCAGGGCAGACTACGGGGAAGCACTAGAAAACACTTGGGGCCTTTTTTTTTTTTTTTTTTTTTTGTGACGCGGGGAAAAATGCGTTACGCACACCACCGGTGCCTGGGTGGCCTCCGGTGGTAGTGTGGGACTCCCCGTCGGCTGTCCGACGGTATACCCACTAAACGACCCCGCGAAATGCCATCGGCCGCGTTGGTGTGGTGCCCCGTATCTGTCAGCAACAGGGCACCACTGCGACTGGCCAGCCCCTCAGAAGGGGCCGGACTTCTCCAATCTAGGGGCCATCCCGGCAAATTGGGACAGCCCCTCCGGCGGCGGGACCGTTATGGGGCCAGGTTCCCAGCCTGACCCCTAGTCCCACAGGTTAGGGAGGCGGCAGGAGGTGCGCGTAGCGCCTCCGCCGCACTCCCGTCCGCCGTCTCCGGAGCGGGACAGCCACGGGATCATCTTCCCTGTCCCGCTCCATGGCCTCCTTCCGCGCCATAACTATTTCGCAGAAGGAGGCCATCGCCTGCCAGCACCTGTCACTCCCGAGCATGGAGCGGACCACGCTCGGGAGCGAGAGGTCCGCGTCTCCCAGCGCGGACTGCAGATCGCGGCGCTGCCGAGACCACATGAGACACTGCTCCAGTGTGTGTTGAGCAGTGTCCTCGGCCGCGCCGCACTCATGGCAGTCCGGCCGCTCCTCCCGCCTCGCGACCCGGTGCAGGTACGCACCGAAGCATCCGTGTCCGGTGAGCACCTGCACCATGCGGAAGGTGAGGGGTTTGCGTTTCCGCAGCATCCACCTTTCCAGGACCGGGCGCAGCGCCTCCGCAACGCGGGTACCATACCGCGGCTGCGCCAGGTCCTCCCCCCACCTCCGCATCATCTCTGCGTGCCCTCTCTGGCGACATCGCCCTATTTCCTCCATCGTGGGGTGCTCGCCGAGTACCCTCCTACTCGCAACAAAGTTGTACACCTCGGCGAGCACCTCCGCCACCAACTCCCAGGGCGGGTCGCCAGCGAGGGCGGTCGCGGCCGTCCAGGCTACCGTACGGTACCCCCTTATCGCCCTCTGCGCAATGACCCGCTGCGCTCTGCGCAGCTGGGCCTTATTTTGGCGACAGAGGGCGTCCGCCCAAATGGGGGCGCCGTACGTGGCCATACTCCGGCAGATGCCGGAGTACAGCCGCCTACACGCGGCGCTGGGCCCGCCCAAGTTGGGCAGGAGCCGACCCAGCGCCGACGCAGCTCTGATGACCTTCGGCCCCAACCGCTCGAAGTGGGGGCCGAAGGTCCATCTCCCGTCAAGGGTGAGGCCCAGGTACCTCATCTGGGCACTCACCCTGATCCTCCTTCCTCCTATTTGGAGGTGTGCTCCCGAGGGGGGGCCCCGCCTGCCGGTCCCGCGGAAGAGGAGGGCCTCGGTCTTCTCCAAACGGACCCGAAGCCCAAGCCTCTCTATACGGCTGACCACTAGTCCAACACCGACTTCGGCCAGCCGCGCCGCCTCCACAAAGGTCTTACCCCGGGATGTGACGAGGGTGTCATCTGCGTAACAGATGACGCTCATCCCGGGGAGGAGACGGCCCCGCAGGACCCAGTCGTATGCGAGGTCCCACAGAATGGGGCCCAGAACGGACCCCTGTGGGACCCCGCACCCGACGAACCTTCTGACCATATGGCCCCTCGCGTCCTCGTAGCACACCTCCCTGTCCTTCAGGTATGCCCTCAAGAGCCTCCCCAAGTACGGAGGCACCTCAAAATACTTGAGGGCCTCCAGGATGGTACTGTGGGGGAGGCTGTTGAAGGCATTGGCGATGTCAAGCGACACCGCCACCACCACGTCTCCCTCGCGCTCCGCATCCTCCGTCACCGACCTTAGGCGCCTTATGGCGTCGACGGTCGACCGTCTGGCCCGGAACCCAAACTGGGCATCCGAGAGGCCCGGTCCCGGGCCATCCTCCAAATGCTGAGCGAGGCGGGAGGCGACAACCCTCTCCAGGGCCTTGCCCGCCTCGTTCAGCAGAACGACCGGTCGAACCGCCGACCCCGAGTCCGGGGGCCGGTCTCCCTTCAACAGAAGGCAGAGCCGGCCCACCCTGAAGGGTCCCGGGCAGCACCCCGACCGCAAGCAGCAGTCGAGGAGCTCCCGGAACCTGTCTCCGAGGTGCACGAGAGCCAACGCTAGCACCCTCCCGTGCACCCCGTCCGGACCCGGCGCCCTCTTCTTGCCTCGGAGGCGGTCCACGACCGCCTCCATCTCCTGGTCGGTGACGGGCGGCGGAGCGCCCTCCTCCTCTCCTCTGGAGTCCGACGTCCGACGTAGGGCCATCCTCGGGGGAGCGTAGCCCCGTGGACTGTCGGGGAAAAGCTCCCCGACAATCCTCTCCAACAACGCCGGCTGGAGGGTCTCCGTCAGCGGGGCCGACTGAGCGCGGATCTTATTCCGCGCTCCTCTGTAAGGTCGGCCCCACGGGTCCCTATCCAGACCCTCCAGCAGCTCCTGCCACGCTCCCTCCTTGGCCCTACTGATGGCCATCTGCAGGGCTCTCCTACTCTCCACGTAAATGGCGTGCAGATGGCCATCCCTTTCTTCGTCCCGGGGGCGGCGACGCCTGCTCCGGGTGTACGCTCTACGCGCCCCGTTGCAGACGTCCCGGAGGTCGGCTATCTCCGACGACCACCAGTAGACCGCCCGCCTTGGGGGCGGACGCCCAACACTGGGCATGGCCGCCCTGCACACCGCCGTGAAGGCGTCGCAGAGACGGCCAGCCCCTTGTTCCACCCCCAAATCCTCCACTGGCGGGAGGCCCCAGCGGCCGACGATGGCCGCCTCCTCTGCCAGTTCCCGGTCGAGCCTGGTGAGCGCCCAACGCGGGAACCGGCTCCGCCACCGGGACGAAATCGTCGGACTCCCGGGGGCTGGAGACACCTCGAACCTGATATAACGATGGTCCGAGAGTGTCTCCACCCCCGTCTCCACCCTCCATCCTTCCACTCGGCGTGCGGCGGACGCGGTGGCGAAGGACAGATCCACCACCGACCCTCCGTTCCACCGCACGCACGTGTGGACTGTCCCCCTATTCAAGAGGGACAGTCCCGCGGCCAGCGCCCACTCCTCCACCTTCCGCCCTTTGGCTTCCGTGGCCGGGTTGCCCCACGCCGTGGATTTGGCGTTGAAGTCCCCGGCCACGATAACCTGGGCGGGCGCCAGCCGCCTCACTGCCAACCCCAGAGCATCGAGCAGCTGCTCCAGGGCCGGCAGGTCGCGGTTCGGGGAGAAGTACACACCGATGATTGCGTACTCTCCCCGAACCGCCGCCACGTAACCGCCTCCCCTCCCCCACACCACGAGTGGGGGGCTGGCGCCAGGCCTCGTGACGATGGCCACGGAACCGTCCAGATCCCCGGCCCAGTTAGGCCGGGAGGGCACGGAATATGGTTCCGCAACCACCGCCACGTCCACGTCCCACTCCGCCATGGTCTGCAGGAAAAGGTCCTGAGCCCCGGCGGAGTGGTTGACGTTGGCCTGCAGGAAGCGGGGATGTCCGGCCATTATTCGGACATCCCAGCCTCAGGCGCCACCTGCCGCCCACTCCCGCGGGAGATAGGGGGCGTTCTCCCGCGGACGGATGGGGGGTTGCAGAGACGGCCCCCCATCACGTGTGTGGCCTTCCTGCCGGCGTCTGCGCACACTGCACAGCGGGCCTGGGCCGAGCAGCCCGAGGCGATGTGCCCCGGCTGCCCGCACCTGTAGCACAATCGGCTGCGGTCCTCCTTGGAGGGGCACAGCTCAGCGGTATGCCCCTTCCCCATGCACTTGTAGCAGTACATGGGGCGCGCCTCCAGCAAGTGGAGCTGCGCCCTGCTCCAACCCACCCCGACACTGCCCAGCTCGAGCAGCTTTTTCGCTGCCGTCACCGGGCAGCGCATCAGGGCAGAGCTGGAGTTACGCCAGTCCGGGCGGATTTCGCCCACCCGGACCTGCTCGGGGGCGCAGCCCCCCTCGCGAGCGACCGCAACCTGTACCCGCTGTACAGTAGCTGCGTCATCCAGACCGGTGATCCGGAATTCCGCGCACTTCACCGGTCTGGAGACCTCCGCAACGCCGGACAGGGCAGCCGTAAGTTTGGCCGCCAGGGCGTCCGCCTTGTCATGGCTGGAGGAGCCGGGGACCTCAATGAGCCTCGCTCCGGTGGCTGACTTCCGAATCCGGAGCGAGCCTATCCCCAGCTCCCCCAGATTCACCTCCTGCTCGGCCTTTAGTAGGGCCGAGGCATACGTGGCCCCCCCAGTGGCTGCCTCCGGCCGTAATTTTAAGATTACGGCCGTGGAGCCGGGGAGGACCACCTTGGCCTTGCGGCCCTCATCCTTGCCTGCTCGAGCAGGAGGTGCCGACGCCCTGGAGGGCGCGGGTGCCGCCCTTGCCGCGGGAGCCGCCCCGTGTCGCGGGAGCCCCTGGGGCCGCGGTTTTCCGTACCCCGCGGCGGACCACCTCGGTCCATGTTGCCTCCCCCGGGACCTTAGCAGCCCCTCCGGCCACCGACTGGGTCGCCGCGGCCGGTTCCCTCGCCGAGGTGGACGGCCCAAAACTCGTCCACTCTCCCTCCCGGGCTCCGCTGCGGGTGGGACCCGCTTTAGCTGCCGGCCTTGCCCGAGGGCGCACGTCGAGCTCAGCCGGCGTGCTCGTCCTCCTCGGCGCAGGAGCCGGCCGTCCCGCGCTCTCAATTGCCTCTCGGGCGGCCCTGGCCACCGCCGACTTATCACCCGCCAATGGCGGGCGGGTGACGGCAGGGGGAGGCAGCCGCGACTCCAGCTCCGCCAGACGCCCGTCGACCAGATTGCCGACGAGCCGGGCGATGTTATTCTCCAGCGACTGTATGTCGCCCGGGCTCATCGGCCCCTGGGTCCTTCTCTCCTGGCGGAGCTCCTGGAACTCCCTTCGGTGCGCCTGGACCTCCTCCCTGAGGGAGGCGACCTCCCGCTGCAACCGGGCGTTATTGGCTCGGAGGCGGAAGGTCTCCTCCGTCTCCGTGCGCACGACTAGGGCCTCCAGTATCTCACGGATCCCCACGGCAGCTCTAGCAATCTTGGCGGCGAAGCCTCCTTTCAGGCTGGCCGACTTTCCTGTTAGGTCCAGGACTAGACCCAACCTCTCTTCGGCCAGCACCATGAGCTCCTCCGCTCCCATAGTCTCAATCGAGGCCGCCGCAACCCCCTCAGGGCTCGTCCCTTCGGGGCCTTTTCCCGTCTCGGGGCTCACCCCCTCGACGCTATCATCCACCTCCGTGGTCCTTTTGACCTTAAGGGCCCGCTTTTTGAGGAGGGCCTGCATGGCCACCTCCTTGTCCTCCTGCTGACGCTCAGCCAGCTGCCGGCGGGCCCTCGCCAGGCTAGGGGCGATACCGCCCCGCTTCCCACGCCTGGAAGTGGGTATCTTTGTCCTTTCGCTGGGCGTCTCCGTTTCCGTGTCCGAAAACAGCCTCTTTCCACCCAGCATCGCCTCGGGAAGACTCGTGAGCGACGTATCGCTCTCCCTTCCTCCCTCCATCCCACTCTCAGCACCCCCTCGAACAGCTTTCGGGGTTTCGGTGCCATCCGTGGCACCGTCACCACTGTCGCTTTCTCCCATCTCCTGTGGCTTCCCTGGGAGCCCTACCCCTCGGACGCCTTTCGGCCCCAACATCATCCCCCCCACCCGGTAAACCCGGGACTCGACTGCCCAGGGTCGTCACCGATCCCTAGACAGCCCACCACAACGACGAACACAACACACGAAACGAAAAACCCACCACCAAAAACAAAAACAACAAAACCCACAAAAATCAAATTTTGAGGGGGAAGGGGGGGTCCCCCGACCTCGCACCCCGCACAAAAGTTGCTCCGGCAGGCAACACCGATCGGATGGCGCTCCAAATTCCTGCGAATTCGCGAATAAAAATTTAGAGCACCTGCTCTCGTACCGGTATTGCCTACCAGAAAACCAACTTCCCAGCAAGATGGAGGTGCGGGAGTGGTCGCAAACGACTCCCCCCGACCCCTGGACACCAAAACAACAAAAAAGATTTTTTAGGGGTTTTTGGCCCCCAAAAAATAGTTCCCGTGGGAAATTCCAAAAAATTCCCACGGGACCCGATGACTACCACCACGACACACAATTAACAACGAAAAAGCCTAAATCCTCCTACCAATACCTCCCGAAGTCCAACTTCAACCTAACCTAACCTAACCTTTTTTTTTTTTTTTTTTTTTTTGTGACTCGGGGAAAAATGCGTTACGCACACCACCGGTGCCTGGGTGGCCTCCGGTGGTAGTGTGGGACTCCCCGTCGGCTGTCCGACGGTATACCCACTAAACAACCCCGCGAATTGCCATCGGCCGCGTTGGTGTGGTGCCCCGGATCTGTCAGCAACAGGGCACCACTGCGACTGGCCAGCCCCTCAAAAGGGGCCGGACTTCTTCTCTCTAGGGGCCGTCCCGGCAAATTGGGACAGCCCCTCCGGCGGCGGGACCGTTATGGGGCCAGGTTCCCAGCCTGACCCCTAGTCCCACAGGTTAGGGAGGCGGCAGGAGGTGCGCGTAGCGCCTCCGCCGCACTCCCGTCCGCCGTCTCCGGAGCGGGACAGCCACGGGATCATCTTCCCTGTCCCGCTCCATGGCCTCCTTCCGCGCCATAACTATTTCGCAGAAGGAGGCCATCGCCTGCCAGCACCTGTCACTCCCGAGCATGGAGCGGACCACGCTCGGGAGCGAGAGGTCCGCGTCTCCCAGCGCGGACTGCAGATCGCGGCGCTGCCGAGACCACATGAGACACTGCTCTAGTGTGTGTTGAGCAGTGTCCTCGGCCGCGCCGCACTCATGGCAGTCCGGCCGCTCCTCCCGCCTCGCGACCCGGTGCAGGTACGCACCGAAGCATCCGTGTCCGGTGAGCACCTGCACCATGCGGAAGGTGAGGGGTTTCCGCTTTCGCAACATCCACCTTTCCAGGACCGGGCGCAGCGCCTCCGCAACGCGGGTACCATACCGCGGCTGCGCCAGGTCCTCCCCCCACCTCCGCATCATCTCCTCGTGCCCTCGCCGGCGACATCGCCCTATTTCCTCCATCGTGGGGTGCTCGCCGAGAGCCCTCCTACTCGCAACAAAGTTGTACACCTCGGCGAGCACCTCCGCCACCAGCTCCCAGGGCGGGTCGCCAGCGAGGGCGGTCGCGGCCGTCCAAGCTACCGTACGGTACCCGCTTATCACCCTCTGCGCTATGACCCGGGGCCTTATTTTGGCGACAGAGGGCGTCCGCCCATATGGGGGCACCGTACGTGGCCATACTCCGGCAGATTCCGGAGTACAGCCGCCTGCACGCGGCGCTGGGCCCGCCCAAATTGGGCAGGAGCCTACCCAGCGCCGACGCAGCTCTGATGACCTTCGGCCCCAACTGCTCGAAGTGGGGGCCGAAGGTCCATCTCCCATCAAGGGTGAGGCCCAGGTACCTCATCTGGGCACTCACCCTGATCCTCCTTCCTCCTATTTGGAGGTGTGCTCCCGAGGGGGGGCCCCGCCTGCCGGTCCCGCGGAAGAGGAGGGCTTCGGTCTTCTCCAAACGGACCCGAAGCCCAAGCCTCTCTATACGGCTGACCACCAGTCCTACACCGACTTCGGCCAGCCGCGCCGCCCCCACAAAGGTCTTGCCCCGGGATGTGACGAGGGTGTCATCTGCGTAACAGATGACGCCCATCCCGGGGAGGAGACGGCCCCGCAGGACAATCACTTGGGGCCTGCCCCAACCTAACCTAACCTAACCTAACCATCTGTAAAAAGGCATTGATTGGGCGCTATTGACCGGCTCCAGGAGAGCTAGGAAAGAAGTACACAAACGGCGCTAAACAGAGTCTGTTAAAGCCTTTAATTGACAATTTTAAATCTTTTATAAATTTGAAATTGAACTTACCTGACTGACTGACGAACGGGCTGCTGTTCTGTTGAGGCTGCGACGACTTGTGACAGTGTTGTACGGCCGGAAGACAAGTGACCGGGCTGGAACCTGAAAAGGAAAAAGACAGACAATATTATTATTATATTATTAGCTTATAACTAAACATAAATAAAAACAAATAGAACTGTAAATAAAAGAACACGGACTCTACATACAGCGCTTAATGTATGTTTTCGGACAAAAACAAAGCTGTATTAAGCTTTCTATTATTTGATAGCCGCGCAGTGCGACGGTAAATAGAGCGTACTAGCTCTTCGAGGACACTGACAAGATCGGTGAAAAATTCGGTTCCAACCTCAAGGTATCATCGGGTTATGTTAATAAAACACCAAATAGCTCGGTAAGGAAGTAAAGTTTATTGAACAACTCAGACTATATGTATGATAACTGATATGTTGTGATTGCGCGATTCAGAAAGCGCGTTTTGTATGAAGATTTTAATATGAAGCAAACTCGATAAGTAGATTGTTATAGTGAATGTTTATGTGAATCTAAGTATGAAATTTATTGTCCTCAATGCTTGTACATAATTTTAATCACTTATTCCATTAATAACATATTAACTAATTAATTACATTTGACATTCCGCCCACCAAGAACGTAATGAGAACTCTACTTATCGTTCTTAATTCGACATACCGCCCATCATGAGGTCAAGGGGGTGTAGTGCTATATACAATAAGCTGACATGAATTTGATCATAGTTTAAAAGAGTAATAAAGACTAAAATAAAAACTATAAATACAAAAAACAAATATAATGTACATTTAATCTGTTACTGGCAAAATACATAACTTTGATGTAGGCCTTTTCAACAAAGAACCATTGCATTTTAAAGTTACGACTCTAGTAATTCCGTCCAAACCAGGATGCTTCTTAATTACCTTGCCAAGTAACCATCGCGCCGGAGGAAGATTATCTTCCTTTACTAAAACTATGTTACCGATTTGCGGTTCAGGGATTAGGTTCGACCATTTGTATCTCTGCAAGCAATGCACTAAATATTCATTTGACCATCTGCGCCAGAAATCCTGCACCATTTTCTGAGTCACTTGCCAGCGTTTTAATGAGCTAATATTGCTTGTTTCATAGTTACGCTCTGGTACGATAACTAAAGGCTCACCAACCAAAAAATGACCAGGTGTTAATGGCGACGGGTCCTCATGATCATCAGGCAAAATAGACAACGGTCTAGAATTCAGACAGGCTTCAATTTGAGAAAGTATAGTAGACATTTCCTCGTAAGTGAGAGTAGATTCACCGATGATGCGCTTCAAGTGAAATTTGGTAGACTTCACACCTGCTTCCCATAGTCCACCGAAGTTTGGTGCACGGGGAGGTATGAAGTGCCACGTGACATTGTTGTTATTAATCCACTCTCGAATTTCTAAGGCGACAGATGAATTCTCAGCAGCTACCAGCCTGTGTAGCTCTTTGGATGCACCCACGAAATTCGTCCCATTATCGCTCCAAATGTCACTCACGTGGCCTCTTCTAGCAACAAACCTTTTAAAGCCGGCTATAAATCCCTGAGATGTCAAATCGCTGATGACTTCCAAATGTATGGCCTTGGTGACCATACAAATGAAAAGACATATGTAGCCCTTGTGAGAGCGATTACCACGTCCCTTGGCCATTCGTATATTTATAGGGCCCGCGAAGTCGACACCGCTGTTAAGAAAAGGTCGTGCTGGTTTTACCCTAGTGCCTGGCAATTGGCCCATTAGCTGATTCTTAGTCACTGCGGCGTGTCGAATACACACAATACATTTCCGTACATAGGCTTTCACAATACGTTTAGCAGAAATTATCCAGTACTTAGCACGCAAATAATTCAACATCAAGGATGGTCCACCATGCAACGTCGTCTTATGAGCTTCATCTACAATTAGGTTCGTAAAATGACTTTCATGAGGCAGAATGATTGGGTGTTTAATATCCTCAGAAAGATTAGCATTTTGAATTCTGCCTCCAACTCTCAAAATTCCTTTTTCATCCACGACAGGGCATAAAGACTTTAACTTTTTCCGATTGTCTTTGAATTCCGCATTTTGACACTGTCTTATGCAAATCTCCAGGGCCTCATCGATTTCTAAACTCGTAAGGTAAGGTTCCAATTTTTTGTTCCTTTTCTTGTACTCCCAAAATTTTAGAAATCGTCTGCAAAATGCAACAACGCGAACTAGTTTCTTCAAAGATGAAAATTTAGTCCACACCGAACTGTCTTCAAATTTTGCATCAATTACCAGGTGAGCCTTAATATTTCTTTTTTCCAGATCAGTGGACACGGATGTTGGTCTTTTATATTCAATGATCGCGTTTCTTAGCCATAAAGGACCATGCAGCCACATTTTATCTTGAATAAGTTCAAGTGGTGTGCATCCTCTGGATGCTATATCTGCAGGATTTTGAGCTGATTGAACATGACCCCAGTGTGTATTATCGAGTTTAGACAGAATTTCCGACGTTCTGTTTCCAATGAATGTAGTCCAGCGACTAGGATGACTACTAAGCCATGCCAGTACTACTGTCGAGTCTGTCCATCCATGTATTTTACCACTGTTTACGCCCAATATCATAGCCACTTCTGTAATGAGCTTGGCCAATATAACAGCTCCCATTAGTTCCAGTCTAGGAATTGATACTTGCATCGTTGGTGCTACTTTGGTTTTTGCAGTAATAAGATTGACGCTTATGTCACCATTTATTCCAATAGTTCGTAAATACACAACAGCAGCGTACGCGGTGTTAGAAGCGTCACAAAACCCGTGTAATTCCATACATGAGTCATCATCTCTCGATTCGACCCATCTGGGAATATGGAGTTCTCGAATTCTAATTAAGTTACGTCGATACTCAGACCATTCAATGAGTAGTTCTCTCGGTAATTCTTCATCCCAATCGATTCCAGCTAACCACAATTTTTGAATCATAACTTTAGCTATGATAACACAAGGTGCTGCCCATCCTAAAGGATCAAACAGTCGTGAGATATCAGAAATCACACGTCGCTTGGTAATGGGAATCTGCTGAATAGGAAGTTGCACAGAGTAATGAAAGGAATCAGAATCCTTGTCCCAGGAAAGACCCAATACCTTGACCACTTCATCCATCTTTATATCCATTGTCCTCTCCTGTTCCCCTTGTCTATCCATGACCTCTTCTGCTAAATCCTTGTTATTAGTAACCCATTTCTGCAGATTAAATCCACCCTTGCTTAATAATGCTCTCATCTCTTTGTAAATAGTCCTTCCCTCTTCTACAGTCTGACAACCAGTCATGAGATCATCTACGTAAAAATCCCTTTTGATTTTTTCAGCCACCGTAGGAAAATGTACGCCTTCATCTTCAGCCAGCTGTTGCAACGTTTTTACAGCCAGGTATGGAGCAGACGACGTACCAAAGGTGACCCTCACTAATTTATAGTCTTGTATTTCAGATTCAGGATCATCTCTCCACACCAGTCTCTGACACTCTGCGTCTTCAGCTGCAACAACTACTTGACGGTACATTTTAACGATGTCTGCGCTAATACATATCGGATGCATACGCCATCTCATGATGATGTGACGCAAGTCTGGCTGTAGTGTAGGACCAACCATCAATGTGTCGTTGAGGGACACGCCATTGGAACCCTTACAGGACGCATCGAACACTACTCTGACTTTAGTCGTGGATTTGTCGTCACGTATAACGGCGTGGTGAGGTAAATATACGCAATCAGTCTTCTCAAAATCTTTACACGCTACACGTACCATATGACCAAGGTCCAAGTATTCATGTATTACGTCGGAGTACCTGGATTTAAATTCAGGATTCTTCTTAAATTTGTTTTCAAGAAGATTGAATCTTTTGATGGCAATGTCTCTTGAATTGCCGTACTTACATTGAGGATCGTCTTCACGAAATGGCAGTCGTACGATATATCTTCCATTTGCATCTCTCTGAGTAGTTCGACTATAGAAGTCCTCACATAGTTGTTCTTCCTGAGTCAACAATTTTGTGGTGAAAGACTCTGATTCGATTTGCCAGAATTTCTTTAGGATCTCATTATCATCAACATGGTTATGAGTGCTAACGAGGACATTGTGGAGGCATTGAGTTGTATTTGATTGATTATGATTCAAGCGATTTGTCGGACCAGATAAGATCCATCCTAAAGCAGTATTCTGAGCGGTTGGTAAGCCTTTAGGACCATTGATCAAACCTTCTCTCATTACCTGTCCATAAACATCTGCACCAAGCAAAATGTCGATTTTGTTTGGCTTATAGAATTCTGGGTCAGCAAGAGCAATTTCATTTAATTGTGGCCAGTCAGGACTAGCTATCTTCTCTGACGGAAGCAAGCTGGTGATTGCACTTAAGACATGCGCTCGTATCTGGATTTGGAATTTAGGGTCATGGCGTGATTGTATATTTATTAAAACGATATACTTAGAGGCTAAAGCACTCTTATCACCACCTAATCCGGATATTACGCTACTACTAGGCACTTTTTTGAGGCCCAGTAGTTGAACAGCTGCTTCTGTAACAAACGATGCTTGTGACCCTTGGTCTAGTAGTGCTCTAAATAGGTGTAAGTGGCCGTTTCTTGATTGAGCTTGAACTAAAGCTGTCGCTAACAAGATTTGGTTAGGCATACTCTCTTTGGAGAAATGCGCTGTGACGTTTGACGTTGATTGAGGACATTCTAATGCTGTCTTCACATTAGACACTGTCGATTTGACTTCCCCTACTACTGGTTGAGATACACCAGTAGCTTTCAGTCCCGAGGTTGGCATGGGGTGAAGCATTGAATGGTGCTTATGCTTGCAGATACAACACTTGGTGGTAGAACGACAAATACGAGATGAATGGTTAGGGCCTAAACAGTTGAAGCAAAGACCGTTGGTTTGCACAAAACTATGTCGAGAATTGTAATCACACTTAGCGAAGTCCTTACAATTGCTTATTTTGTGATCAATTTTGTTGCAGAATGGACAAGGTTTTGACTCGACATTGAAAACATTTGAAATAGCATGCATGACTTTAGGTTTGTGATGTGAAAGATTTGATTGTTTCGGTTTTGGATTATCATCTAAAAATTCAAGTGATCTAAATTTTGACTCTAGAAATTCCCTTAATTGTTTCAAAGTTGGCAAATCATCGGACGTGTTTATTTGAGCTTCCCATTGTTTGCGGGATTCAAAATCCAATTTCGAACAAATTATGTAAATAATTATAACGTCCCATGAACTGACATCAATTCCTAAACCTTTCAGACCATTTAAGGTATCTGTTGTGATGTCCAACAGATCTTTCACACCGCTACATGATACAGTTCCAATGTTGGGCTGATTCATAAAACGCTTTAACAGACAATTAACCAAATATTTTTTATTATTATATCTATTATTTAAAATCGACCAAGATTCGTGATAGTTAGCTGCTGTAATTGGAACATGACGTAGAAGCTGCTCGGCTTCCCCAGCAAGGTGACTTTTTAAATAATGCATTTTTTGTACCTCGTCTAGGGATGAATTATTATGAATCAACGATGTATACAAATCTTTAAAGGTTGTCCACTCAGTGTACTTTCCGGAATAGACCGGAATGGAAATTCTGGGCAAGTTTACATTCGCAGTTACATGGCATACTGATGATGGATTTGACACAAAACTACTAGAAATAGGTTCTGCATTAAGTAAAGCTTCTTTCAAATCTGACTTGTAGTTAATATAAATCTCTTCAATACTTTCATAGACATTATTTATGAAATATTTATCTTTTAACAAATCACTAGTAGCTTCATCAATTATGTTTCTATGTGTTTCTGTTACTAATTTCCATTGCTCTTCAAGTGCATCTAATCTAGTAGTTAAGTAAGATTTCTTCGCTAAACGATCTTTTGGCGATTTCCTAAAATTTTCGTATGATTTTTCAATGCTAGTTTTGGAACAGTATTGAGATTGTGTCGATGCCATTGCAGTAAATTTAACGTTAAAATCAAATTAAAAATATTTTACCTTAACTCAAATTTTGTTTACAACTAAACTTTAGAATTTTTCTAAGTCCAATAAAATTTCGAAAAAAATACTTGCAACTTGGACAAAAATCGGGCACAGATTCCTCGTCGCTACACTTTTTGTAAATTTATTCTAAGTTCTAACTAACATGCAAAATTTTACAAGTCTAAGTTTTTCTAAAATTTATAAGTCCAAAATTCTTCGAAACTATTCTATGTTACAAATTGAATTCTTCAAATTTTTCTAAGTTCATGGAATGTCCGGAATTTCTTGATGACGCAAAGAAATCACAAAATGTACTCACAATTTTTCACTGACAAACCACTCAACACACGTAGCACTCCGTCCGCTTGTGATGTCACTGCCTGTTGTCGTCACTCGCTGCCGCTGCCTCCTCCCGTCTTACTTCTTGCCCCTCGGCTGCCTTGTGCACCACGCACTCTGCTTCAGCCACCCGGTGAACCCGGTGCGCACTTTCAATGGCGATCCACCACTGCTTTTCAGTGCGAAATAGCAAGAATTGTTGGCGAGCGCAAGCCAACGAAATACAAGCGAAACTGCGCTTTATTTACTATCCGACTCGAAGGACCAATGAAAAATTCGGTTCCAACCTCAAGGTATCATCGGGTTATGTTAATAAAACACCAAATAGCTCGGTAAGGAAGTAAAGTTTATTGAACAACTCAGACTATATGTATGATAACTGATATGTTGTGATTGCGCGATTCAGAAAGCGCGTTTTGTATGAAGATTTTAATATGAAGCAAACTCGATAAGTAGATTGTTATAGTGAATGTTTATGTGAATCTAAGTATGAAATTTATTGTCCTCAATGCTTGTACATAATTTTAATCACTTATTCCATTAATAACATATTAACTAATTAATTACATTTGACAATCGGATTAGTCTATTATTACCAATCTACAAATTTATAACTTTTACAAACTTTACCACTCTCTCTTTCTTTTAAATCGATTATAGATTTTTATATTGTTTAATTTAACTCATAATTATACACACTTGACACGTCTCCAACATGATTCGAACACCGGAAGGCAAGACCCAGGGCACTACTCAGTACGAGAAGAGCCCAGAAATGGAAGAGTCGTCCATAATAAGAAAAAGTATTGACGAGTGGGAGAATCGTAGTACACCCCCAGATTCAAACACACATAAGGACGCCCCTGAAACAAAGCAGGCAGGTCCTACGAGAAAGAAAGCGGCAACTGCCCAGGCCTATGAAGTAGCGGCTAGTCCACCAAAATACTTCGTAAGCAGGACAGCCGAAGCCAGGACCTACCTTAAAAAGGCCAAAGTTAACCTAAACAACTCGGGGAATATAAAGCGTGATATAAAAGAGACTGTAATAGAAATGCTGGACAGACTCTTCAGACTGGTCAAGGAAGCGGAAGCGGAGGCTGTAGTTTTAAAAAAGAAAAACCCAACTATAAATAAACCCGCAGAAAAAACCGCGACTAAAGAACTGACGGTCGCCGTTACTGACTCCACATTCTCATTCGAGCCTGACCAAAATCCAATCATGGTAAAGCTCGAAGAACATACTCAGCTCCTAATCAAAAACCACGAGAAGATCGAGGAACTGAGGAAATCGATTGAGAGCCAAAAGGATATCATGGAGAAGGTGACGGAGAAAACCTACGCGAACGCCGCGGCCGACAGACCAAAGAGTGTGCCCCAAATGAGAAGCACCACCCACTCGGTGGTAGTCTCCTCAAAAGACGAAACTGACTCTGGAGAAGAGCTACTGGAAAAGGTGAGGAAAGCGGCAGAAGCGAAAGAAGGTTGGGTGAAAGTGGAAAAGCTGCGGAAAGCAAAAGGGAAAAAGTTGATAATGGGCTTCAGGTCAAAAGAGGAGAGAAACAAAATGAGAACAAGGCTGGAACAAGCAGGGGCCAACCTCCAGGTCGAGGAAGTCAGAAACAAGGACCCGCTTCTGGTCCTCAAAAACTTGCTCTCATATAATACTGACGACGACATCATCAAAGCAATGAGAAACCAGAATGGGAACGTTTTCGGCGGCCTCGATCAGGAGGAGGACAGGATAACTGTTAAGTTCAGGAGGCGAACGAGGAACCCCCTAACGAACCACGTGGTGCTCAGCGTGTCGCCTGCCATATGGCAAAGAGCACTGGACATTGGGACCGTACACGTAGACCTTCAGCGGGTCAGGGTGGAGGATCAATCCCCGCTAATCCAGTGTACGCGCTGTTTGGGATACGGGCATGGTAAAAAGTACTGCATTGAGTCCGAGGACTCCTGTAGCCATTGTGGCGGCCCGCATTTACGTGCGGAGTGCGCCGACTGGCTAGCCGGCTCCGCTCCTACATGTAGAAACTGCGAAAAAGCCAAGTTGAGCGCCAGCGAGCATAACGCGTTCAGCCTGTAATGTCCTACTCGCAAAAAATGGGACGAACTGGCCCGGTCGGCCGTAGCATATTGCTAAGGATGACCGAGGCAACAAAATTCGCTACCGGATGACGCAAGCAAACCTCCAAAGAATGAAGTTAGCGACCAATGAGCTGCTTATGGAGGCGGACAAACGCAAGATCGCGGTCGCGCTTCTCCAGGAGCCTTACGTTGGTCCGGCCAGGGTGATGGGGGGCCGGCGTGGTGTTCGAATCTTCCAGAGCACTGAAAATGGAGAAGGGACTGTGAAAGCAGCAATAGCGGTATTCAACAAAGATTTAAAAATAATCCAGTACCCAAAACTCACCACAAAAAAACATCGCTGTGGTGGGAATCCAGACCAGTGCATGGGATATCACGCTTGTCTCATTCTACTTTGAACCGGACCAGCCCTTACAGCCCTACTTAGACCACCTAAAGAAAATAAAGGAGGAGATTAACCCCAAAAAATGGATTATTGGAGGTGACGCGAACGCGAAAAACACCTGGTGGGGAAGCCCAACAGTGGACAGCAGGGGGGAGGAGGTGTGCGGAACTCTGGACGAGCTTGGACTGCACATTCTAAATAACGGGGAAATACCAACCTTCGACACCGTTCGCGGAGACAAACGCTTTACTAGCTTTGTTGACGTGACAGCATGCTCCACCGACCTGCTGAACATGGTAGAGGACTGGAAAGTAGACGAGGGCCTGACGAGTTCAGACCACAATGGAATAGTATTTAGTGTTCACCTACAAAAAAGTAAGGGAGTAAAAATTGAGAGAACGACTAGGATTTATAATAGCAAAAAAGCAGACTGGACGAAATTTAACAAACACCTAAAAGACTCACTGATAGAAAACGACATCACGTTCCAAATATTAACAAAATCAAGACAAAAGGCAAACTCGAAAACGTCATCGACTCCCTTACCACAACAATAAAAGAAGCATGCAAAAGATCAATGCCATGCAAAACTAATAAAGAAATACTTACCTTGCCGTGGTGGTCCAAGAAGCTCGAAGAAATGAAGAAAGCAGTCGCTACCAGGAAACGCAGGATCCGGTGTGCTGCCCCAATCCGCAGTCCGAAGGTTGTGAAGGAGTACCTAGAACATAAAAAGAATTATGAAATAGCAGCAGCCAATGCACAGACCGAAAGCTGGCGAGAGTTCTGCTGCAAACAGGAAAAAGAAGGAATATGGGAAGGAATATATAGAGTAATAGGAAGAACTACACATAGAGAAGAGGATATGCTGCTGAAAAAAGACGGGGCAATATTGGACGCAAAGGAGTCTGCTAAATGGCTTGCGGAAACATTCTATCCGGAGGACCCCAATGAAAACGATACTCTCCACCAAAGGAACACCCGGAGAAAAGCTGAGAAAGTGAATGATGGAAACCATGATGAATCATGCGATCCTCCATTCACTCTGACAGAACTAAAACAAGCGAGCGATTCCTTCAACCCCAAAAAGGCCCCTGGGGTGGACGGGCTCACCGCGGACATTTGTCGACGCGCGATAGAGTCCGACCCAGAACTCTTCCTAGCGATCTTAAATAAGTGTCTGTCACTAAATTACTTCCCGAAGAACTGGAAGAAGGCGACGGTAATAATCCTGAGGAAACCGGGCAGAGAGGATTACACCACTCCTAAAGCCCACAGGCCGATAGGTCTTCTTCCAGTGCTCGGGAAGATCTATGAGAAAATGCTGGTGGCTCGGCTCAGGTTTCACCTGTTGCCAAAGATAAATACTCGCCAGTTCGGATTTATGCCCCAAAGAAGCACCGAGGACTCCCTCTATATCCTAATGCAGTACATCCGCAGCAAATTAAACCTAAAGAAAATAGTGGTCCTAATATCTCTGGATATAGAGGGAGCATTCGACAGCGCATGGTGGCCCGCCATAAGAGTCCGACTGGCCGAGGAAAAATGTCCGATGAACTTGGCGAGAGTAATAGATAGCTACCTGACGGACAGAAGAGTGACGGTGAGATACGCCGGCGAGGAGTGGGAAACGAATATGCATATGGGTTGCGTTCAAGGCTCCATTGGAGGCCCCATGCTTTGGAACCTCCTGCTGGACCCACTACTCAAAGCCCTGGAAGAACGAGGGGACTACTGCCAGGCATTCGCCGACGACGTGGTGCTGGTATTCGATGGTGACGCGGCACGGGAGGTCGAGATACATGCCAATGCTGCCCTCGAACGTGTTCGGGCGTGGGGTGTCGAAAATAAACTAAAGTTTGCGCCACACAAAACGAGCGCAATGCTTATAACTAGGAAGTTAAAACACGACACCCCCCGCCTAAGCATGGGCGGGGTAGGCGTTGGCATGTCTAGGGAAATCAAGTTGCTGGGCTTCACCATCGATGATAAGCTAACGTTTAACACTCATGTCGCGAATGTCTGCCGGAAAGCGATTGCAGTCTACAAGAAACTGTCTAAAGCAGCTAGGGCCAGCTGGGGATTAAATCCTGACATCATCAAAATTATATATAACGCAACCATGGAGCCGATAATTCTGTATGCGGCCAGCGCATGGGCCCCGACGGCAAATAAACTGGGAATAATAAAGCAGCTGGGTGTAGTGCAAAGGGGAGTCGCACAAAAAGTGTGCAAGGCCTATTGTACTGTATCCCAAAACGCAGCTCTCGCGCTGGCCGGAATGCTCCCTCTCGATCTCAGGATCAAAGAGGTAGCATCGTTATACGAGGCCAGAAAGGGGATAACACAGCAGATCCTTGGAGATAGAGAGGTGGAAAAAATGAACTCCGCGTACAATGGCGTGCATCCTGCGGAACAAAATAATATAGAGGTAATCAGCTTGGCGAATCAAGAGGAAGCAAATGCCCAAACCGACTTCGACTTGTGCATTTATACAGATGGGAGCAAGATTGAGGGAAGGGTCGGAGCCGCTCTGTCTTTTTGGACGGGCGGCGTCGAAATCAGGGCCCTCAAGCTTGCTCTCTCAAGTTACTGCACAGTATACCAGGCTGAGCTTCTGGCAGTGTGTGCAGCAACGAGAGAGATCGATAAACAGGAAGGACTAACGTTTGGAGTCTTTAGTGACTCTATGAGTGCCCTACAATCGGTCCAGAACCATAAATGCCTTCATCCCCTTGCCGTGGAAACCAGAGATAATCTGAGAAATATATCTCGCCAGAACAAAACTGTTTCTTTGTCCTGGATTAAAGCACACGCGGGGATGGAAGGCAATGAAAGGGCAGACATCTTGGCAAAAGAGGCCGCAAAAGGCTCCAAACGAAAGCCCGACTATGATCTGTGCCCGATCTCGTACGTACGGAAAAGCATCAGAATGGAGACTATTGAAGCGTGGAACGATAGGTACACAAATGGACAAACAGCGTCGATCACTAGGCTTTTTCTCCCGGATGCTGTGGCCGCATACAGAATTATGAGACAAGTAAAGATCACAATGATAAGAACGCAAATTATGACGGGACATGGTGGGTTCTCCGAATACCTGAGCCGTTTCAGGTGTAAGGAGAGCCCATCGTGCACCTGCGACCCGGAAAAGGAGGAGTCCGTTCCCCATATCCTGCTAGAATGCCCCGTCTTTGGCAAAGAAAGATTTGACCTCGAACAGGAGTTAAATTTAAAGCTAAAGACAGAAACAATAAAAGATCTAATGACTAGTAAAGACAGAGAGAGGTTTTTAGAATTTTGTACTAAAATAGCAGAAAAGGTAATACAACGCAATAAAAGCTAAGTAAGCTATGTTTACATAATATAAAGAATATATTATCGTTAAGCATAGAATAAAAATAGAAAACTAAAACAGTATGTAGAAATGTAAAAGCCTAGAAGACAAGAGTATATGTAAATAGAAAATAAGCTAAAGCCCTGTTTAGGTTAAGTATTAGTAGTAAGATGTTAAAAGTATGTATTAAGAAATAAAGAAAAAATGATGTGTTGTCTTCAAAACCCCACAAATAAAGAAACAAAAAAAGCATACACCTAGATAGTCGGGAAACCCACCCGAAGAAAGACAGAAAGAAGAAGTATAAAAGAAGATAAAGTATGAGGAATGAAAGTGCGAGAAGAATTAATGAGAGAACTGGAACGACAGTGTAGCAGTCTATTAAAAACCTCCGATAATGTTGGAGACAAGGAAAAAAAAAAAAAAAAAAAACTAACCTAACCTAACCTAACCTTTTTTTTTGACGCGGGGAAAAATGCGTTACGCACACCACCGGTGCCTGGGTGGCCTCCGGTGGTAGTGTGGGACTCCCCGTCGGCTGTCCGACGGTATACCCACTAAACAACCCCGCGAAATGCCATCGGCCGCGTTGGTGTGGTGCCCCGGATCTGTCAGCAACAGGGCACCACTGCGACTGGCCAGCCCCTCAAAAGGGGCCGGACTTCTTCTCTCTAGGGGCCATCCCGGCAAATTGGGACAGCCCCTCCGGCGGCGGGACCGTTATGGGGCCAGGTTCCCAGCCTGACCCCTAGTCCCACAGGTTAGGGAGGCGGCAGGAGGTGCGCGTAGCGCCTCCGCCGCACTCCCGTCCGCCGTCTCCGGAGCGGGACAGCCACGGGATCATCTTCCCTGTCCCGCTCCATGGCCTCCTTCCGCGCCATAACTATTTCGCAGAAGGAGGCCATCGCCTGCCAACACATGTCACTCCCGAGCATGGAGCGGACCACGCTCGGGAGCGAGAGGTCCGCGTCTCCCAGCGCGGACTGCAGATCGCGGCGCTGCCGAGACCACATGAGACACTGCTCTAGTGTGTGTTGAGCAGTGTCCTCGGCCGCGCCGCACTCATGGCAGTCCGGCCGCTCCTCCCGCCTCGCGACCCGGTGCAGGTACGCACCGAAGCATCCGTGTCCGGTGAGCACCTGCACCATGCGGAAGGTGAGGGGTTTCCGCTTCCGCAGCATCCACCTTTCCAGGACCGGGCGCAGCGCCTCCGCAACGCGGTTACCATACCGCGGCTGCGCCAGGTCCTCCCCCCACCTCCGCATCATCTCCTCGTGCCCTCGCCGGCGACATCGCCCTATTTCCTCCATCGTGGGGTGCTCGCCGAGAGCCCTCCTACTCGCAACAAAGTTGTACACCTCGGCGAGCACCTCCGCCACCAGCTCCCAGGGCGGGTCGCCAGCGAGGGCGGTCGCGGCCGTCCATGCTACCGTACGGTACCCCCTTATCACCCTCTGCGCTATGACCCGCTGCGCTCTGCGCAGCTGGGCCTTATTTTGGCGACAGAGGGCGTCCGCCCATATGGGGGCACCGTACGTGGCCATACTCCGGCAGATTCCGGAGTACAGCCGCCTGCACGCGGCGCTGGGCCCGCCCAGATTGGGCAGGAGCCTACCCAGCGCCGACGCAGCTCTGATGACCTTCGGCCCCAACCGCTCGAAGTGGGGGCCGAAGGTCCATCTCCCATCAAGGGTGAGGCCCAGGTACCTCATCTGGGCACTCACCCTGATCCTCCTTCCTCCTATTTGGAGGTGTGCTCCCGAGGGGGGGCCCCGCCTGCCGGTCCCGCGGAAGAGGAGGGCTTCGGTCTTCTCCAAACGGACCCGAAGCCCAAGCCTCTCTATACGGCTGACCACCAGTCCTACACCGACTTCGGCCAGCCGCGCCGCCTCCACAAAGGTCTTGCCCCGGGATGTGACGAGGGTGTCATCTGCGTAACAGATGACGCCCATCCCGGGGAGGAGACGGCCCCGCAGGACCCAGTCGTATGCGAGGTCCCACAGGATGGGGCCCAGAACGGACCCCTGTGGAACCCCGCACCCGACAACCCTTCTGACCATATGGCCCCTCGCGTCCTCGTAGCACACCTCCCTGTCCTCCAGGTATGCCTTCAAGAGCCTCCCCAAGTACGGAGGCACCTCAAAATACACACATCAAAAGTGTCTAGGGATCAACATATATTTTTGCAATAACTTTTCTCCTGATTGATATTAATTAAAATTTTCTTTAAGGATTCATCAAATAAAGTGTTTTCGTTTGTCTACAGTAACGATAAACCAAGTCACCTTTGCATTAATAAAGAAATTTGCCATTTTCATAATAAAGGGATTTTTGACATTTGAACCACTAACATTAAAGTTCGAAAAAAGACTGAAATAACAGTTTTCTTTAAAATTTTATTGGGTAACTTAAACAATTAATAATCCGTGTTTCTACCGCGAACACTAACAACACGTGGGAATGATAGAAGCTGGTTCCCGGCAACGTACTGTGGCTTTAGCTCTGAATACAAGTCAGAGTGTTATCAGTCGACTTTGGACACGTTACCGAAGCACTGGTACCGTGGCTGAGCGCCATGGAGGACGGTATCGCTGCACCACACGGAGACAAGACCGATACATTCAAATCACAACTCGAAGAGCTCCAACAATAACCGCCATGATGTTAGCCGTGACGCTTCATCACTCTTCAGGGAACTTAATTAGCGACTAAACAGTCAGAAACCGCTTGCATGAAGTGAACCTTCATTCCCGAAGACCGCTAAGGGTACCACCTATAGCAATGCACAATCGTAGGATTCGATATCAATGGGCTCTTGAACACAGAAATTGGGCAGAAGAACAATGGCGTTTCGTGTGCTTTTCTGATGAATCTCGTTTTGGTATGAGACCGGATACAAGACGTATACGACACTGGAGAACCCCTGGACGCCAACAGCGATTAAAATCCTGCCAGGAAGTCCATCCTTATAGTGGTGGAACCATCATGGTATGGGCGGGTATTTGGATCGGCGGAAGAACTGAGTTGATTTGGATCAGAGGCAACCTCAACGCTCAAATTTATGCTGAGACGATTGTATCAGACGTCATCGTTCCTCTACAAGTGCAAATTGGTCCCTTATTTCAGTTAATGCATGATAATGCACGACCGCACACCGCAAGAGTTGTAAGACAGACTCTCGCCGCAGCTAACATCAATGTCATGCCCTGGCCTGCTCAGTCGCCAGACTTGAACCCGATTGAGCATGCATGGGATATGCTACAGAGAAGAGCTCTGCCGAATATGGAGGGTATCCAGTCGCAAGAAGACCTTTTTTTGTTGTTGCAACGAACATGGGCGGCCATTCCACAGCGTGATTTGGATGAACTCATTTTGAGTATGCCAAACCGATGTTCTTGTGTTGTTAGTGTTCGCGGTAGAAACACGGATTATTAATTGTTTAAGTTACCCAATAAAATTTTAAAGAAAACTGTTATTTCAGTCTTTTTTTCGAACTTTAATGTTAGTGGTTCAAATGTCAAAAATCCCTTTATTATGAAAATGGCAAATTTCTTTATTAATGCAAAGGTGACTTGGTTTATCGTTACTGTAGACAAACGAAAACACTTTATTTGATGAATCCTTAAAGAAAATTTTAATTAATATCAATCAGGAGAAAAGTTATTGCAAAAATATATGTTGATCCCTAGACACTTTTGATGTGTGTACTTGAATCCTCCAGGATGGTACTGTGGGGGAGGCTGTTGAAGGCATTGGCGATGTCGAGCGACACCGCATCCACCTCTCCCTCGCGCTCCGCATCCTCCGTCACCGACCTTAGGCGCCTTATGGCGTCGACGGTCGACCGTCTGGCCCGGAACCCGAACTGGGCATCCGAGAGGCCCGGTCCCGGGCCATCCTCCAAATGCTGAGCGAGGCGGGAGGCGACAACCCTTTCCAGGGCCTTTCCCGCCTCGTTCAGCAGAACGACCGGTCGAACCGCCGACCCCGAGTCCGGGGGCCGGTCTCCCTTCAACAGAAGGCAGAGCCGGCCCACCCTGAAGGGTCCCGGG
Source organism: Pyralis farinalis (assembly GCA_947507595.1). Lineage (NCBI taxonomy): Eukaryota > Metazoa > Arthropoda > Insecta > Lepidoptera > Pyralidae > Pyralis > Pyralis farinalis. Next base: position 127,669 of record OX382275.1, read on the forward strand.
CAGCACCCCGACCGCAAGCAGCAGTCGAGGAGCTCCCGGAACCTGTCTCCGAGGTGCACGAGAGCCAACGCTAGCACCTTCCCGTGCACCCCGTCCGGACCCGGCGCCCTCTTTTTGCCTCGGAGGCGGTCAACGACCGCCTCCATCTCCTGGTCGGTGACGGGCGGCGGAGCGCCCTCCTCCTCTCCTCTGGAGTCCGACGTCCGACGTAGGACCATCCTCGGGGGAGCGTAGCCCCGTGGGGTGTCGGGGAAGAGTTCCCCGACAACCCTCTCCAACACGGCTGGCTGGAGGGTCTCCGTCAGTGGGGCCGACTGAGCGCGGATCTTGTTCCGCGCTCCTCTGTAAGGTCGGCCCCACGGGTCCCTATCCAGACCCTCCAGCAGCTCCTGCCACGCTCCCTCCTTGGCCCTACTGATGGCCATCTGCAGGGCTCTCCTACTCTCCACGTAGACGCCGTGCAGACGGCTATCCCTTTCTTCGTCCCGGGGGCGGCGACGCCTGCTCCGGGTGTACGCTCTACGCGCCCCGTTGCAGACGTCCCGGAGGTCGGCTATTACCACTATTATTACCAATAGACCGCCCGCCTTGGGGGCGGACGCCCAACACTGGGCATGGCCGCCCTGCACACCGCCGTGAAGGCGTCGCAGAGACGGCCAGCCCCTGGCTCCACCCCCAAATCCTCCATCGGCGGGAGGCCCCAGCGGCCGACTATGGCCGCCTCCTCCGCCAGTTCCCGGTCGAGCCTGGTGAGTGCCCAACGCGGGAACCGGCTCCGCCACCGGGACGAAATCGTCGGACTCCCGGGGGCTGGAGACACCTCGAACCTGATGTAACGATGGTCCGAGAGTGTCTCCACCCCCGTCTCCACCCTCCAACCCTCCACTCGGCGTGCGGTGGACGCGGTGGCGAAGGACAGATCCACCACCGACCCTCCGTTCCACCGCACGCACGTGTGGACTGTCCCCCTGTTCAAGAGGGACAGTCCCGCGGCCAGCGCCCACTCCTCCACTTTCCGCCCCTTGGCTTCCGTGGCCGGGTTGCCCCACGCCGTGGATTTGGCGTTGAAGTCCCCGGCCACGATAACCTGGGTGGGCGCTAGCCGCCTGACTGCCGACCCCAGAGCATCGAGCAGCTGCTCCAGGGCCGGCAGGTCGCGGTTCGGGGAGAAGTACACACCGATGATTGCGTACTCTCCCCGAACCGCCGCCACATAACCGCCACCCCTCCCCCACACCACGAGTGGGGGGCTGGCGCCAGGCCTCGTGACGATGGCCACGGAACCGTTCAGATCCCCGGCCCAGTTAGGCCGGGAGGGCACGGAATATGGTTCCGCAACCACCGCCACGTCCACGTCCCACTCCGCCATGGTCTGCAGGAAAAGGTCCTGAGCCCCGGCGGAGTGGTTGACGTTGGCCTGCAGGAAGCGAGGATGTCCGGCCATTACTCGGACATCCTAGCCTCCGGCGCCTTCTGCAGCCCACTCCCGCGGGAGATGGGGGACGTTCTCCCGCGGATGGATGGGGGGTTGCACAGACGGCCCCCCATCACAGGAAGGTGGTGGGTCGCCCTACGCCCGGCGTCGGCGCAAACGGCACAACGGGCCTGGGCCGAACAGCCGGAGGCGATGTGCCCCGGCTGCCCGCACCGGTAACCGGTGCAGTTGGCACCTTCGCCCGCTCGTCCGGCGTCTCGGTCTCCGAGCCGGAGAAGAGGCGCTTGCCCCGCAACAGCTCCGACTCCGAATGGGTGGTGACCATGGAGTCCGTCTCCACCCATCCCTCGCCCTCGCTGTCCACTCCCTGCCCTCGCGGGCCCTCCGGGACGTCAACCCCCCGGGCCCCCCAGGCCCCCCATGACCCCCCCTCTCAGCAGCACGGACCTGCTACCGTCCCCCCAGACAGGCTGCACCCCAAAAACCGCAGCCCCAGGCCTCCGGACGGCCGAATTAGAGGCAATACCAATAGAGCAGGGTGCTCTCTGTAAGGTATATCCTACTATTTCTCCAGGTTCCAGAAGACCTGGAGCGTCAATCTTTTGAGGGCGTGTTATTGGGCCTACAGAACCCCCAATTCCACCAAAAACGGGAAAAAAGTTTTTCCCCCCCCTCAAATTGTAACCAGTGGGAATTTTGAAAAAATTCCCACGGGCTACCCACAACAACGACAAACACCAACAGAAAACACAAAAATCTCAAAATCAATACGCCAACTACTCTATAAATCCTCCAAAAACCAGCGCCTCCAGCAAGTGGAGCTGCACCCGGCTCCAGCCCACCCCGATACTGCCCAGCTCGAGCAGCTTTTTCGCTGCCGTGAGCGGGCAGCGCATCAGGGCGGAACTGGAATTCCGCCAGTCCGGGCGGATTTCGCCCACCCGGACCTGCTCCGGGGTGCAGCCCCCTACGCGCGCGACCGCAACCTGAACCCGCTGTACCGTAGCGGCGTCGTCCAGACCCGTGAGGCGGAACTCCGCACACTTCACGGGCCTGGACACCTCAACAACGCCGGACAGGGCGGCCGTTAACTTGGCCGCCAAGGCGTCAGCCTTCTCGTGACTGGCCTGGGACTTCGATCAGCCTCGCTCCGGTAGCCGACTTGCAGCAGATGCGCGTTGACCCTTGCAACTAGTTAGCGCGTCAGTGTGCCATAGATATGTGATTGATTTGCCATTCAACAAAAATAATAGCTTGTGACTGTACGCTTGTTTTGTTTTGAAGCTTAGTGGTATTCCTATACAACGCTATGCTACCAACGATCACACAACAATTAGTGCCCTGAGTACGACTCTCGAATAAGTGCTGTACTCGGGCGAAATTGGCTCAGTTTACGGTGAGTCTGGGTTACTTTACGACTGGGCAAGGCAAAGCAAGTCGTAAAACTTTTACATCAACCGTGTGACATCAGCGGCACCTAGATAGGCGTGTTTGTCCATCCCTCAAAACATAAACAATTGAATGGCTCAATTATAACATGTGAACAAAATCTGCCCCTTTCATTTACGTGCAAAGTTACATAAAAACAGTAATTTAAATATATGAATTCCAGAGATATCCTATAGGCGAACAAGATTCATCAGAGGCTTGAACTTCTGTGTAGGACTAGATGTGCCTCGGAACTCGCAATAAACAATAAAAGAAAATATGTTTATACGAATATACAGCAATACAAGAGACAACATGCGATAATATTGATTGCGGTTCCATGTGCTCGGTGGCGCAGTGCTGAAACGCGCTGTTACGTTACTTTGACACCAACACTCGTGGGTTCGATTCCCAGACAAGACAAATATTTGTGTGCATGAACAAGTCTGTTTCTCTAGGTCTGAGTGTTTTAACAGACGTAGGGCGCATCAAAGACCATCTGAAGCAGTACCTCAAACTCGTAGAAAATCGCAGCCAAACAACAACTCCCAAAAGGGTTGTTGTGTTCCTGTGTGTGAATGAAGTCACCAATAACCTCCTAAGAGTTGGTGTGTTAGCAGCAGAGGTGGCATCGCGCGAGTGATACTCAATATTGCAAGCGTGCATGCTTGTGCGGTTCAGTGTATGCTCTCCTACGTATGTATATCATGTGATCATCCTACGTGGTCATCATACAGCTCCTAAGTCATTTGGCCTCTATTAACCAATCATGACACAGCCCGCTACTACTCAGTTGACTGCCGATGTACCTATGCTCGTTCTCACACTCAAGGCAATCCCTAAGACTCCTCAATCGCTCTCCCGTACAAGATTTACTACCTCCTGGCAAAAGAAGTATTTTTTCCCCGTTCCCCGTCTCCACCCTCCAACCCTCCACTCGGCGTGCGGTGGACGCGGTGGCGAAGGACAGATCCACCACCGACCCTCCGTTCCACCGCACGCACGTGTGGACTGTCCCCCTGTTCAAGAGGGACAGTCCCGCGGCCAGCGCCCACTCCTCCACTTTCCGCCCCTTGGCTTCCGTGGCCGGGTTGCCCCACGCCGTGGATTTGGCGTTGAAGTCCCCGCCACGATAACCTGGGTGGGCGCTAGCCGCCTGACTGCCGACCCCAGAGCATCGAGCAGCTGCTCCAGGGCCGGCAGGTCGCGGTTCGGGGAGAAGTACACACCGATGATTGCGTACTCTCCCCGAACCGCCGCCACATAACCGCCACCCCTCCCCCACACCACGAGTGGGGGGCTGGCGCCAGGCCTCGTGACGATGGCCACGGAACCGTTCAGATCCCCGGCCCAGTTAGGCCGGGAGGGCACGGAATATGGTTCCGCAACCACCGCCACGTCCACGTCCCACTCCGCCATGGTCTGCAGGAAAAGGTCCTGAGCCCCGGCGGAGTGGTTGACGTTGGCCTGCAGGAAGCGAGGATGTCCGGCCATTACTCGGACATCCTAGCCTCCGGCGCCTTCTGCAGCCCACTCCCGCGGGGAGATGGGGGACGTTCTCCCGCGGATGGATGGGGGGTTGCACAGACGGCCCCCCATCACAGGAAGGTGGTGGGTCGCCCTACGCCCGGCGTCGGCGCAAACGGCACAACGGGCCTGGGCCGAACAGCCGGAGGCGATGTGCCCCCGGCTGCCCGCACCGGTAACCGGTGCAGTTGGCACCTTCGCCCGCTCGTCCGGCGTCTCGGTCTCCGAGCCGGAGAAGAGGCGCTTGCCCCGCAACAGCTCCGACTCCGAATGGGTGGTGACCATGGAGTCCGTCTCCACCATCCCTCGCCCTCGCTGTCCACTCCCTGCCCTCGCGGGCCCTCCGGGACGTCAACCCCCCGGGCCCCCCAGGCCCCCCATGACCCCCCCTCTCAGCAGCACGGACCTGCTACCGTCCCCCCAGACAGGCTGCACCCCAAAAACCGCAGCCCCAGGCCTCCGGACGGCCGAATTAGAGGCAATACCAATAGAGCAGGGTGCTCTCTGTAAGGTATATCCTACTATTTCTCCAGGTTCCAGAAGACCTGGAGCGTCAATCTTTTGAGGGCGTGTTATTGGGCCTACAGAACCCCCAATTCCACCAAAAACGGGAAAAAAGTTTTTCCCCCCCCTCAAATTGTAACCAGTGGGAATTTTGAAAAAATTCCCACGGGCTACCCACAACAACGACAAACACCAACAGAAAACACAAAAATCTCAAAATCAATACGCCAACTACTCTATAAATCCTCCAAAAACCAGCGCCTCCAGCAAGTGGAGCTGCACCCGGCTCCAGCCCACCCCGATACTGCCCAGCTCGAGCAGCTTTTTCGCTGCCGTGAGCGGGCAGCGCATCAGGGCGGAACTGGAATTCCGCCAGTCCGGGCGGATTTCGCCCACCCGGACCTGCTCCGGGGTGCAGCCCCCTACGCGCGCGACCGCAACCTGAACCCGCTGTACCGTAGCGGCGTCGTCCAGACCCGTGAGGCGGAACTCCGCACACTTCACGGGCCTGGACACCTCAACAACGCCGGACAGGGCGGCCGTTAACTTGGCCGCCAAGGCGTCAGCCTTCTCGTGACTGGCCTGGGACTTCGATCAGCCTCGCTCCGGTAGCCGACTTCCGAATCCGGAGCGAGCCGATTCCCAGCTCCCCCAGATTCACCTCCCGCTCGGCCTTAAGTAGGGCCGAGGCATACGATGCGCCCCCTTGGGCTGCCTCCGGCCGTAATTTCAGGATTACGGCCGTGGAGCCGGGGAGCACCACTTTGGGCCTTCGGCCCTCCTCCTTGCCCGCGGGAGTGGCTGACGCCTTGGAAGGCGCTGGCGCCGCAGGAGTCGCGGCGGCCGCGGTCTTTCGCGGCTTGCGGCGGACCACGTCGGTCCACGCCTCCTTAAGGACCTCGGTGGCCCCCGCTGCCGGCGACGGCGTCACCGCTGCCGGCTTCGCTCTTGATGTAGACGGGCCGAAGCTCGTCCACGTCTCCTGCGGGGCCCCATTGCGGGCGGGACCCGCTCCGGTGGCCGGTCTTGCCCTAGGACGTACCTCGAGCTCGGCCGGCGCATTCACCTTCTTCGGCTTAGTCGCCGGCCGACCTGTGCTCTCAATGGCAGCCCTCGCGGCCCTCGCCACCGCAGAGCCGTCGCCCGCCAATGGCGGACGGGCGACAACCGGAGGAAGCAGGCGCGACTCAATCGCGGCAAGCCGGCCGTCCACCAGGTTGCCGACGAGCCGGGCGATGTTGGACTCCAGAGTCTAGAGATCCACCGGGCCCGTCGGCCCCTGCGCCTTCCTCTCGGCCCGGAGATCCTGGAACTCCCGGCGGTGCGCCTTGACCTCCTCCCGCAAGGAGGCCACCTCCCGTTGGAGACGGGCGTTGTCAGCTCGGAGGTGGTGGGTCTCCTCCACCTCCGTGCGCACCACCAGGGCCCCCAGGATCTCCCGGATCCCGCTCGCAGCCCTCGCAATTTTTGCCGAGTAGCCCCCCTTGAGGCTCGCCGATTTCCCCGTGAGGTCGAGGATAAGCTCCAACATACCCTCGCCCCTCACCATGAGGTCCTCGGCGCCCCCTCCGAGTGGGCTCGCCGCTTCCCCCTCAGGGCTTCTCCCTTCGGGGCTTTTCTTCTCCGCCTCGGGGCTCACCCCCTCGGCGCTTCCTGCCGCCACATTCGTGCCCATCTTCGCTTTAAGGGCCCGCTTCTCAAGGAGCGCATTAAATGCCGCCTCCTTGGTCTCCTCCTTACGCACCCTCAGCTGTTGGCGGGCCCTGGCCAGGCTGGGGGCGATGCCGCCCCTCTTGCCGCGCCTGGCGGTGGGCACCTTCGCCCGCTCGTCGGGGGTCTCCGTCTCCGACCCCGAGAACAGGCGCTTCCGGCTCAGCTCAGACTCGGAGAGGGTGGTGACCATGGAGTCGGTCTCCACCCACCCCTCGCCCTCGCTATCCACCTCTTCCCTTCGTGGGCCCTCCGGGACGTCACCCCCCCCGGAACCTTTAGGCCCCAACGTACCCCCCCCACCCGGCATCACCGGGACTCGGCTGTCCAGGCTCGTGACCGAGAACTAGACAGCCCACACAACACGAAAACGAACGACAAACACAAAAACCCAACAAGTGATAAAACCAAACACCAACAAAAACCGCCTATGTTCGTCACCGAACCCAACTACAAACACAAAAAAAAAAACCAACGCAACAAAAAAAACACACGACACCACCAACCACACGGACACGCTCCACACCACCAAGATAATCAACGAAAACGTCAATTACTCCAACTCTACTCAACCTCCTCGCCCACGAGTATAGTTTTCTAGTTTCATATCGTTTCGTGCGCTGAATACACAAGAAGTCTTTGTTTATCTCTCCGTATAATTATTAATTTATAGTGGTTAGTAGTTGTTGGTATCACAAGTGTTATATACCATTTTAAAGCCAGTTTAACAAGCTATCTAGTGGTGCATTAGTGATCATTGTACGTCTACGGGTTTGTGAGTAATAAGAAAAAATATTTTAAAAATATTTATTAACAGCCCGCTTCCCTGACCTACGACAACCCGCAGCTCTGCAGCGACTACGCACACATACATATTGTATTCGATCACTGACTATAATATACATACTGCGCTGAGTGGCGTTTGCTTATCGCTGAGTAACTGACGCTTTAAATAAATTGGTGGCACTGTTTTCTCTTGTTACCTACATCATGTCATCCAACAGCAACAAATGTTCAGGCTGCAACAATACAATACCGAGTAGAGAATACTTAAGCTGTTTACTATGTAAAAAGAAATACGACCTAATTTGTGCTAATGTATCAGTTAAAAGGTTCAATAATACTATGACACAGGAGCACAAAAATAAGTGGAAGTGTCAAGAATGTATCAGTAAGCAGCCCAGGGTTGATAATACTAATACTCCCATTCGACCGACTAATATTGGGACTGAATCCCCACGTAAAGCAGCTCCAGTTACTGAACAGGCTTCCATGGACGCTAACGTTACTATGCGACCTAAGAGTGGTTATCGAACTAATAGTGACTACGAAGCAGGCGGAAATGAGTATATCACAGTTAATATTCTTCGTGACATATTGCGAGATGAGTTGGAGAAATCTTTCCAGGCTACCATAAGAAAACTAGTCACTGAACAATTTAAAACCATAGAACAGCAGCTCTCTTCTTTTATGGAATCAATAACATTTCTGAATGATAAGTTTGAAACCCTTAAATCTTGCGTCGAGGAAAGAAATACCTTGGTTGATAGTCTCAAGACTGAGAATGAGAGCTTAAAATCTACTGTACGTGACCAAGGAATAAGAATTCATCTCGTTGAGCAACAGATGCGGGAAAGTAATATTGTAATAAACGAAGTTCCAGAAAATAAGTCAGAAATTCTAAGTAACACACTTCTGCAGCTTGCGAAGACTGTGAATAGCCCTATCGAAAGTAAAGATATTCTTCATGTGACTAGAGTTGCTCAATTTAATAAGAACAATGAGCGTCCTCGATCTATTGTTGCAAAGTTCAGTAGTACCCGCCAACGAGATGCTATCTTGGCGGCGGTTGCATTTTTTAATAAGAAGAATCCTGACGATAAACTGTCATCACATCACCTTGGTATCGGAGGCCAATGATGGCCTGTTTATGTGTCTGAACACCTCACTCCTGGAAATAATCAACTTTATGCTGCTACACGTGCAAAGGCTAAAGAATGTGGACACAAGTTTGTCTGGGTGCGTAACGGAAAAATCTTTGTTAGAAAGGATGAAATAAGTCAAGTGTTTATTGTACGTAACATTGAGGGACTAAGGTTTTTAGATTAAATTTCATCTGTTTTGAAATATCAGTTATAGTTTTTATACAAAAATGCTTGAAATATATTATCAAAATGTACGAAGTATTAAGGGCAAAACGAGTGACGTATTCAAGAATGTTTTACTATGTAATTATGATGTCATTGTTTTTACAGAGATTTGGCTAAATCCGAATATTGCAAATGAAGAATTTATAGATTCTAGGTATATTGTTTATCGTAAAGATAGGGTGTGCTCGGGAAGAGGTAATACTGATAAAACTTTAAAAAAAGATGGTGGAGGTGTGTTGATTGCCGTCTCTAAGGATTATAATTCATCTCGCATTATTAACTGGGAAAACAAAGATACAAAATTTGAAGATCTTTGGGTATCGATAGATGTTGGTACTGGCAGGACTGTAAGTAAAAAAATTGTAATTGGTTCCATATACTTACCTCCCCCTGTTTGTCCTAACTCACTTAGAAAGTTGCTTGATAAAATTGATGATGATGTAATGAATCGTACAAATGATGTGGTATTAATAGGTGACTTCAATCTTGGTTTTATTAAGTGGTCCTGGGAAAAGGAAAATGCCTTTTCTATTCCCTTAAATTATCACACGTCGTTGGGTAATTGTCTCATTGATTTCATGTCTGATTATGTATATATATATATATATATTATTATTATTATTATTATTCTCATGATTTACATCAAATTAATGATAATTGCAATAGAGATGGTAAAACCCTGGACCTAGCGCTTACTAATATCACTAGTGCTCACGTAGTACGTCCTAACAATATTCTAAGTAAGCTGGATCCTTATCACCCTCAGTTTGTAATTATTCTTTCAAACGAAAAAAAATAATCAGTCTGGTTCTTTAAGACGATCATATCTAAATTATTACAAGGCGGATTATGGGAAAATTATTGATGAGTTAAAATCTGAGGATTGGAGTCTAGTTGAAAAAAGTCACGATGTTGATGAGATGGTTTCAATGTTTTATAATATTTTGCACAAAGTCATAGAAAAGCACATACCTAGGCGTCGGCCGGTTAAATCTAAATATCCACCTTGGTTTAGTTATGCGCTCATAAGATTATTGTCAGAAAAGGAAAGAATAAGAATAAAATATCGTAAATTTGGAAACCCTAGAGATCATTATGAATATCTATTGTTGAGAGAACGTTGTCATAAATTATATGATAGTTGTTATCGTGATTACAAACATAAAGTAGAAGAGAACGTGACTAAAAACCCCAAATTTTTCTGGCAATTTATTAACAGTAAACGAAAGAACAATTCCTCGTTACCTTCAACCATGTACCATGATGATGTGATTGAAAATAGTGGGTGTGGAATCGCAAACCTTTTTGCTCAACATTTCTCCTCAGTTTTCAGAGAAATCTCAAACAAATCGTATGAAATGCCGCTATTTAATAATCTAACTTTATCTAGAGTACAATTTACTGAACACGATATAGCTAAAAAAATTAAATGTTTGGATATATCCAAGGGTTGCGGTCTTGATGGTATTCCTCCTATATTTTTCAAGCGATGCATTTCAGTTATAACGCTGTCTCTTAAGCTTATTTTTAATCGTAGTTTAGAATGCGGTGTTTATCCATCTGAATGGAAAAAGGCCAGAATTATACCTGTTCATAAGAAGGGAGTAACAGATGATGTGAAGAATTACCGGCCAATTTCTATTTTGTCTTGCATTCCTAAAATATTTGAATCCCTGCTGTGTCCTATTCTGGCTCGGCATATTGATCAACATATTGGCTCTAGTCAGCATGGTTTTCGTAAAAGTCGATCTGTGCAAACTAATCTCGTGTCCTTTGTTACCGATGTAATTGGTCAGCTTGATTCGGGTGGTGAAGTTGATACAATATATACCGACTTTAGCAGTGCTTTCGATAGAGTCAATCATCATATTCTTTTACGTAAACTTGAGGCACATGGCATTCATGGTTCATTGTTAATGTGGTTTTCTTCATACCTTAGCAACAGAAGTCAGACAGTAGCAGTGAAGGGATATGAATCGAATTGGTATTTTTCAGTTTCTGGTGTGCCCCAGGGCTCACATCTGGGACCCATATTGTTTTCAATATTCATTAATGATATTACTAGCCAAATTCAAAACTGTAAATATTCTATGTTTGCTGACGACCTTAAGATATATAGGGCCATAAATTCTCCGAATGACGTTTCACTTGTGCAGGATGACTTGGTTAGGATCGAGAAATGGTGTGTTGATAATGCTATGGAGCTCAATGTCAAGAAATGTAAATTTATAAAATTTACTCGTCGAAAAAGGCCTTATCCTTCTATGTATAAACTGAACAATACCAACATACTCATGGTCGATGAGGTTCGTGATTTAGGAGTTATCATGGACAAGAAACTGAATTTTGTTTCACACATTGATGCTACTGTCAAAAAGTCATCACAGTTATTGGGATTTATAAAGCGAAACACCATTGGCTTCAAGCAAAAGACGAAGATATCCCTGTTCAATGCTCTGGTACGTAGTCGTTTAGAATATGCCAGTACAGTATGGAACCCATTTTACGCTATACACTCTCAACGCGTGGAAAGTCTGCAGAGAGCATTCACCAGGCACCTTGCTTTTATATCTCCTGGTATTTGTCATAGGATTCCTTACGAGCAGCGCCTGGCCTTTTTTGAAATGACTACATTGCGAAATAGTCGAATACTTCATGATATTATGTTTCTTTTTAAAATTATCAGGGGTCTTAGTCAATGTCCTGAGATTCTGCAACAAATAAATATTACAGTTCCTAATAGATTACCACGATATCCTATTACCAAGGTCTTCTACCCTCCTTACTCACATAAAAATATAGGCAAAAATTCACCAATTACACGAATTATTAATGAATTTAATAAGGTTAGTCACTCAGCGCCCGATATTGATATTCATGTTGATTCCATTCTCAAATTTCGTTCCATAATAATTGAAACGTTCCATTCGAATTCTTAAGTTATTTGTAATTGTTATTGTTTTTTGTAATTCTATGCAGATTTATTGCCTTGTAAATTGTCGCTCATTACGGTTGGTTGACATTGATAATTATGTCATTATGTTAATTGATATTATATTGTAGTGATTTTAATATTATATTCAATTTGATATTTAAGTACTCATATTAAGCAATAAACTATTGTGCTATGGTGTAAATTGTACGTACCTATAATTGGTGTACACATAAGAATGTAGCTGTATATCTATTTTTATATGTAATTGTGATGTGTATGCTGTTGGTATGTCATAAATAAATAAATAAATAAATAGTTTTAGTCACCACTCACCGGCCACTGCGTTACCGCGCACCAGGTGAGTGGGTCCAGGGCAGACTACGTGGAAGCACTAGAAAACACTTGGGGCCTTTTTTTTTTTTTTTTTTGTGACGCGGGGAAAAATGCGTTACGCACACCACCGGCGCCTGGGTGGCCTCCGGTGGTAGTGTGGGACTCCCCGTCGGCTGTCCGACGGTATACCCACTAAACAACCCCGCGAAATGCCATCGGCCGCGTTGGTGTGGTGCCCCGGATCTGTCAGCAACAGGGCACCACTGCGTGGTGCAGTTCCCATCCTGACCCCTAGTCCCACAGGTTAGGGAGGCGGCAGTAGGTGCGCGTAGCGCCTACGCCGCACTCCCGTCCGCCGTCTCCGGAGCGGGACAGCCTGAGAATCGTCCTCCCTATCCCGCTCCGAGGCCTCCTTCTGGGACATGACGGTCTCACAGAAGGAGGCCATCGCCTGCCAGGCACTGTCACTCCCGAGCATGGAGCGGACCACGCTCGGGAGCGAGAGGTCCGCGCTTCCTAGCGCGGACACCAGATCGTGGCGCTGCCGAGACCACCTGGGACACCGCTCCAGAGTGTGCTGAGCGGTGTCCTCGGCCGCGCCACAATCGTGGCAGCCCGGCGTCATCTCCCGCCTCGCGACCCGGTGCAGGTACTCACCGAAGCACCCATGTCCAGTGAGCACCTGCACCATGCGGAAAGTGAGGGGTTTGCGCCGGCGGCGCATCCACGCCTCCAGGACCGGGCGCAGCGCATCCGCAACGCGGACTCCGTACCGCGACTGCGCCAGGTCCTCCCCCCACCTCCGCATCATCTCCACATGCCCTCGCTGGCGATACCGCCCCACCTCCACCGATGTGGGGCGCTCGCCGAGGCTCCTCCTTTCCGAGACAAACCCGTATACCTCGGCGAGCACCTCCGCCTCCAACTCCCAGGGCGGGTCGCCAGCGAGGGCGGTCGCGGCCGTCCAAGCTACCGTACGGTACCCCCTTATCGCCCTCTGCGCTATGACCCGCTGCGCTCTGCGCAGCTGGGCCCTGTTGCGGCTGCAGAGGGCGTCCGCCCATATTGGGGCACCGTACGTGGCCATACTCCGGCAGACGCCGGAGTATAGCCGCCTGCACGCGGCGCTGGGCCCGCCCACATTGGGCAGGAGGCGACCCAGCGCCGCCGCAGCTCTGATGACCTTCGGCCCCAACCGCTCGAAGTGGGGGCCGAAGGTCCATATCCCGTCAAGGGTGAGGCCCAGGTAACTCATCTGGGCACTCACCCTAATCCTAACTCCTTCAATCTGGAGGTGCGCTCCCGAGGGGGGGCCCCGCCTACCGGTCCCGCGGAAGAGGAGGGCCTCGGTTTTATCCAATCGGACCCGAAGCCCAAGCCTCTCTATGCGGCTGACCACCAGTCCTACTCCGACTTCGGCCAGCCGCGCTGCCTCCACGAAGGTCTTACCCCGGGATGTGACGAGGGTGTCATCTGCATAGCAGACGATACTCATCCCGGGGAGGAGACGGCCCCGCAGGACCCAGTCGTATGCGAGGTCCCACAGAATGGGGCCCAGAACGGACCCCTGTGGGACACCGCACACGACACGCCTTCTGACCATCTGGCCCCTCGCGTCCTCGTAGCGCACCTCCCTGTCCTCCAGATACGCCTTCAACAGCCTCAACAGGTCCCGGGCAGCACCCCGACCGCAAGCAGCAGTCGAGGAGCTCCCGGAACCTGTCTCCGAGGTGCACGAGGGCCAATGCAAGCACCCTCCCGTGCACCCCGTCCGGACCCGGCGCCCTCTTCTTGCCTCGGAGGCGGTCAACGATCGCCTCCATCTCCTGGTCGGTGACGGGCGGCGGAGCGCCCTCCTCCTCTCCTCTGGAGTCCGACTGTAGGGCCATCCTCGGGGGAGCGTAGCCCCGTGGGTTGTCGGGGAAGAGTTCCCCGACAACCCTCTCCAACACGGCCGGCTGGAGGGTCTCCGTCAGTGGGGCCGACTGAGCGCGGATTTTATTTCGCGCGGGGAGCGCGGAATAAAATCCGCGCTCAGTCGGCCCCCTGTACGGTCGGCCCCACGGGTCCCTATCCAGACCCTCCAGCAGCTCCTGCCACGCTCCCTCCTTGGCCCTACTGATGGCCATCTGCAGGGCTCTCCTACTCTCCACGTAAATGGCGTGCAGATGGCCATCCCTTTCTTCGTCCCGGGGGCGGCGACGCCTGCTCCGGGTGTACGCTCTACGCGCCCCGTTGCAGACGTCCCGGAGGTCGGCTATCTCCGACGACCACCAGTAGACCGCCCGCCTTGGGGGCGGACGCCCAACACTGGGCATGGCCGCCCTGCACACCGCCGTGAAGGCGTCGCAGAGACGGCCAGCCCCTTGTTCCACCCCCAAATCCTCCACTGGCGGGAGGCCCCAGCGGCCGACAATGGCCGCCTCCTCTGCCAGTTCCCGGTCGAGCCTGGTGAGCGCCCAACGCGGGAACAGGCTCCGCCACCGGGACGAAGTCGTCGGACTCCCGGGGGCTGGAGACACCTCGAACCTGATGTAACGATGGTCCGAGAGTGTCTCCACCCCCGTCTCCACCCTCCAACCCTCCACTCGGCGTGCGGCGGACGCGGTGGCGAAGGACAGATCCACCACCGACCCTCCGTTCCACCGCACGCACGTGTGGACTGTCCCCCTATTTAAGAGGGACAGTCCCGCGGCCAGCGCCCACTCCTCCACTTTCCGCCCTTTGGCTTCCGTGGCCGGGTTGCCCCACGCCGTGGATTTGGCGTTGAAGTCCCCGGCCACGATAACCTGGGCGGGCGCTAGCCGCCTCACTGCCGACCCCAGAGCATCGAGCAGCTGCTCCAAGGCCGGCAGGTCGCGGTTCGGGGAGAAGTACACACCGATGATTGCGTACTCTCCCCGAACCGCCACCCCTCCCCCACACCACGAGTGGGGGGCTGGCGCCAGGCCTCGTGACGATGGCCACGGAACCGTCCAGATCCCTGGCCCAGTTAGGCCGGGAGGGCACGGAATATGGTTCCGCAACCACCGCCACGTCCACGTCCCACTCCACCATGGTCTGCAGGAAAAGGTCCTGAGCCCCGGCGGAGTGGTTGACGTTGGCCTGCAGGAAGCGAGGATGTCCGGCCATTACTCAGACATCCTAGCCTCCGGCGCCTTCTGCCGCCCACTCCCGCGGGAGATGGGGGACGTTCTCCCGCGGATGGATGGGGGGTTGCACAGACATGGGTCGCCCTACGCCCGGCGTCGGCGCAAACGGCACAGCGGGCCTGGGCCGAACAGCCGGAGGCGATGTGCCCCGGCTGCCCGCACCGGTAACACAGCCGGCTGCGGTCCTCCTTCGAGGGGCACAACTCGGCTGTGTGCCCTTCCCCATGCACTTGAAACAGTGCATGGGGCGCGCCTCCAGCAAATGGAGCTGAACCCGGCTCCAGCCCACCCCGATACTGCCCAGCTCGAGCAGCTTTTTCGCTGCCGTGAGCGGGCAGCGCATCAGGGCGGAACTGGAATTCCGCCAGTCCGGGCGGATTTCGCCCACCCGGACCTGCTCCGGGGTGCAGCCCCCTTCGCGCGCGACCGCAACCTGAACCCGCTGTACCGTAGCGGCGTCGTCCAGACCCGTGAGGCGGAACTCCGCGCATTTCACGGGCCTGGACACCTCGACAACGCCGGACAAGGCGGCCGTCAGTTTGGCCGCCAACTCGTGGCTGGTGGAGCCGGGGACTTCAATCAGCCTCGCTCCGGTTGCCGACTTTCGTATCCGGAGCGAGCCGATTCCCAGCTCCCCCAGATCCACCTCCCGCTCGGCCTTAAGCAGGGCCGAGGCATACGATGCCCCCCCTCGGGCTGCCTCCGGCCGTAATTTCAGAATTACGGCCGTGGAGCCGGGGAGCACCACTTTGGGCTTTCGGCCCTCCTCCCTGCCTGCGGGAGCATTGGCTGACGCCTTGGCGGGCGCTGGCGCCGCAGGAGTCGCGGGGGCCGCGGTCTTTCGCGGCCTGCGGCGGATCACGTCGGTCCATGCCTCCTTAGGGACCTCGGTGGCCCCTGCCGCTGGCGACGGCGTCACCGCGGCCGGCTTCGCCCTTGATGTGGACGGGCCGAAGCTCGTCCACGTCTCCTGCGGGGCCCCATTGCGGGCGGGACCCGCTCCGGTGGCCGGTCTTGCCCGAGGACGTACCTCGAGCTCGGCCGGCGCAATTACCTTCTTCGGCTTAGCCGCCGGCCGACCTGCATTCTCGATGGCCGCCCTCGCGGCCCTCGCCACCGGTGAGCTGTCGCCCGCCAATGGCGGACGGGCGACACTCGGAGGAGGCAAAAAAAGGCAAAACTCAATCGCCGCGAGCCGGCCGTCCACCAGGTTGCCGACGAGCCGGGCGATGTTTGA
This sequence comes from Pyralis farinalis, assembly GCA_947507595.1. NCBI lineage: Eukaryota > Metazoa > Arthropoda > Insecta > Lepidoptera > Pyralidae > Pyralis > Pyralis farinalis. The sequence goes on from OX382275.1 coordinate 144,080, forward strand.
CTCCAGGGTCTGGAGATCCACCGGGCCTCCTCCCTCAAGGAGGCCACCTCCCGTTGGAGACGGGCGTTGTCAGCTCGGAGGCGGTGGGTCTCCTCCACCTCCGTGCGCACCACCAGGGCCCCCAGGATCTCCCGGATCCCGCTCGCAGCCCTTGCAATTTTTGCGGCGTAGCCCCCCTTGAGGCTCGCCGATTTCCCCGTGAGGTCGAGGATGACTCCCAACATCCCCTCGCCCCTCACCATGAGGTCCTCGGCGCCCCTCTCGAGTGGGCTCGCCGCATCCCCCTCAGGGCTTCTCCCTTCGGGGCTTTCCTTCTCCGCCTCGGGGCTCACCCCCTCGGCGCTTCCTGCCGCCACATACGTGCCCATCTTCGCCTTAAGGGCCCGCTTCTCAACGAGCGCATTAAATGCCGCTTCCTTGGCCTCCTCCTTACGCTCCCTCAGTTGTTGGCGGGCCCTGGCCAGACTGGGGGCGATGCCGCCCCTCTTGCCGCGCCTGGCGGTGGGCATCTTCGCCCGCTCGTCGGGAGTTTCTGTCTCCGACCCGGAGAACAGGCGCTTCCGACGCAGCTCAGATTCGGAGAGGGTGGTGACCATAGAGTCGGTCTCCACCCACCCCTTGCCCTCGCTATCCACCTCCTCCCTACGTGGAACCTCCGGGACGTCCGTGGTGCCCGACATAGTGTCGGTCCCCTCCCCCACGCCACACATTATCTCCAACTCTAACATCTGTGGCTCTTCCGGGAGGCCACTCTCCCCGGGATCATCAGACCCCAACATCGTCCCGCTCGGCGGGAGCACCGGGACTCGGCTGCCTAGGTTCGTCACCGAACCCTAGACAGCTCGCACCCAACGAAAAACACAAAACACACCACAAAAAACACAACAAAAACAAAAACAACCAACAAAAATCAAAAATGGTTCCCGTGGGAAACCACAAAATTTTCCACGGGACACGCACGACACCACCAGAAACGCAACAACAAACAACGAAAATCCTCCTAGGTGAAACGAGACGAAACTCCTACTCTCCTCAGCCACCTCGCCCACAAGTATGGTTTTCTAGTTTTAGTCACCACTCACCGGCCACTGCGTTACCGCGCACCAGGTGAGTGGGTCCAGGGCAGACTACGGGGAAGCACTAGAAAACACTTGGGGCCTGCCCCAACCTAACCTAACCTGTAGACCTTGGATATTCTGCCTCTTGGCCATGTACTCCGCGGAAGGTTGCCATCTGCTATCAGAACCGTGTCCCCGACTGAAATCGTAGGTCGTTGTCCAGCGCGTTTTGGCGGGTTAAGAAGCGGCAAATACTCGACTAACCACCGCCGCCAAAACTGGTCAGCCATTCTGGCTGCCTTCTTCCAGCATATTCTGCCGCAGAGGTCGCTGTCTTCTGACTCTGATGGCACATTACTTCCGGATGAAGTTCCAATTAGAAAATGAAAGGGAGTTAAAGCCTCAGGGTGGTCTAGATCTGGAGATACATGAGTAAGTGGTCTACTATTGACGATAGCCTCAGTTTCAAGTAAAAAAGTTGCCAGCACTTCGTCTCTGGGTGACTTCTCCTTCAAGGTGACTTTGAGGGCAGTTTTAATACAACGCACTAATCGCTCCCATGAAAGGAGCTGCCGGCGGAATGAACTTCCACTGTATCATTTCATTCGTGACGAATGTTGACATCTGCTCGCCGTACAACTTCTTGAGTTCTCGGTTCAATCCGACAAAGGCTGTTCCATTATCCGAGTAGATTTGACGTGGGCAACCTCGACGTGCAATAAATCTTCTCAAGCTCATCATCGCTGCGTCAGTTGAGAGACTATAGACGATCTCCAGATGAACTGCTCTCGTCACCAGGCAAGTGTACAGCGCGACATATAGTTTTTCGTGTCGGCGGCCAACGGTGACTAGGATAGGACCGAAGTAATCCAGGCCCGTGTAAGAGAACGGCCTTTGGCTGTGTGATACACGCGCAAGTGGGAGCTGTCCCATAGGCGGATTGAATGGTGCGGCTTTTCGCTGTTTGCAGAACAAGCAATTATTGGCGACTGGACTGTACTCCTGAGGTGAATTATCCAGTAAATTTGACGTAATTCGTTCACCACCGTCTCTGTATTTGCGTGAGCAACCCGCTGGTGATAATAATGTACTAGAAGGCGCGTGGTTGAGTGTTTACCATCTAATATGACAGGGAACTTGGTCGTCGTGCTAACCTCTGCGGCAGCCGTGATGCGTCCGGATAATCGCAGCAAGTTATCAGCGCCAATCGAAGGGGACAGGTTCAACAGTCTGCTGGTACGTGGCAACGGAGTATTTCTTTCTAGACATGATCTCTCTGCCTTGAAGCTATCTAGTTGGCTTTGCCACAAAACGTGATTTTCTGCTGCTCGGAGATCAAGTGCTGTTAAGTCAGAAGGGATTAAGTTCGCATTGCCTACTCTACTGCGAATACCGAGAAGCTTGCGGGCGAATAAATGGGCTAGTGCAGTGGCACGAATAAGGCATAACCACTTACTTACGCGACGAGGGCTAGCAGAAATGGGAGCTAATGGATGAATTGGCTCATTTGTAATCGCGTGATATACAGTTCGGTGCTTTGGCTTCACCTCAATTTGACTAGCATCTGACGCATTTATAATAGGTTCTGTCGGCCATTCGGCTGTCGAATATAAAAAGCTAGGGCCGTTAAACCAGCGTGACTCCATGTGTAATTTCTCATTACCTAAACGCGTGGCCATATCTGCGACATTCATTTCTGATGGGACCCAGCGCCATTCACTGACGCTCGATAACTCCAAAATTTCGCCCAAACGATTTGCTACGAAAGGTTTGAAGTTGCGAGCGTCGTTACGGAGCCATCCTATGACATTCATGGAATCACACCAGAACACCTGCTTAGATGCTTTAAATTTATGAGCGTTGCAGATTGTATCTGCAAGTCGAGCAGCAACCTTGGAGTTCTAAACGAGGTATGGAGGCTGGTTTCAATGGCGCTACTCGTACTTTACTGCCAATAAGCACAACGCGAACCGTACTATCTGGGTAAACTAATAGCCAATAAGCTACCGAGGCATATGCCGTTTCACTGGCGTCGCAAAATACGTGAAGCTGTCTTTCGGAAACATCAGTCTCACTCAAATTATACCGTCGAGGAATTTTCAAACTAACAATAGAATCAAGACAAACTCTGTGCCATTCTCTCCAAGCGAAAGTATCTTCCGGAGTGAGCTCATGATCCCAATCGACAGTTTTTCGCCAAACGTTTTGAAACAATATTTTTGAAACAGTCGTCGAATATTCATGGTCACATTTACATACACGGTTTTTAGTTAAATCTTCTTTACACAATAAATGCGGATTATTCCTTCTTAAAATTAAACATAAAAAATTTCAATAATTGTCATGTAAAAAAGAATTAGTGCCAGGGATGATTTAAGTGTAAATATTAAACAAAGGTAAACAACCTTTGTTTTTAAACATTTTGTATTGCGCATCATGGTTTTCATTAGACTTAAACTAAAGCTACAATTGATCAAGGATTATCCTTTCACATATTGCACTCAAAAGGTGGTAAACTGCTACGGTCCCTTAATTCCCTAGTTCACTCTTTTCCTCTAACTTGTATAATCATATCTATCATCTATACATCGATTACATTAAAATTCTGTATAATGACAGATAGTTCAGCATTTTTATTTCAAGTCGTTTAGTTTTTGACCTTAATATAGCTAATTTCTTCTTGCGTGACTCAGCCAGTAATGTCTTCAGTCTCAATTCAAAAGTAAGCTTTAATTTTCATGGTGTTAATGTAGTGTCCGTCGCTATTGGAAGTCCTGGATAATCGGTCTGGAAAATAGGACAATTTTAATTTTCTAAGTCATTATTAGCATGTAATATCGACAGCCTAGTACTAACATTATATTAAAACTACTGTCAATACTATAATTTAGTTGAGCTTTACATATTTAAAAGTTTACAAATTCAGACAATATAAAATGCTTGATTAACATTTATGTGTTGACACAAAAGCATGTGTGTGTGCGTGATTAACTTGATTAACGTGGTATAAATAATTGGTATAGAATAATCTACACGACTACCCTCCATATCTTTCACAATTACCTGTATAAATATAATCAACCCATCAACATCATATCAACCCATACTCACTTCATTACTGGAGTACGGGTTCTTATTTCAACCAAAAGACCTTAGAAGATATGTTCCGAAACTACTCAATTACGGATTGTCGGAGTCGTTGGAATATTTTCATATGTTTTTGTACTTCAATTATACGCTTCTACGACTAAAATGTAACTATGTAAAATTTCAAGTCTGTACGTGAAACTTTCTAAGACAGACTAGCAGACGAACAGGCAGGCATGTAAATCATCTAATTTAGTTCCTTATTTTTTAATACCTATCATCATATATACTCGCCAACAAACTGTTATAACAGTTTGGCGAACATAATAATTTGTACTATGTAACTGTATCGTGTAAATAAATAAATAAAAACAATATAAATCAGTTGAGAATGCGCAAGCTTGCATTGCCAGAGGAACACCTGGTTCGTCAACAAATCAAATGTTGATGAGCCAGATCAACAAATGTTAACTTACGTGTATGGTGGATGTTGAAACTGACGACTTATCCAAATAAATTTCTTCCGAAAGCAGTGGTTTTTAAAATGTTTGGAACATATGCGACTGTACTCGGCTCCCAATTCTGTCGTCCAGTAGCAAAAATCCATGCATTACGCACACTGACGACTTTAGGAAATCTAAAAAATAAACATACATCTAAGATTAAACAAGTTAACATTTTTAATTTAAAAATAAATAAATACATTTTGACGAAAAATTATAAACAAAGAAGTATACAAAAAGTAAGAAGTTAAAAAAAAGGTGTCCGTACCCTTATAATTTACCCATAATTTCGGGGTGTTTTCCCATACTACATACTGGTAACCCTAAAACGCTCATTATACCGATAAATTGAAAATACAACAGAAAATGGCTGACGCATTACCCACAGACAACCTTCAAGATTTAGGCGGTTTTTACTAGAAATACTTTTTGTAAATTAAACCGATATTTTCATTGTTTTTACGTTATTATACAAACAATTTATTTAAAAACTACATGTGTATCTAATTTTCGCAAAATATTTGATAACAACTATTAAAACTTTATGCTTACGTATGAAAGGTTATATATATATATATCTTCACGCCAGGTCCCTTGCGGGGTAGGCAGAGAGAACCGAGCGCCATAAGACGCGGTCCTTACACACTTCACTCGCTTCTTTCACATTCATAGCTCTTTTCATGCACGCTCGCCGGTTCCTAAGGCTCCTGACATCACCTTCTGATAAAACACGACCAATTTGGTCATGGTAGGTTAGTCTTGGTCTTCCTCGGCTCCTACATCCTTCCACTTTCGCATTGTATATCTGTTTCGTCATTCTTTCATCTTGCATTCTTTCTACATGTCCGAACCAACGGAGCATGCCCTTTCTTATCTTAACACCGACACTCTCTTTCAGTCCAACTCTCTTTCGTACGTCATCATTTCGAACGCGGTCAGCAAGCGTTATGCCACAAATTTTTCGCAGTGCTCGCATCTCGACCGCATTTATTCTACTTTCATGCTCTCTCTGCCATACCCAGCTCTCACTTCCATAAGTTAGCGTTGGGATTAACACCGCGCTGTGTACAGCGAGCTGTGCCTTGTGGCTTAGATTTCGGCTGCCAAACAGTTTACCCAACGCTCCATTCACGCTATTCCCTGCACTCACTCGTCTCTCCACATCAGCGGTGTACCTTCCATCACTTCTAAAAGCGCTTCCAAGATATACAAACTCATCCACTTGCTCCAACACTACATCATCAACCGTAATCCTAGTGTTCGTTCTGGTTGTCTCTCTTTCAAATACCATTATTTTGGTTTTCTTCGCATTCAATTGTAAGCCTTTCTTCATACAATCGTCTTTCATTGTTGTGACTAGTGTTTGCAGTTCGGATGATGATTCTGCTATTAATACTGCGTCATCTGCATAAAGCAGGCAGTTAACCACTGAGCCACCCATTCGCATTCCCACATTCATATTTCTCATTCTCTGAAGACAACTGTCCAGATACAGGATGAATAGCCGAGACGACAGCACGCATCCCTGTCTGACACCAATATTGGTATCAAACCAGGGTGATAAGCTGCCGTCCACTCTCACACATGCTGTGCAATCCTCATAGGTGGATTGCACAGCACGTAGAAGGTCACCGTCAATCCCATATCTGGGCAAGATGTTCCAGAGATTCTTTCGCACGACCCTATCAAATGCTTTTTCAAGGTCCACAAAACCGCAGAAAACCTTCTGGTTCGTAGCCAGATGCCTTTCCACGATATTGCGGAGCGAAAAAACTTGATCCGTACATCCTCTGCCGCTTCGAAATCCCCCCTGTGCTTCCCAAAGCATTCCATCGGATTTCACCCTCATTCTCCTTTCAATGATTTTTCCATACACTTTAGCTGCTAGGCTGATCAAACTGATGGCCCTATAGTTGGCGCAGTCCATACGTGAGCCCTTGCCTTTATACAAGGGCACGATGACTGCGCGTCTCCAATCGCTCGGGACTCTTCCGGTTCTCCAGCATAATTTGCTCAAAAACCAGAAAGCGTCCCTAACGTAGGTGCCACCCAGTTTGATCATCTCAGCTGTTACCATATCGATTCCCGCTGACTTTCCATTTTTCAAACTTCGTATCGACCATTCAATCTCATCCATGCTAATGTCTTCATGGTACGTTGGCACTGCCGAATCAGTCACAGACTCATTCACAGTGCCAGCGCCCTGGACATAATCATACATTTCTCTAAAATATTCGCTCCACCGTTCTAACACCTCCTGAGTGTTAGCAAGAATGCCACCAGCTTTACCTTTTATCTTGTCCATTCCGGATGCCGACGAACCACTCCGAGACTTCTTTACCTCTCTCCAGAAGAGTTTGGTATTAGCCTCGAAGTTCTTCGTCAGCCTCTCTTCCTCATTCATAAGTAGTCTTTCACGCCTCTCTTTCACTAAAGCTTTGGTTTCATTCTTGCATCGACGGTATATTTCTTTCTTCTTCTCTTTCATACTATCACTCTGGTGCAAAGATGATACGTAATCCAGCCACGCTCTCCTCTTTTTATCCACGGAGGATTGAACCTCCGCATCCCACCAGGCATCTCCTTTCAGTGTTCTACGTCTCTTTGCGCATCCACATGCTTCTTTCGCACTGTCCACCATACTTTCTTTCAGAACTTTCCAACATTCGTCTACATCTGAGTCGGAAAGACTCGCGTTCGCAAGTCTTTCACTGACTAGACGTACATACGTACTCCTCACACTTTCATCTTCCAATTTTTCACTTCTTATTCTTTCATGGTCTCCGAAAGGAATACGCACTCGCCAATGCCTCCACTTCTTGAAAAGGCCCACAAATCGGCTTATCACCAGATAGTGGTCCGTTTCAAGAGTGGGGCCTATGAAATGAAAGGTTATGTTTTCGTATTTTACTAACTGAGGCTTTTGCAGCCTTTTACACGGCAACGTACCATTGTTAAAGTAAAAAGACAATCCCAAACAAGCAAAAGAACACAAATATGCACTAATATTTCCCTTATGTTTAGTAATTTATGCAAAAAATTTGTTGTACTACAAGGAACGAAATGATTGTTTGCCACGAACTTGTTTTTGTGGCAAACACAAAATAGTGAAACTATGACAGGGACAAAAAATATTTTATCGGTCTCTTTCCTTCTTATGAGGAACTGTATACATCTATCACGTTCTATCTTGGTATTATTATTTGCTTGTCATCTCAGGGTATCCTTCCTCTGAGGAAACGGCATATGCCTCGGTAGCTTATTGGCTATTAGTTTACCCAGATAGTACGGTTCGCGTTGTGCTTATTGGCAGTAAAGTACGAGTAGCGCCATTGAAACCAGCCTCCATACCTCGTTTAGAACTCCAAGGTTGCTGCTCGACTTGCAGATACAATCTGCAACGCTCATAAATTTAAAGCATCTAAGCAGGTGTTCTGGTGTGATTCCATGAATGTCATAGGATGGCTCCGTAACGACGCTCGCAACTTCAAACCTTTCGTAGCAAATCGTTTGGGCGAAATTTTGGAGTTATCGAGCGTCACTGAATGGCGCTGGGTCCCATCAGAAATGAATGTCGCAGATATGGCCACGCGTTTAGGTAATGAGAAATTACACATGGAGTCACGCTGGTTTAACGGCCCTAGCTTTTTATATTCGACAGCCGAATGGCCGACAGAACCTATTATAAATGCGTCAGATGCTAGTCAAATTGAGGTGAAGCCAAAGCACCGAACTGTATATCACGCGATTACAAATGAGCCAATTCATCCATTAGCTCCCATTTCTGCTAGCCCTCGTCGCGTAAGTAAGTGGTTATGCCTTATTCGTGCCACTGCACTAGCCCATTTATTCGCCCGCAAGCTTCTCGGTATTCGCAGTAGAGTAGGCAATGCGAACTTAATCCCTTCTGACTTAACAGCACTTGATCTCCGAGCAGCAGAAAATCACGTTTTGTGGCAAAGCCAACTAGATAGCTTCAAAGCAGAGAGATCATGTCTAGAAAGAAATACTCCGTTGCCACGTACCAGCAGACTGTTGAACCTGTCCCCTTCGATTGGCGCTGATAACTTGCTGCGATTATCCGGACGCATCACGGCTGCCGCAGAGGTTAGCACGACGACCAAGTTCCCTGTCATATTAGATGGTAAACACTCAACCACGCACCTTCTAGTACATTATTATCACCAGCGGGTTGCTCACGCAAATACAGAGACGGTGGTGAACGAATTACGTCAAATTTACTGGATAATTCACCTCAGGAGTACAGTCCAGTCGCCAATAATTGCTTGTTCTGCAAACAGCGAAAAGCCGCACCATTCAATCCGCCTATGGGACAGCTCCCACTTGCGCGTGTATCACACAGCCAAAGGCCGTTCTCTTACACGGGCCTGGATTACTTCGGTCCTATCCTAGTCACCGTTGGCCGCCGACACGAAAAACTATATGTCGCGCTGTACACTTGCCTGGTGACGAGAGCAGTTCATCTGGAGATCATCTATAGTCTCTCAACTGACGCAGCGATGATGAGCTTGAGAAGATTTATTGCACGTCGAGGTTGCCCACGTCAAATCTACTCGGGTAATGGAACAGCCTTTGTCGGATTGAACCGAGAACTCAAGAAGTTGTACGGCGAGCAGATGTCAACATTCGTCACGAATGAAATGATACAGTGGAAGTTCATTCCGCCGGCAGCTCCTTTCATGGGAGCGATTAGTGCGTTGTATTAAAACTGCCCTCAAAGTCACCTTGAAGGAGAAGTCACCCAGAGACGAAGTGCTGGCAACTTTTTTACTTGAAACTGAGGCTATCGTCAATAGTAGACCACTTACTCATGTATCTCCAGATCTAGACCACCCTGAGGCTTTAACTCCCTTTCATTTTCTAATTGGAACTTCATCCGGAAGTAATGTGCCATCAGAGTCAGAAGACAGCGACCTCTGCGGCAGAATATGCTGGAAGAAGGCAGCCAGAATGGCTGACCAGTTTTGGCGGCGGTGGTTAGTCGAGTATTTGCCGCTTCTTAACCCGCCAAAACGCGCTGGACAACGACCTACGATTTCAGTCGGGGACACGGTTCTGATAGCAGATGGCAACCTTCCGCGGAGTACATGGCCAAGAGGCAGAATATCCAAGGTCTACCTGGGACCAGACGGTGTCGCCAGGGTGGCTGATGTATCGATTTCTGGAGGTCTACTCAAGAGGCCTCTAAAGAAAATAGTCCCTCTGCCACTGGAATAGTCTTTACCATTGAAAATGGGGAGGATGTGCCGAAGTGGACCTCTTTTATATCACCTATGTACATAGTATTTTTGAATGTTACTTTTTTATGACGTTTTCTTATATTCGTCTAAAATAAATAGTTGTCACTGAATCTTCCCTTCGTGTTCCCATTTTCCTTCCTCGTTCCTGAATTATCTACTAATTCCTGATTCCTCTCACAGCTATCGATAACAGACATAATCATACATTTCTCTAAAATATTCACTTCACCGTTCTAACACTTCCTGAGTGTTAGCAAGAATGCCACCAGCTTTACATCTTATCTTGTCCATTCTGGATGCTGACGAACCACTTCGAGACTTCTTTACCTCTCTCCAGAAGAGTTTGATATTTGCCTCGTAGTTCTTCGTCAGCTTCTCTTCCTCAATCATATGTAGTCTTTCACGCTTCTCTTTCACTAAAGCTTTGGAGTCATTCTTGCATCGACGGTATATTTCTTTCTTCATTTCTTTCATGCCATCACTCTGTTGCAAAGATGATACGTAATCCAGCCACGCTTTCCTCTTTTTTTCCACGGAGGATTGAACCTCCGCATCCCACCAGGCATCTCCTCTCAGTGTTCTACGTCTCTTTGCGCATCCACATGCTTCTTTGGCACTGTCCACCATACTTTCTTTCAAAACTTTCCAACATTCGTCTACATCTGAGTCGGAAAGACTCGCGTTCGCAAGTCTTTCACTGACTAGACGTACATACGTACTCCTCACACTTTCATCTTCCAATTTTTCACTTCTTATTCTTTCATGGTCTCCGAAAGGAATACGCACTCGTCAGTGCCTCCACTTCTTGAAAAGGCCCACAAATCGGCTTATCACCAGATAGTGGTCCGTTTCAAGAGTGGGACCTCTGAAGGCTCTTGTATCCATTAACGACTTTCGGAGACGTCCATCTATCAAACTCAAATCAATTACACTTTTCTGTTCATTCCGTCTCCATGTGTAAGTGTGAATATCCTTGTGATGGAAGAGCGTGTTCGACACAAGGAGGTTTCGTTCCATACATACGTCTAAAAGTAACTTACCAGCATCGTTCACTCTCTTATCTCCGTATGGACCAAGCACAGCCTCATAACTGCTTCGCTTGGTCCCAACCCATCCATTCAGTTCACCACACATCCGTTCATTCGCTTCAGCCAAATCCAGAATACCTCTTACAGTCTCCCAAAACTTCTCGAGCTCCTGGGGATCAGCAGAGCTCACAGGAGCATATGCTGCAACTAAAAACACTCGCGTAATCCCCAGTTTTATCTTAACCCAGACAATTCTTGGACCTACTAAATCGTAATCTTTCACACCAGCGGCCAAGCGAGATGAAAGCACGACACCTACGCCAGCGCTGGCATGAACGTCCTGGCCCACCCCGGACCACAGGGCCATCATGCCACCGGGCAGATCTTCGGTGTTGCTTCCCTTTCGCTTGGTCTCTGACACACACAAAGCATCTAGGCATCTCACGTTCATTATATCTATCAACTCATTCATCTTATCTTTTAGACCACCTCTCACATTCCATGTGCCTATACGACACTCAGCTCTCCTCGACCCGCCGGGATGGGCGTTGCGTGGTGGGTGGCGGCCCCCACCGCCGCATGTCCTAGATTTCGCACCGACGGGGGCGGATCGGTGCGCGTCGCCTCCGGGGGACGCCCTAATCGTCTGTGCGGTTTGGGTCCAGAATTGCAGTCCGCAGTGTTGGACTGGCAGGGTCGCGGCGTGCACGCTTCTGGTACTGACCCCTTACGCTAATTTGGGATAGGAGATATGCGACCAAAGTCGCCGAATATGATTCGATTGCATCAGTACTCGATTACTGAATCGATTTCTCATGTATTAATTGTTATCACATCATTTTAATTTCTTTTATATGAAAGCAAATAAAATAATACTTGCATGTGAAAGGTAACTCAATATTTTTGCAAACTAGAAGTGTTCGACCTTTTTTTGCATGACATAACTGCACAGTTTAGCATTTTTAGTGTAACACTTTATGATGTTACCTGAGTGATAACGATTACAAGACTGTTAGAGAGTCGATTACGCACGAAGTATTTATGCGCGCAATGGATCACAATATCTTGTACCATGATAGAGGGGAATGATCCTACGAGGCTGGTCCTTTAGTAACATGTCTCTGATTTGGGCACTCCATGCTTCTTAAACGGTCAAGTATTGTAACTATAATGCTATGTTAGGACACAGGATACTTTTTAAGTAGGTTTCTGTGAAATGGTTTACCATTTATTGCATAGCTTAAAGTCCACGCGAATGAAGTCTCGGGCTTTTGCCCGAGACTTCATTCGCGTGGACTAAAAAATAATCTATAATTCTTGAATATGATACATAAGTTCTCGAATGAGAACCTAGTTGCCATAAATAAAACTAAGAACAACATTTTTTTTGTTTACCGACTACTGCACTCCGCATATCTACATAATTCGTAATTCTCGTTACAAAAATGTAAAAAGTTTTTATATTAAGCTTGTATCGTACCTAGATCCTAATTAATTCTGAAATTGGTGTAAAATTTGCATCCAGCGAAATGCACATTTGATTGTCTGAATTACGGAAGGAGTCCTAATGAATGTAATGAAATCCTGCAGTGTGAAGTTTTGTTTCATTTATTGAAAATAGTAGCGAAGATTTTATCCGTCGAGAACACCAACACGGGTAGATGGTGATGGCGGCCACGGATTTATCGTCAGAGGTAAGTCTCCGGGTGTCGTCTAGTCCGCGAAGAGGTGGGTCAGATGCGGTAGACGGTGTAGGTAAAGAGTCCATTATAAACAGTCTACCTGCACCCCGTATGTATCCTAATTCAACATGTACATGTATGTATTTTGTGTTGCAATTACAACAAATTAAAGAGTTGCTTCAATCATGCATGTCAAGTAATGAACTAGAATTTTGAGCTCTTTGGAGTTGGAGTGAATAGAGCAGAATCTCGCCAGAGGCCTGTGTGCGCTATTTGTCCTACCAGGTACATATCTTATGGCTCAACTTTCCATTTGGTATTTGTCAACGAATATTAGTATTGTCAATATATAAACATTCTGCAACCATCAGTGCTAGTTTGCGATGCTGCTAAAGTCATCCAGAATGCTTTTACAAATGTGTTCAGTTCTGAAACAGTAATCAGGATGTGCTGCGATCGTGGGTTGTGTTGGGTCATACAAAAAAGAATATAAAAACAAAATTGGAACAAGACAAGACAGTAGACAAGGAAAAACACTGTGATGTACTAGAGCAGGGGTCGGCAACCTTTAGCTATAGCAGGGCCACAAATGTTGCCAGATTATCAGTGCGGGCCGTACATATTTTTATTTATATGTATGGACATATACAGTATAGTCATATATTCTAAAATATATTCATACAATCATGTCTATTAAAATTGAATTACTATCATCATGAAAGACAGCCAAAATCCTTGGGGAGGTAATTCCACATGGGCATGGACATAGTGGGAGGCCTATGTCCAGCAGTGGAATTACTATACTAACATAAAAGTAAGAACTAGTGAGTTTTTTGCGGCTGCATTTGACTTGCAAGTTTTTTAACGTCTGCTTTCATTTCAGTCGTAGACATGCGCAGTATCGCATCTAAATGTTCATCCGTTAACCGCGTACAATACTTATTTTTGCGGTAGTTGAGAATTGAAAAAGTCTGCTCACACAAATATGTACTACCAAATATAGTGATTATTTGCTGAGCAAACTTTTCAATCCCTTGAAGTTTTCAGAACTCAAACCTCCATAGACCTGTATAGAATACTCAATAGAACTGTACCAGGTCAGTGCTTTCCTTAAATCCCGTTTTAAGTTTGCTATTACTTTTCAAGTCTACTATGTTCATTTGCAAATTGCTTGGCACATCATTAATGTCAATTGCAAAAGGATTTTGGAAAATTTCCATGTTAAGGGAGATCTTTCTAAAGTCGGTGAATCGATTCACGAACTCATTTTGTAGTTGTGTTAACACATTTCTCATTGTAATATTTTGCCACTCAAAATTATCTGCAGCTTTTTCCACAGCTTTCTTGCAATTAGGAAAATGTCAAGCTTTCTTTCATAAATATGCTTGATAAACAGTTTCAGTTTCATCTGAAATGACTTTACATTTGCATACATATCGCAAATTGATTTGCATTTTCCCTGCAAGCGTTTGTTGAGCTGATTCAGTTCCATAGTCAATTCAGTCAAAAACCCAAGATGGATAATCGACTGCTCGTTAGTAAGCTCTTCGACTGGCTTTCCTTTCATCTCCATGAAGTTTCCAATTTCTTTCCTCAAATCAAAAAACCATTTTAAAACGACACCTCGACAGCCACCTCACTTCACAGTAGTAAACCACGTCGCCATGATCAGCTTCCAGATCTTCTAAAAACTTTTGGAACTGACGGTGTGTGAGCCCATTTCGTCTTATAAAATTAACAGTGGATGTTACAGTATCCATTATTTTTTTCCAAGATATATAGATATTTCCTTGGAGCACAATGTCTCTTGATGGACAATACAATGAAAAATCAATGGCACAGTAGATCCAGAGTCTTTCACTTTGCTGATGATTCTCCCAACAACACCTTTGTTTTGACCGCTCATGTTCTTGCCTCCATCGATAGTGACACTTGTTTACTTTTCCCAGCTTAATTGCAATGAATCCAGGCTTATTCCAAATGGTAGAATAAATCTTCTCCCGTAGTTGTACCTTTCAAACTGCACATTTTCACAAGCTCTTCGTAAACAGTATAGTTTTCGTCAATGCCGCGTACAAATATGAGTAGCTGTGCTGTACCCGACACGTCCGTACTTTCATCCATTGCTAAAGAGAAATAGTCCAAAAACTGCGCCTTATCCCTGAGTTGTTCACACAAATTAGTCACCCAAACACCCAAGTCTTCGGTACGTCGGGTACAAGTTCTAGCAGAGAGACTGAGTCAAAAATTGTTTTCTGCTCTGGGCATATTTCTTCTGCGATAACTAAGACACACTCTTTTACTAATTCACTATCGGTAAACTGATGTCCACGTTTTGCTAGAATCTCTGCTACCCTGTAGCTGGCACGAACATTTGATTCGCTGTTGTCTGCTACAACCTTAAATATGTTTTATTGATTTTTTAATGACGATTTCAAAGTGGAAATTTTCCTTTTGTACTCAGTGTCGTATTTTCGCTTCAGGTTATATTCCTTTCTACAGAAATACTCTTTTGACAAATCAAACATAATGGTTTTGCATTAAACTCAATAAAAAAATGTAATTCTGTCCATAATTCATTAAAAACTCTTTTTTCTTCTTCTATCTTCCTTTTTCTTGAAGCCATGTTTATTTAATTACTCTGTAACAATAATAAAAAAATAATAATTTCTGTGTAAAATTAAAAATAAATATGTTCGAGTTGGTACCTACAAATTCAACTCACCATTCAAAACATAATGAAAACATGACATAACTATCTAGTCTAGTACTATCCCCGTCATTATAATTAATATTTACCCATCAATCTGAAGGTTCACATAAATAAGCAGTAAATAAAATATGGTAAATTACTCGCGAGTGCATACAACGTACTTATCTCATACGTCGCACACAAGGCAAAATGATACATTTACGACGACATAAGTGATAAATACAAACTCATTGAAAAACATCTAATTCGTGTTCTGGATGTTCCCGAACCTTTAATAAACAAGAAGCAACAGAAGATCTTTAACTAATGAGCGAGACCGGTTTGTAAAAAAATCTATTGTTCGATCCTCCCGCTTTATCGGGCGTGCCGCCAATATTGTGCTCAACTCAGTGCGAATATGATCTGTCTACGTGTTGTTATCCCGAAAGTGAAAACTTGTATTTGTATTACAGAGGCGCTACTATGTTGTAAGTACTTTATTACACAAATATACATGACTAAAATATATGTTTTTTGGTGGAGATATAACTAAATATGTTCATAGAGTTAAAATAATCGTACGTTTGTTTAAAAATATAATTCATGAAAGCTTTTCATGAAAAAAAAGTTCCAACGAGTACCGGTTTGAATAGTGTATTAATCAAAAGGTCTGATCTGTTTCAGGTAGTGGAAACGATTCCATGGAAATACCAACTATTACAAGAATAGAAATACATTTCGTTATAAAAAGTGACAGTTTCTTTAATTTTTCTTCATCTGAATGTATTGACCGATTATTTAACTATATTTTGAACAAATTAAATATTGTCAAATGTGCTGAAGACTTAAAAAAATCGTTAAAATTAACAATTAAAGTGTTTGTGTCAAAGTTATTTTCAAAATGGAAATAATGTCATCGTATACATGATAGACTGATTAAAAATAATCACAATTGGTTAACGATGAGTTTCGAGTTCCGAACATACAGCGAGAACAACAAACGTCTATTAAAATACCGGTTCCAGGTAGCTCAAAAAAAAAAGATTTTGGGGCAGAGTTGCTTCGTTCTAAACAGAGATCTATGCAAACTCTTGTGAAACAACTTTCTCCTGAACAACTCTCTTTCGCAACCGAATCCAGCTTAGTAAGATCAGGAAAACGCAAAGCTGTTAAAGTGATGAAATTAGCCCTGGAGTCATCACCAAGAAGTTTGAAAAGAATGGAGCAGTCCAAAAGTACTACGCACACCTATACATCATACACACCTGTGGAAGAGTTAACTCTAATAGTTGAGTATGACCATAGAAGACTATAATTAAAGTTCAACGAGGAGCAAAAGCTAGAGGGGCTAATATATATCCAGCCTACAATCGAATCTTACAAACTAAGCAAACTTGCTATCCCGAAAATATTACTGTTTCGGAGAGTGAAGCCAGGATACCTCTGCAAAATTTATTTGAATGGTCAAATCCAAAGATTATTTGAAGTTCAAAAAAAAGTTATTTCTCTTCACCTCCCTGCAGAAGTATTTACCGTCAATGTTTACTACAAATGGGGGTTGGCCAGCAGTGGTAGACACAGCATATATAAGCAGTACTTCACTGACAATACTTCGACAGCAACGTTGAAAATCAGAATGAGGGAGACGATGACGAAGAAGATAACGAAGAAGTGTTTTTCATTTGTTTAATGATGATGGTTTATTTGCTACATCATTTGTAAATTTCAATATTAAGTACAATGTTTTTGATTTATTTTGCGTTGTTTTATTTCAATTTTTATATTAACATTTAAAAAGTACAAAATGCCCTCTTGTAGGCAGGTACTTGGGAATACTAAAACTACTTTAGAGATAATAGTCACTTGAAATATTTAAAAAGAACATGATAGTGGGAAATTTTTCCAATAAATATTTTTGTCGTCGTAAATATATCATTTTGCCTTGTGTGCGTCGTGAGAAGCTATCAACGAAGGGAAGAAAGGTGAAACGAAACGCATAGTTGGCAACCAGATGAGACGTGATTTCCTGGCGAATTTCAACAACGGAATGAGGCAAGAGCTGCGCGCGGCTGTGATTCTAACTAAAGCCGGACGGCCACGTGCGGCGAATAAGCGCAAATGAATATGCCATTTAGAATTGAATAGAGCAAATCTTTATTTTCGGTAGAAACAATACATAACATCACAGTCTTGATAAACAGTTTTGAAGAAATGAAATAGGTACATTTTTTATTACCCCGTGTGGTACTTTTGCTTCAGTATTTTTTTCTTCCAGACCTCAGGCTTGCGGGCCGCACCGAGATGGCCCACGGGCCGCCGGTTGCGACCCGTGTACTAGAGGATATAGATTGCTTACAGGCTGCAACTTCTTCTAAGGACTTTGATGCAGATTCAGAACTATTCATAAAAAAATGTGAGAATGAGAAAGAATTCATTGCTTATTTTAAAGAAGAAGGGTTACTAAAAAACCGGCTTTGGTGTTTAGGTGCGTCGCCTGATACTCCAGCTACGAAAAACGCACTGGAAGCCACTAACAAAGTAATCAAAGATACTAATACAGTACGAGACCGATTACCGTTATCGAGATTTCTGGTAATTGCTACGATCATAGTGTCTGAGTGATCACAAAATGGAGGAATCGATTCTTTTGCAACAAGTTATTCGGTTAAACTTCTAAACAGATTAAAATATCGATTGATTTGATTTATGTCTCAGTGAAAGAGGATCAATCATTAAATAAAAACTGGCCAAGTGCGAGTCGGACTCGCGCACGAAGGGTTCTGTAACATTATCTGCAAAAACGGCAAAAATATCACGTTTGTTGTATGGGAACCCCCTTAAATATTTGTTTTATTTTAATTTAATTATTTATTTTTAAACTGAATATATAACTAAATATTCTGTGAATATTTCAAGTGTCTACCTGTTGCCGTTATTAATATCAAGCAAAAACGAGCAAAAAAAATCATGTTTCTTGTATGGGAGCCCCCTTAAATATTTATTTTATTCTGTTTTTTAGTATTTGTTGTTATAGCGGCAACTAGGGTTGCCAACTATACTGTTTTAAACATTATTATACTGTTTTCCACTAAATTATACTTTTTACTGTTGAACAAAAATAAAGTATACAAAATACTGTTTTCAGCATCAAATGCAAACACATTATTATGTATTATACTTAGACGCTCACACAAATTTGTATTTATTTAGTCAGAGGGTGCTCACTGCTCAGTGCAGCGCAGCCACAAACATATCGCACTGAGTTTCTGAACGAACCTGTCAATGTCATATATTCATGACACCATGTCACTCACTGACAGACGGACTTCTTCCCGCGCTTTTAACGAGTGACATTGTTGTTTTACTTGAAATTTTTACAATTCAGTATAAAATTAGTTTTGTGTGACAATTTCGATAGTATTTTGTAACATTAGTGCTAGTGAAAGTATACATTAAAGAAAAAACTCAAATATAATACGTTTATGCACTTTTTGGAAGACGTGAATAAGTTCATCAAGAAAACCTTGTAAAATTACTATCGTTTTACGGGTGGTATTTAAAATAAAAATAGAATTACGATTTTCAAATGGTTCTAAACTGATGACTTGGCTGTATGGGCTAGATCCCTTTGCCTTTCTCCTCAGGGATAAAAAGAACGAAACGAAAAGTTTTTTAAAAAATCGGCCAAGTGTGAGTCGGACTCGCACACGAAGGGTTCCGTACCATTATCGATAAAAACGGCAAAAAAATCACGTTTGTTGTATGGGAGCCCCCTTAAATATTTATTTTATTCTATTTTTTAGTATTTGTTGTTATAGCGGCAACAGAAATACATCATCTGTGAAAATTTCAACTGTCTAACTATCACGGTTCATGAGATACAGCCTGGTGACAGACGGACGGACGGACGGACGGACGGACAGCGGAGCCTCAGTAATAGGGTTCCGTTTTACCCTTTGGGTACGGAACCCTAAAAAGATTGTAAATTAGTAAGTTGTGCGAGAAGCTCTAAAAATATGTATTTAAAACAAGAAATAAATAAAATACTGTTCATTTTTCTAAAATACTGTTTAATATTCTTCATAGACCTGAATATACTTTATTTCTTGTAAAAAAAGTTGGCAATCCTAGCGGCAACAGAAATACATCATCTGTGAAAATTTCAACTGTCTAACTATCACGGTTCATGAGATACACCCTGGTGACAGACGGACGGACAGCGGAGTCTCAGTAATAGGGTCCGTTTTACCCTTTGGGTTCGGAACCCTAAAAAGATGACCATTTAGTTTTTTTGTTTGCTGTTTTTGCAAAATAAAATCTATCGTTTAAATACTTGTTACGTATCGGAACTCCACGAGTATCGCCGGTCAGCGTTTACGTAAATGCCGCGCTTCGTGGAAACCGCGCGATGTCGGCAACGATGCAGGTGCAGCGAGACCACCCCAGATACCGCGTCTTCGAGATCGCATCGACTTAATTTTAAGTTCACTTTTGTTTCTTACATCGAGCAATTGTCACGTATATTAGATTATAATTTTAATTAATTAAATATATTTTAAAAATTGATTTTTTTTACATCCTCCGGCCGCAGCCTACGTATTTGGCGCAGTCGATAGGATAGTTGTAAAATAGAGTCAGTGAATAGATCACGGCGGGCAGCTATTTGTAACCTACGAGTGCTACGGTCCAGAGGAGTATCCAGAAATCGATACAGCAGAGAAATCAAATATGCTTATGTAAGTACCTAGATCTATCTAGAGTTGCTTCCTTTTCTTTTTTAAGTGTTCCTTTAAGTCATTCAAGATTTTCCATCCCAGGCAATCGCGAACCCCTAGCGTAGGTGTAATTCATAAGTTAGATACAAATAGAAATTTAGATATAATTGAGGAGGAGATTGTAGCCCCATCTAAAAAGATGGCTGATGCACTTATAGATCAGATTTATAAGGCGCTCCGGTTAGTGCCCGAGTTCGATGGTAATTCTAATATATTAACGCGATTCGTAAATTTGTGTGATCAATTAGTAAAGCAATATGTGAAAAATACACCGGGCCATGAACTTAGTAATCTTTCTCTTATTAACAGCATACTGAATAAAATAACAGGTCCTGCAGGTCGCACTATAAACTCTAACGGCATCCCGGAAACCTGGGAAGCGATTCGTAATACACTTATTAACAACTTCGCCGATCAGCGTGACGAGACCTCGCTTTATAATGATTTATCCCTTCTTACCCAGGGTTCAGGTACCCCGCAGGAATTTTACGAACAGTGCCAGAATTTATTTAGTATAATTATGACGTATATCAGCCTGCATGAAACCGTACCAAGTACTGTAGAGGCTAAGCGTAGCCTATACAAAAAATTAACTTTGCAATCATACTTGCGCGGTTTGCGCGATCCACTAGGTTCTCGTATTCGGTGCATGCGGCCTGATACTATTGAACAGGCTTTAGAATTTGTGCACGAGGAGATGAACACTCTTTACCTGCAGCAGCGGAATGATCGCCTTCCTGACAGGAAGTCGCTGTCCACGTCTTCATTTAATCAACCTAAATTCTCTTACAGCTCTGTACCATCCCCTAAACCTTTTAATTTTGGGCAACCTAAGCCATTCAATATGTTGTCATCACCACATAACATGCCAGGCCCATTCAGACCGTTCTTTACACAGCCACAAAGACAGATACCGCTTTGGAAACCCCAAATACCTCATAATGTTGGTCCCAGTCGTACTCAACAAATATTTGCGGCTCACCCACCTGGCTATAGGCCCCAAAGTAGCATTTTTAGGATGCCACAAACTAACCCACAATTTCAATCCAATAACGCGAACTCTAGACCCAAAGAAAGAGATCAGGCCAAAGTCAGACTTAGACACGATCCATCCGTTAGCAACCACCTTGAGCATGTCGCTCTGCGCAAAAAATGTAATCGGATGTGTAGGGACGCCAGACGGCAATATGTCCACACTTCTGTGGTACATTGTCCACCTACTAAATTGTGGTAGTATCTCAATGGAATGGGTGTTGGCAGGAGTAGACTAAGTAACTTTTTTTTTTTTATTTGATCTAGATCGTGACCAGTCAGAACCCGTTATATACGTTTTCCCATACATTTCGCGGTCATATATGACCACCCGGGTTTCGCACTCAATAGATACTTTTGTACGTCACCGGCGACAATGAATCCTAAGATTAAACAGACTACTTTATCAAATCTTTTAAAGTCTACTCATCAGGCCTCTGCTTGGCAGATTTTGGGTTTATATCAGCAGATGAGGTAGTAAGGATTGTGCGCGGAATAAAGTCGCGAGCAGCAGGAGCTGATGATATTTGTCTCTATCTATCTATCTATAACTTCACGCCAAATCCCTTGCGGGGTAGGCAGAGAGAACCGAGCGCCACGTGACTCGATCCTTACATATCTCACTCGCTTCTTTAACATTCATTGCTCTTCTCATGCACGCACGCCGGTTTCTAGGGCTCCTGACATCACCTTCTGATAGAACATGACCAATTTGGTCATGGTAGGTAAGTCTTGGCCTTCCCCGGCTCCTACATCCTTCCACTTTTGCATTGTATATCTGCTTCGTCATTCTTTCATCTTGCATTCTTTCTACATGCCCGAACCATCGGAGCATGCCTCTTCTTATGTTAACACCGACGCTCTCTTTCAGACCAACTCTATTTCTAACATCATCATTGCGAATACGGTCTACAAGCCTTACGCCACAAATTTTGCGCAGCGCTCGCATTTCAACCGCATTTATTCTACTTTCATGCTCTTTCTGCCATACCCAACTCTCGCTTCCATAAGTTAGCGTTGGGACCAACACTGCATTGTGTTGTGCCTTCTGGCTCAGGATTTTACTGCCAAGCAGTTTTCCCAACGCTCCATTCACACTATTCCCAGCACTCACTCGTCTTTCCACATCTGCGGTGTACCTTCCATCCCTGCTGAAAGCGCATCCAAGATATACAAACTCATCCACTTGTTCCAACACTTCATCATCAATCGTAATCCTTAGATTAGTTCTGGATTCTTCTCTTTTAAATACCATTATCTTTGTTTTCTTCGCATTCAGTAGTAAGCCTTTCTCCATACAGTCGTCTTTCATCGCTGTGACCAGTGTTTGCAGTTTAGATGGTGTATCTGCTAATAGTACGGCATCGTCTGCATACAGCAGACAGTTCACCACTTGGTCACCCATGCGCAATCCCACATTCGTTGACCTTATTCTCTGCAGACAACTATCGAGATACAGGATAAACAGCCTAGCAGATAGCATGCAACCCTGTTTGACACCAATTTTGACATCAAACCAGGGTGACATGCCACCGTTTATCCGCACACATGCTGAGCAATCCTTGTAAGTGGACTGCACAGCACGTAGCAGTGAACCGTCAATCCCATATCTCGGCAATATGTCCCACAGTTCCTTTCGCACAACCCTATCAAAGGCTTTCTCAAGATCCACAAAACCGCAGAAAACCTTCCGGTCTATGGCCAGATGCTTCTCTACGATATTGCGGAGCGAGAAAACTTGATCCGTACATCCCCTTCCATTTCGGAAACCTTGTGTGTCCCACAGCATTTCATCGGATTTCACCCTCATTCGCCTTTCAATCACCTTTCCATATACTTTTGCTGCTAAGCTGATCAAACTGATGGCCCTATAGTTGGCGCAGTCCATGCGTGATCCCTTGCCTTTATACAAGGGCACGATGACTGCGCGTCTCCAGTCCATTGGGACCCTTCCAGTTCTCCAGCATAGGTTGCATAGGTACCAGAAGGCGTCCCGGACGTAAGTGCCACCTAATTTGATCATCTCAGCTGTGATCAGATCAATTCCCGCTGATTTTCCATTTTTCAAGCTTCGTATCGACCATTCGATCTCATCCATAGTTATGCCTTCGTCGGACGCCGTCAACGTGGAGTAAGCATCCGACTCACTCTCATTGCCAGCGTCCGAGGCATACTCATACATTTCCTCAAAATATTCACTCCACCGTTCTAACACTTCCTGAGTGTTCGCAAGAATGACACCAGCTTTAGACTTTATCTTATCCATTCTGGATGCCGACGAACCACTCCGAGACTTCTTTACCTCTCTCCAAAAGAGTTTGGTATTTGCCTCGAAGTTTTTCGTCAGCCTCTCTTCCTCATTCATAATTTGTCTTTCACGCTTCTCTTTCACTAAAGCCTTGGTTTCATTCTTGCATAGACGGTACATTTCTTTCTTCTTTTCTCTCATATTTTCATTTAAAGGCAAAGATGATACGTAATCCAGCCACGCTTTCCTCTTTCTTGCTACGGAGGATTCAACCTCCGCATCCCACCAGGCATCTCCTTTCGCTGTTTTACGTCTCTTTGCGCATCCACAAGCTTCTTTTGCACTATCCACCATACTTTCTTTCAAAACTTTCCAACAATCATCCACATCTGAGTCGGAGAGGCTTGCATTTGCAAGTCTCTCACTTACCAGATGCACATACATTCTCCTTACACTTTCATCTTGCAATTTTTCGCTCATTATCCTTTCATGATCTCCGAAAGGGATACGCACTCGCCAGTGCCTCCACTTCCTAAAAAGGCCCACAAACCGGCTTACCACCAGGTAGTGGTCCGTCTCAAGAGTGGGGCCTCTAAAGGCTCTTGTATCCATTAAAACATTTCGGAGACGTCTATCTATTAAAATCAAATCAATCACACTTTTTTGATCATTCCTTCTCCATGTATACGTATGAATATCCTTATGATGAAATAAAGTATTCGACACGAGGAGGCCTCGTTCCATACATAAATCTAGTATTGACTTACCTGCTTCGTTCACTCTCTTATCTCCATACGGACCAAGAACAGCTTCATAGCTGTATCGCTTGGTCCCAACCCATCCATTCAAGTCTCCACACATAATCACTCTTTCATTCCCTTCAGCTAAGTCCAGAACATCCCTCACAGACTCCCAAAACTTCTCCAGTTCTTGAGCACACGCTGAGCTTACGGGAGCGTATGCTGCAACCAAAAATACTCGCGTGATGCCCAGTTTGATACGAACCCAGAGAAGTCTAGGCCCTACCAAACAGTAATCTCTTACACCAGTGGCTAAGCGAGAGGAGAGTACGACACCTACACCAGCACTGGCATGATCGTCCCGGTCTACCCCAGACCATAGGGCCATCATACCACCGGGCAGATCATCGGTGTCGCTCCCCTTGCGCTTAGTCTCTGTCACACATAAAGCATCCAAACGTCTATCATTCATTACGTCTATCAGTTCATTCGTCTTATCTTTCATGATATTTGTCTCCCTATGATTACTCCAATTTTAAACCTAATTGCTCCTATTATTTCAGATATTCTTGATCGAGTTAATAAGTGGTTGTCCAGGAACGGAACACTTAATGTGGCTAAAACCAATTACATGATCCATAGCATTCGAAATTACGGCTTACTTACCCCAAATATGTACCGCATAACTGCCCACTCCCAACTGTCTTCCCATTGTCGTTTAGCATTGTGCAATTGTCCAATGCTTACTCCAACCTCCTTAACCAAATATCTTGGTATTACAGTTGACTCCAACTTAAGCTTTAAACATCACATTGCTCATCTAACAGCTCGTATTAGAAAACTATTGTATGTTTTTAAACAATTGCGTTATATCGCTGATAGCAAGTTACTTCATATGACATACTTAGCTCTTTGTCAATCAATTCTAACTTACTGCATTACAGCTTGGGGTGGAGCTGCTAGGACTCATCTTATTAGTCGGGAAAGAGCACAGAGAGCGATTCTAAAAGTATGCTCCTTCAAACCATATCAATATCCCACAAAGGAGCCTGTACAGATCTTGTGGAGTTTTGTCAGTACGCCAGCTGTTTATTTTACATACCACTTTAAAACAACATTCTTTGATAAATTATGACCGCAATTTAAATTCTCATAATTGTAGACCTTTTCTTCTTTGCCCCAACCATAAAACTACTTTTGCTCGGCGATTCTTCACATTCCTCGGCCCATTTTTTACAAACATATCAACCATAAAATTTCTATCTACCCAAATCTCAAACACACCTGCAAGAAAAAAGTCACAGACTACTGTTAAAATTGAACTATGGCGAAACAGAACATTTACTTCTCCCAGTTACCTAACATAGCATGCTTCTCTATTCTACCTAAGTGAGTTTTATTGAATTCTATTAATGTCAGGAAACTTGTTTTTAGGCACTTCAGGAGATATCACAGTTGTGTAGATATGAGCATGTATGATAAACTGTAATATATTATAATATGATATTGTTCTGATATAACATAATAAGTGTTTATTGTTTGTAACATTTAATTGAGACATGTTTGCATTTAATAGTTGAAACAACGCCGGTTGGAGAGCTGGTGACCTGTGATACAGGTTCCTCGGATACCTAGTTGGGGCACCAGTTCTCCGCAACGTGGCTGTTATTTTTAATGTGTTGATACTTGTATATAGTTACATCACCATGCTATATTTGTTTGTGTATTTAAGTATAACATTGTAAATTGTCGTTATAGTTGTGGAGAAATTAAATAAATAAATAATTAATTAATTAATTCTGAATTGTTCCCTTTCCTCTGGTATTTTCCCTTGATCGTGGAAAGACGCTCTTGTGATTTCCCTGCCCAAGAAATCTAATCCATCTGAACCTTCCCATTTTCGTCCTATATCAATTCTTCCTTTGCTTTCGAAAGTATTAGAATATTTTGTGTATCAACGCTTGTCCGATTACCTGGTGGAGCACAATCTTCTATGCCAGCATCAGTCTGGTTTTCGAAATGGTCACAGTACCACTACAGCTCTAATCAAGGTTACTGATGACATCCGTTGGAACGTTGAGAATAAGCTGTTAACCGTCTTAGTCCTACTCGATTTTACTAATGCGTTTAACACAGTAGATTTCAATATTCTGCTTGGAGTTTTGGGGTCCCTTAACTTATCGCCATCAGCACTCACTTGGTTTAGGTCTTATGTCACCGGGCGTCATCAACTGGTAAAGGTGGATAGTTCTTGATCGGAATGGTGCCAGCTCCATGCAGGTGTGCCGCAAGGGGGAGTGCTGTCCCCAAATCTGTTCTCATTATATATTAATAATATTGTACATTCTCTTTCCTCATGCTATCACCTATATGCAGACGACTTACAGATTTATACAGCTGCTCCATTTTCCAATATTTCTCACGCTATCGGTGTCACAATAAAGAACTTGCGGCTATCGCAGAATAGGCGCATGATTTCGGGCTAAAAATTAATGCAGCTAAATCTCAATCTATTATTGTTGGAAGCCCACATTTTATATCTAAACTTCAGTATGTGCATGCCAATATCGTGTTTGATGGTAATATCACTCCATTCTCTTCTACTGTTAAGGATTTGGGCATCATCATCGATCGGACACTTTCGTGGGCTCCACAAGTTAATGCAGTGAAAGATTTTCGCTTCACTCCATTCTCTGAAGCGTCTGCAATATTTCCTTCCTTTATCAACTAAGATAATGCTGGCACGTTCTTTGCTGCTCCCATTATTGGATTATGCAGATGTTGTATACCTAGATTTCATTGAGGAGTTACTCGATAAGATGCAACGTCTGCAGAACCAATGTGTTAGATTTGTCTCCGGGCTCCGTAAATTCGACCATATATCAGAGTATCGCCAGCGTCTTGAGTGGCCACCGATTAGAGTTCGCAGGAACGTTCACCTACTCTCACAACTATATAATATTTTGTACAGTAAATATGCTCCTCATTACCTTTGTGAACGAATACAATTTCGACATGGTGACGACCGTCTGCGTTCGAGTAGTGTTCCAATCCTTAACATACAAACTCATATTTCGAAAACTTACTCCAACTCCTTTACTGTCAAATCGGCAAAACTGTGGAATTCACTCACATTGAATGTAAGATTGGCGCCTTCTTATTAGTTATTCAAATCTCGTTGCCTTGGATTCTTCAGTATAGACACGGAAGCCAAAGAAAATGTTTATCTTGAGCAATGTACTCGGTTTCACTACATTCGCCCCTAGTTTGAATCTGTTTTTGCTTAGGTACTTGTTCGCGACAATAAGTCACTGTAAATAGAAAACCGTCGCGCGTAGTTATTAATGCATATAGGTATAGTTGTTTTTTTATATAAGATACATAGGATAGTCATTTTACATTAAATAAACAGTTTTTACATATTAATTTCATGGATATAAGTTTACACGTTTTATACTTTAATTGCCTTGTATAGTTTCGGGAGCAGGTATTAAGGCAGCCTCTGTTGCAGGTGTCGTGCGGCGAAGTGGCGGTGGAGCCGGAGGCGAGTGCGCTGCACGACCAGCTCGTGGCGTATGTGCGGCTCGTGGGCGGCCCGCCGGTGAGTACTCGCCACTGCTGCGGGGCGGGGAGCTCCACTGACGCGCTGTCACGTACTATGTAATGTGTTGCAGGAGGCGCGCTCGGCTATTTGGGTGGAGCACTCGTATGCACGCGCGCGCGACGCTTCCGCCGCCGCCCGGGACACGCGCGAACTGCTAGCCGCGCGCGTACCGCCCGACCGCTGCGATGACCGCGACCTGGACGTGGAGGGACCCACACCCGTGCCGCTCGCGCCTCTCTCGCCCGTCGCGCACTCCGACTCTGAGGAGGAGGAGGATTGGGAGGTGCGCGTGGCAGCCGCCGCGCCTAGCGCTGTGCACGCGCGTCTTGCGGCCGCTGCCGTGGACGCACTGCGGCGACTGCGGCTGGCGCGGCTCGCAGGCGTGCCGCCTGAAGGAGCGGCGCGGGAGTCGGCACGCAGACTGCGGCTGGCGATGGCACCAGCGTGGGCCACCACGGGCGTATCCGCCTGGCTGCTGGCCACTCTACAGGCGCATGCGCCGCATCGCCGTTTGCAGCGTGTACTGGCCGAGTTGCGCCGCGCTGCGCCCCAACTTACCGAGCGGCTAGGCGCGCGCATGCCGCCTCCCGCCGTAGACCCCCTCGCCGCCGTCGGTGAGTGCCGTATGCTCGTGCAATCAATAAGTAACTGTAATGATAGCAAACACGCAGGGCGACCTGTTGGTGAGTAAGGACGCGGCATCCGAATGCTCCAGAGCTTCGATCGGGGCCTTCATCTCCGGCGTGTCTTCATCGGTCCGAGTACAAACTAAACAAGACCTGCAGCACTCTCAGCTTTGGCGTGCCTTTGGTCGAGTCGATAGAGCTGTATGATCCACAGGTGGAAGTATTATACATAAAATATATGATCGTTATGGTAGGCGTCCGTCTCTCTTCTGTAATAGAACAATACTAATGATCCCTAAAGATCTCATATCAACAGCTCTTTAAATTCTGCCACGTACTGCATATACAATAGTTCGCTTACTGCGTGCGTTAAATTCTTCTTGGGACAGGTGCTCGAGTTGTACGTGGTACACCCTGCCTGATATGCCCATTTTGGGGGTTATAGTGCGCGCAAGCTTAACAGCGTATCCCAACGACTTGAATGCTGCTACTACGCCCTCGGTTGGTGTATCCAGTGGTAGAGAAGCGTGGAAAAGTTGCCATTGTTGGAGTACTTTGCCTTGGAAGGGCGGGAAATGTTGGGCAGTAGGGTCAGATGATGCTCTATCCTATGTCGTTGGTTTTTTTTTTTTTGTAGATATTGTTGGACAAATTACACAGCGCCATCTAGCCCCAAAGTAAGCGAAGCTTGTGTTATGGGTACTAGACAACTGATAAATACATTTTTTTTTTGTAAATACATACTTATTATACATAGAAAATACCCAGACCAAGACAAACAGACATGTTCATGCACACAAATGTTTGTATTGTATGGGAATCGAATCCACGAGCGTTGGTGTCAAAGTAGCGTAACAACGCGTTTCACCACTGCGCCACCGAGCTCGTCAAGTCCTCGTGGGCAAAGATAGCCTCGAGTGACGGTGTCGGACGCGTTGCACGTTAGGCGCACGATGTGGAGGATGGGCCGGCTATTTGTTTCATTTTTGCAATACTGCATAGAAGAATTTGTTGTCTTCGGTAGGTGGGCTTTGGGTAGAAATTCCCAGATCAGCTGGGTTTACGGGCGTAGTTTGCCCAGTTTGGATGTTCCGGGCGACGACTTCTTTGCCACCAAATGGGACTGCAGGCTTCCTTCCTTTCTGGGTAGGTACGGGTGGTTCCATTCTCTCCGTCAGTGCGTTCCTTCTAGGTGGGGTTGGGCTCTCAGGCAGTTGTGTGCTGACCTTCCGGTCGCTCATGTTGGAGAGAGTCTGGCCTGAGCCCGCTTACGTTCGCAGTATTATTTTGTTGGTACTATGTGCAATAGTCCAACAAAATTATGACCCAAGCGAACCTAATTTTGGGTATTAGGTTCAAAAGGAAGAATGCCCATTCATGATTTCAAGTTGTGCACAGTTAAGATTAACATTAAAAATCAAATCATTATTTTTCACTACGTCTACCAAATAGTTAAGCCATTATTTCATTACATTATGAAATTAACAATACTAATGTCACAACGTATCTCACGAGTTCCGGCTCGCTATTTAAATTAAATTATTGCCAGTACTCAAAGGTACATTAAGTACTCTGCTCAATAAAGGCAGTTAATTGAAAATAAATATGTACCATTTATGAACAATAAATAGTAGATTATGTTAAAAGTTAAACGTATTTCGTATATTTCAATGACAAGTGATAACTCTTCATGTATATTTTTACTACTTATTTAAAAGAAGTTTAAAAATCGAGAAACTCGTTTGAACGGTGATATTGACGGGAGTCTTGAATTGACAAATGTACAATATGTCTGATGTCTCCGCTTTTGTTCTGTTCTATGCAAAAGTATACTATAATTTGATTCGCCCGCGTTTGAATCGCAATACGTCGAGTTGAGCTTTTCGAAATATAACAATAATATCAAATAATAACTATGTTTATGTTGTGGCTGTATTATGTTGATGATTGTTGAAGATCTCGTAATAAAATCATGCTGACTGGGAGCTACGTATACGCTCTGATATCAGTGCGAAGCCGAAGAATAAAATTATTTACTTATTTATGCCTCAAATATATTATATATAACAGCTACCTGTAATCCAACCGAAAAATGTGGTGTATCGGACAAAAATAACCTAAAATGAAGAGTTTTGTTATCGTTTTTCTCGTAATTGCCGAGCTATTTATAAACAATGTTACTTTTATTCGAATAGACAGTTGAATCTCTACAGATTTCATTTGTGCACCAAAAAATAATATTGAAATCAAACTCCATACAACAATGGGCATTCTTCATTGACTAGCAAATTTACAACCTATATGAGTTGAATTTCTGGGAACCTACCTCTCCCGCGGGCGGTTAGGGGTTTGCTCTCGGGAAACACCTGACTCGGCCGAAACGAGTCCGGGGAACAGTTCAGGCTCCCGGTCTGCCCGAGCGAACTACGGGTGCGGACACAAATAACAACGATACAGGTTTGCGCTACCCTACAGGACGAGACCGAGTCCCTTGCATGACATTGTCTAGTATCGTGCGGGCCCGAGCAGTATCCACATATCTCCGTTCCACTTTCGCAGTCTCTGGCCCTGTGACCGAAACCCATGCACTTGAAGCATTGTAATAATGGCGACTGGTCCACCGGTCGCACGATTTGGAAGCCCAACTTAACTTCTCTATCTAGAAGGCAACGCCACAATTTCGAGTCGCACTCAAGGATGACGTTGGTAGTCGCACTGGTTCTTCCTCTCGTGCGTCGCTGTACCCTTACGTGCCTCTCTTGCTCGGGCACTTCTGCCACCAGCCTGGCGTTTTGTTTCAGGATTGCCTCTACAATTTGAGCATCCGATAAATCATGTGCTACTCCGTAGATCCTAAGCTGTGGTTTGCCCTGGCTCAGTTGCATTACAGTTAGTCTCATCTCAGTCTTTCTTAATTGATCGCGTATCGAGTCTCTGTCTTTTTCGGTTTCACATCTAACCACCACTCTTTGATGTCTCACCTTTTTTATCCCGCTGATGCCGATACCCAGCCCCACCACGTCAACACTCTTCTTAACTTTCTTAATTACATCATCGCTGGTATGTAGGGGATTAATAGACTCGACCATTACAGGATAGGATGATTTAAGAGTTTCCTTTGCGTCAATTGCCTTTATCGCGTTGAGTCGGGCTTGCCCCTTGCCTTTCCCTTTTTTACCATTCACCACCGTCCACTTTCCCTCCAATTCATTTTCATCCACCTCCCTCTGCTCGCGTTCCTCTTCGCGTCTTTTACCCTGACATTCAGCCAGCATTGTCGTCAGCCCCTCAATAACGACTAAAAATTATATCTGATATTTCGCGTCTATATGATCCACTGGGATGGTTAGCGCCAAGTATAATATTGGCCAAGGTACTTATACAAAAATTGTGGTTGGCAGGAATCGGTTGGCATCAAGAAGTTCCAAGCACGTTATTAAATGAGTGGATCACATACCGTAAAGAATTGGCATCAGTGGTAGACGTAAGAGTTCCTCGATGGTTGAGTATTTCGAGATTCTGACAAGGTGAAGATTGAATTACATGGCTTCTTAGATGCCTCTAAGATGGCATATGCGGCAGTGGTGTACATCACAGTAAAGGATAGTAATGATAATATTCACATTTCTCTGGTGTCTTCAAAAACAAAAGTTGCACCTATAAAACAAGTGTCGATTCCTAGGCTGGAACTTTGTGGTGCGATTCTGCTAGCCAAATTGATCACAGAGGTAGCAGATGTCATGGGAATACAAAAGACTGATTTGCATGCATGTACAGATTCGGAAGTGGTTTGGCTTGGTTGAGCAGCCATCCAAGTCGTTGGAAAACGTTTGTGATAATCGAGTGGCTGAAATTTTACTTACCTTGGATATTCATCACTGGTCTCACGTTACATCAAAGCATAATCCGCCAGACTGCGCCTCTCGAGGTGTATCCCCTTCAGAACTGTGGAAACCTGCCATATGGTTTGATGGTCCTGAGTTTCTCAGACAACCTGTAGTGGAATTAAAACCGAAGAAGCTTTTTACCAACTTAGAAGAAGTTAAGGTACATTTGACTTCCCTGGATGTTACCATTTCGAATCGATTTTCTTCGCTTTCTAAATTTCTCCGAATTGTAGCATATTGCGCGGTTTTTTAATCTCCGAAAGGAAGTAGCAGTCAAGCATTCCACTTTCTAAACCCGCAAGAAATAGATGAAGCGTTGGAAATATGTATTAGGAGATGTCAAGAGGAAGGGTTTTCAAATGAATTAGATGAATTAAAATCTATAGGAAATTTAGAACAGGAAGGGAAGAAAACAAAGTTTTTGAATATATTTTTGGATTCAGTGGGATTTATTCGGGTTGGAGGGAGGTTGGAAATGTCACAACGCGTAGAAAACATCCAATCCTTATACCAAAAGTGTTTTTCTTGACGAAACTCCTTATTGCGGATGCACATTCTAAGACCTTACATGGAGGTCCACAAGCGATGATAAACTTTTTAAGATCAAAATATTGGATCCTAGGAGCAAAGTACTTAGTAAAAGCCCATGTAAGAAGGTGCGTAAAATGTATTAGATATTCTGCCAAAACGACGACTCAATTAATGGGGCAACTACCTTGGCCTCGGATGACTCCAAATAAAGTTTTCCTGAGAAGTGGTGTTGACTATGCGGGGCCGGTAAATATTAGAGTTTCAAAGGGTCGCAGAAATAAATCTTATAAAGGTTATATCGCCCTATTTATCTGCATGTCTAGAATTTTTTCAATTTCAATTTATTTCGAAAAACAATATACATTGTGTTGAAATTTTACAATTAATTATAGGCAATACAATATTACGATACCAATTACAAATGTCACACAATCAAACAAAACAATACCAATAACAATTACATAAATAACATTAATCATATAAAAACAATTACTAAATCGTCTAATTGAACCATCAATGTAATGTCAAATTCCCAATTAATTTATAATCCTATTCAATATGTATGTATTAATAAAATAATAATAATAAAAGGTACGAACATTACATTATTCTTTCAAAAAAAATCCTCTGTATTATAAAAGCACCTTTCTAATACAAAATTTCTTAATTTATGTTTAAACCCACGGCTATAAACTTGATCCTTCAATTCACATGACAACCTGTTGAAAAATCTGATCGATTGATAATGAGAGCTGTGTTTAATCAACTCTAAACGTGGCATAATTTTCATCGGGATGTGTTTTCTCCGTGTACTTTCTCTATATTTCCTATCGTCCTCGGTTTCGAATTCTTGTATATATTTTGCAAGATTTGTTAGTAGTACTAATATATATAAACATGGGACCGTCAAAATTTTTAATGTCTTAAAATATTCTCTACATGATTCCTGCTGCCTAATACGAGCCATGATTCTTATTGCCCTCTTTTGTAAAACAAATGCTTTTTGTATGTTAAATTTATAACTTTTCCCCCAGAACAATATGCTATATCGCAGTTTGGACTCTACGAGAGAATAGTAAACCATTTTGAGATGGCCAATGCTTACCTCATCTCGTAAGCTTCGAAGAACATAGCATGCGGAGCTGATCTTGTTCTCAATATCTTTTATTTCGTGTTTCCCATTTAATTGATTATCTATTTGCACTCCAAGAAATTTAACAAACTCTACCGGACGCAGTTTCTCCCCGTTCAGTGACACATTTAAACTATTACTATTAATGGTATTCATTCTAAATAATATTAAGTTTGTTTTTCTCGCATTAATCAAGAGACCGTTAGCTGTAAACCAATCACCAAAGAGTTGCAGTGTTTGACTGATGTTCCTTTCAAGGTCGTCTAAACTATTACCTGATATTACTGCATTGGTATCATCTGCGAATAGTACCGGTTGCAAAAACTCACAACTTGTCCCGTACATGAATTCAATCCGGTCATTGATGAATATGGTGAAGAAAATGGGCCCCAAAATAGAACCCTGGGGTACGCCTACTTTGACATTAACTAGTTTTGACGTGTATTTTCTTTTGCACATATCATTGTCTAAAGCTTCAATTTCTACGAAAAACTTTCTGTTTTGTAGATACCCCTGAAAAAGTTAACACCTGAAAAAGTACGCGTTCATTAAATTCGACGTTTACCCTGTTAACGTATGACAAACCACGTATGAAGCGATCACGTTGATATTATATAAGCGTAGTATGATAATTCTTGGTGTCTTATAACTGTGTCTTATAACGGTGTTGTAGAGTATGCCACAAGGCTGAAAGTTGAAGGGTTTCATTTAGTGAGCAATCCAGATATTGCAATATTATGCAATATGAATCAAAGTAAATCAGTTTATTTTTAGCACTCAACTTTCAGCTCACTTTTAATTTGTCACACAAATTACTTTTATAAATTTATGTAAAAAATGAGTTGAATTACTTTAGTAGTTCGAGATGAATATATTCGCGTTGGGTGCACCATCAGTGTGTGCTTCTGCGAAAGTGGTGTGGTTCCGTGTGGTGTGGACCCTCGCGGCACTGACTCCTTGTTGTCCGGAGACGGTGCGCTTTTCATTAGATATTTCCAAAGGTAATTAGATTTAAATATTTGTCAATATCGCGCCAATACAGACGTGTTGACCATAACTTGATAAGCGCGATAAGCATAAGCGAGCTTCGTGTCTAGATATAAGACTGCCAGAGAGACTTGTTTAATGTAAAATATCTAGTAAATAAGCGTTGAATAGTTATTAAGAAATCAGTGGTTAATGGATATTGCTAAAATGTATCCCTTAAATATATCCGTGAGACATACTCGCAAGAGAAGCCCGTTGTTACACATGGATATTTCATGTTAACTACGTTTTCGTGACGTAACCGTCAATAAATTCACCAAAACGAAGATAAGGTCAAAATTTGCCGCCCCAGGGTAACAGATTAATTTTATAAAGCCGTATAATAAAGAGGTCGCATTGCAGGTCCCGCCGTGCCGCTGACCGGCGACGAGAACGCGCCGTGGCTGCTGTGGGTGAGCGCGGGCGGTGCCGGTGGCGAGCGCTGGACACGACGCCTGCGGGCGCTGCTGCCGCTTCGGGAGCTGCGGGCCGGCGCCGGGGCCGCGTCCCCCGCCGCCTGGGCGCAGGCCGCGGCCGCGGCCGCACGCGCCGCTCTCCGCGACGCACTACGAGAGGCCGCCGGGCGGGCCGTGGTACTGGGCGGCGCCGGCGGTGGCGCGGCGCTCGCGGCGTGGCTGGCCAGCGCTGGCGGTGAGGCGGCGGCGGCAGTGCGTGGGCTCGTGCTAGTGGCGCCGCCACCGCGCGCGCTCGTCGCGCCGCACGGGCTGCCGGCGCGCACGCTGGTGGTGGCCGGTGGTAGCGCACGAGGCGCGGCGCGCGAGGCCAGCGCGGCGGGCGCGCGCCTCCTGCTAGTGGCTGGAGCGGACGAGGCGCTGCGTCTGCCCGCCGCGCACCGCCGCCGCCTACGTCTGCCGCAGCACGCGCTCGACGCTTGCGTCGCGGACGAAGTGGCGCGTTGGGCGCACGACGTCGCCGACGCCGCGCCGCCGCAGCCCTCTGCACGCGGTGACCTCTCAACAGGTATGTCGTTCTACTCTGTTCGACAAAATATTTCCGATGAGTCAACTTTACTTAGCGGTTAGGTTACGTTACGTTTCCTTTTCACTTTGCCTTTTTTAGTTTATTTATTGTGTCAGCCAATATTTTCCTTAGTTTTGTATCTCTAAGCGCCAGCAGGAGCACCTAAACATTTCAGCCGATGTCGACAGTTCAGCACCGTTTGAATTGGAACCTTCTTGGACGACCGTGTTATTTGTATTGGTCTAGGTGTTTTTTTTATTTAAAATAAATTTACAATAACAATGTATTATTTATATGTTTTATGAAAAAATATTCTTAGCAACCGTTAATAAATAATAAGTCGGGAACTGTAACTCCGAACAAATTCCACACAAAAAGTGGCGCTATGTGAAACCATAACGACGTATGTTCAAATTACGATTCAATTAGGTTACACTAATGCACGTGTCTAGTGATTGGTTTAAATTCAAAACAAGAGCACAGATTGGTTCGCGCGCAGACTGCAATGCCAATGGTAGCAGTTGAGCCATAGCGGCGTAGACGAGGTTATGCTATAAGTGAAAAGGAACAAATATATAATAAAATAATATTTATTGTGCTATAAAATAAATAGTTTTTTTTTGTTATGTTTTAATTACAATTATTTGATAAGTTGTTATACATACGAATGGATTCTAAATTGGTATTTAAATAGAAAAGTGAAATGTTGAGGCCATAATATGTATGTAATCAATTTATTGCACCAAATAAACAGAACTAATTAAACAATATAATATAATGCAACGGCGGACTTATTTCCCTACATGCCAGCCATAACGTAACATAGATGATAGGAATTCCACTACGAATAATTATTAATGACAATATTATTTTGACAACCCGTATAGCCTAGTTAGCAGTGTAGCTATCTTCTACGCATAGTTCCTGGGGTTGATTCCCGGCTGAGTAGTTATTTGAACGAAGAGTTTAAATATCCTTCTTCTTCAAGCGGTAAATCGCGGTTGCGTACACTACGAAGCCTGGAGTCATAGTAAAATCAAATAAGTAGGATATCTTCATAGATACGCACCGATCGCGGTTTGTATGTGTGCCCGCCCGTACGTATGCATCGTCGCACGCACACACTGACAAAATTTATCGCTGCTAAAGGTACGCTAATCGTGGCTACGCCGCCGTGCGTAATACCGCCCGCGCCCACGCACGCTTCGCCGCCGCGCTCCCGCTCGTAATAATCTGTACGTGTACCTACTTACTTTAACTACAAATTCGTAAAAATGGCTAAAAAGTAAAAAGATTTTTTTTTCTGTGTCAAATGTGTAATTTTGTTAAAAAATCACAATATTCCTACAAAAAAAAGTACTTTTAATGCCTATCATTTTAGGCTACTGTAAAAATATAAAATTTCCGAGTATAAAGATTATAATTTTGATAAGTGTAGTAAATGAAAAAGTAAAAAATAGTTTAGTATAAACAAAAATGGGTGTGTGTACTTATGCACGCGTGTGAGAAGTTATACTTCTTTGGCATCATTAAATAACAAATCCCTGGAGGGTTGTTGTGTTCATGCGAGTGAGTGACGTTACTACCTCACGGAAAACTGCAGTCATATAACAATTCCCTGGAGGGATGTTGTGTTCATCTGACTGACGTCACGAGTAAGCTCCTAAGCAGTTGCCGTGTTAGCGGCAGAGGTGGCAATATGCGAGGCATACTTAATGTATTGCAAGTGTAAACAGCTATAGTGACCGCTTTAAATTGGGTGGATCGTATGCTTGTTTGTTCATGCGAGTGAGTGATGTTACTACCGCACAGAAATCTGTAGCCAAATAACAATTCCCTGAACGGTTGTGTTCAGGCGAGTGAGTGACGTTACTACCTCACGGAAAACTGCAGCCAAATAACAATTCGCTGGACAGATGTTGCGTTCATGCGAGTGAGTGACGTTACTACCTCACGAAAAATATGCTCAAAACTGCAGCCGAATAACAATTCGCTGGAGGATTGTTGTGTTCATGCGAGCGAGTGACGTTATTACCTCACGGAAAACTTATTTAGGAATTGTTATTTGGCTGCAGATTTCTGTGAGGTGTAAATCGCATGAACACAACACGGGTTATTGTGTTCATACGAGTGAGTGACGTTATTACCTCACGGAAAACTGGTTTGGGAATTGTTATTTGGCTGCAGTTTTCTGTGAGGTAGTAACATCACTCACTCGCATGAACACAACAACCCTCCAGGGAATTGTTATTTGGCTGCAGTTTTGAGCATATTTCTCGTGACTTATTGAGCGTTTTAGCGGGCAGCTTCAAACTTTTGTGTTACAGTATCTTAAAATTTCAGTCACCATTTTTTCATAACGCGCCTAAAGAAGTATAAGTTCAATACAATTTCATAATCATTTAATTTTATTTGAACAAATACATGATTCAGTAAAGCCACGTTTGAATTAATCCTCTTTCGACCGTAATTTTTCAAATCACTAAACAGGTAACATGACGTAGGTAATGAAAAAATTGCAGTCAGCTCCTGGTCTATGTACAAACAATAATTAAGAAAAACTTTATATTATAGATCCCTGATGATTCCCCTACAGGGGAAAATTGTTTTGTATATAGATAGACTATGCATTTTTGACGATTGTATAAACTATAAACGACATCCCTACGTGTTTAGGCTATTATCGTTCGCTCGGAGCTCGAGTCGGCCTACTTATTTGTTTATACTATGCTGGAGTCCCTGGAGTGAGTTACATATTGATGTGACGAGAGTCCAGCTTATATTGGAGCGACTACCGTCTGCTCCTTCTGTTATCTATGGTCTGACCTCTGTAGCTGACATCTGATGTCTTTCTAGCCTAACTGCAGCTATCCAGTGATTTTGACGAATTAAATCGGCAGGAAAATTAAAAGTGAACAAAATAAGCAAAATGTATTAGTTATAAAAATATATTTGATAACTTTATCGTTTTAAATATTTTATCAAGAGGAAAAAAAATATCCTACTAAAGTCTAAAATTGACTGACTTCATTTGGCATAATATAAATGAACCGATCTACTCCTGTCTATAGGTAACATCTGAATTGCTGTACCTATGTTTAACAAATAAATGTTTAATTGTTATTGAAAACACAGCCGCTTCAAATGCAACGAAAACACAGCCGCTTCAAATGCAACGAAAACACAGCCGTTTCAAATATAACGAAACAGGCGCTTCAAATGTAACGAAAACACAACCGCTTCAAATGTAACGAAAACACGGCCGCTTCAAATGCAACGAAAACACAGCGGCTGCAAATATAACGAAAACACAGCCGCTTCAAATATAACGAAAACACAGCCGCTTCAAATGTAACGAAATCACAGCCGCTTCAAATGCAATGAAAACACAGCCGCTTCAAATATAACGAAACAGGCGCTTCAAATGTAACGAAAACACAACCGCTTCAAATGTAACGAAAACACAACCGCTTCAAATGTAACGAAAACACAGCCGCTTCAAATGCAATGAAAACACAGCCGTTTCAAATATAACGAAAATACAGCCGCTTCAAATGTAACGAAAACACAGCCGCTTCAAATGCAACGAAAACACAGCCGCTTCAAATGCAACGAAAACACAGCCGTTTCAAATATAACGAAACAGGCGCTTCAAATGTAACGAAAACACAACCGCTTCAAATGTAACGAAAACACGGCCGCTTCAAATGCAACGAAAACACAGCGGCTGCAAATATAACGAAAACACAGCCGCTTCAAATGCAACGAAAACACAGCCGCTTCAAATATAACGAAAACACAGCCGCTTCAAATTTAACGAAAACACAGCCGCTTCAAATGCAATGAAAACACAGCCGCTTCAAATATAACGAAACAGGCGCTTCAAATGTAACGAAAACACAACCGCTTCAAATGTAACGAAAACACAACCGCTTCAAATGTAACGAAAACACAGCCGCTTCAAATGCAATGAAAACACAGCCGTTTCAAATATAACGAAAATACAGCCGCTTCAAATGTAACGAAAACACAGCCGCTTCAAATGCAACGAAAACACAGCCGCTTCAAATATAACGAAACAGGCGCTTCAAATGTAACGAAAACACAACCGCTTCAAATGTAACGAAAACACGGCCGCTTCAAATGCAACGAAAACACAGCGGCTGCAAATATAACGAAAACACAGCCGCTTCAAATGCAACGAAAACACAGCCGCTTCAAATATAACGAAACAGGCGCTTCAAATGTAACGAAAACACAACCGCTTCAAATGTAACGAAAACACGGCCGCTTCAAATGCAACGAAAACACAGCGGCTGCAAATATAACGAAAACACAGCCGCTTCAAATGCAACGAAAACACAGCCGCTTCAAAATATTAATATATGTTTTAACCATCGATCTTTATTTGTAGGCAGTATTGGGTGAATTGAACCCCTGTTTGGTTATTTGTGTTTTTATTTATTAATTTTAATTATTTCGTGATCCAACCATCCATTGTAGCTACATATCTCCGCTATATAGTAGTAACGAGCGCTGGCTTTTTATTTTATTATTACAAATATTGAAGTGACGCATTTTTGTTTTTAGTATACGTAGGAATTTATACATTTGTATATAATTGTTTATAAGTTGGTGGATGATTAATTGTCTGCTGTTCGGAATCCGGCGTCACTAAGGACCTGACGAAAAACAGCGTTGGTACACGGTCACCCGTGTACTCCAACATTATGCTGAGAAGGCTCCTCGTTGGCAGCCATTACAATACACATATTTTTGTATATTTTCACTAATGTTTCTTTGTTTCTTTTTTATTGTGTGTGTGTTGTCAATGGTTATGCCAATAAATATATCTTTCTTTCTTTCTTTCTTTCTAATAGGGATCTTTTTCTACTTTGAAAATACTCTGTATTTTAGGGTTAGATATTAAATAAAACCACAATGTACTTGATCTGAATGGAAAAGGTGTATTAATTTTAAAAAAGTATCCTACATGTATTACCACAAAAGACAAATCTCTTTGCAATGCGGATATTTATTTATACGTACAGCGCCATCTAGTATCAATTTGGCAACTATATCTTGTAAACAACGATACTAATTTAGCTGTAAACACAAAGATTGATTATACATACAATTTATAAATATTGCAACAAATTTCATTCCAAGTTGCTAAAGCATAAAACAAGCATATTTACAATGTGCTGGAAGCACGCATTTACCGCCACTTGGTGGCGAGTTTGTACACTATTGATTCTTGAAAAGTTACTTAAAACAACCAGTCAAATCAACAAACAGACAAGTCTTTAACCTCGCGGTAGAGCGCATCAAAGCAGCCCGTCCAGGGAAGTACCTCCGCCTCACAGAACCGCAGCCAAATAACAACTCTCTGGAGGGGTCCTGCGTGTGAGTGAGGTTACCGGTAAGTTGCTAAGGAGTCTCTGTGTTAGCAGCAGAGGTAGCATCGCATAGTATATTAATAGGCTACTGAACGTTTTTTCGAAACGCAAATTGTACCGATATCTGCAGCATAGGAGAATTCCATAGGAGGGTGAACTATGAAAATAGCCGCACCGTGCTCACGCGGGCTCGCGACATAATAATAATCTATCTATAACTTCACGCCAAATCCCTTGCAGGGTAGGCAGAGAGAACCGAGCGCCACGTGACTCGATCCTTACATATTTCACTCGCTTCTTTAACATTCATTGCTCTTCTCATGCACGCTCGCCGGTTTCTAGGGCTCCTGACATCACCTTCTGATAGAACACGACCAATTTGGTCATGGTAGGTAAGTCTTGGCCTTCCCCGGCTCCTACATCCTTCCACTTTTGCATTGTATATCTGCTTCGTTATTCTTTCATCTTGCATTCTTTCTACATGCCCGAACCATCGGAGCATGCCTCTTCTTATTTTAACACCGACGCTCTCTTTCAGACCAACTCTATTTCTAACATCATCATTGCGAATACGGTCTACAAGCCTTACGCCACAAATTTTGCGCAGCGCTCGCATTTCAACCGCGTTTATTCTACTTTCATGCTCTTTCTGCCATACCCAGCTCTCGCTTCCATAAGTTAGCGTTGGGACCAACACTGCATTGTGTATAGCGAGTTGTGCCTTCTGGCTCAGGTTTTTACTGCCAAGAAGTTTTCCCAACGCTCCATTCACACTATTCCCAGCACTCACTCGTCTTTCCACATCTGCGGTGTACCTTCCATCCCTGCTGAAAGCGCATCCAAGATATACAAACTCATCCACTTGTTCCAACACTTCATCGTCAATCGTAATCCTTACATTAGTTCTGGATTCTTCTCTTTCAAATACCATTATCTTTGTTTTCTTCGCATTCAGTAGTAAGCCTTTCTCCATACATTCGTCTTTCATCGTTAACAAAATAATAATAATAATAATTTATTTCCATAGTATTTTTACATCCATTTAAATACAGTTGTGTTGTGTATACATAAATGATTTCTATAATAATATGTATAATTATATATATTGTCTGGTGGCAAGGTGGCAAGGAATGCAAGATGAAAGAATGACGAAACAGATATACAATGCGAAAGTGGAAGGATGTAGGAGCCGAGGAAGACCAAGACTAACCTACCATGACCAAATTGGTCGTGTTTTATCAGAAGGTGATGTCAGGAGCCTTAGGAACCGGCGAGCGTGCATGAAAAGAGCTATGAATGTGAAAGAAGCGAGTGAAGTGTGCAAGGACCGCGTCTTATGGCGCTCGGTTCTCTCTGCCTACCCCGCAAGGGACCTGGCGTGAAGATATACATACGTACATACATTGTCTGGTGGCTTCCACACTAGGTCGAGCCTGTCTCGTGGAAGCCCGAGGAATATTACTAACATAGTTTTCCAAAATCCGATCGATTTAAAACTTTTTATCTTTACAAAAAGGATCTATAATAGCATTAATAACTATAGCAAATACAATAATAAATAATATATATACAGCATTTGTACTATTATAATTATATTGATTGATTGATTGAAATGTGAACGATACTTAAATTACAGGCTCATAGTAAAATATACAATTTACATTCATACAAACTACATCTAGCTTACATAATATTAGTTAAGAAATTATCTTGATGATATTTTCTGTGTTTGAGTACGACAAGGTTAGTAAAAACTTCGGGATTTCTTTTTGTGCTTGGAAATGTGAGCCCTAAAAGAGAGCCTATCACCCACCAT
This sequence comes from Pyralis farinalis, assembly GCA_947507595.1. Lineage (NCBI taxonomy): Eukaryota > Metazoa > Arthropoda > Insecta > Lepidoptera > Pyralidae > Pyralis > Pyralis farinalis. Next base: position 187,188 of record OX382275.1, read on the forward strand.
GACACCCAAGTATTTGACAACATCCACCCTCTGCATGTTGTTGCAGGCGCAAGTCAAAGTTTCACAGGCAGAAGAGTGAAGTTTTAGGTTTGATGACTGATTTGGTGTCGTTGCTATAGTCTTGTGAAAACAGAGATTGTTTGTTTTGATGGCGTTAAGAGACAAGAGATTTCGGTTTAGCCAGTGAACTATGTGTCTCAATTCGCGCTCTGCTATATCGAATACATCCTCCCAAGACTCCATGAAAGAGAATCACGGTGTCGTCTGCGTAGCAAGTAATCTTCGACATCTTCATGGGTACTTGATGAATGTCGTTCATGTATATAATGAAAAGGGTCGGACTGAAAACTGCCCTGGGGTACACCAAATTCGACAACTAATCGATCACTGGTGCAATCCCCAACCCTAACTCGTTGTGTTCTGTTAGTTAGATAGCTCTGGAACCATTTCAGAGGAAGTCCTGTAATACCTAAAAATTCAAGCTTTTTTAACAGTAAGGGGACCCGCAACAGTGTCGAATGCTCTTGCGAGATCCAGGAAAACACTAATGCATTTCTGACCACTGTCTAAGTTTGAAGTGACATGATTAGTGAGCAGACTCACGGCATCTGTGGACTTTCCAGGTCTAAATCCAAATTGGTTTTCAGAGATTAAGTTATGCGCGTCTAGAAAAGATTTCTCCAATATTTTGGAAAACACTGTCAACAGAGATATAGGTCTGTAATTTGCTGGATTGTCCTTCGCTCCGCTTTTGTGTATGGGCACCACTATGGCTTCCTTCCAGGACTCAGGAAATACTCCTGTGCTTAAACTGAGATTTAAGATATGTGTAAGCGGCTCCAGAATTACTGTTTTAATATGTTTGATGAGCCTACTCCCAATGCCATCCCGTCCAGGGGCAGTAACGGATCTAAGCTTTTGAATCAACTTATCGACTTCAAAGATATCAGATTCACCCAACTTCAGTTTAGCTGCCAAAGAATCCTGATTTTCATTTATTCCGTGTAGTAATTTGCCAGAGAGAACTTTACCTACAGTTGCAAAATATTCGTTGCAGCTGTCGATAGAATCTTGTCTATTACCTTTAATATTAAGTAAGTCCGAGGGCTCACTACATTTGTTAGGTTGCTCAGTAATATCTTTGATTGCTTTCCACAGACTTTTGGTATTGTTCTTATTTTCTTCAAGCTGTTTGCATTGGTAGTCGTGTTATAATTTGTGGATCAGGTTAGTGAGGAAATTTCTGTACCTTGTGTAAATTATTTTCTTAGTTTTATCATCAGCATACTTCCTTACATCTGCGTGTAGCTTGTCTCGATGATTCATGCATCTAATAAGCCCAGGGGTTATCCATGGCTTATGTATATGTTTTGATCGGCTAGTTTTCCTTTCTTCAGTGTGTTTTTTAATAGTAGCAGTGATTACTAATTCTAAAGTTGCTGCTGCTATGTTTACATCTTGTTCTTGCATTACCTCGGACCAGTCCACACGCTTGAGTTCATCTGCCACGCCTTTATAATCTATTTTAAAGGCGTGGCAGATGTAACCAAATAAAAAACAAATTACTACGTGGGTAGTGGTCGGGTGCACAAGTAAAAAACTGAGCTCTGAATAAAAAACTATTTAAATGACTTTAGTATTGTGTTAACATATTCTTTTTATGTATCATCATACTTAACAGTGTCGCCTATTCGTTAGCAGTATATTCCCTTTCGTGAAATCATTTTAACATGGAGAACATCCATGAACTCCAGAAGGCCACTGGATCCCCGACGATTGCTTCGTTGTCTGCTGCTTTTGTCGCATTCAGGTTGTTTATAAAAACAGCTCTCAAGAACCTACAGAGCCAGTGGGCCAATAGGCATGATGACAGTATTAAAGAATCAAAGAATAAATGGTTTTAGAAAAGAATATATCTATCTATAACTTCACGCCAAATCCCTTGCGGGGTAGGCAGAGAGAACCGAGCGCCACGTGACTCGATCCTTACATATCTCACTCGCTTCTTTAACATTCATTGCTCTTCTCATGCACGCACGCCGGTTTCTAGGGCTCCTGACATCACCTTCTGATAGAACATGACCAATTTGGTCATGGTAGGTAAGTCTTGGCCTTCCCCGGCTCCTACATCCTTCCACTTTTGCATTGTATATCTGCTTCGTTATTCTTTCATCTTGCATTCTTTCTACATGCCCGAACCATCGGAGCATGCCTCTTCTTATTTTAACACCGACGCTCTCTTTCAGACCAACTCTATTTCTAACATCATCATTGCGAATACGGTCTACAAGCCTTACGCCACAAATTTTGCGCAGCGCTCGCATTTCAACCGCGTTTATTCTACTTTCATGCTCTTTCTGCCATACCCAACTCTCGCTTCCATAAGTTAGCGTTTATTCTACTTTCATGCTCTTTCTGCCATACCCAACTCTCGCTTCCATAAGTTAGCGTTGGGACCGACACTGCATTGTGTATAGCGAGTTGTGCCTTCTGGCTCAGGATTTTACTGCCAAGAAGTTTTCCCAACGCTCCATTCACACTATTCCCAGCACTCACTCGTCTTTCCACATCTGCGGTGTACCTTCCATCCCTGCTGAAAGCGCATCCAAGATATACAAACTCATCCACTTCTTCCAACACTTCATCATCAATCGTAATCCTTACATTAGTTCTGGATTCGTCTTTCATCGTTGTGACCAGTGTTTGCAGTTTAGATGGTGTATCTGCTAATAGCACGGCATCGTCTGCATACAGCAGACAGTTCACCACTTGGTCACCCATGCGCAATCCCACATTCGTTGACCTTATTCTCTGCAGACAACTATCGAGATACAGGATAAACAGCCTAGCAGATAGCATGCAACCCTGTTTGACACCAATTTTGACATCAAACCAGGGTGACATGCCACCGTCTATCCGCACACATGCTGAGCAATCCTTGTAAGTGGACTGCACAGCACGGAGCAGTGAACCGTCAATCCCATATCTTTCGCACAACCCAAAGGCTTTCTCAAGATCCACAAAACCGCAGAAAACCTTCCGGTCTATGGCCAGATTGCGGAGCGAGAAAACTTGATCCGTACATCCCCTTCCATTTCGGAAACCTCCTTGTGCGTCCCATAGCATTTCATCGGATTTCACCCTCATTCTCCTTTCAATCACCTTTCCGTATACTTTTGCTGCTAAGCTGATCAAACTGATGGCCCTATAGTTGGCGCAGTCCATGCGTGATCCCTTGCCTTTATACAAGGGCACGATGACTGCGCGTCTCCAGTCCATTGGGACCCTTCCAGTTCTCCAGCATAGGTTGCATAGGTACCAGAAGGCGTCCCGGACGTAAGTGGCACCTAATTTGATCATCTCAGCTGTGATCAGATCAATTCCCGCTGATTTTCCATTTTTCAAGCTTCGTATCGACCATTCGATCTCATCCATAGTTATGCCTTCGTTGGACGCCGTCAACGTGGAGTAAGCATCCGACTCACTCTCATTGCCTGCGTCCGAGGCATACTCATACATTTCCTCAAAATATTCACTCCACCGTTCTAACACTTCCTGAGTGTTCGCAAGAATGACAGCAGCTTTAGACTTTATCTTATCCATTCTGGATGCCGACGAAACACTCCGAGACTTCTTTAACTCTCTCCAAAAGAGTTTGGTATTTGCCTCGAAGTTTTTCGTCAGCCTCTCTTCCTCATTCATAAGTTGTCTTTCACGCTTCTCTTTCACTAAAGCCTTGGTTTCATTCTTGCATAGACGGTACATTTCTTTCTTCTTTTCTCTCATATTTTCATTTAAAGGCAAAGATGATACGTAATCCAGCCACGCTTTCCTCTTTCTTGCTACGGAGGATTCAACCTCCGCATCCCACCAGGCATCTCCTTTCGCTGTTTTACGTCTCTTTGCGCATCCACAAGCTTCTTTTGCACTATCCACCATACTTTCTTTCAAAACTTTCCAACAATCATCCACATCTGAGTCGGAGAGGCTTGCATTTGCAAGTCTCTCACTTACCAGATGCACATACATTCTCCTTACACTTTCATCTTGCAATTTTTCGCTCATTTATTACGAAGATAGTAAAGTATTTTTACGTCATTAACCAACACTCAAAATATTCCACTATCGTTGTTATAGGCAAAAGTGCTAAAAGTGGCCGTTTTTGGCAATTATGCCTATAACAACGAAAGTAAAACATTTCAATTGTTGGTTTAATAACGTAAAAGTACGTTATTGTATTTGTAACATACGCAACACAGGACTTTATAATATTTATCTTCCACGCAATGATACGATATTTTATTGAAGCGCCACTAGACGGCATGTATCCCCCTTAAGAAGAATGAAACACCTGCTACATAATACAACATTGTTTATCGAGAGGCTAAAGCGGGCCATTTGTTGATTCGGGCACATATGTTCGAGTGTCATAATGGCTGATAGCGCCGTGTAAAACACAGGATTTTTTATTTCGAATAAATTAGAGAAATAAAATTATCTGATTGAATTACAGAAAGTATTCCCGCTATTACTACTAGTTGTTATATCATTTTCACAATACATTAACACAATGTGACCTTCAGATTTTTTTTTACAAAGAAGTTAAGGGTTATTACTTATAACACACACTTTAGCCCCTCTACGTTATACCTTTAATGACATATTTTAGAGCATGAAGAGTAAACATTTTATTACAAGCTTTTAGCAACTTTTAGTGCATAAAATGGTATACGGCATCTACACAACTTTCACGCGTCATACCTAACATCGACGAATATATCATTCAGGTATCTACTGAAAGACTGCGTACCTAAATGATAAAGAAATTGTATATTTTGACCATTAAATGTAAATTTAACCTTTACCAAAAATTTATCAAGCACTTGGAATCCAATCAGCGAAATGTGAAAAAAACACAACCAATATTTTAAGATATCCTTCGAAAGAATAATTTATAATGATTAATTTCATCTAATGACATAGATTTATAAATTTATGGAAAATATTTAGATTTAACATTCAATTATAAATTCAGTTCTAGAACACTAAAAAGCTTATGACATACAAGCTATCAGGCTTTGAAATAAATTACCTGTAGCTATAAGAACATATACCATTAGGGTGTCGCTTATATCACATTTTTTTTTTAAATATCGAAATACGATACCCCCTATTTCTCTTTAAACTACCCAGACTTACTTAAATGCAAAAGTTTATCTTCCTACGTCAACATTAACCCGTGCCGACAGAACCCTTAAGATTTTTAAAATTGCTGTTTTTGACCCTAACCGTTATGTAGCTAAATAAATTGATAAAATTATAATTTATAAAATTAATTTTTATTCCTTAAGCCTCTTTAATAAGCACAAATACTTGATTTGGTGCCTTCACCATCAGACTACATCCAAGCCATTTCACATATATAACCGCTATGAATAAACAAACGTCTTGAAGTACTCGTTTATCCTTGGCGCTAATTTTGGATTGGGATTGCAACAAACATATTTTTAAAGAGTAAATAGCTCTAGCCATCCACCTTTCTTGATGCATCGCCAGGATCCAGGAGGTCTGATTTTAATTTTTTTCTCATTATCTCCTAAGAAAATAATGGATAGTTCAATTACTTCCCGATAATCGTCACGTACAATGTTTTTTTGTAATTCTTGATTATAAAATATCAACAATTCTTTTATTATTTTATTACCAAAATGTTGTGTGACGATGTCGGTGTACGATTGAATAGCAGCAGGATTAATAGTTTTCCAGTCGTCTCTAAATTTTTTGAACATTGGGATATCAGGGCTATTTGTGACTTGGTGGATTTTTGATTCGATTTGACACAGCTTTACCTTGATCCTGGCCGGAATAACTCTCTAGTTTGGGTACAGCCAGAAGTTGTTCATTTTTTCTAAATGAAATTAGAATTGGCAGGCGTTCTTCTTTAGGGCTTCTCACGTCCAGACCAGGTAACAATTTCCCAGTGAACCATTGAACGGTCACCATTTTAGACATATTATTTAGAAAATCTGATTTTATAGATTCGCTCTATCTTTTCTACTCTGAGTGCGAATGCGTTGATAGATGATTTGTTTATTGATAAATCATCACAGCTAAAATCTAGTGCTTCTACTACAGCCTGAAGTATATAGACATAATCCCTTATGCTTAATTGAGATCTATCTAAATCTGCAACTAATATAGGCGTGATAAAGTCTTCCTTCCTCGTAACACATTTGTTCATGTCTTTTCCTCGTCTTTTAATTTTCTCTGGTCCTTTCTTCTTTTTCGGCTAACTTTTTTGTCTACACCTGCTAAGTCGGCACGGGTTATCGTAATCAAATTAAGTTAAAAATTTATTTCCGAGTGTTTTAAAAGCAAATGAACAAAGCTAAGACCTATGCATTAGAAAATAAAAACTTTGAAAAATAAGGGACACATATATACAAATAGATTTTATAATCTATTCATATTTAAAAAAAATATGTGACGAATCATTTTCTTGCTGTTTCATAACTTTAACTTTAGTATAATGACATTTATTGTATTTTACTTATGTATACTGTATGTTTTGTGTTGTTGTACGTTTCCTTGTTATTTATTAAACTCTCAAGAACAAAGAACAAGGACCATCTCTGATGTTGCGAAATAAGTCTGCTAATCCATACAATAGTTCAATACCAACCAAAATGTATAGAACAGATGATGTTTTTTTTGTGATTTCAGTGTTGGTTCATAGTAAATATTATTTGTTTTCACGAGTACCATGGGTATAAGCATACTATCTATCTATATCTTCACGCTAAATTCCTCGCGGGGTAGGCAGAGAGAACTGAGCGTCACATGACTCGGTACTTACACACCTCGCTCGCTTCTTTAACATTAAACATACCGAGTTTTCTTTAAAGACTATCAAAATACACTATTTTACTAATAATTATTTTAATACAAAAAAAAAAAATCTCCCCTGGTTTTCTATTTTCTGACAGCGCGAACCGCATTGGATAAATTTCCAACGTAAACTAACCTTCACCTACGTACAATGTCTAAGTCGGAGTTCGGTCAGCTTATAATGGTTACTATGAGTTTATTGTCTCGTATGACACTTACGTTAAAGTAGCATATAAATCGAGTAGTGATTCTTCTGGTGGAATATGTTTATTTAGTAAGTTTCTCCTAAAAAAAAAACAGCAAAAATATTATATTTTATAAATTTTTATTTTAATACAAAGAAATAAAGAGTCTCTACTGGTTGCTATGCTCTGAGAGCGCGAACCGCATTGGTATAAATTTCCAACGTAACCTGACCTCCACCGACGTACAACTTCTAAGTCGGAGTTCGGTCAGATTATAATGGATATAATAGGAGTTTGACGTCCTGTATAGGTACACGGTCAGCCTATGGATAATGTATACCAATTATCAAATGTTAGTGTTTACTGTTACAGTTTTATATAGAGTTATTAAGTAAGCAAAATTAAAAAAAAAGTTTTAAGAGGAATTACATAGCTTGGGCCAACCATACCTAGGAACTGTTCTAAAACTAGAAATATGTCTACACAATGTTACTATAATATGTTTAATGAATATAATAATAAAAAAAAATAAGTACCTCGTCTTGTTCGCCTCCGCCATTCTACGAACATTTTCTTTGTATTTTTATTTTTCTTTTATATATTTTCTTTTTAGTGTTCCTCATTATTACAACACTATACAGCTAAACCTATAATATTATTTACTACTTATCTAATAATAATACACTTACGCTAAATACTATAATATTGAATATTTACAAATATTAATTATAAAATTTCGGTGTCGCGATGTTAATGGAGCGAGCTCGAGCAGACATTCGACATAGGTCTCACCACGAAGCAGGCTGCAGCCGGACTGGCCCATGTAGTTAGTTAATGCGTTTATAATCCTCATTACCGCACAATAAGGTCGAAAACACGTAGCATCCAAGACGAATGTGATCGCTTAGAAATTGTCAGAAACTTGAAATATTTTTAAAATATTTCATGTTTCAGTTATCAAAATATGCAGCAACCAAATTGTAAACATAGATATTACTAATAGATTTAAGTAATTTTGAAGCGTATAAACAGAACAATTTCGTTGTAATTTCAAAAATAATGATTTTCAGGAGGTGTTTTGGAAAGTAATTATTATCGAATCAATTTTACACAATCGCGTATTTGAGCAAGCAAATTCAAGATAAAGAAATGAAGTTATTTATATTAAAATCTTAGATCCGTCAGTTTAGTCATTGGCCTATATTCTTCGATGAAAGTTGGTCTAGTTTTTCGATGTGTCGCCTTAACAGTAGCCGCATTATTTACGTTGACGGCAGTTGAAGGCCGCCCGTCACGAAATTCGTCATGTAAAGAAAATCGACCTCTCTCAAATTCAGCAAACCATCGCCTCACGGTGCTCAAAGAAGGTGCTTCTCTCCCAAAAGCATTTTGAAGACGAGCAGCACAGTCTTGCGGAGAGAGAGAATTTTTAAAATTATAAAAAGTCATCGCTCTAAAATCTTTTCGACTCAATTCCATTTTCGTTGCGGACGTAGAACTTTGATGTGTGATAAAAAACTATTGGCAAATGATTTCCCGCCAATTGTTTTTTTTATTACTAAGTAGGTTGCAACGCTTCTAAAAATATAACATTCGAAATTCAAATAGTTCCGATAAGCTAGAAGTGCAAAACTTTTAGTGTGCCCCATGTATAATACAATCTGCTCCAACACTGCCGGGTCGTGTGTGAATCCCCTGAGAAGACCGAACACAAGTTCCATCAGTGCGACGGTTCGCCTCACTTCTAGAGAATTGTATCCGGTCATACCCAGCAGGAAAGCACCGGGATACACGGCTGGGAACCCGACATAATACCCATAATGCTTATGGTACGACCGCCTTATGAACTTCTTTTGAAGTTTATCGACCATTGAAACGTATTTGGCTTCAAAAGGGTTCCACACTATCGCCTTAAACTCTAACTTGCTCTACGTATGCATTATATATTAGCTTTATGCTCATTACGATGCCTAAGTCAGTTATTGGCGATACTCGTTTCAGACGGTCGCGACCAAAATGATAGTCAGCTATGTGGGGACTTGGTGACCCACTATGAAACTACGAAGCATTTGTGTATATTAAAATGCAGGTCATCGTTCACACTCCACCGGACAACATTATCGATGTCACGTTGGAGCACCTCGCAATCACTCTTATCACGTATCCCCAAAAACAACTTTAGATCGTCAGTAAACAACAGACACCGTACTGCACTGGCTGTCATCGGCAAGTCATTTATCAATATTAAAAATACCAAAGGACCCAAATTCGAACCCACACACACACACACACACACACCGGAATACGTGAAATACAGCTCAGATTCCCTTTCGCAGTGTTGCACGTACTGTCTTCTATTACTCAAATACGAAGAAAAGAAATGGAGCAGTGCGGGAGTGAATCCAATCGCTGCAATCTTTTTGAACAGTACGTAATTGTTAACAACATCGAAGGCCTTACGAATATCGAGGTCGATTGAATCCACCTGGACCCCCGCCGGACACACGCCGGATGTTATACAGTCAATATCAAATAGTTAATGAAAACCAAGCAGATTGTGACATATCTTCATTGCTACATAAATGAGAATATTTAGTACTTTTACTAACTATTTAATGCTGACTGTAAAAATAAGAAGTAAAATAAAAATAAGTATGTATGTATGTATATCTTCACGCCAAGTCCCTTGCGGGGTAGGCAGAGAGAACCGAGCGCCATAAGACGCGGTCCTTGCATACTTCACTCGCTTCTGTGACATTCATAGCTCTTTTCATGCACGCTCGCCGGTTCCTGGGGCTTCTGACATCACCTTCTGATAAAACACGACCAATTTGGTCATGGTAGGTTAGTCTCGGCCTTCCTCGGCTCCTACATCCTTCCACTTTTGCATTGTATATCTGTTTCGTCATTCTTTCGTCCCGCATTCTTTCTACATGTCCGAACCAACGGAGCATGCCCTTTCTTATTTTAACACCGACACTCTCTTTTAGACCAACTCTTTCTCTCACATCTTCATTACGAACGCGGTCAGCAAGCGTTATGCCACAAATTTTGCGCAATGCTCGCATCTCGACCGCATTTATTCTACTTTCATGCTCTCTCTGCCATACCCAGCTCTCACTTCCATAAGTTAGCGTTGGAATTAGCACCGCGTTGTGTACAGCGAGCTGTGCCTTCTGGCTTAGATTTCGGCTGCCCAGAAGTTTACCCAACGCTCCATTCACCCTATTCCCGGCACTCACTCGTCTCTCCACATAAACACATAAAAATAAGTAAAACTGCCGAAATACCAAAATCTACGCGAACGAAGCCGCGGGCAAAAGCTAGTATTTATATAAAAATATGCTGTCCATATGAAAGAAAACTTGTTTACTCTTTAATTATATTAGAATGTGCCATGTAGGATATGGACATCTGTAAGTTAACTTAGTTTACTATTGATTGTATCTAGAAATAACCGTAAAGATTAAATATATGATTGCATTCTCTTTATATCAGTTTGTATATTATTTTGACATACTTTCCTGATGGGTTTAGATTTATCAGGAGGCGCCCTTTCTTTTTCTTTCTCTTACCTACAGTCTTTGAGACAGACTAGACTATAAACATACTGGTTCTGGCTTGCGAAATAACCCGAACCAACGCGCCCTCTCTCGCTCTGCTCTGCCGACACATATTAGCTAGCAAACACAATTGTTATAATAGTTTTGTTAAGATTTTGTTAAGTTGTACATTACCTTATAAAAAAATAAATGCATATTTTTTGTAACAGAACTTACGGCCGGACTAGGTATATATACACAAGTTCGTTTAATGCAATGAGATAATAAAACCTCATGCTCCAGTGAGAATGAAAAGGAAGAAACATTGAGCAATGAATCACAAATTGCTGAAGAAGAAAAACGACGAATACCACGTCAACAAACACCTTTTCGTACATTTCATACTCGAGGAAGATGTGGACCATATCTCGATATGCAGCCGTACTTAGCCCTCTCTGCTAGATCTACTGCTGACCACCCACCCTGCTGGCTACCGGGTTGAGGTCGGGGCGCCCCTGGGCACATCTGACCACTGCCTAGTATCCAGCACAGCACAGTGCGTCCCATGGGGGCAGCGCTGTTTCAGTGAGAAGAATCTAACGGCGAGTGCTGCGGCCATTGTTGATGAGATCGGCGTTGGCATGGAATACTACATTCCCCACTCCAATGTCGTCATCAAAAGCCGGAGACGCCCTTGGTTTAATCGCGAATGCGCTGAAGCTGTTAGTAACAAACAGGCGGCGTATCGCGCTTGGATCAGGGGTCACGCCCTTAAAGACCCGAATACTAACTCACTGAAATCAGCCTACAACACTGCCACCAAGATCTGCAAGAGAGCATACATTAGAGCGGACGCCCAGCGCGTTACACGAGTCAGCACGGAACTAGTGGCGCACCCTACTGGATCGCGTAGCTACTGGCGACTGGCCAAAGCCGTGCAGGCCAACTTCTGCCAGCCCTCGCTGCCACCGCTGCGATGCCCTGATGGCTCACTGGCTCATCAGCCGCAGGAGAAAGCCGATTTTATGGCCAGCCTCTTTGCGGTTAACTCCCGGATCGATGACTGTAGCACGCAACCACCAACAATACCCTCCAGTGAATCCGTTATGCCTGATATCCACATCAGGCAGCGCGATGTGCGTTTTGAACTACAGTCACTCGATGTCCAAAAAGCCATTGGTCCGGACGGTATCCCAGCGATTGTTCTTAAAAAATGTGCAGCGGAGTTGTCTCCGGTGCTGACGCGCCTCTTCCGCCTCTCGTACTCGACCGGTTCTGTTCCGGATGCTTGGAGAGAGGCCAATGTGCAGCCGGTCCCCAAAAAGGGAGACCGTTCTGACCCATCGAATTACCGCCCCATTGCCATAACTTCAGTGTTGTGCAAAGTCATGGAATGGATCCCTAACAATCAATTGATCCGTTACCTAGAAGATCACTCCATAATCAATGATCGTCAGTATGGTTTTAGACCTAAACGATCAACGGGTGATCTTCTAGCGTATGTGACGCACCTCTGGGGGGAGGCAATCGATAAATATGGCGAATCCATGGCAGTCAGCCTGGATATCGCCAAGGCGTTTGATCGGGTCTGGCACAAAGGACTTCTCTCCAAACTTCCGGCATACAGTCTGCCCCTCCAGCTTTGTAATTGGATTGCTGGCTTCCTTCATGAGCGTAGAATCCGCGTCCTTGTAGATGGATGCGCTTCGCGGTTCATGTCAGTGAATGCCGGTGTCCCACAGGGCTCCGTTCTATCGCCCACCCTCTTTCTTCTGCATATCAATGACATGCTGCCACTTGGTAATATTCATTGCTATGCAGATGACAGTACGGTCCCTGGGCGATATTTCGGTCGGCCTGGTGCTGGTCGGACAGAAATCGGTGAGAGGCGTGAGAGTCTTGTCGTTGAACTGAATCGGGTTTTGGATCTCATTAGTAAATGGGGTTCCAATAACCTGGTTGAGTTTAATGCTGAGAAAACTCGGGTTTGCGCGTTTACAACAAAAATATTCCCCTTCCCACTCCCAGTCTTCAGGATGCTTCCCTCAGTATGCGAGATAGCCTGAATATGCTGGGTATGGGTATTCATTGCGACCTTAACCAGCGTTATTACATCGAGAGCCTCATCTCAACAGCCTCAAGAAAGCTCGGAGTCCTGAACAGGGCGCGCCGGTTCTTCGTGCCGTACCAACTTTGTCTGCTTTATAAGACACAAGTTCGGGCCTGCGTGGAGTATTGCTCGCATCTCTGAGACAGCTGCGCACAGTATCTTCTCGAGGCTCTCGATAGGTTGCAGCGACAGGCTATCCGCATAATTGACGACGAAGAGGTCACCAAAAACCTAGAACCTCTTCAACTCCATAGGGACATAGGCTCTCTAAGCGTATTTTACCGCCTTTACCATGGCGAGTGCTCTGAAGAACTGTTTTCCCTTTTCCCACCCTCACCCTTCCGTCATCGAACCACACGTGCGGGCTTGCGATGTCATAGTTCCACGGTTGAGAATATCTCTTCGCGTACCAAAAAGTTCGGCAACTCCTATCTTTGTCGTACCATTAAAAAGTGGAACGCCTTGCCTGCACATGTGTTCCCTCCTTCCTACAATATGGGATCCTTCAAACGAAGCGTGAAGAAGCATTTTGCGGGTCAGCATGGCAGCGTCAACTGATAGGATACGGTATGTAGTATGTTGTCGGTTGCAGTTGCGATTTGGGCTCCTCTACATCAGGCAAAGAGGGGCCACTATGCTGAACTAATATAAAAAAAATATATATTTGTACCGGAGCACACAAATATGTACAAACGAGTCACGCAGCCAGTGGCGCCTCGGGCTGTGTGCTCGTCACGTCGCGGAGGACGGCGTCGTCAGTAGTCAACGGTTACCTCTGCCCGCGGACCAGCTAGATGTGCCAAAGACAACCGGGATACGTTTTATAATACAAATAACAAAAAGTAGAAGCTAGGAAAAAGTAGAAATGGACTTGTAAAGGTATGAAATTATGCTGCAACAATAAAACAATCACTCCGACGAACCGGCCCGTGAACGTCACTGTCGCGATGTGAACGATCACTGAGCTTATTCAAAGAGTTTACATTCATTAATGTACGTAAATAACTGTCGTTTGTCACCTCGGTGGACTGAAAGACGCACAATAACAGTGGTCGGTTGTTGCAGCGGAGGAGGCCCCGGCGGAGCAGGGCGGCGGGCCGGCGCCGCTCGCGGCCGGGTGAGACGCGCCGCTTGTCAAATATGGTCGTTTGACGAAAAAGTTTGACGTTATTAATGTTCTCGCTCGTTTCCAGGAGCACCCGGACCATCGAAGTAGTAGGTGAGTGCCGCCAGTGTCCCGACTCGCCGCGTGCAGTCCCCGCCCGCGCCGGCACGCGCCCGCACGCGCCCGCACGCGCTCGCTCGCACAGATCAATTTCCTTTCTTAAATTGGGAGACTCCATGCGGCCTTCCATCTCTGGAGCGCAGCTCCCGGCGTCGGTCGGCGATCGGTGCGATCAGCTTAAAGGTTATGGAGAAATTATCGAGAGAAGGAGGAGGGTGACGATGTGCGCGCCGAGTTTTCTCACACCGCACCACCGTGGAGAAACGGCTGTCTACGGATCAGAAAGTATTTTGTGGATCTTGAGAAACCACGTGACAGAGTTGTGCGAAAGGATCTCTGGTATATTTTGCTCGTATATGGGATTGACGGTGCGCCGGCCCGCTGACGGGAGTCGCTCGGCTGTCATCCCGTGGCTGGACTGTCCGCAGAGAACAAGGTCCGTGAATGTGGGATTTGCGAGTTGGTGAGTTTAGTGGAGACTTGTTTTATGCAGACGATGCCGTATCTATTATTAGCACACTCATTTTGACAAGCTCGGTGGCGCAGTGGTGAATGACGCGACTTTGACACCAACGCTCGTGGGTTCGATTCCCACACAGGACAAACATTTGTGTGTATGAACATGTCTCGGTCTGAGTGTTTTGAAGAGAGGTAGGGCGCATCAAAGCAGCCCGTCCGGGGAAGTAACTCCACCTCACAGAAAACCGTAGCAAAATGTGGCGCTCGGTTCTCTCCGCCTTCATAATGTAAAAAATAGGTATCAAAGTCAAAGTCAAAATCTTTTTATTCCGTAAAAATGGCTACATTTGTTTGGAATCGTCACAATTTTTTTCCCTACCGTGCAGTTCATGACTAGGTGAGCACTGATAAAAATACTGCCAAAAAACTCAGGCATCCCTCTTTTGGTATCCATACAAATTTACATAATTTATTAATTACATTACAATTGGATCGACTCAATCCCAGGCATTTTTATCATTAATATAGTCAGATACTTTATAATATGCCCTGCTACACAATTTGGCTTTAATAGTAGTTTTAAATTTGTTTATTGACAATTCTCTTATATTGCTGGGAAGTTTGTTATAGAACCGTATACATTGCCCCATAAAAGAATTACTTATTTTGTGGAGACGGCTTGCATGTAACACAAGATTATGCTTATATCTAGTATTTATATTATGAGTATCACTCTTTTTACAAAATGAGTCTATGTTTTTATGGACATACAAAAGATTTTCATAGATATATTGCGATGCGACTGTTAAAATATTTATTTCTTTGAATTTTTCTTTAAGGCTCTCCCGGGGACCAAGTTTGTAGAGATCATTTAAAAGCAGATTATTAACATTAAACCAATGCATAACTTTAGAGAGAGCATCGTTAACTTCGTCATAATTACCTAACTGTCTATTAATTTTGAATGTCAAAGAGGTATCATCCGCAAACAATACAATCTCATGTTTATCCTTTACATAATATAGTATATAGATAGTGTATTTAATTGTAATACAAAATGAATATCTAAAACAATATCTCTATACTATACATACTTTTTGATAAGTGTGTAGGGCGGTAGGGCGGTAGGGCTGTGTCAGTGTCGTGTTGACGTGTGTGTCAGAGGGCCGCGTGGTGGCGCGCGTGTCGGGCGGGACGCCGCTCGCGCTGCTGCCGCCGCGGGCGCGCGCCGAGCTGCGCGCCGAGCCGCTCGCCCAGCCGGCCGAGCCCACGGTCGCCGACATCATGCACATGCCGATCGTGTTCGCGGACGACGCGCCGCCGCCGCCGCCGCTGACGGTGACGTCGGGCGCCGGGCGCTACCCGCGCGTCGTGCTCGCCAAGAGGAGAGCGCGCGGCCGCCCGCAGGCGCCGCTCGTGCTGCGCCGCGTCGCGCCGTGACCGCCACCCGAGGCCCCGCAGGTAATCTCGTAATGACGCCTTTAACTTTAGCCTTCCCAGCTAAAGGCAGTCCCTGGGTGATGTTTAGTCAGTAGGAGTAACACCTTATTCTCGTGACGTGGAGTCGACGATCAAGAACCGCAGAGGCCGTTTGTATTTTGAGTTTTACTACTCACGTACCTACATTATCACTGTTTTCGGATTTGCAACGGCTGCAATTAACCATGAGTTCGTGCGGGGCTTGTAAAATGATCAGTGGGACAGAGAGACCGGTCTGATCGGTATGTACTAAATACTATCATTTTGCATGCGAAGGAAAATTATTTGAAGCTTTCGGTCAAGTACAAACCTACTTGGACATGTCCAGTATGCAAGCTGAGCAGCAATGACAGAGATGATAATAACGAAAACACCGCGAGTGAAGATACACGTAGCGATGAGAGTGGGGAGCCGTGTGATGCATATTCATATAAATGGGATCAGCGCGTCAACCAGTTCGAATATATAATTATTTCGGAGATTGATGAAGCAGTTGCTGCCTCTCTAAAGACACACTTCAAAGTCTAACTAGAATCTTTCAGCGAGGCTGTCATGAATTTATCCGAACTTGTGAAGTCGGTAGATTTTATTTCAAAGGCACACGATGACACGACGACAGACATTGACAGGCTGCGTACTGAGGTTTCCTATGTGCGGTAAAACGGTAATTTCATACTTTAACCTCTATTATGTACATATCTATGGAAGTCTCAGCAAAAAATAAAAATATATTCTATTCGAAATGGTCACCTTTGGCTTTGGTGCAGATCTTTAATCTGTCTGGCCACGAATCTATGGACTTACGCACTGTTTCCGTGGGAAATTTAGCCACTGCTCGTTCCTGAGATATCTTAATGAGACAAAAAGACAGCGTGTCGTTTTGAGGATGCCATGTCGTCTAAAACTGACCATAATTTGTAGTCTAAGGGGTTCAGATCTGTGCTAGAAGGGATAGTCTTCAGCTGTTATAAATTCCGGAACGTTGGTTTCGAGCCAGGCTTGGATAGTTCGTGTCTTGGGACCAGGTGCAGAGTCCTGCTGGAAAGTCCACGGTACATTTTTAAAAAGTGTATTGCTGAGAGGTTTCACAACACGATCCAAGACAGTCTCTTGATACACTTTGGCAGAAGTCTTCACTTCTTTTTTTCTTTAAATGAAGCTTTGTGACTCCTTGATAAGATACCCCCCACCAAACTATTACAGACGCAGGATGATGACCACGTTGTACCTTTCTGACCAAAGTGTGCGTTCACTTTATCATTTTGCTTGTTGTAGTGCTCTTCAATCGTTAAATTTTTTTCATCAGTAAAGAGGATATTTCTGTGCCCTTCACCTATGTATCGGGATTCGGGACAGAAGGCGTTTTAATCGAACCACTCTCTTCAACTGTAGGGATTTATTTATGGCATGTCCTGTATATCAACGATAAGCGCCGAGCTTCAGATATTGTTTTATTATACGCGCCAGAATCTTAGCGGGAATCTACATTTCTCGCGATAAGTTTTTTTGTTTCTTAATTGGTTTCGACGAATTCCGTATTTAACAGTATAACAGCCTTTGTAGTTCTAACAGCACGCGGTCGCCCTTGTCTTTTATGGTCTTCAACAGAGAAAGTGTTGGTATACCTGTCGATAGTGCGATATACAAACATACGGCTGATAACAATTTTCAAGTGTCTTGAATATGACCGACGGCTCTATACACACTTTCTGCAAGGCAATCAATCCTATCTCGTTAATGTTAATACTTGCACTTGTACAGATTGATAACAATCAATCCTATTTTCTTTAACACCCCATTCAATTTTGTAATTTGATAACGAAAACGCATTTTTTTTAAATTTCGGAGTAGTTAGATTTTGGAGCAGAGACATGCGTATACTGTACATATAATACTGTTTTCATCATTGGCACCTGGTGAAAGTGTCTTGTCTGTGTGTATATATATGTATATATATATATATATTATATATATATATAGTCGCAGAGGTAGCAACACCATATTGAGAAGCCCGGAAGAAATCAATCCCCGTGATACTAGTTTTAATAATAACGGATCAAAATGTCAAGTCGGCGCTTGGGTGGAATCGACATCGTTGGATTGGCAACACCGGGTGTGTTTGTTATGGTTTGCTCGAAATGTCGGTTGTGGTCAGTTGTCAAAAACGTCAAGATGAGATACCGTCATTGGAAGCGGGATTACGAAATACGAATCGAGCAATGGAGCCAACCGCACGTGTCGCGTCCACCGCATTTTGAATCCGTTGTAATCTACGATCTAAGCATAACTTTTGTTAAAATTCTTTTTTGTAATCGGCTGATTAAATATTGAGAAGAACAACTACGCTGGTATTTCGCTTTATTCGCCATGAACAACGAGCCACCTGACGACAATTATATTCACGTTCCGACATATATATATGTCTATTTTTTTTATACAACGTCGGGAGGCATACAAGCATACGGTCCACCTGATGTAAAGCAGTTACCGTAGCCTAATAACGCTTGTAACATGTATTACTCGCGCGATGCCTCCTCTGCTGCTTACACAGCAACTTCTTAGGCGCTTACTGGTGACCTCACTCACATGCAGGAACACAACAACCCTCTAGGGAGTTGTTATTTGGCTGCGTTTTTCTGTGAGGTAGAGGTACCTCCCCAGACGAGCTGCTTTGATGCGCCCTACCTCTCTTAAAACATCCAGACCCAGACAAACAGGCATGTTCATGGATACAAATGTCTGTCTTGTGTGGTCACGAGCGTTGGTGTCGAAGTCGCGTCTTTCACGACTGCGCCGCCGAGCTCGTGAACTTTTATGCGTGCATGTGTGTGCGTGCGTGCCTGTGTCTTTCCCTCACAAACTCAACGAGCGACGAGTTTTTTTTTCCAATTTTATGAAAAAGGGGTGTTTTAGAAGGGTATAATGAATAAAATAAGGTTTGAAAACTAGCAAATAGTGTCTCAAAATATGAAATGAAATCTTTAATTAAAAGCTACATACATTTTTTTGTTCATCAAATACTGAAATTTAAGAATTTAATATTTTTTGTCAATTAGATGTAGTTTTCACACCTAAGAGTAATAAGCACACATCGGCATAGGGTAGCATAGGGTAGATTTTGAAGTTGAAGGTATGTTGAGCTTATTTACAAACTTCCAAGAAAATCCATCTTTCTTGAAAAAATTGGGAGATTGTACCCGATTTTTACCTTCAGTCACTGGCCTAATATGTTTCTTCAGTTTTGTTTACGTGGTGCTGGGTGTCTGTGGTGCTGGGTGACACTTCCCAGAGGCACATGCCCGGTGCCACCACACGCGTCGCAGGTTGCGGATAGCGATACGGCTTCCAGATATGGAGGCTAGCTGCCTTGGCAGCTGCGGCCAGTTGGGCGGTCTAAATTGAGGGGTGCTGTGGTCTTCTATGGCAGGGAATCTTCTAAAATATGGCACAAAACCCAATAATATGAGGACGGCAGTGACGAGTAGGAGCCGCCACTCTAATTAAAGCTCGGACCCGGGAAGACCAATCTCGTAAGCCTTGGCTGGCCGTTGGTATAGGAGAAAGTACTCAAAATAATAAACTAAATATGCTGCCTTGTACGTAGGTGTTGGCTCATCAAAGGATAGGCTGCATATACCCGATAAGTATGCCAAAAAACAATGGAAGCAAGATTACAAAACATATTACCCCAGGAAGGTACCAGTGGCACTGGAGAATTCTACTCTGAGAAGAACCTACATGGAAACTCAGACAGCTTCATCGTATATGGGAGAGGCACAATTTTGCATTATATTGAAGATTATGGCCCTAAGAGTCCAGACGCAGTAACCCGGCCTACTACATCAGTAAATACCACTGGAAAAACAGCACTCGAACAAGCCCATTCAGGATTAAATACTGATGAAAAACCGAAAGCTAAATTCATCCAACACACTTTCCACAAAAGTATGTTCCTAAACAGACCAAGTAGCTCCTCGGTTGGCGACATACCTCCGTTCGCTCGGCATAAGGAAACCCTACAAATAACTACACCCACGCTGGAATGGCAGCGAGAACCCACAACAAGGCAAAAAAAAAATCGGCCAAGTGCGAGTCGAACTCGCGCACGAAGGGTTCCGTACCACTATCTATAAAAACGGCAAAAAAATCACATTTGTTGTATGGGAGCCCCCCTTAAATATTTGTTTTATTTTAATTTAATTATTTATTCTGTGTTAAGTGAATATATAACTATATATTCTGTGAATATTTCAAGCGTCTACCTGCTGCCGTTATCAATATTGAGCAAAAATGAGCAAAAAAAAATCTGCCAAGTGCGAGTCGGACTCGCGCACGAAGGGTTCCGTACGATTATCTATAAAAACGACAAAAAAATCACGTTTGTTGTATGGGAGCCCCCTTAAATATTTAATTTATTCTATTTTTTAGTATTTGTTGTTATAGCGGCAACAGAAATACATCATCTGTGAAAATTTCAACTCTCTAACTATCACGGTTCATGAGATACAGCCTGGTGACAGACGGACGGACGGACGGACGGACGGACGGACGGACGGACAGCGGAGCCTTAGTAATAGGGTTCCGTTTTACCCTTTGGGTACGGAACCCTAAAAATCACGTTTGTTGTATGGGAGCCCCCTTAAATATTTATGTTATTCTATTTTTTAGTATTTGTTGTTATAGCGGCAACAGAAATACATCATCTGTGAAAATTTCAACTGTCTAACTATCACGGTTCGTGAGATACAGCCTGGTGACAGACGGACGGACGGACGGACGGACAGCGAAGTCTCAGTAATAGGGTTCCGTTTTACCCTCTGGGTACGGAACCCTAAAAAGAGACCACGAACCTCATTATTTCCCACCTCTGACGTTAGCGAACCCTCAACCACCAGAGTAAACTGCAAATACCCAGAATCTTACAAAAAACTCATGTCACTGGTCCGAGAAAAAGGTCTTATAGGACATACCTTCACCCGTAAAGAAGATAAGTGTTCCAGGATTGTCGTTCGTAATTTACTTCACACAACACCTCTCAAAGCAATTGAGGATGCTATTTCTATCACGGGGAATAAAGTCGTCGGTGAAATAATCAATGCCCGTTATGGCCCAGAAAAAATATCTACCTCTACATTCTTTGTAAACCTAGAACCAAGCCCAAACAATAAAAAGGCCAAAAATATTAAAACAATTTACCACACATCGGTGATTATTGAGGATCCTAAAAAGCGTAACACCATACTTCAATGCAATAGGTGTCAGCAATATGGTCACACGAAAAACAACTGCACCAGACCCTACCGCTGCGTTAAATGTGCCCTCTCGCACAAAACAAGTGATTGCCCAAAAAAGGATCGCAACACTCCAGCTACCTTTGCTCTTTGTCAAGGCAATCATCCAGCAAAATAACAAGGGATGTCAGGTCTACAAGGAGATCCTCGACAGAAAGTCTAACAGAGTAAGTAAAAATCCGCCTAGGCAACCATCTGTTAAACCGCAAAGGACTTTCGAATCCGTCGCCAGTGATCTCAACGACAGGACTCTCAACAATCCCACAACCCATAGCCGCGAAAACACCTATGCGGACGCCTTAATAAAGACTTACACTCAACAAGCAACTGCTCCCAAAGCTATCGAAGACCTACTTATAAAACAGTCAGAGAAAATTGCCGCACTCCTACAACAAATAAGTTCAATGATGAACCTTATAGTGAAACTAGTTGAAAGGTTGTCCTCTTCATAGACTTGCGCATGGCCACCTGGAACACTAACGGTCTATCTGTCAATAAACATGATGTGGAACTGATAATACATCTACATAAGCTCGATATCTTGCTTGTATCTGAAACGCATTTTACCGTTCGCAGTCTAGTTAATATTCCTGGATTCACCATTTACTCAACTAACCATCCAGATGAAACCGCCCACGGAGGAACTGCTATTATTATAAAGAATTCAATAAGGCACTTCCAAGAACCACCTTTTGCATTGGACGGCCATTTTGCAGTAACGGTATCGGACAAATCGGGTAACATCACTATCTCAGCTGTATACTGCCCGCCCAAACACAAAATCACCGAGGACAGATTCATTCAGACCCTAGGGAACCGTTTTGTGGCCGGCGGTGATTGGAACGCCAAACACTCACTGTGCCTCTAGACTTACCACCACCAGAGGAAGGGAACTGAATAAATGTTTAGATTCACTACGTCTCACGACGATTTCTACTGGCGAACCAACATACTGGCCAACAGACCCAAATAAGATCCCAGACTTGTTGGACTTTTTTGTGGTGACAGGCGTCGCCTCAAATTATCTGAACGTCAGGTCATGTCTGGATGGCACATCAGATCACACTCCAGTGTTGTTATCCATCTCCACGTCAATATTCCTCAAACCGAGTGAGTCATTATATCACCGAACCGATTGGGCTGCATTCAGGGACTTTATAGATGAGAAAATCGACTTGCAAATTCCTCTCAAATCTATATCAAAGGATGTTGAGGATGCAACTAAATATATTTCGCATCTCATTCAAGAAGCAGTGTGGATATGTACCCCGTCTATCCTAAACCCAAATCTCACTGTAAATGTACCTACCTCTGCTCTAAAGCATGCTTCATCGTTGGAGGCTTGTCATCGGCTCGGTGGTAAGAAGGATCAACATCGACCTGTGCTGGTTTGTTTTGGGAGTCAGGCTTTTCGGACCTCTGTATGGAATGCCAAAACAAAACTAAAAGGTTCCCAGATTTCCGTCTCGGAATTTTTAACAAAGTACAAGCAGGAAATTTTTGTTGCGGCTAGGAAGCACTTTGGCATAAGGAATTGTTGGTCGACGAACGGCAATATTGTTGTTCTCTGTGGAAACACAAGAACCAAAGTAGGGTCGCTAGAGGATCTCCGCCAACTGCAGTCTCGCTACCCTTCTAGTGAGTCGCAGCAGGAAGACATTTCTCGGCGTACCGGCGCATTGGGAAAGAAAGCCAGAGTCAAGTAGTTGTTCCGTTTACGGTATACTCGATTTCTTATCCCCTTACTTAATCTTTTGATGTTTATTGTCATACAATGATAACACATTGTTAGGTGCGGGCAGTTTTATAAATTTAGTTTTGTTTTCTACTTTTCACAAATTTTATTACAAACAAAAATATATATTGCAAATTACCTACTGTAAATGACGTGACGTGTGAGTTGTAACATATCGCATTCTTCTTCTTCCTACTTCAGTTGTGGCTATGACTCTTTAAGTTAATTTTGTCAATGTTAAATGTTACATTCAGATTTTTGCACTGTATACTGTGAATATTTCTGTGACCCTAGGATATGAAAAATGTATTGTTACCAACTCTATTGAATGGAATAGAAAACATTTTGTATGTAAAATATGACTAGTCCCGTTTGTGTACAGATTGTTCAATGGTGCGAGTATTAGGTACTTATTTATATACTTTATTGTGTTTATTCTTATTTAATTATTTATTGATTTTTGTCTATTGATGTCTTTAGGTGAAAACATTGATAACTGCTTCCTGTCGTGTTCCTCCGATGAATATGAAAGTGCTCTAAGTGATACTTCATCAAGTTCTGGGTCTTCTCTTGAAAGTAAATTACAATCTACGTTTGAGGGTAACTCCCGCTATCTCAATCTTGTGCACATTAATGCTCAGAGCATAATAGCTCATTACTCCGATTTTCTTGCATCCTTTAGTAATGTTGCCGTCGACGGTATTTTAGTCTCCGAATCCTGACTTAACCCATCGCTTCCTTCTACTCTGTGTTCTCTTCCCGTTTTCCGACTGTATCGAAATGATAGAACAGGAGCTGGTGGAGGCGGCGTATGTATTTATCTCCGCGAAATATATATTGCGCTATAGTTTCACATTCGCCTTCCGAATATTCTGCTTCCTTAGAGCATCTATTTCTGGAAGTCACTCTCCACCATACAAAAATTCTTCTGGCAGTAGTATACAGCCCGAATGACAAAATTGATTACTTCCACACTCTTGAATCTGCGTTACAACACTTTCGTCCTATGTACCATCATATTATTTTAATGGGTGACCTAAATACCTGCCTTTTAAAATCTGATCATAGGACAAATAAACTCAATAGTTTAGTTTCTGAATTTAATGAAATAAACAACTTTTATCACTCTCTCCAACATCACTGCTGCATCACTGCTTTTGCCACTAGATGGCGTCTTTACGTAAACATCGTGTCCGTGTAATTAAATTATTAAAAATACATATTAAAGCAAATTTAGTTGAATTCTAGTAGATTATGTTACGTATAGACTAAATAACGTGTGATAATGTTTGTGAACAATAAACAACAGTGAAATGGGACAAAATAGTATATAAACAAGGTGACTAAAGTGCGCAGTTTCGTCGACAAATATATCGTGTCTAACAATAACAGAAATTAATTATTAGAGTACAGTGTAATAAAAACCTAAACAATAATAAAATTGAACAATAGAAACTGCTATTCATAATATAATTAATACATTGATGACTAATAAATTCCAAGTGACAGTGATTTAAGTGACTTTTTTGAAACTCACCACACATTATTGACAATCTCGTATTGCAGTTGCGTTACGTATACAATACAATGAACATTTTCACACACTCTTGTAAATAGTTCATGGCACATTGGTAAAGACTTTCAATGCAACAGCGCCTGACTGTTCCGAGTTCGATCCTCATAACATGCTTCTATTTTTTGTATACACATTTTTGGCCTCATTTTATTGGGAATAATATTGCTATTGGAAATCCATTTTTTTAAAACATTATTATTGTCATTTTTTTTTTCTACTGTCAAAATGGACAATATGAATAATATCACGATAAGAAAAAAAACTATAGGATTAAGAAGAATAAAATCGGATTTTGACATTTCTAATTTATCAGAACAATCCATATTGACATCCACTATTTTAGAGACAACGACGAGAAGCGTTCCCTTGTCACCAGAACCAGATTCCTCAATAATATTAGAACTTAAAGAACAAAACGAAGAAATTAGAAATGAATTGGACATTGCTCATGAAGAAATAATTAATTTAAATACAGAAATTACTGAGCTTAAATTAAAATTAAACGAAAAAAATAAGACGATTAACTTACTCAAAAGATTATCAACGGATAATACACCATTGACACCTAGAAAAACACCGATTAAAAAAGCAATAACAAATATAAATATAAGAGTAAGAACTTCACCACTACAATTATCTTCGGAACTACGGGATAAACACTTAGGTAATGTTAGGTGTGAATCCCAAACAGCCCCGGATAAAATTTCTCATGAAATTAGCAGTAATGATCGCTTCTGCACAATAAGCAATACTCAACCACAGTTAAGAGATGGCATCACCAATCACGAAAATTCAAAGCTTGACCAACCATCGGTAGTAAATAATACGCACTCGCAATCTAGAGATGGCGCCACCGGTCATAGAAAGCCACGTTTGGTTGTAATAGGCGATGAACAAATTCGTGGTTTATCAAGTATTATAGTTAAATCGAGGAGAAATAAATGGAATGACATTTACGATGTAACTGGAATTACAAAACCATATGCAACGAGTTCTCAAGTTATGACGGGCTTCAACGACATACTAAGTACATTACACAAAGATGACATCATTATTATAGGACTAGGGTCGAATGACAAAAACCCTTATCAATTATTTAATGTACTTTGTAACGTATTGTATAAACTAAGAAACAACAAAGTATTTGTGTTAGGTGTTAGGGCTAACCGATACCTTAATGTTGACTTTTTAAATGAACAAATTAAACTGTTTTTGACATGTTACGAAAATTGTAAATATATCAACATATATAACACTGGGATTGATGACCATGTGAACAACGTTTACTCATCACAACACGCTAGACGCTTATGCAATAAACTAAATATTGAAATAGATTATCTAAAATATGAAGATGTATATATAAAAAATTATAGACAATTATTACGCGCTAAACATAATCAAAGTATTTCTATAATTGCCGAACACAGAGTTAATGATAAAATAAAAGAAAAAACATATGTAAAGGGTACCATTCCTTACTATTTTTTAAAAATGACTGAATGTAATCCTCACAACACCAATCCAAAAGTAACGAATAATTGTAATCATTTATTTCGATAACAAACCAACTTTGACTATTACACTACTTCACCAAAATATTGCTGGTCTATTGTATAAAAAGGACCTGCTAGAAATTGCCCTCGGTGATTTAATCAATCGAATAGGTGAAATACATATAATCTGTCTCAGTGAAACGTTTTTAAGATACGGTACCGAGTCAAATGTTGTTCTCAAGAGCTACAATTTGGCAGCGCACTACTCCCGAAAAACTAAACGGAGAGGGGGTACTTGCATACTCGTACATAAAAATCTAGAACATAAAAATATTACTAACTTAATCGATCCGGTTGAATATTGTTTTGAGTACTCAGTAATTGAAATCACAACATTTAATTTAGTTGTAGTATGCTTATATCGAATCCCTAACTCAGAACTAAGTGTATTCTTCATGAACTTAGATAAGCTATTACATAAATTGACTCGCAAACAAAAAAATAGAATTATATTAAGTGGTGATTGGAACATAGACTGGCTGAAAAAAAACAATGCTTCCAAAGAACTTCTAGCAATACTTAATAACTATAACTTAAAAAATCACATCACAAAACCCACACGAAAACAAAGTTGTATCGATTTAATAGTTAGCAACATCCCAGAAGTAAAATCGGAAATACATTATCTGGCTGTGTCTGATCATGAGACAGGACAGACGGTTTCTTTTGATATTCCTATGGTACTAGACAATATAAATGTTTACCGGAAGACATCTTATTGGTATGAAGAAAAAAGGGATATGTGTGAAGAAAATATTCAAAAGTTTGTAAAATGCATACAATGCCTATCATTCAGCGAAGTAATGTCAGAGCAAGATGTAGATAGGGCATTCAACAATTTTCACGATACATTTACACTATTCTATGATCTATGTTTCCCTAAAAATAAAATAAAACATACCAGCAAGAAAATAAAAAATAGGTGGATTACTAAAGGACTGAAAAAATGCTGCGTTGTTAAAAGAAAACTTTATTTAAAATATCACCTAATATCTACAAACAAAAATAGGAATAAAACTATTTATGAAAAGTATTCAAAAATATTAAGAAGATGTATAAATGACGCACAAAAAATTACTAATACAAAATATATCTTAAAAGCAAAAAACTCATGCAAAGCCGCATGGGACATAATAAAAGATAATATGAAAGATAATACCGAAATAAGAGAAATTGAACATGATGGAAAATTACACACTGACCCATTTAAAATACCAGATATAATCAATAATTATTTTTTACAACTGAATGACACTAGCACAAATGACATATATAATAAAATTAACGCGATGAATAATAACGATAATAGTATTTACTTGACGCCTGTAGACAATTATGACATGTATAAATTAATTATTGGACTTAAAAATTGTAACAGTACTGGTTATGACGACATAAAAACGTTGATATTAATGCGATGCGATGCGCCCAGTGCATAGCTGCACCACTAGCCCATATTGTGAATCTTACATTAACAAAAGGCAAATATCCCACGCGATTAAAGAACTTGGTTGTTAAACCGCTTTTTAAAAAAGGAGATAAAAAGATTTTAAGTAATTATCGACCTATTACCTTAACCCCTGTACTAGCTAAAATTGTGGAAAGTGCGAAAAAATTTCAAAATTTTTAACAAAGTTTAACATATTAACGCCTGACCAGTTTGGATTTAGAAAAAATAAATCGACCACTCTAGCCTGTTTCCAATTAATAAAAAATGACACGGAATATCTAAACAATAGAACGCCGGTAACCGCACTATTTTTAGATATGTCCAAGGCTTTCGATACTGTGTCTCATAAAATATTGCTGGATAAACTATGGCGTTATGGTATTCGAGGTGTAGCTCATAGTTGGATTCAAAGCTACTTAAGTAACAGACAGCAATGTGTAGAGATAACCCGAACGACTGGCTACGATAAAAAGACATATCGGTCCGAATACCGTCATAACGCTCATGGAGTGCCACAGGGTAGCATTTTGGCCCCACTGCTATTTTTGATCTACATCAATGACTTGCCTCAGGTATTGAGTCACCAATGTATAATGTTTGCGGACGATGTGACACTGATTATTAAAAAAAGGGATAATATCAGTCACGAGCTTGATATTAACAATACATTAAAAAACGTAACTCTATGGCTAGAAGATAATAATTTAAAAATTAATACTGATAAAACTAATTTTATTCATTTTAGGACGAAAAACAATACATATAGTAAATACTTAAATATCAATTTTAATAACGCAGAAATAGAAGAAGTAGATACAACTAAATTTCTGGGTATCACGTTAGATAGTCAATGTAATTGGAAGGCCCACGTAGATGTTCTTTGTACTAAACTACATAAATTTGTCTATGTGTTGAGGCGAGTGAAACAAGTTGCCACTATCGATGCAACACTTACTGCATACCATGGGTATGTATCATCAATCTTACGATATGGGATAATACTATGGGGAAATTCAGTAGATGTGTCGAAAGTATTCATAGCCCAGAAAAAATGTATTAGAGCTATCAGTGGGCTCCACTTACTAGATAGCTGTGTGTTTGCATTTAAGAAACACAAAATTCTACCATTACCATGTCTTTACATTTTCGAGACATGTGTGTTTGTACACAAGCACTGTAATTTATTTATTAGACATGGAGATATAATCGGTTCTAGAACTCGACATAAGAATAAACTGTACGTACCTCAACAAAAATTGGCTCTTTTTTCAAAAAAATGTGTACTGCATGGCTATAAAGCTATATAACTTATTACCAAACCGTTTTAAAGACATGGCTTTGAATACATTTAAAAAACATCTATTTAATTATCTTTTAGACAAATGTTATTATTCTTATAATGATTATGTTAATGATAAAAACAGAATCAATGACTGACATTACATATTGTTAACATTTTATTTCATTTTTTTCTCTGCACTTATTAATTTATTAAGAAATTGAATAACATATTTGACATTGATATTATTTTTATTAAAATGTTATTAAATTTAAAACTTTACTTAAAACATAATATTAATTAATTTTTGCACGCTGTATTGAGACAGTAGAATGTGTTGGATCGAAAATCTTGTGAATAACTGTGTGTTACCCATATTCTCTGCAAATAAAATATTTGATTTGATTTGATTTTGATCACTTTCCTAATTGCAGGCCTTCTCTTATTGATCTAATGTTGGTTTCTGACGTTGATTCAATCGTAAGACATGGACAACTTACAGCGCCTTTCTCTTACCACGACTTAATTTCCCTTTCATATAAGGTGCGTCCTTCAAAACGAACAGCTAAACCTATTTCCCAGCGTAACTTTAGAAATCTTGATGTAGATCGCTTGAGGGATGATTTTTGAAATGTCAATTGGTCTGACTTTTATTCTGCTACATGCGTGGATCATAAAGTGCAATTTTTCAACTCAACTTTAACATCGATTTTTGATAAACCCATTGAGATCAGTTAGAATAAAACACTTGCCAGCACCATGGTTGTCTTCGTCTATTAGGAAAGTTATGGTTAAACGAGACAAAGCGAAGACCAGACTTAAAAAATCTCCTTCGGAAATTAATATTCGTGAATATAAAAAATTGCGCAATGTCTGCAATAGGATGTGCAGGGATGCAAAACGCCACTATATTCATTCCTCCATTGATAATATGTCTCCGCCATACATTTGGAAATTTTTACGATCACTGGGTGTGGGAAAACCTCCTAAAAATATCAATGATCATATTGATCTTAAGTCCTTAAATAAACATTTTTCCACTCCTCCAATTTCAATTGACACGGCAAAAAAAAATGTCCACCTTACATACTCTTTCACAACTTACTTCACCCACAAGTGATTCATTTATTTTTCGCAATATCACAGAGGAGGAAATTAAAAAAAGCATTGTCTCTATATCCACAAAAACTGTGGGCAGCGATGGCTTGAGTCGTGACAAGCTTACACCTATCATTGACCTTGTTGTTCCGGTGATTACACATATAATTAATTTTTCTCTAACTCACAACGTGTTCCCAACTGCTTGGAAAATGGCTCAAGTTGTTCCTCTTCCTAAGACGTCAAATCTGTCGTCTTTTTCTCAATACCGTCCTATTTCTATACTTCCTTTACTATCTAAGATTCTCGAAATTACTGTCTATAAACAACTTCACACGTACCTTTCTCGCAACAATTTCTCAGTCCTTATCAATCAGGCTTTCGTCCCAATCATAGTACCGTCACTGCGTTCCTAAATGTCACGGATGATATTCGTTACGCCATGGACAATAAAAAACTCTCATTAATTATATTATTAGATTTTAGCAATGCATTTAATTCAGTCGATTTTGATATTCTCTTAGGAATACTTCGCTCAATTAATTTTTCTCCCTCTGTACGAGTTACCTCGCACATATTATACCTACATCAACATAATTTATTAATAACGCTTGCGAAGCAATAGGTATCCAATTATATTATAATTAATGCAATTTAGGTGAAAACAATAAATCAGTATACGTTTAGCACTCGACGGGTTTGGTTATTAGCTCTCCTCTCCTGGAGTCACCATCCCTATCTAGCATAACCTTCAGCTTTAGCATTTAGCATCAGCTTAACGTTTGGGTAACCCCAACATTGGTCCTTCAAGCTTAACGTAGCGGGACCTAACGCGAGTGAACATTCCGTCGGTCCTGTGAACTTGAACTAGCGCGGTCGGAAGTAGCCTCACGTGGCGCTGCAACGTGACTGGTTTCGACAATTTTGGAGACATTTTCCACTAATCTTGAACGTTTTCGCGAACTATTGAACTAATCAGTGATTTTGTTTGAACTATCGTACGGGTTTCCTGAGCCAAGGCGATTGTGGACCAGGAGACTAGCAGCAGCAGTAGCAGCTCAGCATAAAATTTCGTGAGTCGGAAGACTCGCTTAGCAGCGGCATTCAAGTAAGACTGTTCCTTATTTGCTTGGTCAATTACAATGGCGGAGCTTGATGCGCTCTTTGATCGTCAAGCCCATCTCGTTGGCGAAATTCAGCGTATCGGCACTAACTTTAGCAAGGACTCTCAGCATCGTAAAACTGCGGAGTACCTAGAACTACGTTTGGATTCTTTGGATAGCCTTTGGAGAGAGTTCGATGCAAATAAAACAAAGCTAGCAGGTATCGAAATTAAAAATCAGAGGTATTTCGAGGAATCTATCTATGAGAAAACAAGACTTTATTATTTTGAACTTCGTACTAAATTAGCTACTTATGAACCTTTTAGGGACGAAAGACCTTCAGGTTCAAAAGCGGGTGCAGAGCAAAAAGTTGTTACTAAACTTGACGAGCTTTTATCTCTTCAAAAAACTAACTTTCGAGCATTCAAGCGATTGGTGATGAGCATTAAGGTGAGTGAGATCAGCGAGAAATGGGAGCTGGAGGATGAGCTGCGCGGCCTTCAGTCTCGGTGGAGCGCGATAGATAAGCTTCATCTGGAGATCGACAACATTCTTCAAGGTGAGGATGATATCTATCAAGACGATTATTTGGTCCAGGAAGCACTCTTCAAGAAAACAAAAAGGGAGCTGAACCAGAAAATATCTGCAACGTCTCATATTCAACAAGCGACCCCTGTACTGGAAATACCTACCTTTACAGGAACATATACCAATTGGCCTACCTTCTTTGACTTGTATACCGAGTCCATCCACAACAACAACTTCCTTTCGAAAGCGCAAAAGATGCAGCATCTTAAAGGTAGAGTAAAAGGGGAAGCGGAGCGTCTAATTCACCACTTGAATATTTCAGCGGAAAACTACGACATTGCCTGGGAAATACTTACGCATCGGTATAATAACCCTCAGGTATTGTTTACAACGCAGATAGAAATATTTCTCAATCAGCCAAGCGTTAGCAAGCAGACGTCGTACGAGATTAAGCGACTCTATGATACTTCTACAGAGTGTATCCATGCTATTCATAATCTCGGTGTGGATACTACTACGTGGGATCCATTATTGACTCATCTAATCACCAAGAAGCTGGACAGCGACACTTACTGTGCATACAAGGGAGCACGTAAGTCACCTAGAGATCTAGCCTCGCTAGATGAATTAATGAGCTTTCTCGAGAGCAAGTTCATGGCCCTTGAGCCGACGCACAAACGAGAACACTCTTCTCCAGCGAAGCAAGCACCGAGTCAGCAGACAAAACCTTTCTACAAAACTAGCTATAACCATAATAAGTTTTCGCAGAAAGGATATCAAGCTGCATCTACGTCACGGGGTTCATATTGCCCTTTGTGTAATTTCAATCACGAGCTCTATAGATGCCACAAATTTATTGACATGGCAGCGGATATGAAATTAAAAACAGTTGCAAAACTGAAATTATGTCAAAACTGCTTATTTAAACATACGAACGATAAATGCATTTCTATAAAACGATGTAGGCATTGCAATAATGCACATCACACAATTTTGCACGACGCGTGTAACGGATCATCGCCATTAGTCACGGCCACAGCGGATCAGATATCACGTGCGCCATCAGCTACGACATCGACTCGCACTGTCAGCAATAAACCTCATGCCGCCAACTACGTTGCGGCAGATGATGAAGAGGTCTTATTAACCACTACTTTATTGCAGATAAAAACCAAGGACGGTAATTATGTTACATTACGCGCCCTTCTTGACCAGGGTTCTCAGATTACTTTAATATCTGAAAACGCAGCCCAGCTTATAGGTTTGCCTCGTCGAAAGTTCAGCGCATCTGTGTCTGGCGTAGGTATCAGTCCTAAACAAAGCAAGAGCATTATATCTCTCGAATGTCAATCTATCTACAAGGACTACAGTTTCAACACTGAAGCATTAGTTATTCCTCGAATTGTGAACGATCTTCCTAATGTCTCATTTTCTAAGCAATCGTGGTCTCATCTACAGCATATGAATTTAGCGGATCCTGAATACAATGTATCTAAGCCTATCGACATATTGTTTGATGCATGTGTTTATTCAGATGTTATTATGAGCGGACTCGTCAAGGGCACACCCAATGCGCCTATAGCTCAGCAGACGAAATTAGGATGGATCTTATCGGGAAACGTAAAAACTTTTAACTGCAGCGTGGTTATTAACAATTTAGAGGAGATAGCAAAATACTGGGAATTAGAGGATATCCCCCATACAGCATCAGAACTTACTGAAGCGGAGCAACGGTGTGAAGAAAATTATCGATCCACTACTAACCGCCGCGAGGACGGCAGATATGAAGTAGCACTACCGATGACGTCTAATTATGAAGCAAAGCTTGGATCTTCAAAGGGAAGAGCAACAGCAATATTTACACAGCTAGAATGCAAGATGGCAAAAAATAATACATTTTATGAAAGCTACAAAAACTTTATAAACGAATACAAGCTATTAGGCCACATGCGTCCAACGACTGAAAGCAAGGAATTATCATATTACCTACCCCATCATGGAATATTAAAACCCGACTCCACCACTACCAAACTGCGAGTTGTATTTAACGCGTCAGCAAAAACCAGCTCTGGACACAGTCTGAATGACTTGATGGAATGTGGCCCGAATTTGCAGCAAGATCTAGCACTACTTTTATTAAACTGGAGACAGTATAAGTATGTCATCACTGCGGACATAGAGAAAATGTTCCGACAGATACTGATCCGAGAGAAAGATCAGCATCTACAATCTATTATCTGGAGAGAATCTCCGAACGAGCCACTCCAAGAGTACGTTCTTACCACCGTTAGTTACGGTACAAAAGCTGCTCCATACTTGGCGATGCGAACCCTGAAACAGCTAGCCATTGACGACGCATCAGAATATCCTCAGGGAGCACTAGCATTGAAAAATCATTTTTACATGGATGATCTGCTCAGCGGAGAAAACACACTTGCAGCTACTAAGGAGTTGCAGAAACAGCTAATCGAAATATTAAAGGGCGCCGGGATGAATTTAAGGAAGTGGTCAGCTAATGAGCCAGAGCTTCTACATGGTCTGTCGTCGGAACAGCTAGACAAGCCTTTTGACTTTAAATGTTCAGAGTCTCGAAAAACTTTAGGACTTAAGTGGATACCCGCAACTGATTGTTTTATCTTTGCGAATAAGGAGGAAGTAAAACCGACAGATACATGTGTCACCAAACGACAACTACTGGCTGAAATATCAAAAATATTTGATCCCCTGGGTTGGCTCTCGCCACTTACGATCAGAGCTAAGGTTCTCTTCCAACAGACATGGTCATCAAATATTTTATGGGATGACAGTGTTCCCAATCAGCTTCAAGCGGAATGGATTCAGCTTCAGCGAGACCTTTCAAACATCAGCCAATTTCAAATTCCTCGATATTTGGGAAATACTCAAAAAATATTTCAACTACACGGATTTTGCGATTCGTCGGAAAAAGCTTACGCTAGCTGCATATACTTGGTAACAGGTGATAAGGGCGAATACACATCGCAACTCGTCGTCGCAAAAACCAAGTTAGCGCCATTGAATAAAAGCATTACGTTACCACGGTTGGAATTATGTGGAGCGTTGCTTCTTGCTCTGCTGATGCAGACTGTGAAGGCTTCATTACAAAATAATGAGTATGAAGTGTATGCATGGACCAACTCTATGGTGGTCTTGGGTTGGCTCCATGGTGAAAACTCTCGATGGAAACAGTTCGTAGCCAATCGAGTTCAGCAGATCACTGATATAATACCAGCATTGCATTGGAACCATGTTCGGTCGGAAGAGAACGCAGCAGACTGTGCTACCCGTGGATCAACTGTAGACAAACTGCAAGCAAGCAACCTTTGGTGGAACGGACCAGAATGGCTCTGTCACTTTGATCCTAGTAACACAGGAAACCGAGTTTACGAGACCCCTACATTAGAAGTGAAAAAGGTCAGTGTAAACGTAGCCTTACAACAAGATAGCTCGAGTTTCATTGATAAAATATTATTAAACAATAGCTTAATTACGCGTGCCGTAAAGGTAGTCGGCTGGATATTACGTTTCGCTGCAATGACACGCAGCCGCCACGAGCCGCAGAAACATGACTCATCCGTCTTATCAACTATTGAAATAAATAAAGCATGCAATTATATAATCAAGCATATACAAGCAAGCGAATTTGAAAGCGATCTAGTAGAGATTAAAAGCAAGGGTCATGTTCGCTCGAACAGCAAGCTAGCAAATCTCCTTCCATATATTGATGAAGAGGGAATATTGAGAGTAGGCTGCCGCCTCGGCAATTCAAACTTAAATAGCGCAGCTAAGCATCCGATAATAATAGCCAGCCACTCTCGATATACAGATTTGATTATCTATCAAGCACATCATACTACCTTACACGGCGGCCCACGACTAACTCTATCGTTTATCCGAGAAACATATTGGATTCTCAGCGGAATGCGGACAGTAAAGCGGCAGATTCGGCAGTGCGTCAAATGCAGACGATTCAGCACTGAAAAGCAAGAGCGGATGAAATGGAGAACCCCCTCCAAGAACCTAGTTATTAACGATATCGTACTTATCAAGGACGATAACATACCACCTGGAAAATGGGCACTCGGTCGAGTCCTAGAGCTACACCCTGGAGCGGATGGATACGTCAGAGTGGTGTCCATCAAAACTGAAAGCAACATTCTCAAACGGCCGGTGACTAAACTTGCACGGCTACCGGTTGATCCAGCATCCAGCGACGACGCCAACGTCGCCAGTGATCTCCCAACCACTCAAGCATCCCAAGCGACAAAATCTAGTCGTACACGTGGAGGTAATTGGAAGTTGTTTAAAGGTTTACTCACGCTGGCAATTTTACTATTTACCATGGTTAGATCTCCATCCAGTGCACATAGCTTTTCGAACAGCAATGCTACTTCGTTTAATGACAATAGAGCTTTATACTTTGATAAAATTTCGAACTTGCAGTATATTCGAGATGAATGGAGACTTATAATCTACTATAACCTAACCAACTATTGGCAATCTTTCGAAAACTTAGAAAATAATATTAAAAATCTTCAGAATATGACTACTAAGTCTAGTTCACAATATAAGGGAATAGTCAAGCAATTAGCACATGAACTAACAGAAATTGAGCATTATAACCGATTACTGCGAACCTCGACAAGCCAGCGAAAGAAGAGAGGTTTGATAAATGGTGTCGGGAGCGTAGCTAATTATTTGTTTGGTGTATTGGATGACAATTTTGCTCAACAATATGCTAAGGATATCGAAAAAAATAATCTAAATACACATCATATACAAAACTTAATAAAAAATCAAACACTAATAATCGAAGCAGAATACAATATAATACAGCGTAACGAAAAAATCATGAACGAGCAGTTTTCTCTAATTAGCCAGCAGCAGAGAAACATGATGGCAGAGGTGAACGAAATGCGTTTCGACGTCAACAGCTGTCTTTATGTAACATCAACCGCATTATCAGTCAATATTATACTTGAAAATTTGAGACGCATGCAAACCACGCTTATAGACACGGTGACTGATATCCGACACGGTCGCCTCGATACACATTTGCTATCAAGCGAACAACTTGAACAACAAATTAGCTTTATCAAATCTCAACTACAGGATGATTTAAAAATCCCTGTAGAGCCAGGAACTACTCGAGACTTGTATAAAATGCTAAAAGTATTCGCAAGTGTCTTCGAAACATATCTTATTATTGAAATAAAGGTTCCTCTAGTCAGCAGCGAAGTATACGAGCTCGATAAAATTCTAAGCATCCCACAGAGTAGAGGAGCTGATACATATTTAGCAATGCCTGCCTACCCCTACTTAGTCTTTAATCTTCGAAAGGATGTAGCTATCTTTCTTACTGAAAATGACCTTCAAGCTTGTCTTCATATATCAGAAGAAAAAATTCTGTGCAGCCTAGAGATGCCACATTACAAGCTAGATCTGCAACAAAGTATATGCAATATAACTTTAATAAATAACGATAAAACAACATCAGCCTGTATTTATAAACAGTCGCCGTGTGCGAATAGATGGGTTAAATTACAGCGCCAGAACGTCTGGCTCTATTCGTGTTGCAATAAATGCAATATTCGCATATTGTGTCAAACTGGAGTAACAGTGAACACAATGACCGGCAACGGCTTCTTGAAATAGGTCAAGGTTGTACTGTGAAGGGCGACTCATTCTCAATCTATGCTCATAATCATTTCCTGCGAAAAATAAATATACAATCTAGCATCGAAGCTCCAGAGGGATCCGTCTTGAATGGAATCTCTAATACTAGCGTAACTTTCTACAAATTCACTCCTGAGAATCATGACCAAGCATATCATA
Source organism: Pyralis farinalis (assembly GCA_947507595.1). Taxonomy (NCBI): domain Eukaryota; kingdom Metazoa; phylum Arthropoda; class Insecta; order Lepidoptera; family Pyralidae; genus Pyralis; species Pyralis farinalis. The sequence goes on from OX382275.1 coordinate 224,545, forward strand.
AGTTAATGGACGAGATAAATGTCTTAAAAAAGGAATCTACAACTGATCTTAGCATCCATGATATCCACCACTATAGTGTTACCTATGGATTGCTCGCTGCATTATTGGCACTTGGCATTATAGCATTCGTCATTATCAGACGGAGAAGGCTCCGTCGCACTCAAGTTCCTGTTCCTGTTGAGAGGGAGCACCCTACGTGTGATGTACCTCTGGATGTACCTCTTGCGTCTAGTGAATACCCAGTGAGAAGTGAGATCAGTGAATTACGTAAATCAGTGAGCATGGGCATTCTAAGTGTAGATAAAGGCGTCGCGCCTCCTAAACCACCGCGCGCGCCGCGGTCAGTGTCGGTTACGATTCCTACTCAATCTTACGGTGAAATTTGGAAGCCCACCGAGGCTTAAATAGCGTATAGTGCGTTTTATAATTGGACTTTATTTACACATTAGCTATGTATATCTTAATCTAGCATTAGCATTGTTTTCACCTTGTACCACAAAAAACAAAATATTATATCATTTAAATTAAGCTCAGCTTTATTGTGTGGTTGCTAAATGTAGGTATCATCTTAGTTAAGCTGCCATCCTCCTTTGTCTTGGTTGGCAAGATGTACGAGTTACCTCGCACATATTATACCTACATCAACATAATTTATTAATAACGCTTGCGAAGCAATAGGTATCCAATTATATTATAATTAATGCAATTTAGGTGAAAACAATAAATCAGTATACGTTTAGCACTCGACGGGTTTGGTTATTAGCTCTCCTCTCCTGGAGTCACCATCCCTATCTAGCATAACCTTCAGCTTTAGCATTTAGCATCAGCTTAACGTTTGGGTAACCCCAACACCCTCTGTGATAGCATGGTTCGACTCTTATCTTCGTGGTCGCCGGCAATGCGACAAACTCGATGAGAGATCATCGGAGTGAATTGATCTGATTGCAGGTGTGCCACAGGGCGGTATCTTATCTCCACTTTTATTTTCCATTTTTATAAATGAAATATCCAAAGTTCTCTCTTCTCCCTTCCACCTATATGCAGACGACTTACAGATTTACAACCATTTCCCAACTACCGAAGCTGATGACACTATTGCGGCTATAAATCGCCAACTACGAGCTATCCATATATGGGCTGATAACCATGGTTTACTAGTAAATCCATCGAAGTCTCAGGCTATCGTCGTAGGTAGTAACCAATTACGTAGTAAGCTCAATTTTAATAGCTTGTCTAATATTTATTACAATGGTCTACAGATTCCCTATGTCGACAAAACCAAGAATCTTGGATTGATAATTGATGGTACACTGTCCTGGACTGCGCATGTTAATGACGTTAGTAAACGTATGTATTACACATTTCACTCTCTCAAGCGACTTCAGAACTTTTTGCCTTTTAAAACTAAAGTTATGTTGGCTCAATCTCTCTTACTCCCCATTCTCGACTACGCAGACGTTTGCTATTTGGATGCAACTGAGGAACTACTCAACAAGCTAGAAAGATTGCAAAATCTGGCTATACGTTTTATTTTCGGTCTTCGTAAGTACGACCATGTTTCGGAGTTTCGTGTACAGTTGAAGTGGCTTCCTATTCGACTTCGCAGAAATGTGCACATACTATCCCTGCTTTTCAAATTAATTACCAATCCCAATTCCCCTCAATACCTCTGTTCACGTTTTCCACTCCTTCCACCCCCAACTCGATCCCAACGTTCCTGCCATATAAAAACTTTACATTTCTAGCAAACACAAAATTCTTTTTTAACTCGTTCACTGTATGTGCTGCTAGACTTTGGAATAAATTACCACTAGAGATAAGAGAGAGTCCTTCTGTATTTAGTTTCAAGAGAAGACTAAAGACGCACTATCTAAATATGTTATCATCTAACGACAAATAGTATGTAGCTATATATATGTATATATATTTGTATATATGTATGTGGTTGTATGTCGTATGTATGTATGTATGTATATTTTTTTTTATTGTGAATATCTGTTTTTATTTTGCTAGTTGGCACATATATTTCGTTTCACATTCATTAGGGTTGGCTGGAAGAAATCTCTTGAAGAGATAAGCTCGCCTTTGTACACTGTATTTGTCAATGATTATTATGTACTATTTGTGTGTGCAATAAAGAATATATATATAAAGTCCATGATTAAAGAAAAAAAGACTTCGATGCGTTTTAGAATACTAACAGACACCCAGCCGATAAAACGGCCTTTAACAAGGCAGCTAAGGAACTACAGCTGCAAATCTAAAGCTGTCAAGATGACCAAACCAGAAAACATGTGGAATCACTGAGCGCTTGCAAGGCCACTAATTACTCCCTGTGGAAAGTGGCTAAGCACCTTAATGGGCCCCAACAACCAAAACCACCAATTAAGACTTCAGACAGTAAATGGACTAGAACCAGTCAGGAGAAAGCAGAGACGTTTGCTACTCACCTAAGCAAAGTATTCAGACCTAATGGTGCAGATCCCGGAACTGACGAATATTCTATAAATCAAATAATGAGCCAACTTTTACAACCGGATCCCCTGTTGAGACTCGCAACATCTAGAGAAATTCGGCGTGTAATCCTAAAGCTAAAAGACAAGTCGGCATCTGGTTACGATTTGATTACTTCACGTGTTCTCAAAGAACTACCTAGAAAAGCTATTGTGTTCCTAATGATCTTAATAAATGCTACTCTCAGAGCATCTTACTTTCCTAATCATTCGAAAGTCTCTCAAATCGTCATGATTCTCAAGCAAGGTAAACCAGCCAACATTGTATCATCATATCGTCCAATAAGTCTGCTTCCGGTTTTGTCAAAGGTCTGGGAGAGGGTTTTCCTAAGTAGACTAATCCCCGTCTTGGAGGACCTCAAGACTATCCCGAATCACCAGCTTGGCTTTAGACAACGACATTCCACAATTGAACATATTCATAGAGTTTGCGACAAAATCCGCTCATCTCTGGAGCATAAGGAATAGTGCGCATCCGCATTCCTTGACATCTAGCAAGCATTTGACAGAGTATGGCATAAGGGACACATCTGCAAAATTAAGTCTCTGCTCCCGCATGCGTTCTTTGGAATCCTCCAGTTCTACCGTACGGATAGGATTTTTCAAGTGAAAGAGGAAGATGCCATATCTTATTTTATTTTATTTTATTCGGGATAAAAAAGGTAATTTCAAACGCATTACGCATATACATATAGAAAAAGAAAAGAAAAAATAGTACACATTATAGCATCAATCTAAGGTAATATCTGATAGCCTCTTAATGACATGTTTTTTAAATACTGATAATGACAAAGCGAATATATCTATTTCAGTAAAATACTTATTATAAGAAGACATAATACGACGCAAGGGAGCACGTTCACCTGCGTTCATTCGGCAGAATTTAGGAGCAAATAGACGCCGAATTATGTTCTCAGGCACATGTATATTAGTGGGTGTGCGAAGAAAAATTTGATTGACTGCAGTCAAGGACTGCAGTCAATCAAATTTTGAACACACATGAAGAACAACAAACATGGAGAAGGAATGACCAAAAAAGTGTGATTGACTTGATTTTAATAGATAGACGTCTCCGAAATGTTCTAATGGATACAAGAGCCTTTAGAGGCCCCACTCTTGAGACGGACCACTACCTGGTGGTAAGCCGGTATGTGGGCCTTTTTAGGAAGTGGAGGCACTGGCGAGTGCGTATCCCCGGAGATCATGAAAGGATAATGAGCGAAAAATTGCAAGATGAAAGTGTAAGGAGAATGTATGTGCATCTGGTAAGTGAGAGACTTGCAAATGCAAGCCTCTCCGACTCAGATATGGATGATTGTTGGAAAGTTTTGAAAGAAAGTATGGTGGATAGTGCAAAAGAAGCTTGAGGATGCGCAAAGAGACGTAAAACAGCGAAAGGAGATGCCTGGTGGGATGCGGAGGTTGAATCCTCCGTAGCAAGAAAGAGGAAAGCGTGGCTGGATTACGTATCATCTTTGCCTTTAAATGAAAATATGAGAGAAAAGAAGAAAGAAATGTACCGTCTATGCAGGAATGAAACCAAGGCTTTAGTGAAAGAGAAGCGTGAAAGACAAATTATGAATGAGGAAGAGGCTAAATCTAAATTTAAATTAAATTTGGCTGACGAAAAACTTCGAGGCAAATACCAAACTCTTTTGGAGAGAGGTAAAGAAGTCTCGGAGTGGTTCGTCGGCATCCAGAATGGATAAGATAAAGTCTAAAGCTGGTGTCATTCTTGCGAACACTCAGGAAGTGTTAGAACGGTGGAGTGAATATTTTGAGGAAATGTATGAGTATGCCTCGGACGTCGACAATGAGAGTGAGTCGGATGCTAACTCCACGTTGACGGCGTCCGACGAAGGCATAACTATAGATGAGATCGAATGGTCGATACGAAGCTTGAAAAATGGAAAACCAGCGGGAATTGATCTGATTACAGCTGAGATGATCAAATTAGGTGGCACTTATGTCCGGGACGCCTTCTGGTACCTATGCAACTTATGCTGGAGAACTGGAAGGGTCCCAATGGACTGGAGATGCGCAGTCATCGTGCCCTTGTATAAAGCCAAGGCGTCATGCATGGACTGCGCCAATTATAGAGCCATCAGTTTGATCAGCTTAGCAGCAAAAGTATATAGAAAGGTGATTGAAAGGAGAATGAGGATGAAATCCGATGAAATGCTGTGGGACGCACAAGGAGGTTTCCGAAATGGAAGGGGATGTACGGATCAAGTTCTCTCGCTCCGCAATATCGTAGAGAAGCATCTGGCCATAGACCGGAAGGTTTTCTGCGGTTTTGTGGATCTTGAGAAAGCCTTTGATAGGGTTGTGCGAAAGGAACTGTGGGACATATTGCCGAGATATGGGATTGACGGTTCACTGCTCCGTGCTGTGCAGTCCACTTACAAGGATTGCTCAGCATGTGTGCGGATAGACGGTGGCATGTCACCCTGGTTTGATGTCAAAATTGGTGTCAAACAGGGTTGCATGCTATCTGCTAGGCTGTTTATCCTGTATCTCGATAGTTGTCTGCAGAGAATAAGGTCAACGAATGTGGGATTGCGCATGGGTGACCTAGTGGTGAACTGTCTGCTGTATGCAGACGATGCCGTGCTATTAGCAGATACACCATCTAAACTGCAAACACTGGTCACAACGATGAAAGACGAATGTATGGAGAAAGGCTTACTACTGAATGCGAAGAAAACAACGATAATGGTATTTGAAAGATAAGAATCCAGAACTAATGTAAGGATTACGATTGATGATGAAGTGTTGGAACAAGTGGATGAGTTTGTATATCTTGGATGCGCTTTCAGCAGGGATGGAAGGTACACCGCAGATGTGGAAAGACGAGTGAGTGCTGGGAATAGTGTGAATGGAGCGTTGGGAAAACTTCTTGGCAGTAAAAACCTGAGCCAGAAGGCACAACTCGCTATACACAATGCAGTGTTGGTCCCAACGCTAACTTATGGAAGCGAGAGCTGGGTATGGCAGAAAGAGCATGAAAGTAGAATAAACGCGGTTGAAATGCGAGCGCTGCGCAAAATTTGTGGCGTAAGGCTTGTAGACCGTATTCGCAATGATGATGTTAGAAATAGAGTTGGTCTGAAAGAGAGCGTCGGTGTTAAAATAAGAAGAGGCATGCTCCGATGGTTTGGGCATGTAGAAAGAATGCAAGATGAAAGAATGACGAAGCAGATATACAATGCAAAAGTGGAAGGATGTAGGAGCCGGGGAAGGCCAAGACTTACCTACCATGACCAAATTGGTCATGTTCTATCAGAAGGTGATGTCAGGAGCCCTAGAAACCGGCGAGCGTGCATGAGAAGAGCAATGAATGTTAAAGAATCGAGTGAGATATGTAAGGATCGAGTCACGTGGCGCTCGGTTCTCTCTGCCTACCCCGCAAGGGATTTGGCGTGAAGTTATAGATAGATAGATAGAGACAATAAAGAAAATTTATTAAGAAGTGGTTGATAAGATGATTTCGAATGATGGCATCGGTAGTTGACCGCTCGCAAGAACTTTTTCTCTACCGATTCAAGTTGAACGCTGTACTTCGAATAATATGGGTTCCAGATAACTGTGGCATGTTCAACTTGCGATCTAACCAATGATTTAAAAAGGTGTAGGTAAGTAGCAGGCCGTTTGAACTGAGTACACGTCCTCATAATAAATCCATACATTTGAAATGCTTTATTTATCACTTTGTTAATATGAATATCAAAGTGAAATTTAGAGTAGAAATAAACTCCTAGATCTTTTATAAGTGAGACCTTTTCTAGAGCTTCACTGCAAAGTAATCTATAACATAGTGTTTTTTGAATTAAACAATTTTTAACGGAAGTATCGCGTATTTTATTTATTTTGTTGAACCTGACGTTTCGAACGCTTTGCAGCGTCCGTGGTCGCAGGAAGACTAAGGTGGTATTTGTCTTACATTAGTTATTCAATTATTACATCTACCGACATGGATGGATTAATTATATATGTTCCGATTCACACAAAAATCGCTCACAGTGTCCGAATATTTTTTAGATCTTTGGGTTTGGGATTTGATTATTTTTAGGACTGGATCCCAAGCAGGTGGTACTTGCCAACCATCTTCTCTATTGAAATTGGGGTGTTTTCTTATTTCAATAGCCTCGCGCAACATTCTCGGCATGTAGCGATTCTCCTTGGCGAGGATTTGTGGTTTATCAAACCGGATGTAATGGTTTGGCTGGTCCAGTGTATGTTCACAAACTGCAGAGTTTTTATCACGCCTATTCTTCATGTCAGCAATGTGTTCTTTCACACGAGTACCTACGCTTCTCTTTGTTTGCCCTATGTATGATAAACCACATTCGCAGTCTAATTTGTATACTCCTGCATCTTGTAAGGGGATATTAGACTTGATAGGTCTTAGAAATTGACTGATCTTCTTATGGGGCTTGAAATAAGTTTTAATTGAAGCTCGCCGTAAGATGTTGCCAATTTTGTCTGTGACTCCCTTTAAGTATGGTAAGATGGCAGGTTGACGTTCAACTGTAGGTGGCTTCGGGCGGTTTCTGAGACGCATACGAGGGAGTTTGTGACTGTTGCTCCGCAGTACTTGTTTGACATGTTGGAGTTCCTCCTCTAGATGCTCAGCGTCGCAGATGCCTTGTGCTCTCTGAAACAAAGATTTGCCCACGGTAGCTAACTGACATGGATGGTGGTGTGAGTTACCATTGAGATATTTGTCTGTATGGGTGGGTTTCCTATACACTGTGTGAGTAAGTGAGTTGTCAAGTTTCCTGGTAATTAATATATCAAGGAATGCTAGTGAATTATTTGCCTCTAATTCCATGGTGAATTTGATTTTGTTGTTGATGGAATTAAGGTGGTGTAGGAATATAGACACTTTATCTTTAGGTATGACAACGAAAGTATCATCTACGTACCGTTTGTACATCTTCGGCACAGCCTCAAGGTCTTCCATGAAAATGTCAGCGACAACAGGTGAAAAATGGGAGAGCCCATAGCTACGCCATCGATTTGGGTGTAAAATTCGTCATTCCAAAGAAAATAGCCAGATGTTAAGCAAAGTTCTAGAAGTTCTCCATATTCCTCAGGCATGTCATTTTCACAAAGCTTCCTTTTCACAATTTCTATGCAGTCTTGTACAGGTAGGCAGGTGAATAGTGACTGTATATCAAAACTGACCATAGTTTCATCACTAGTCAATTTTAGGTCTTTTATTTGGCTAATGAAATGGTAGGAATCCTTAACATATGCACTTGTATGTCCACGAAGTTGTGAGAATACCTTCGATAGATGTCGAGCCAGTTTGTAGGTTGGTGTGTCAATCTGGCTAACTATGGGTCGTAAAGGAATGCTGTTCTTATGTATTTTAGGTAATCCATACAGTTTTGGTGGTTTAACGCAAGAAGGTACAAGCATGTTTACGTCTAGATCCAGTTTTTCGGAGTGTTTCTTTATTAATTCTTTAGTTTTGGTGAGAATTTTTGCGGTGGGGTCTTTGTTTACCTTTTTATAAGTGGTATCATCCGACAAAAGTTGTTGAATTTTACTGATATATTCCGACGTGTCCATGATTACTGTTGCGTTTCCTTTATCTGCACGGAGAATTGTAAGGTCTGGGTTCTTGCGTAGGTTGTTGAGAGCAAGTAATTCGTCCATAGGAACATTCGGTTTAGGCGGACGGCTTTGACGTAAGACCGCAGAGACGTCTTGACGTATCGCTTCCAAATTTTCCTTTTTCATATTATTTTTCCACAGACAATACTCAACTTCGCAGATAATTTGCTCAAACGGTACTTTCCTAGGTGCGAGTGCGAAATTCAGACCTTTATCAAGTGCCTGAAGGGCCGCGGATTCTATAGTGTGTTTTGACAGGTTGACAACTGATGATGATGATATTGTTTGTGAGTTTGACGTTTCATTCTTAGCATTGGATTTGTCGCGTCTCGAGTTTACCATAGATAATTTATTAAACTTGTTTACTTGTCTATTTTTATACTCGCTGTATTTTGAAGCGGCCCGTTTGTTCATAATGACCATGCATTTTTGAAAATCATCCTCTGATAATGTCACCTGTATTTCATTGGTCTGAATTTCGATGGTTTCGGTGATTTTATGTAAATCGACACGATGTATGCGGATGTTTCGACATAATAATTTTCTACTTGCTTGACGGAGAATGCCGGCTCTTCCAGGAATGTCCTTTTTCGGTGAAATTTTTACACAAACTGGAATGATGTTATTGTCACGACACCGTTTTAAGAAGTTTAACGATGTTATTAATCTTGCGCACTTGGTTTTGAAGCACTCTAATCGTCGTATCTTGTTAGCTGTATCCGGCCCGTACACCGTTACATAGTATTGTCTTAGGTTTTCGCGATTGTTACACATTGAATTAAACAATTTTTAACGGAAGTATCGCGTATTTTATTTATTTTGTTGAACCTGACGTTTCGAACGCTTTGCAGCGTCCGTGGTCGCAGGAAGACTAAGGTGGTATTTGTCTTACATTAGTTATTCAATTATTACATCTACCGACATGGATGGATTAATTATATATATGTTCCGATTCACACAAAAATCGCTCACAGTGTCCGAACATTTTTTAGATCTTTGGGTTTGGGATTTGATTATTTTTAGGACTGGATCCCAAGCAGGTGGTACTTGCCAACCATCTTCTCTATTGAAATTGGGGTGTTTTCTTATTTCAATAGCCTCGCGCAACATTCTCGGCATGTAGCGATTCTCCTTGGCGAGGATTTGTGGTTTATCAAACCGGATGTAATGGTTTGGCTGGTCCAGTGTATGTTCACAAACTGCAGAGTTTTTATCGCGCCTATTCTTCATGTCAGCAATGTGTTCTTTCACACGAGTACCTACGCTTCTCTTTGTTTGCCCTATGTATGATAAACCACATTCGCAGTCTAATTTGTATACTCCTGCATCTTGTAAGGGGATATTAGACTTGATAGGTCTTAGAAATTGACTGATCTTCTTATGGGGCTTGAAATAAGTTTTAATTGAAGCTCGCCGTAAGATGTTGCCAATTTTGTCTGTGACTCCCTTTAAGTATGGTAAGATGGCAGGTTGACGTTCAAAAGTCAGGTTCAACAAAATAAATAAAATACGCGATACTTCCGTTAAAAATTGTTTAATTCAATGTGTAACAATCGCGAAAACCTAAGACAATAGTGTTTTTTTTGTAAATGTAATGGTTTTACATTTGTTTAAGCTAAGCTGTAATCTGTTTAAGGAGCAATAAACAGAGAGGCGATTTAGATCAGTTTGAACTTTCTTACAGTCATCAACAGTTCCAATAACGTGATAAACTTTAAGATCGTCGGCGTACAGAAGAAAATTTGAGTTGGGAAAGCATTCGTTGATATCGTTAATAAACAAGACGAATAACAGCGGCCCTAGGATTAATCCTTGAGGAACCCCAGACGTAACATTTGTCTCCGATGATTTAAATCCATGTACTACAACTCTTTGTACTCTGTTTTTCACATATGATGCAAACCAACGTAATAAATTCCCACGAATGCCATTATATGCAATTTTTTGCAATTAGATCCTGTGGTCTACCTTGTGGAAGTTTTCAAATAAATAATTTGAGTAAAGTGTTAATTACTAATGGTTGAACGGTTTCTTACAAATCCGTGTTGTTCAGTTATAATCTGATCATGAAGTAGAGGATAAAGAGCATTATGAATTAATCTTTCAAATACTTTCGACAAAGTAGAGAGCAGTGATATTGGCCGATAATTGCTAATATCATTTTTAATACCGTTCTTGAAAACAGGGATTATGTTAGCCGATTTCCATTTTTTGGGAAGGTATTCCCGCAAGCTAAGATTAAAAAGTAAATGAAGGGGTACACTTATAGATTCAGCGGTATGTTTTAGAAAGAAAGGCGATATACCATCCGGACCTGGTCCCTTTGTTATATCTAAAGATTTTAGTTCCTTTATAGCCTCCCTGGAAAACATTATGTCATCTATCGGATTACATTTATTTGAAGACGGCAGTGAGTCGAGATTAGGATTACCTTGTTCACATGTTTCGTAGACCGAGCTAAAATATTATGAAAACAGTTCACATATTGTTGCAGGGTCCTCTGACTCTTTATCGTTTTATTTCATTTTGTTAGGAATGCTATTGTTTTGTTTTTGACTACTAACAAAAGACCAAATTTTTTTTACATCAGTCTGTAAGCCATCTTCAATTGACTTTATGTAAGAATCATTCATGACATTCTTTGGAGAGTAATTTAAATCTGTACCTCTGCAATTTTGATAATAGACTGCTATATTATCATACATTTTGAATGGTATTGAATGTAAAGAAATTTAACTGTAGCTGTGAATTTGTTAATATGTTCATAATTCATAATTCATTTATTCAATCCTATATAGTCATTACAAACAGGTTTCTGGGACTCACCAATTAAGTTATATAAACCTGTATCTGGCGAGTCCCGCTCTTTATATTACAATAATATGCTATATAATATATACTATGAATTTATACAAAGAAGACAGACCTGTTGTTGCTTGTGTGTGAGAATGTGACCCTGTGTGTGCACGCGTGCTTTCGTAAGTGAGTACATGTGGGTGTGTGTGTGTGCGTGTGTGTTTCTGTGGGTGTAACCTACGTAAGCTTGTATTGTATGTCCTGTCAAAATATAGTAAAGGTCATATTATCTAAATTATTGGATGGGTAAATTAGGTTTCCATACAGATAGGTATGGAAATATAAAGACAGACATAGAAAAATAAAAATTAAAAGAGAACAATAACAATAAAAATAAAATAAAAGCCGGTCGTATCATTAAACATTGTATGTCGGTTATTTAATTATTTCCAAAAGAGATTCAGTTTCCTCATAAGTCAGCGTTTTTAGCCAGGATGATAAGATAAGTTTACAAGAATACAAAGTTTTATTATAGATGTTCAGTTTCCTATTTACTATCTTATGCAAATATACAGATATGTTGTAAAATTGTTTTGATGCAAACGTGGTTTTAGCCGAATAGACATGCATGAAGGACTCCTGTCTTCTCTTCGAGGCAATAGTATGATCGTATCCAACTAATTTATGCTGACGTAATACGGATTGAATAACAAAGAGTTTTCTTACTGTTAGCACATTCAGTTCAGTATAGAGGGATTCAGTAGAATAACGGTAAGGTTTGAAAGACATCAATTTAAGAAGGGATCTTTGCGCCCGTTCAACTTCGATAAGTTTAGTTATCCCGGCACCTCCCCAGATAGAAATACAATAAACTGTAATAGATTGGACAAGGGCTAAGTAGATTCTTTTAAGAAGTATAGGGTGAGCTACATGTCTAAGGGTCTTAAAAATCCAAGAAAGCTTTCTAATTCTAGAAGCTGTTAAATTAATTTGTAGGGACCAATTTAAGTTTTGGTCAATGATTATCCCCAGGTATTTGGTTGAACTAACATTTAGGATCGGTTGACAGTTACAGTCTGAAAGACATGAATGAATTTTTAGCAATTTTGTTTGAGGTTGGGAAGAATTCCGAATCGAAAAAGTTATATAATTGGTTTTTAATATATTTAAAGTGAGGAGATTACATTTCAACCAATTGTCAACGCGAGTTAATCCGCGTACCGCAAGTTTGAACGTTTCCTTCCAGGTTTTTCCTGAGAACACTATAGCGGTGTCATCAGCATAAGCAAATAATTGCCCGCCGAGTCCACTTAATTCACAAAGATCATTTATGTAGATCAGGAATAGCGTAGGACCAAGCACGCTTCCCTGAGGGACACCATAATTTATGCAAGCATCAGAACTGGTGAAATCACCGATTTTGATTTTTTGAGTCCGATCCGTCAGATAATCTGTGAAAAGTTTTAGTGATGTATCCCTAATACCCAGGATTTCAAGCTTGCATACAAGAATGGGAACGGAGACGGTATCAAAAGCCTTTTTTAGGTCTAAAAATACTGATAGACATTTTTGTCCATTGTCTAATTTTGAAGAAACTGATTTAGTAAAGGCGGCAGCCGCATCTTCCGTGCTTTTACCTGATCTGAATCCAAATTGAGACCTAGATAGTAAGTTAAATTTTTCGAGGTAATTCATTAGGCGTGTATTTAATGTTCAAGTTAATATATCGAGTATTACAATTACAATCGCAAGAGGTTATTATATTTTTTATATCATACGAAAGAGACTCAAATAGTATTTTTACTACTCGAAATGATAAAGTTTTATGTCTTATTTTTAATTGCTCACTGCAGGTTACTTAAAAGTTATCATAATTGCACGATAGTATTGGCTATTTGTAATAAAAACATTATTACTTACATTGAAGCAGGTAGTGAAATAATTAACGTGTACTGGTATTGTCCGTAAAGACACAGAGTAATACTCGTAAGTGATTGAGAGGCGGCAGACACAAACAGCAAAAAACAATAACAAAAGTAACGCAGATCGAATTAATTGAGTTTTCACACCACTAATGAATGTTCGATTATCATTTTTTAAATAATTGATGCAAGTCAGTCTCCTTACGAATGGTAAGAACTGGCGATGTATCACCTGCCCGGACGAATATTGTTCCATGCTTGATCCAAACAAACTTGTATCCATATTCTTTGGCTGCTTCGCGGGATTGACGAAATAACATCTTGTTATGTAACGTCAGGTGTTCATTCAGATATATTTTTTGTGGTAGTCCAGATATCTTTAGTTCATCCGATGTAATTCCTTTCCTTAGGCGAGCCGCCGAGATAATGTTGTCGCGGGTAATCTGACTTGCGAACTTGACTACAACATTCCTAGGGCGATTATTCTTTGGGTCTTTTTGCGCCACACGATGTATTGCTACTATATCTTGCCTACTTAGTGGTTGATTCATGGTAGCAGCAATGTTTTCCATGATGGTAACGAGATTTTCACCGCGTTTATTAGGCAAATTGTTTATTTCGTGCCCGTGCCCTTTGCTCAAAAGTTTCCATTAAACTTTCAAGTTTAGTAACTCTCCTCTCAGCAGTCCGCATGAACGAAACTTCTTGTTCAATTGAGGAGACACGTTTAGTTAAGTCTTCCGTTTCCTTGTGCAGGTCATCATATCTGTTTGAAACATATTCGATTGATAATTTAATATTCTCAAAGTCAGAAATCAACTTCGAAAATTTTTCATTTTGTCTCTCAAAAACAGACTCCAGCTTAATTGCCTCCTGAAATGTTCGAAGTTCGCTGCGAAGGTCGAAGTCCTTAGTACTGGTCGCGCCCTTACGTACGGTCACATGCTGTGGAGGTGAGCCCATGTCCATTATTGAATCATCAGTCTTGTCGTATGATTCGTTCATTCTAAAGTCTCTGTACAGCGAGTTAATCTATGTCCGATGTACTACGAACTACGAACTCCCACTCGGTATTACCACAGCGATGAGCAAATGAGACAAAAAATTAGGAACTTGTCTCTTTTCCCCGAGGTGGTGAAGAGCTGTTACCGCAAAAATGTCCTCGCTCGCTGGCAACAAAACGGAATAACCACACTGTACTGCGATTTGCAATACCAGTACTTGTGACTTTCACAATAATGATGATAATGACTTAATCACTGCGTGCAATTTTATTAATAAATTTGCGACGCGTCTGCACTCCAGTAATCTCCAGTTCGAATGAACCATCTACATCTATGACATCGCAGCAGGAGTTTCATATGGATCTGTTCTGGGACCTTATCTTTACACACTGTTCACAGCGGATCTTCCAACCAGTAATTAAGTAACTACAGCTATTTATGCAGACGATACCGCTATCCTAGCCAGTCACACAAAGTCTGAAGTCGCTTCCGCCATGCTCCAACATCACCTAGATAAGATCGATAATTGGCTTAAAACATGGAGAATCAAGTCTAGTGCCTTCAAATCCCAGCAAATTACATTCGCCCTACGACAAGGCAACTGTCCAGTGGCCACCCTGGGCCATGAAACGCTCCCACACGTTGACTGTTAAGTATCTTGGGTTTCACCTTGATCGGCGACTCACCTGGAAAAAACACATAAAAGCGAAACGAGACGAAATCAATATAAGATTCAGAAGTCTAGATTGGCTACTCAGCAGAAAATCACATCTGTCTACGGAAAGCAAACTGCTCTTATACAAGGTTGCAATCAAACCAATTTGGACCTACGGCTTACAATTGTGGGGAAGCTCTAGTCACTCGAACATAGACGTTCTCCAACGCTGTCAAAACTGCATCCTTAAGTTCATTCTAAAGGCCCCATGGTTCATCGCCAATTCGGAAATTCACCATTTTGCTAATATCCCCACAGTCAAGGAAGAAATTGGGAAAACAAGCACTCAATACAAGGCGCGATTAGCAATTTACCCAAACGAACTGGCTTGGAAGCTACTTGTTAACAACCCAGCAACAAGACTGGAAAGAGAGAATATCCTGGAGCTGGATGAGAGATTTGTTCCCAGCTGGAATGTAAAGATTGTTATTGGACAATGATCTTCTAACGCCCTGTAACCTTCAACCCACCTGCTTATAGTACTCGTACCAGTACTGATTGCAGATAGTCAAATAACAAAAAAAAAAGTTTTGTTTATTAGAAGTGCATACACGACAGGAATTATGTTTGTATAATTTTTAGTTGATGCAATGGCCAAATGCAAAGTTTACAAATTACAAAAAAAAAATAGTAAAAAGCGAACTTTGGTACTCTTGCATGAGACGAGAACCGTTGACGAGGACGAGTGTCGTCTCCGGCGAGCCCGAGACTAGAGGCTCTCGAATCAGTGCCGACGCCGACGGCTGAAACTTCCCGCCGAAATGACCTAACTCGTAGTACTACTTCATATGAAAATGTGGACAAACGTTACCACAAAGACGGATAATCTTTGCGATAGTGATATAAGGCTCAAAATAAATTGAAAATGATAACATACAGGACCGGTGATTCCGGGCGCCACGACGCGAGGTAAAGTAGGGGTTGTGTATCTGTTTGGTGACTCTTTAGTCGTGTATTGTTTCTACATGCCCGAACCAACATTCCTTTCAGGCTGTGTCTTCTCTTAATACCGACACTCTCGTTGTGATCAACTCTCTTACTTCTCTCACGGTTGCGAAGGCGGCCAGCGAACGTTACTCACGCGGTCGAGATGTGAGCGGAAGGCTCGCATTTCGACCGCGTTTATTCCCACGCTATACCAAGCTTTCCTTAATTAACTTATTTAAGTTAGTTCCATAAGTTAGTGTTAATTAATTAGTTAAGTTTATCATAACGTAAAAAGTAATACGATATATGATATGTTACAAAGTGAGATCGCCTTCATTGAAGACGGGCGGCGAGCTCAGTGACGTCGGTTTCATTTAATAGTTTGAGTTTGAAGTGTGTTCTACTTTCAGCTCCCCTCGCCCTCCCGCTTCGCCGGGCGGCCGGCGAGCGTCCGGCGGGCGACGGGCGACGACGGCCGGCCGCGGCCCCTGCCCTTCGTCCTCCCCGCCGCCGTCGCCGAGGCCGCCGCGACGGCCCGCGCTCTGGTGGCCTTTCATACAGATTTTTGTCCACAATAATGATTAAATAAATAAATGTATATATTTTTTTATTTATTATAAGGTCTACCAACATTTTTACAACAATGACTTATGTCTAGGAACATTACATAATTAAACTAAGAGTACAGTGTAAAAACATTAATAGGCATACACAACATAGTGAATGCAGAGTAAGATCTGCACTCAATACAGGCACGTATTTTAACACCGTTCCGAATAATAAATTTTAAGTTTTAATTTTCAAAGATTACAATAATTTGAAAGTTCTTAACTACGACAATGATTTAAAATCATCAGTGACGTTTTGAAAGAAGTTAAAGAGTCAGCCCACAAATCAATACTGCCGGAGGACTTTTAAAACTTATTAAATTCATCACAGAGTCTATGAAAAATGCACTGTGTACCCAAGTTATTTCTACAATATTGCAAAAAGAAAGGCTTAAAGTTTGTAGGTCTAGAATTTTGTCGAGGTACTCTGAAATTAATCGATTAAGAGAATCGAACCCAAAATGTATCAGCCTGTCATCGTATGAGCGCTGTTGATACCTTTTGCCCTGGTGAATCGTTAAGAAATACAAGATTTTTTTATTTTTTTTTTCGAGTTTTCAATGTGGCACTTATAATTTGGGTTCCAAACACTTGAGCAATATTCCAATGAGCTTCTAATTAACGAAATGTACGAGTATGTAAATTTTAAAGCTGAAAAGTTTTCGAAGTGCTTGCAATTTCGCCAAATAAAGCCGAGCAGTTTTAAGTTTTTGGAAATGATGTAGTCAAAATGTTTTGTAAAGGTAACTTTGTTATCCAAAATTATACCGAGATTACGTATAAATAAGTAACATCTTCAAGAGTTTTGGAATTTATGCTATAAGAAGTATGAAGAGGAGAATGTCTTCTTGTGAATTTTATGTTTACATTTATCGAAATTAAAAGGAAGCTTGTTTCTTTTCGACCAGTCTGCTAATTGGTCGAGGTCCTCTTGCAACAGCAATGATTGTCATTATAGCTACGGACAGTCCTAAATATTTTTAAATCATCTACAAACAACAAACATTTTGAATTACGTACAACTTGTGTTAGATTGTTTATAAAAACTAGAAAAAAAATAGGACTTAAATGAGAACCCTGAGGGACGCCCGAAGAAACATGAAATGGGCTTGATTCCTAGCCGCAAATCACCACTTTTTGAGTTCTGTCATTTAAATAAGAACGGCACCAATCCAATAGCGTACCATGCACACCGACCGTCCGAAGCTTCTTGATATCATTATTAAGTGATCAACTTTATCAAACGCTTTGCTTGTATCAGTGTACACAACTTCCACTTGAAGACGTTGTCAATATCATTCGAAATGTTGGATACATAATACCAAAGATTACTAACCGTAGACATTTTCTGGCGGAAGCCATGTTGTTGGGGCGTTAGAATTGACTTCAAGTGATAAGCGAAGTGAGGGTAAACCAAAGATTCGAAGAGTTTTGAGAAACCACCTAACAGTGAAATAGGGCGATCTCTCCATCTTTAGAAATCGTCAATACGTCATCTTCGTGACAGAAAAGTATCCGTAGACAAGGAATAATTGAATATGATACTGAGCGGATTCGATACGAAAAATAAAACTGGATGCGCAGTTGCGTATAAACACTGCTGAAATACAATCAGGACCTGCTCCTTTATTGTATCCAATTTCATCATTGCTTTTTCAATACAGCCGACGAATAAGAAAACATTACCCAGTACATTGTTGGATGAGTCTAGATAATCAGAGTCGCCGGCTAATGTAGGTTCCGGTTTATTTGTGACATAAACGCTAGTTACATCACTCATACTTGCGAGATATTAAATTAAATATTATATTAACATGTAAACAGAAATAAAAACACGCTCCGAGTTCCGGCAGCCCTCACAATGTTAACTATTACCGGACTCCAAGTACAGGCCGCCGTCGCAGCGGTGCACACGCGTATCACTACTTTGTGGTAGGTCAGTTATTTGTTATGCACTAAGCCTGTAGAAAAATATTCACTACAGCTCGACGGCACACAAATATCATCGGATTTAGTCACTTTGGCAGTTTATCTTGACACTGTGAATTTATTTATACGACAATAATAATAACACTAACACTGGTCGTATTCAACAACTAAAAACTTTCACTGATCAAGGAGAAAATAATAAACTATTCGGAGCAGTACAAAACATGCCCTGTGTGTACGACGGACAGTCACCGACCTCTTTATCAAAAACTGTCCTATATTTTTATACGCAAACATTGTTGGTGAAACGTCGTGCAGACGCCAACCTTTACAACGAGCGGCGGAGGAGCCGCGCGGCGGGGATCTGGCGGCGTCTCGGCACAGTGTGACCCCTATCACTAGCGCGGCGGGGGTCGGGGACGCTCGTTGTAGTTCCGAGGTGGCGGTCACACGGCCTCAACAATAATGTGACGCCGGTCTGGAGCGGGGACCGCTGTCGGCGGTGTCTATCGGCCGAGCGCCGGCCGGCACTGAGCGCGCGGCCTGTGAGCCGTCATCGCGGCCGAGAGACCCTCGCGGGTCCCGCCGCGCTGCTGATGCGTCAGGAATCCCCTGCGAACGTGTCGTACTCGCAGGTCGTCGACAATAAAGCCGGTACATCTTATTAAATTTAATTATACCCAGACGTCGATAAGAAGCCAGCTTCTGGACGAAGAATACCAGAGCACGTCTACTAAATGCTTGGCTTTGCTACGAATAGAGCGGCGAGCCGCTCCCGGCTGTCGAGCGAAGTGTCCACGTGCGCTTGTTTTTACAAATGTAACAAAATGTAAGTTTGTGACGGCGAATAATTATATTCACAAACATAATGTTTATTTAACCATCACTTACACTCATACTCGTAATAACCGAGTGACGGGGGCGCCCGCTCTCAACACTTGCACTCCTCGACGTGTTCGTAGTTCATCGTCAGTGACCAGTCGTCCAGTTTTACTGTTATTTAATAATAACAAGCATCCACATTTCATTAATTCAGTTATTTATTTATGCAACTGTTGCATAAATAAATAGCTTAATTTTTACTTAACTTTAATGAGGAGTCGAAATACGAATGTCGGTGTTGTCGAATGTGACAAGTGTGATTGATTTAATTTTGATAGATGAACGTCTACGGAACTCGTTCAGAGGTCTCACTCCTGAAACTCACTGGTCGTAAGCAGACTTGTGGCTGCGGGCACTGGCGAGTGCGTGTTCCTTTCTGAGATCAGGTAAGAATACGAAATGTGTCTGCGAACCGGCGTAGGATATGAGATATTTCAGGCCAAGTAATCTTGTCTTCGCCACATTTAGTTTCAGACCGCCGTTCTGAAGGGACTCTCTCCAAGCATTGTGTCTCATGCTGGCTGAAACTACGTCTAACGAAATTGCGCTGAACAAAAACGGACTAAGAACATCCAAACTTACAGCCAGATTTCTTGCTTCCTGAACTTGTGCAACGGTGTTTACTAAAATTTTCAAGATAGAGTTATTATTATACGTTATAATATCAACCTGTTTTTCGAACCAAAAACCATGAATTTTGATTTCTTTAGATTCAGAACCAATAAATTGCAGACCAGCGAGAAATAGCGACTAAATTCTCATAATTTTTTTCAACAACTTCAAATATCCTGCTTGGGGTCTCAGAAATATATATCTGAACATCATCAGCATATAAGTGATATTTACAATGTTTTATTGCTTTTACGATGTCAGAGCTGTAGATGATGAACAGAGGAGGTCCAAGAATTGATCCATGATTCACTGGTTTACAAGGGATCTGAAAAGACTGGGATACAAGGCTAAGACCGTTATCTTGTGAAAGTTTCACAGCCTGCGACCTTCCAGTGAGATGACCTGAACCATGAGCTAGAGGGGGAATCCAATCCATAATAAAATAGTTTAACTAGTAGAAACGGAATGTTCAGATAGTCAAACGTACGGGAAGAGTCTAAGTGCCAAAATAGTGCCATGTCCGCTATCTTGTGCTGCGAGAATATTGTCCGTGACATCTAAAAGAGCTGTCATTTTCCAACGGTTTTTACGATATCTAGATTGACACACTGGAAGTAATCACTTCTTTCAAAATAATTTATTAACTGGCTGTATACAGCCTTCTCCAGAACTTTGGAAAGAAATGGCAAAATGCTAATTGGTCGGAGGTCAAGATCAGCAGGATTCGTAGTCTTGGGTAACAGAGTAACCAATCCATTTCTCCACTGATGGGGTACAGCGCCACTAATGATAGATCTGTTAACAATTTCAGTGAGAATGCCTAAGTACTGTAGCAACTGTAGATTTAGTGCTGTAGCAACGTCGGTAACTAAAAACAGAAATTGTGTTCATGTCACTGGACGCGAACGCGAGTTGCGGCGACTTGCGGTTGTTTTAAAGTAAAATGCATATGCGTTTTAATTATTCCCATTGAAACAATCTTTTTTAGGGGGAGCACTAGAAAAAAACATTCTCAAAGTGGGCGGTGCGCGAAATAGGGTTAAGAAACTATGTAGTGTACAATGAGCCTTGAAATGTGAATGTACCTACGAGTATCAACTATCTACTTTAGAAATTCATCTCTTGGGGCAATTACAATAACAAATACAGATGAGAAGATATGAATTTTAGGATCAACAATGCACGAGTGACTGGTATTGCAAATGTCCATAAGCTACGGTAACTGCTTGCCATCAGGCAGACGGTACGCGTGTTTATTACCTTGATGTACGCATTAGTTGAAACTGTTGGACGTATTTTAATAAAATCTTGTACGGTGCAAGCTCATACCAGAAGACAACATGTGGCATACGGACTGGATGAAAGCTTCACTATTGACTAAACCCTAGTAGAGTTAGGTAATGTCCCTTCCTTCTTCTTCACTTCTCCGTTTATCAGTGTGGCTTGATTCACTTGATTAATTTAGTCGGTAGAAAAGCTCTCGAACTGGTATGTATCACAAAATTAGTGTTGCCCATTGCAAAAACAATAGACATAGTAAAGATTAACCAAATTAATAAAATCAACTTGACAATATTTTAAAGGCACTGTCTGTCAAGATAGATATAAATAATATATTGTGTGCATTCCTCTTTGATGAAATTAATATTATTTAAATTTAATTTGCCTAGGTACTGGAGCACAATATACACACATCAAAAGTGTCTAGGGATCAACATATATTTTTGCAATAACTTTTCTCCTGATTGATATTAATTAAAATTTTCTTTAAGGATTCATCAAATAAAGTGTTTTCGTTTGTCTACAGTAACGATAAACCAAGTCACCTTTGCATTAATAAAGAAATTTGCAATTTTCATAATAAAGGGATTTTTGACATTTGAACCACTAACATTAAAGTTCGAAAAAAAGACTGAAATAACAGTTTTCTTTAAAATTTTATTGGGTAACTTAAACAATTAATAATCCGTGTTTCTACCGCGAACACTAACAACACAAGAACATCGGTTTGGCATACTCAAAATGAGTTCATCCAAATCACGCTGTGGAATGGCCGCCCATGTTCGTTGGAACAACAAAAAAGGTCTTCTTGCGACTGGATACCCTCCATATTCGGCAGAGCTCTTCTCTGTAGCATATCCCATGCATGCTCAATCGGGTTCAAGTCTGGCGACTGAGCAGGCCAGGGCATGACATTGATGTTAGCTGCGGCGAGAGTCTGTCTTACAACTCTTGCGGTGTGCGGTCGTGCATTATCATGCATTAACTGAAATAAGGGACCGATTTGCACTTGTAGAGGAACGATGACGTCTGATACAATCGTCTCAGCATAAATTTGAGCGTTGAGGTTGCCTCTGATCCAAATCAACTCAGTTCTTCCGCCGATCCAAATACCCGCCCATACCATGATGGTTCCACCACTATAAGGATGGACTTCCTGGCAGGATTTTAATCGCTGTTGGCGTCCAGGGGTTCTCCAGTATCGTATACGTCTTGTATCCGGTCTCATACCAAAACGAGACTCATCAGAAAAGCACACGAAACGCCATTGTTCTTCTGCCCAATTTCTGTGTTCAAGAGCCCATTGATATCGAATCCTACGATTGTGCATTGCTATAGGTGGTACCCTTAGCGGTCTTCGGGAATGAAGGTTCACTTCATGCAAGCGGTTTCTGACTGTTTGGTCGCTAATTAAGTTCCCTGAAGAGTGATGAAGCGTCACGGCTAACATCATGGCGGTTATTGTTGGAGCTCTTCGAGTTGTGATTTGAATGTATCGGTCTTGTCTCCGTGTGGTGCAGCGATACCGTCCTCCATGGCGCTCAGCCACGGTACCAGTGCTTCGGTAACGTGTCCAAAGTCGACTGATAACACTCTGACTTGTATTCAGAGCTAAAGCCACAGTACGTTGCCGGGAACCAGCTTCTATCATTCCCACGGCTCTGAGCATTTCTTTACCAATAAAATTTACCCAATAAAATTTTAAAGAAAACTGTTATTTCAGTCTTTTTTTCGAACTTTAATGTTAGTGGTTCAAATGTCAAAAATCCCTTTATTATGAAAATGGCAAATTTCTTTATTAATGCAAAGGTGACTTGGTTTATCGTTACTGTAGACAAACGAAAACACTTTATTTGATGAATCCTTAAAGAAAATTTTAATTAATATCAATCAGGAGAAAAGTTATTGCAAAAATATATGTTGATCCCTAGACACTTTTGATGTGTGTAAGTTGATATATCGACAGTCCAATATAAATGTAGGTACCTATATAATATACGTAATCAAATTCAAATAGTTTATTTATCCCCACAAATTACAAGTAAGTACCTATGTTGAAAGTCTAGTATAGAAAATATATCTCCACAATTTATATAGAAAATATATAAGATAATAAGTAGGTATATAGAAAATACAATTTGTGGGAGATCTGGTACTTTAAACTAAGCCGGGGTTTGATTTTTTTAAAAGCACCAGGTATATAATAAAATATAATAGGTTTATATTGTTATTATTACAATAAATGATTATAATATCTATCCATACTTACGACTATAGTATTCCTTGTGAGAACAACATAATCTGTTTTCGTATCCATTCTGAGCACCCGGAAACTTATTTATTCTTTGAAACATCGGCGACCACGAGAGCGGCGCGGCGGCGGGGCCGGGGATGAAACAGTGTCTAATGCTGTGTGTGACACTTGCCGGCTCGCACAGTTTATAACCCTGCAGTGGTCGCGTTCCAAAGATCACGCGTAATCACGTGGATTACAAATGTAGGCCAATTGGTTTTGGCGGTTTTGAAATGAAATGAAATCATATGATTATCCCTGCTGAGGAAGTATGTTCACTTCACAGAAAACCGCAGCAGGCTAACGAAACGTAGGAACTTTGTTTTGGCGGTTTTGAAATGAAATCATATAATTATTTATTTCTAAAATATGACAAAGTAACTTAATTACAAATAAAAATCAAACATAAATCGTTAACAGTCTTGTTCCAATAGGGAGTAAGTGACTCAATATCACCTTTAGAGCCAAAGCCAATCTCACCTGCACTTAGTGCACTCTGCCAATTTAGCAAACAAGTGTCGCCCTGACCACTGGCGTCATGGACGTACCGTACGCCTCGCGCCGGCGGCATGGTTATTCTTTTTATACGTTTATAGGGTTCCGTACCCGAAGGGTAAAACGGACCCTATTACTAAGACTCCGTTGTCCGTCCGTCCATCCATCTGTCCGTCTGTCACCAGGCTGTATCTCATGAACCGTGATAGTTAGACAGATGATGTATTTCTGTTGCCGCTATAACAACACATTATGTATTATTTAGTTTATATTTAGTTACAACAAATACTGAAAAACAGAATAAAATGAATATTTAAGGGGGCTCCCATACAACAAATGTAATTTTTTTGCCGTTTTTATAGATTTTTTGTACGGAACCCTTCGTGTGCGAGTCCGACTCGCACTTGGCCGGATTTTGTTATATTTGTGATATTAAATATATTTTTTATATTTAATATTATAAGTACAAATATGAATAAAGAAGATAATTAAATAAATGAGGGAAATAATAATAATATCCCCTAAAGTAGATGGGTACGCACTAACTCATTTAAATAGTACTACTACGGATTACATTATGTAATTCACGAGAACACTGCAGGGTTAATAAAGCGGCGTTTTTGTCGGTAAATTACAGGCAAATTACCAAAATATAAAGTCTAATTTGTCTATTCGCTCGACACTCTGACGCCTTTGTATGGCGCAGCCTTGGCACGTTCCGTCTCATGTCATTTTTTTTATATTTGTGCGGTTTTCTTTGTCGGCACCACAGCTGCAGCGACACTGCCCTGGCGGTGTAAATCGAACGCTAGGTGACCTTGTCTTTTTATTTTTTTATTTTATTTTATTCTGGACAACAACAGCAAGTACAATAAAATATAATTTAAACAATGTTCCTAAGGTTATGTTAAGTTATTGTACAGCCAACACCGTTATCCACAAATATACTTAAATAGTGTTACAAACAGATGGAGCTAGAAACAGTAACTAAGCGACACTATATATGATTAAATATTATATACAAGCATTTTACAAAGACTTGAGAATATCAATGACCTGTCTTTTAAATACAAGCTTAGATGATGAAAAGTGGTGCACGCATACCAGCATTAGTTTTACAGTTCTGAAGCATAAATAAGCGATGAGGATATTTATCACGTATACGATGAGAACTACTAGGGATACGATAATACACTTGATTAATTAAATTTACACAATCAAATTCATTATGACACAACTTTAACAAACACATAGAATCAAGAAGTAACCTTCCATTTCTCAAAGAAAGAATTTTAAACTTATTTAAAAGATCAACATAAGGCAATCGTGAATGATAGCATTTATAATAAACATTACGAAAAAATTTACGTTGCACAGATTCTATTTGATCTATATAAATATTATACAGGGGCTTCCATATAACAGTGGCATATTTTAACTGCGATCTAATTAATGAAAAATATAAATAAATATATGTGGGTGGTCTCTTAAAATGTAGACATGTACGCATAACAAATCCATAAAGTTGATACGCTTTATTCGTGATAAGGTCAATATGTAAATTTAAATGCAATTTTGAATCTAGAAGAATTCCAAGATCTTTAATAACAGATAGTTTCTCAAGAGGTGAATTACATAAACTATAAGGTATGCTGTATAAAATTGATTTTTTTCGTATAGGTTATAGATTTACTTTTTGAAATATTCAATTGCAATTTATTGTCATAACAGTACATGGAGAGACGATCCAAATCTAGCTGTAACTTAAAGCAGTCATCTACACAAGTAATTTTTCGAAAAACTTTTAGATCGTCTGCATATAGAAGAAATTGATTATTTTTAAAACAGTCACCTATGTCGTTGATAAATAGCACAAATAACAAGGGACCCAAAATTGAACCCTGAGGCACCCCAGATAATACAGTTATGGCTGCAGAAGTAAATCCATTAACTACAACTTTTTGGGTTCTGTGCAATTTGATCCAACCTGCTTTGTGTGCTTCCGCCACCAATTAGTTCATGCGGCCTAGCGCCGGCCGGCACCCACCCACTACTGTTAGTGCGTGCTACATGCCGACGCTGCCATGGCTGCTCCGGTAGTCTCTGCCTCTGCTGCTGCGGTCGTCCGCCATCTGGAACAGAATCCGCATGCCCCCGCCACCACCGTCGCTGCCACGACTGGCCTGGTCGTCGCTGCGACACGTGTTTCGCCTCTCTACGAGGCATCATCAGGCGTTGTAGACGTTAATCGTAAGAATAACATGCTACAAGTGACAAATCCATCGCAGTGCCGTCCCTTATATTGAATTGAGGGTGGGGGTGGATGGTGTGAGCGAAAAGATGTTTAATAGTGCGGAATGGTTTACGTCAGTCTGTTTGTTCATGAGAGTAATTTTAGAATTTTTATGTTTATTAATTTCTAATTGTTCCCTAATATTTAGTTTTAAACCTTTGTCCATGGTGTGCAAAATTTGATATGTATTAGTGGGGGATAAGTTATGTCCTTTGTCTATGAGATGCTCGGCGAAGTGTGAGCATCTCATAGACAATTAGAAATTAATAAATATAAAAATTCTAAAATTACTCTCATGAACAAACAGACTGACGTAAACCATTCCCCACTATTAAACATCTTTTCGCTCACACCATCCACCCCCACCCTCAACTAACTAACTAACAAAAAAATTTTGTTGCCATATTCGGATTAATCATTATTATTTATTCTATTTTTAGTACAGACAGAGTCAGCATCGCACGAGTAACAACCAACCCTGATGTTGCAAATGTCCATAGACTAGGCTGACGGCTTACCATCAGGCAGACCGTATGCTGGTTTATAAAAATATTTATGGAAACAAGATCTCTTTCCATAATACTAAATTAAGAGATTGGTAATATTAAGAAATTGCCTACAATAGGACGTGTTATCACAATCTAAGGCGGATATCTATATATATAAAACTGGAGTTCCTGACTAATTCACTGACTCATCAACTCCGAAGCCAAACTCTTGAACCTAGAAAGCTGAAATTTTGCAAAGAGGTTACTTTTATAATCCTCACGAGAGTGAAGAGGGGCTTGACAGTTTGTATGGAGTTGAAAAATTATTTCAAGTTAGTGACTTGTAACTTTAAAAGATACTCTTTATTAAAATCCAAAAAAGTATTTTCAATAATTCCACCCGGGTGTAATGGAGGTCAAAAGTATTTCTTGGACTAAAAGTTGAATTATAAAGAAATTGTTATTTTTTAAAGTGAACTGCTTTACACTGTAAATATACTCTCAATCAAGACGTCAAATAAGTAATTTCAGTGTTTTTCAAAATTCCACCTTTAGGGGCTGAAAAGCGGGTTGATAGTTTGTATGGAGCAGAAAACTTTTTGAAGTTAGTGACTTGAAACTTTGTATAGATACTCTTTATTAGAATCAAAAAAATTGGTTTCAACGTTTTCAAAAATTCCACCCTTAGCGAGGTGAGGCGAAAAGGGTGAATAGAATAGAAATGGAGTTCCTGTCTAATTCACTGACTCACCAGTCGGTTCCTTTTGTAATGCATATGAGAGATAAGAAAGATTTTTTTGAATTTCAACCCAGGCAGATATTTTTTTAAGTGGCTTGAAACTTTTATGTTTTTAAAATAGGCAATATTGAGAATAAAGAGGTGCTTTGAGTGTATACAGCCAGTATCAAATAGTTAATGAAAACCGAACAGGCCGTGACATATCTTCATTACTACACAAATAAGGATATTTGATACTTTTACTAACTATTATATTATATACTAAATATAACTATATATAATGCCGACTGTGCTAAAAAATAAGAAGTAAAATAAAAGTAAGTAAAACTGCTGAAATTCCAAAATCTACGCGTGCGAAGCCGCGGGCATAAGCTAGTTTACAATATTCTCAGGCGAGCCCGCTACGGGTGTTGCGTCTGACAAGGCATTCGCAAGCGCGGGGGCCGGGAGGTAGCATAGGCGAACGCGCAGCCATGCAATTCTCTAAGCGACTCGTAATGGCTGTGTGCGTCGCTGTGATCACAGATGTCACAGCTTTGACATCGTCTACTGCGATCACGGCTACATTATTTGGTATTCTATAAGGCTGTAAGCGTACGCGAGGCTGTTTGCCTTGTAGAATTCCAATTCCAAACGCAGCCTTGCGGCGCTAGTGTCGCACAACCATGAAAAGCGACACTAAGGAATTGCAATTTGGTGTTAAACAATAAATAAATTATCCGTTATCACTGGTGTCAACCACGTCTCGACAAGAACTATGATGTCGTAACATTCTGAGAGTATATTTGTAAATAAAGTAATAAGTTTTGTTCTTATTCCGCGGCAGTTTTGATAATAAATAGATACCTAATCTTATATCATCCATTATATTATAATACGTAAATAATTATATTTTGCTTAAAAAGGATTGGATTTGTACGAGTATATTGCTAGAAAGGGAAGGATTGTAATAAACATAAATACGTCGGAGGTGTATGTGTTCCACGAATGAAAATTAAAAATAATGGATTTTATTCTTACGGTATAAGTACGAGTATGTAGTCGTGTATAATTTTCAACAAAGATCGTATGAGAACATTGTACGTGACTGAAATTAGTATTAGTTGAAACTTGATGTATATACTATTTGTAACTGAGAGTGGAAAAAAATTGCACGCAGTATATAAATCGTAAAAATAAGAACTTTGAGAATATTATTATGTAATATACATAAATATTATATAGTTTTGAAATCAGATGTATGAATATGCAATTCAACAGAGATTTATAAATATCCCACAACATGAACACTATAAAATAATATTAACCAAGAGAACTGCATTGTTATACCAGATTATGTGTATTGTAAAAGTACGAGTGTAACAACAAGCGCCTACGCAGAAAACAGCACAGGCTAATAATTTAATCGATGAAAGTAATATCTTATTGCAAGTATTTATTGTGACAACGTGAATCAAATAGAAATAGAAGACCACTTACCAACTCAGGATTAAACATACTTTCTTTTTTCATGTAGTGATACAACCTATCATTACGTAAAAATCTTTTGTGATATTCGTTAATTATTATACTTAAGAAGGTAGTAGTTATAAACCCGTGTAGCGTGATCAAAGTATACAGTAACAATGACAACATAGACTTAAGTAAGGTTAGACAGGCGTTAAGATAAATTACCTCAAGACACATAACACACACGCAAATCGTAGAAGTGAGAGCGAAGTCACAATGTTTATGAGGAGATTTTGCTAAACTTAGCCAAGTCAGCCATGGACCTAACAGCAAACACAGGTGACGTATCACTAGCACGAACAAGAACAACTCCATGCTTAATCCACACATATCGATGATTAACTTGCTGGCCGCTTCTCTGGCTTCTCGAAACAGCGTTTTATTTTTCAACGTTAAATGTTCATTTACGTAAATTCTCTGAAGAGACCCGGAGATTTTAAGCTGTTCTGTCGTAATTCCTTTGGCTAAGCGAGCCGCCGTTATACTTTCATCTCGCTGACATCGGGTGGCAACCTTTAGCACTATATTTTTTGGATGAGCGCTGTCCGTGTTTGCTTGAAGCACACGATATACTGAAATGATATCTTGCTTGGCTATAGGTTTTTTCAGCGCAGTTCCAAGATCTTCAATTAAGGCGACGAGATCCTCTCCTCGTTTTTCTGGCAGATTTGAAATTTCTACATTGCACAGACGAGCCTGTTGGTCCATGTTGTCTATTCTGGATTCTAAATCTAACAGTCTACGATCATTGCCTTCGCAGGTACAATACCTACTTTCCAGCGCAGAAATTCGCTTATGAAGTTCATCGGCCTTAACATTAAAATCATCATAACGATCACTAAGAAATGTCGCAGCATTCTGCACTTTATTTACTTTCACACTCCTCGATCAGTCTCGATGTTCTTTCGTCCTGCTTTGCGAACAATTTTGAAGTTCGTTAAAATCTTCACGCAGTTTACTGGAAGACGAGCATTGCTTATTTCGCTGCGTGACGAAAGCCGTAGTAGACATATCCTGAATTAGTATCTGATTTTCATCAACAGACATGCTGCTGTTGTTGCCTTGCCCTCTCTGAGTAAAGGTTGTGTTCATCGATGTCATGTTGTAACTTATGTCCGATGGTTAATAGATTCAGGCGTTACTTTGCTAAAGTCAAATTTACAGGCAATTTGATCTAAACTACTTTGTGTGCTTCCGCTCCCGATTAGTTCATGCGAACTACTGCCGGCCGGCACCCACCCACTACCGTTAGTAGATGCATGCCGCATGCTCCGGTAGTCTCTGCGAGTGTTCGCCATCTAAAATGTGAACCACACTCTACTTATTTTATTTATTTGATTAAAGCGATAGGTATTTATTGTTTATATTACTAAATACCAAGTCTAAATGTAATAATCAATACAATACTTTTGATGTTATAATTATATGGTTTTGTTACCGACACTGGGGATGGGGAACGTCTATCAAATTCGGTATTGAAACCAAATACTCGTAACACCCAAATCTCAGTTTGACTTGACTGTAAGATGCAAGAGGCTCGCAGGCTTATTCTTGTTCTTGCTCAAATCTTGCAAGGGTCAGTCTTGGTGTTGCTACAATTAGGCGGTCTTGGTCTTAGTGTTGCGAAAATTCAAGAACAAGACCGAGACTGCAAGACCAAGACCGATTTTGGGCAACACTACACAAAATAAGTAGGTAACAAGTCCTTCGTAATTAATGAATCATAATAACAGTACAAAAAAATGTCTGAAGCGACCAGACAGGCTTCGCATGTGGCAGGAAGCCGCGGCGCGCCGCACAGTGGGCTGAGATTGCAAAGTTGGGACTTAAGGGCTGAAATTTGATTTTTAGTATCTAGGCATATATTTAAAACGTTTTTATTCTTTGACTTTTTTATATTAAACTCGTAGTTTCGGAGATATAGCCATTTCAATTTTGTATGAAAAAATCATATTTTTTTTGTTTAATAAACCATAAAAAAGGATAACAGAGTATATAAATGAACTGAAGCGGAAAATAATTTATACAAAACTGTGACTGAAGCATTTAAATAACAAAAAAATATATATTTGGCAGATATTGGCGAAATATAACTGTACTTAACATCTACTTTATCAGCAAAATCACTTTTAAATATTTCCTTAAAAAAATAAAATTAGTGTTCGATGTTTCCACCACCTTATGACGTCATTTGTTTTGACACTTATTTACGGAAAACAAGTGATAAGCGCGCCCGGCAACAACAAGTCATGACTTGTCGTAACGAGATTGGTGCATCGACAATGTACCGTTGCATTCCAATTTACAACCCACTTCAGTGTTCTATTAACCACCATAATAGACGCACTACTCCTACTAATCTACTATTGTTCATTATTACTATTGTTTGTTATTGTTCTACTATTGTTGTGTTATTAGTTCATTATTTACTTGTTAGTACTACGTTTGTGAAAATGTTACATGATTTAGTGACAAACCTTGATCTCTTCGTTATTCTAAAAACCAGTGGTAGTATTAAAAATAATAATAACTTATACAGCGAAATAAGGTCCAGACTTTTAGACGAGTTAAGTGATGAACACAAAAAGACCCTACAATGGTTTTGCGCAAAATATTGTTATAATTTAAATAGAAGATGGCAAAACGCTCATAGTAAAGAGAATGTATTCAAAACTAAAAATAGTGGATGGTTACAAGCAAATATCATATGGCCAGACTTTATCACATGTTTATTAGGTAATAATGAAGATCACTCAATACCCAGTACATCAACTCAGTTTGTGACATCTGAAAAAGTTTCTATCGGTATCTCTACCGAACAAAGCCCGAGAAAGCCATTTTGTGAATTAGCACCTAAACAGAAAAAAAGACGTGCTGAAAACTTTCATTTGTCTGCGGATGAAATAAAATATGCTTATTATGCGCAGTTAAAAGTAGATGTCAATGAAGAAATTGCTGAAATACTGGAACATTTACTTAAGAATCCACAAGATGTAAAAAAGTAAAAGAGTGCATATCCGTTGAAGAAAAAACACCTGCGTACTCTCCGGATGAGGCTTTGGGGTTATTCTTATCACTTAAGCTGACCAAGTGGCAATACAATACTTACAAAAGCTAGCAATATATTTCCATCTTATTATCAAGTGCAACACGCGAAACAGGAATGCTATCCACCAAAAGACGCTATCACAGTGACAGAAACCTCTGTGAAATTAAAGTTACAAGCTCTACTGGATATAACGATAATAAGAATAATGACGTTACTCGACATCGATAGTGATTGTAAAGAATTAACACTCATCAGTAAGTGGGGATTCGATGGTGCTTCTAATCAAGCCAATTACAAGCAAAAATTCCAAACAGACGACGAATCTTTAGAAAGTCAACATGATAATTCAAGCGTATTCATGGGTTTAGTGCCAATCAAATTGGTTTGCGGCGAACAAGTTATCTGGCAAAATGATTCACCAAATGCATCATACTGGTGTCGTCCAATCTTTTTCGAATTTGTGAAAGAAAACAAGGTTACCATATTACGGGAAAAAGTGCAATTGAGGAAGAGATTGCTAATTTAGTAAAGACAGAAGTTAGAGAAATAAAGATTTCGCACTCTTTATTAATGACGATAGATGGAAAAGCAATATCAATTTTATGTGACACTTCATCTCAAAGATGCGATATTTGTAAAGCCACTCCAACAGAAATGAATAATTTACCCCTAATTACGTCAAAACCGGCTGATGCAGATCTATGTAGATACGGATTATCATCATTGCACATTTGTATACGAATGATGGAATGCATTCTGCACATAGCTTACAGATTAACCATTAGGACATGGACTGTGAAGGGAGACAACAGGTGCATTATGGAAACCAGAAAGAAAGATATACAAGACGTTTTAAAACTAGAATGGGGCTTTTGATTGATGTAGTCAAACAAAGTCACGGCACAACTAATGACGGAAATACCGCTAGAAGATTTTTTGCAAATCCAAACATGACTGCTGAGATAACTGGTATCAGTGAGGATCTAATTAGGTTTGCAACCATTTTAGAGGCTATTTCATCGGACTACAATATTGACACAGTGAAATTTCTCGAATATGCTCAAGACACCATGAAACTCTATTTGGACTTATATAGCTGGTATTATATGCCTTCAAGTGTTCACAAAGTACTTATGCATGGCACAGCTATAATTGAAAGTTTTGGTCTAATACCAATTGGACAGCTATCTGAAGAAGCTGCCGAAGCCAGAAATAAAGACTTCCGCAGGTACCGCCAACACAATTCAAGGAAATGCAGCAGAAAAGCTACAAATGAAGATATTTTGAACAATTTATTGACCCGCTTTGATCCGTTAATATCTACAAAACGCCATGAGTTCTGCAGAAAACATAAAAATTTGACAAAATAAGCACAAAGTTTATTGATTTTTGAACAGGCATTTGATGATGACGAACAGGAAAATTTCGCATTCGTATGCGTGGATACTCTTGACAGTGATTAAATTAAAACTGATTAGCAGTTTTTGCGACCTTATTTAATTTATTAAGCCAGCAATAGGGCCTTCAGTTTGATCAGCTTAGCAGCAAAAGTATATGGAAACGTGATTGAAAGGAGAATGAGGGTGAAATCCGATGAAATGCTGTGGGACGCACAAGGAGGTTTCCGAAATAGAAGGGGATGTACGGATCAAGTTTTCTCGCTCCGCAATATCGTAGAGAAAAATCTGGCCATAGACCAGAAGGTTCTCTGCGGTTTTGTGGATCTTGAGAAAGTCTTTGATAGGGTTGTGCGAAAGGAACTGTGGGACATATTGCCGAGATATGGGATTGACGGTTCACTGCTCCGTGCTGTGTAGTCCACTTACAAGGATTGCTCAGCATGTGTGCGGATAGATGGTGGCATGTCACCCTGGTTTGATGTCAGAATTGGTGTCAAACAGGGTTGCATGCTATCTGCTAGGCTGTTTATCCTGTATCTCGATAGTTGTCTGCAGAGAATAAGGTCAACGAATGTGGGATTGCGCATGGGTGACCTAGTGGTGAACTGTCTGCTGTATGCAGACGATGCCGTGCTATTAGCAGATACACCATCTGAACTGCAAACACTGGTCACAACGATGAAAGACGAATGTATGGAGAAAGGCTTACTACTGAATGCGAAGAAAACAAAGATAATGGTATTTGAAAGAGAAGAATCCAGAACTAATGTAAGGAGTACAATTGACGATGAAGTGTTGGAACAAGTGGATGAGTTTGTATATTTTGGATGCGCTTTCAGCAGGGATGGAAGGTACACCGCAGATGTGGAAAGACGAGTGAGTGGTGGGAATAGTGTGAATGGAGCGTTGGGAAAACTTCTTGGCAGTAAAACCTGAGCCAGAAGGTACAACTCGCTATACACAATGCAGTGTTGGTCCCAACGCTAACTTATGGAAGCGAGAGCTGGGTATGACAGAAAGATCATGAAAGTAGAATAGACGCGGTCGAAATGCGAGCGCTGCGCAAAATTTGTGGCATAAGGCTTGTAGACCGTATTCGCAATGATGATGTTAGAAACAGAGTTGGTCTGAAAGAGAGCGTCGGTGTTAAAATAAGAAGAGGCATGCTCCGATGGTTCGGACATGTAGAAAGAATGCAAGATGAAAGAATGACGAAGCAGATAAACAATGCAAAAGTGGAAGGATGTAGGAGCCGGGGGAGGCCAAGACTTACCTACCCTGACCAAATTGATCGTGTTCTATCAGAAGGTGATGTCAGGAGCCCTAGAAACCGGCGAGCGTGCATGATAAGAGCAATGAATGTTAAAGAAGCGAGTGAGATATGTAAGGATCGAGTCACGTGGCGCTCGGTTCTCTCTGCCTTCCCCGCAAGGGATTTGGCCTGAAGTTATAGATAGATAGATTTAATTTATTACTTTTTAACTTTTTATTATCATTATTATTTTATCTATATTTATCTATTTTATTAGGGCATAGTCGTGACTTAGTGGATAAGGCGTTTTTAAATATGCTAAGTCTATTAGCGGCCGGTTTCGTTCCACCGTGCGCCGCGGCGCCGCCCGCGGGCGGAGCGCCCGCGGGCGCTCCGCTACGAGGTATGTTGTTGTGTGTCAACATTGACTTAGATAATGTCACTTTTAATTCAGATTGAATTTAGATAATGCATCTGATTTGAGTTGGGCTTAGGTCCAATTTTTTTATATAAGTATTATTTTTATACAACGTCACTGACACGTGTTTAAAATTGAACTGCAAGGGCATAGATTTTGCGCTACCTTTGTCACTCTTCGAGAAAATACTTTGTATAATGCTTCCGGGCCCGAGAGGTTCCGTAGGCGCAAAGGACCGCCGCCGCCACCGCCGCGCCGGTGGCCGCGGGAACTCGCGGCACACCCACCGGCGGCGTCGAGTGTAACGTTCGCACCTAATTAAATTAGCGTCGTCACTACGGAGGAGGCCGCAACTTCACGTCCGCATTCAGCTCCAACCACTGCATGCCTCAGCGTGTGCACGGCGCGCAGGACGCGGCGCTGAGCGGACACCAGCTCGTCTGAGGATCACCCTCCCGCCGTTACTCAACTATTGATAGCGAGTCGGGTGCATATTGAGGACGCTGCGCTTTAAAATGTTAATAAGACGTCGTAGTAGGTACGTGGTATCGAAAACGTGCGTTTCCCAATTATGTAAACACGCGGAGGGCCCGAGCGGCGCGCGCAGCGGGCGGCGGGCGCGGGCGGGCCGCTCGGCGGCGGCGCGGCAGTCCGCGGCCGCAGCGCGCCCCCGCACGTCGCCGTACAGCTGGCCCGAGCCGCCGCGGCCGACCCTGCTCGTGAACATGCTCGCTCGCCACTTCTCGACCGCACTCTGCACCTGCGGCCATTTAACAATTTGAATAGTTTTATAAGTGAGACAGAGTCGAACGCGCTCCGCGTCCGGCTACATCGTCGCCGGCCGCGACCGACGGTATGCGCGGTGCTTCCCGGAGGTACGTGGGACCCGCGAACGAACGTCGTCCGCCGTCGACTCGGGTCGCCGTGCGGGCCGTAGCTGCGTCGGAGCGGCGCAGGCCGGGCCGCCGGTGCCCGCGGCGGGCACCCCGTGTACAGTATCGATCGAGATGTGGTGACTCGCGACCACCACACACCACACCACGCCACGCCGCGGCGCCGCCTGCCTCCGCGCTGGCGCCTAATGAACCCGTCGCAATCGAACAGACTCGCAGGAACACGACCTCGGACGGTGACCTCCGCTTTAAAAACTCCGTTCGATTCAATTGCAAGGGAAGCGTTGCGTCGGTGACACATTAGAAGCCGTACGTGACCGCGGCCTCTCCTAACCCGACCAAAGTCAAGTCTGCTCGAGGTGACGATAAATCACGTCCGAGAAGGAGAGAGACGTTTCTTTGTTTGTTGTCCGGCCGTGGCGTGCCGCGCGATCGCTCGCAGGAGGCGGCGCCGGCCGCTGCACGGACCGCCCGCCTCGTGCCCGCGGTCCGCTCGGAGCGAGCTGCGTCGCCACCAGTAGGTATCGATAGCACCGGGAGGCCGCCCTCGAGGTACACTGATTTTCTTTAAGTAGGTCACGGGCCGAATCGCCGCTCCGATGTTAAGTGGCCACTTACCGCTAGTTTATTGGTTCTCTAGTCGCACATGCCAGCCATGCCCGTGCCGGCCGCGCGGTGAGGCCGCGTCGCTCGACGGGCTGGCAGCGGGCAGCCGGCCGCGGGCCGCGGGCCGCGGGCAGGCGACACGGAGCTCTGGCCGGCTGGGCGGCGCGGTATAAAGACGAGCCAGTGCGAGACGCCTGCAGTAAATAGCGCTATATTTTTACTTTGGAGAAATTAAATCCCGTTTTGTTTTATATCATACGTTTGGAAGTAACAAACGAACGTTCTAAACTATTGGCTGAATCTGCGCTCGATGCGTACGAACGCCATAGACATTTTCTATTTCCTTACAAAAAAAATATCCTTAAAAGCTTACTACGCGACGAGAGGTTGTTTGTTCAAACGAGTGCTCCCATTTATATCCAATTCGGATTGACCGATTCCCCAAACAATAAGTCGGGAATGCCTATTATGGACTTTTCGCCGTTATGACAAATACGGCATCTGTGGCCCGGAATACACCTTAGTAATGTTTTTCAGATTTTTCATAATGACAATAACGAATATATAACGTCATACACGTTCGTCAAAGGGATATATTCAAAGAACATTACGACGGCACAAGTATTGTTACGCATCATTACAAAACATTCTCTCGTTTTTCATTTTTACTATACCTACTGTCTGGTCACTTTACCGGATTATTGGCGAAATAAACTTCACGAACTTTTCGATAAACGCTAACACGGGGTTTTGTCGCATCACTTTAATGTATCCTACATATTTTATTTATGACATATGGTAACATACACCAAAAGTATTTTTACATAAATAATTAGCTAATAAATATACGTAACATATACATAATTTTTAACCGATTTAAAAAAGGAAAAGTTTATCAATTCGTTTGTATATTTTTTATATATGTTCAGGCATAACTGGTTCGGTATAGCTCCAAGATGGTCCCATTTTAATTTCATTGATATTGGTCCTTCCACTTCGGAGATGCACACATAGGAACATCTTAAAAAAAGGGGAAAATTGTAGTGACTAATCCTAAAATAAGGCAGGTACCCAGTATGGTCAAAGAGTTCCTCAACAGGCCGGACTTTGACTACACAAGGCACCTCTCTACACAAGGAACTCCTCAACGACAAAGAGCACGAATATGTAGTGATCAGTAGTATCAGGTATCAGGTCAAGATAGGTATCCAATTACTACAGAATTGAGGTGCGCGCCGCGAACACAAGGAGCTTCATACATTGACTGTAGTAACGACTGCAGGTTTAAAAAATATTCATTTCAATAAAAAGCGGGACTGACTTCATCTCGACCAGCAGCCGGCCTTCGTGCAAGCATGTTTCTGTCTCTGTGTCGATCACACGCGGTGATAACCGGAAGCGATCATCAGGCAGGCATCTCGAACCTTAATATACCTAAAGCTGGAAAGATCTCGTCTGGTTCTGCGTTCCGTCCACCTCGTGCTTTGATTTAAAACTCCGAGAGCTTTCGACTCGAATTTCATGTTCGTTTTCAATGATTGTACAAAACCGGACGATGTAGATGTAAAAACCAAGCTCCGCTTGGAAGTAAAAGCTATCAATTTGGTGAAAGCTAAATTTTCGAAATCTCGCACGAAAAGAACCCAGAAGTTCTCGTCGCACGAAAACTCTGTCACGCACATTAAACGCTAAGTGTGGCTGCAGTCTTCAACTCATACGGTAGAGCGGCAGCTGAACAGGCGGATCTCCGTGCACACGGCGACACGTACAATACGATTGAAGAGGCGATAGTGCGGGAACAAGGCCTCAAAGTCTTCGTCAAACATCTATTTGATGGGCAAAGTCAACTGAACTGGCGCCATTATTTTTACGAACGCTGAGATTCTGAGTGAGCTGGAGAAGTTGTACGAGCAGCTGTACACGTCGTCCTCGCAGCCGGGCAGCAGTGCCAGTAACGAGCCAAGAGCCGAACTGACCCGACCTGTATCGAACGTATCCCGGACGTCACTGCACGAGATTCGTATGGCTCTCAAACAACTTAAAAATGGGAAAACACCGGGCGAAGACAGAATGACGGCGGAGCTCATGAAAGCAGACATACAGAAGTGTGTGGAGTATAATTTGCCTTTACGGTTGGCGTATGTGGACTACGAAAACGCTTTTGATTATGATATGGGCGGTACTGTATGTATGTATATCTTCACGCTAAGTCCCTTGCGGGGTAGGCAGAGAGAGCCGAGCGCCATAAGATGGGCGGTACTACAGTCTCAATAACGACGCCAAATTGCCTAAAGAACTGAAGTGTTTGTACAGTAGGGAAAAAATGTGTATCAGTGTACAGGATCAGAGTACGAAACGATCCAAATGCAAAAAGTTTTTTTTTATACCACTAAGGTGACAAACAAGCATGCGGCCTGCCTGATGATAAGCAGTTACCGCAGCCTATGGACATTTGCAACACCAGGGGTGTCGTTATATCCCCGAATCTCTTCACCGCACGGACAGGACACATAGTGTCATCGCTCACTGACCGCCGCCGGAGCGCGGAGGGCCTCGCGAGACGGCCGCGTTACAGCAGCGTGTCCGACCGCGGGCAGCGGGCAGCGGGCTGACGATGGCACGGACGTGGACACTAAGGTTATTGAATAGTGAATCATTTCAAGCAGCCGTCGTTTGCTCATTCGAGCAGCGTTGTCAGCAGGTCTACCCATCATTTAAAAGCGGTCAAGTCTGGCTCGCGCGCCGAGAGTTCCTTAAAAATATTTTTGGAAATTATTCTCGCAAAAAAATTTTTTTTTTTTAATATTTTA
This sequence comes from Pyralis farinalis, assembly GCA_947507595.1. Taxonomy (NCBI): domain Eukaryota; kingdom Metazoa; phylum Arthropoda; class Insecta; order Lepidoptera; family Pyralidae; genus Pyralis; species Pyralis farinalis. Next base: position 263,604 of record OX382275.1, read on the forward strand.
TGCTACTACTACCTACTACTATAACTTCACCTCAAATCCCTTACGGGGTAGGCAGAGAGAACCGGGCGCCACGCGACTCGATCCTTACATACCTCACTCGCTTCTTTAACATTCATTGCTCTTTTCATGCACGCTCGCCGGATTCTAGAGAAATTTTATGAGGACATCAACAAATGACGCCGTCGCGCTCGTCCGCTTAAAAAGAGACAAACATATACATCTGTAGGATTTAATGTGCGAGAGAGCGAGATAGAAGTATCTAAACGATTTAAACGAGATTTTTTTATACAACGTCGGAAGGCGTACAAGCACACGGCTGATGTAAAGCGGTTACCGTAGCCTACGCTACGCTTGTAATACATTAAGTATCACTCGCGCGATGCCTTCTCTGCTGCACCCACAGCAACTCCTTACTGGTGACCTCACTCACACACAGGAACAACACAAACCCTCTAGGGAGTTGTTATTTGGCCGCGATTTTCTGTGATGTGGAGTTACTTCCTTAGACGGGCTGCTTTGTTGGACTCTACCTCTCTTAAGACATCCAGACATGTCCATGCACACCCATGTTTGTCTTGTGTGGGAATCGGACCCAGGAGTATTGGTGTCAAAGTCGCGTCATTCGTGACCGCGCCACCGAGCCGCCACCGTCACAATGACAATGAGATAGAAATCATTATACAGTGTTTATTACAGAACCGAGCGTCGTACGCGTGTCAGCGCGAGTGCGTGCGCGCCGGCGTGTTACGAAGCTTGCTTAATTTTTATGTAGGTACTATTAAACAAGTGATCAAGTGATTAAAGTTTGTTTGTTTGTAAACCATTGGAATATGGAAGACGCGGACTGGCCGACGACGAACAAGGATCCGAAAAACACTCGAGTGCAGTTAATTGGCGAGCCTGTCGAATGTGTACAATGATATACATTTATGAATAATATAACTTATATTATTATTATTATTTTAGAAGATGCGTTCATTTGCCCTCTTTTCGTATTCGATACATATCATAAGTATCGTTCGTAGGAGTGCGCGCCGGTCGTGTCGTGCGTCCGAACAGACACACACACATTGTCGTGTGATGTCACTACTAATTTACGGGTTTTCTGATTTTTTCCTTGACTTGTGTTACATGACACTGCTTCTTACCAAATTTTATGATTCTAGGTCAACGGGACGTACCCTATAGATTTTGGATTGCAGACCGGAGTATGTGATATTAATTTCAGCTTGATGGCTCCACCCGTCCCTGAGAAAAAGGGTCTCGACAGACGGACAGACAGACAGACGGACAAGACAATGATCCTATAAGGGTTTTTACTTTTGTGATACGGAACCCTAAAAAGGTAAAATAATTAACGTCAAAAAACAAAAACCGACTTCACGAAACACGTAAAGTAGCATAAATTTACTAAAAAGCAAAAAAATCTTAGACTTAAAATAAATAAAGTTAGCAATAAGTACTTACTTATTACAATTTTGAATGTGATTCACTTTTATCTATCTATCTATAACTTCACGCCAAATCCCTTGCGGGGTAGGCAGAGAGAACCGAGCGCCACGTGACCCGATCCTTACATATCTCCTTACACTCGCTTCTTTAACATTCATTGCTCTTCTCATGCACGCTCGCCGGTTTCTAGGGCTCCTGACATCACCTTCTGATAGAACACGACCAATTTGGTCATGGTAGGTAAGTCTTGGCCTTCCCCGGCTCCTACATCCTTCCACTTTTGCATTGTATATCTGCTTCGTCATTCTTTCATATTGCATTCTTTCTACATGTCCGAACCAACGGAGCATGCCTCTTCTTATTTTAACACCGACGCTCTCTTTCAGTCCAACTCTGTTTCTAACAACATCATTGCGAATACGGTCTACAAGCCTTACGCCACAAATTTTGCGCAGCGCTCGCATTTCGACCGCGTTTATTCTACTTTCATGCTCTTTCTGCCATACCCAGCTCTCGCTTCCATAAGTTAGCATTGGAACCAACACTGCATTGTGTATAGCGAGTTGTGCCTTCTGGCTCAGGTTTTTACTGCCAAAAAGTTTTCCCAACGCTTCATTCACACTATTCCCAGCACTCACTCGTCTTTCCACATCTGCGGTGTACCTTCCATCCTTGCTGAAAGCGCATCCAAGATATACAAACTCATCCACTTGTAGTGTAGTTCTGTAGTTCTGGATTCTTCTCTTTCAAATACCATTATCTTTGTTTTCTTCGCATTCAGTAGTAAGCCTTTCTCCATACATTCGTCTTTCATCGTTGTGACCAGTGATTGCAGTACAGATGGTGTATCTGCTAATAGCACGGCATCGTCTGCATACAGCAGACAGTTCACCACTAAGTCACCCATGCGCAATCCCACACACATTCGTTGACCTTATTCTTTGCAAACAACTATCGAAATACAGGATAAACAGCCTAGCAAATAGCATGCAACCCTGTTTGACACCAATTTTGACATCAAACCAGGGTGACATGCCACCATCTATCTGCACACATGCTGAGCAATCCTTGTAAGTGGACTGCACAGCACGGAGCAGTGAACCGTCAATCCCATATCTCGGCAATATGTCCCACAGTTTCTTTCGCACAACCCTATCAAAGGCTTTCTCAAGATCCACAAAACCGCAGGAAACCTTCTGGTCTATGGCCAGATGCTTCTCTACGATATTGCGGAGCGAGAAAACTTGATCCGTACATCCCCTTCCATTTCGGAAAACTCCTTGTGCATCCCACAGCATTTCATCGGATTTCACCCTCATTCTCCTTTCTCAATCACCTTTCCATATACTTTTGCTGCTAAGCTGATCAAACTGATGGCTCTATAGCTGGCGCAGTCCATGCTTGGCGCCTTGCCTTTATATGAGGGCACGATGACTGCGCGTCTCCAGTCCATTGGGACCCTTCCAGTTTTCCAGCATAAGTTGCATAAGTACCAGAAGGCGTCCCGGACGTAAGTGGCACCTAGTTTGATCATCTCAGCTGTGATCAGATAAATTCCCGCTGATTTTCCATATTTCAAGCTTCGTATTGAACATTCAATCTCATCCATAGTTATGCCTTCGTCGGACGCCGTCAACGTGGAGTAAGCATCCGACTCGCTCTCATTGTCAGCGTCCGAGACATACTCATACATTTCCTCAAAATATTCACTCCACCGTTCTAACACTTCCTGAGTGTTGGCAAGAATGACACCAGCTTTAGACTTTATCTTATCCATTCTGGATGCTGACGAACCACTCCGAGACTTCTTTACCTCTCTCCAAAAGAGAGTATTTGCCTCGAAGTTTTTCGTCAGCCTCTCTTCCTCATTCATAATTTGTCTTTCACGCTTCTCTTTCACTAAAGCCTTGGTTTCATTCTTGCATAGACGGTACATTTCTTTCTTCTTTTCTCTCATATTTTCATTTAAGGGCAAAGATTATACGTAATCCAGCCAAGCTTTCCTCTTTCTTGCTACGGAGGATTCAACCTCCGCATCTCACCAGGCATCTCCTTTCGCTGTTTTACGTCTCTTTGCGCATCCACAAGCTTCTTTTGCACTATCCACCATACTTTCGTTCAAAACTTTCCAACAATCATCCACATCTGAGTCGGAGAGGCTTGCATTTGCAAGTCTCTTACTGACCAGACGCACATACGTTCTCCTTACACTTTCATCTTGCAATTTTTCGCTCCTTCACTTCCCGTTTTATTTTACGGGAACGGGAACAGAGACCGACCGAGATCGTTGTGGCAATATTTTCCTTATGTCTAATTTGATTTACCTACCATTTTTATGTTTTACTTGACACCGACATTACAATTATAAGATATTTAAAAATTAAAATAATTACATTGAACACAACAACAGTAAGTATTCAATTGTTGTATATAATATTTATTTTCTCATCTCAAAAGTAAAAACGGAACCCTTATAGGATCATTTTCTTGTCCGTCTGTCTGTTTGTCATTCTGTCTGTCAGTCTGTCCGTCTGGCAAGACCCTTTTTCTCAGGGACGGGTGGAGCTATCAAGCTGAAATTAATATCATATACTCAGGTCTGCAATCCAAAATCTATAGGGTACTTCCCATTGACCTCATGAAATTTGGTAAGAAGCAATGTCATGTAACACAAGTAAAGGAAAAAATCTGAAAACCGTAAATTTGTAGTTACATCACGAAAAAATACTTTTTTTGCGAAAATAATTTGAGAAAATACTTTTTTATGGAACCCTCGGTGCGGACTTAATCAGCGACCGTCAATACTGCTTTCGTCACGGTCGTTCGACTTGTAATCTTCGGCGATTGAGAGTCAAGGTGATGCATTGGCTGTCAGCCTAGATATGGCGAAGGCGTTCCATCGGGCCTGGCATCGGGGTCTTCTATCGAAGTTAACATCGTACGGGCCACCCGAGGGTTTGTGCAAATGGGTCGCCAGCTTCTTATCCAGCAGATGTATAAGAGCCGAGGTTGGCGGTAGTTGCTCCGATAGCATGGATATCAATGCTGGCGTCCCACAGGGCTCTGTATTGTCCCCTATACGGACGATAGCACCAGGGACACTACACACACCGTACTAGCACCCCTCGATCCCTTGTGGAGTAAAGCCGCGTTAGACTTGTGTCTGACATGGATTGTACGCTGAGGGAAGTATCTGATTAGGGGCAATTATACTTGGTTCAATGTAACCCTACCAAGATATAAGTCTGCGCGTTCAGCGCTAAGAAAACCCCATTTGCTGTGGCCTCCCAATTCCAGAACACGCCTCTTACCATTGCTAAGAGTTTTGAGATTCTCGGTACCAAGATCTCCAGCGATGTTCAGTACCGAAGTCACTTGGAAGAGAAGGTCAAGCATCAAAGAAACTAGGTGTGCTCAACAGAGCCAAACAGTATTTCAACCCGGGACAAAGACTTACGAGTATGTTACATAAGTCCCAAGTCAGACCGCATATGGAGTACCGTAGTCACGTATGGGCCGGGGCACCTGGATACCCTCGGTGCAAAGACGAGCTGTGAGGATCGTTAATGATCTTAAACTGACACACGGTATTGAGCCCTAGAGTTTTAAGAAGAGATTTTGCCTCCCTTTGCGTGTTCTACCGGTTGTACAATGGGTTGTGAGGAGGAGGAGGGGTTGTTCGATATGATGCCAACACTCGTTTTACAATCGTACAGCTCGCCGGGAGTTGTAGATACACTTGAGAGCATAACTATCGCACACCCCGAATATTTTTGAACAATATATTTTTTCCAAGTACAGGTATTTTACAAACAATATTATTACGAGTATGTTTTTATAAAGCTTGTTTTATAGCAAACAAGCTGTTACTTATGAACATAGTAACACTAAACATTTTGACTATTTGTGACCTGTAGACTGAACATACCTAAATTTCAGTAACGACTGGGATACAATTTGGATTAAAAAAAAACAAAAACTTTAAGGAGATCAACCAAAACATTGAATATTTAATAACTCGTATTACTTCCTCTTGCTCTTATTACAGCACGCATGCGATTGACCTTATCAGTTTAACAATTAAATGTTGTGGTATGTTTTTCCATTCTTCTTCCACGGCATGTTGCAGCTCTCGGAGATTTGTCGGAGCAATAGATCTTGACCGAATTCTTTTTTTCACCTCGTCCCATAGGTGCTCAATCGGATTGAGGTCCGGACTTCTAGCAGGCCAGTCCATAACCGGTATATTGATCTCCTCTAGGCATCGAGTCACTACGGCTGCAACGTGATATCAGATGTAGGCAGATTCTAAATTCATCCGAGATTAAAACCGCATCTCCATTGATCCAACGTCCAATTCAAGTGTTCCCGTGCGAAACGCAGTCGAGCTTGCCGGCGTGCCGGGGTTAGTTTGTGAACAGTCGCCGGTCTGTGCGCAGTGAGGCCACCTGCTGCCGGTCTTCTCCGTACTGTCAGCGACTTACACTCACGTTACGTGTTCGTCGGTGCTGTTCACATAAATGAACTGCATTGAGTCATCCTGCTGTGATGCCGCACGATGGCGGCCACCTCCACGACGCCTGATCTATCCTGCAGTCGCCACGTATCGCTGGTACACGCGCCGAACAGATCTATCGTCGAGCAGCTTCACTTTGAATGTGCCCTGCTTGAATTAAAGCAACAACCTGAACATCTATTTTTCAGTAAAAACCTTCACTTTTACGCGTTTAGTAACACAATAATACATAATAAGCAATGATAAACCCAGTTATGTCTTTCCAAACACTCGCTACAGTTAACTTCAGCAGGTAATTAAAAAGTGTAGTTTCAGATAAAACGTCAGAAACGGTCGAGTATACCGACTTTACACATTTCTTTTGTGTATTCCTAACAATAACATACCGTATTCTAAAAATGCATGCAGTATTATTTAACTATAAATTTTTATCTATCTATCTATAACTTCACACCAAATCCCTTACGGGGTAGACAGAGAGAACCGAGCGCCATGCGACTCGATCCGTACATACCTCACTCGCTTCTTTAACATTCATTACTGTTTTCACGCACGCTCGCCGGTTTTTAGGGCTCCTGACATCACCTTCTGATAGAACACGACCAATTTGGTCATGGTAGGTAAGTCTTGGCCTTCCCCGGCTCCTACATCCTTCCACTTTTGCATTGTATATCTGCTTCGTCATTCTTTCATCCTGCATTCTTTCTACATGTCCGAACCAACGGAGCATGCCTCTTCTTATTTTAACACCGACGCTCTCTTTTAGACCAACTGTGCTCCTAACCTCATCATTGCGAATACGGTCTACAAGCGTTACGCAACGCTTGCATTTCAACCGCGTTCATCCTACTTTCATGCTCTCTCTCTGCCATACCCAGCTCTCGCTTCCATAAGTAAGCATTGGGACCAGCACTGCATTGTGTATGCGCCTTCTGGCTCAGGTTTTTACTGTCAAGTTTTCCCAACGCTCCATTCACACTATTCCCAGCACTCACTCGCCTTTCCACATCTGCGGTGTGCCTTCCATCCCTGCTGAAAGCGCATCCAAGATATACAAACTCATCCACTTGTTCCAACACTTCATCATCTACCGTAATCCTTACATTGGTTCTGGTTTCTTCTCTTTCAAATACTATTATCTTTGTTTTCTTCGTATTCAATAGTAAGCCTTCCTTCATACATTCGTCTTTTATCATTGTGACTAGTGTTTGCAGTTCAGATGGTATTTCTGCTAATAGGACGGCATCGACTGCATACAGCAGACAGTTCACCACTAGGTCACCCATGCGTAATCCTACATTCGTCGATCTTATTCTCTGTAGACACTATCGAGATACAGATTAAACAGCTTAGCAGACAACATGTAACCCTGTTTGACACCAATTTTAACATAAAACCAGGGTCACATGTTGCCATCTATTCGCACACATGCTAAGCAATCCTTGCAAGTGGACTGCACAGCACGGAACAGTGAACCGTCAATCCCATATGCACCATCACCACAGCTCTTTTCGCACAACCTGTTCAAATGCCTTCTCAAGATCCACAAAACCGCAGAAAACCTTCTGGTCTGTGGCCAAATGCTTCTCTACGATATTGCGGAGCGAAAAAACTTGATCCGTACATCCCCTTCCATTTCGGAAACCTCCTTGTGCGTCCCACAGCATTTCATCGGATTTCACCCTCATTCTCCTTTCAATCACCTTTCCATATACTTTTGCTGCTAAGCTGATCTAACTGATGGCCCTATAGCTGACGCAGTCCATGCGTGATCCCTTGCCTTTATACAAGGGTACGATGACTGCGCGTCCCCAGTCCATTGGGACCCTTCCAGTTCTCCAGCATAGGTTGCATAAGTACCAGAAGACGTCCCGGACGTAAGTGCCACCTAGTTTGATCATCTCAGTTGTGATCATATCCTTTCCATTTTTCAAACTTCGTATCGACCATTCAATCTCATCCATACCCAACCAGCAAAAAATAATCTTAGAAATATCCCAAGACTACAATTTATTCCAGTTTATATCACACTTACAGACCGCTCTAAGTGTGGATTTTGGCGCAGTTTATAAGTCTATTCAGCCTTATAACTGCTTTAGAACGGTTTCACAAAGTGTATTTTTGATCTCACAAAACTCTTGCTGATGCTTTAATAAGAACAAACATACTTATATGAAACTTAAAATGGCCCGATTTAAGGACAAAATAACCTTAAAGACATCTTAACAATGCTAATTTAAGTGTAATATCGCTTGTAGACCTCTTTGTGCTCTTCTAGTAAGAGTGTAATAATAATCCGCGGAGTGGTCGCGCTTGTGTAATTTTACAATATTGAATATTAGGAAGACACAACAAAAACGTAGTTTTCAGTCTTTTTATTTACATAATGTCTGTACCTTTATTTATTTTACCAATGTATTTGTCAGGTACTATACACGGTTAATAAGTAACAAATAGTTTTTCTCGAAGCAGTGTGTGGAATTGAGCAGGCTTAATGATCTACATGAAAATATTGTGCACAGATCTAATTATCAATACAAATCAGGAGAATCAGGAGTCCCCCAAGGTAGCATATTGGGCCCTCTTTTGTTTATCTTGTACATTAATGACTTGCCAGATGTGACAGAATACTAGTGTGCTTTATTTGCGGACGACATTTCAGTGATGATACCAGATAGCGACAAAACCAAAGATTACGAACAAAGTTTAAATAATACAGTTAAAATCATAGGGAACTGGCTTAATGTGAATGGGTTATGTGTCAACTCTTCAAAAACTAAATTTATACAATTTCGTAACAACTTTATGAGACCTAAAAACATAACTTTGAAATTCAATGGTGAAAATATATCCAAAACCAATCACATCTAATTTTTAGGGTTTACAATTGATCAAAATTGTAACTGGAAGCATCAGGCAGAACATGTGTGTAAACGTCTTCATAGTTTTGTATTTGCTCTGAGACGGCTAAAGAGAGAGACGGGGTAGGCTGCCGCTCTCATGGCATATCACGGCCACGTTGCTTCTATATTGAGATATGGAATTGTACTGTGGGGAAATTCAACATGGAGCCAAAAAGTTTTTATTGCACAAAAAAAGTGTCTTCGTGCGGTATGTAATGCAAAACCGATACAATCATGCTGGCCACTTTTCAAAAAGCACAAAATTATGACTCTGGCATGTTTGTACATATACGAGGTTGGTGTTTTTGTTAAAAAGCACACTCACTTGTTTAGGAAGTTTTATGAAAATCGTAGACTTGTAGCTAGAGATATAACTAGATTAAAATTTCCTACTTGCAAAACTGCACTCTACTATCGTAACTGTAATGTCATGACTGTTAAAGTGTTCAATAAAATTCCGATGGAAATAAGAGAACTGCCATTAAATTATTTTAAACTAAAACTTAACGGTGGTTAATTGAACGATGTTTTTACAATTCTGGCGAGTTCTTAGAAAGATAAATCTTTTTTTCTTAGACTTATATATGAACATTGTAAAGTTTATTAATGGAATCCAATTTTTAATATATGATTATTATAAGGAACGAATTAATTTAAGTAGAATGAGTTTATAATTATTGTTTCTTCTTTAATTATTTAAATGTCTTTTTTTGTATATGCATGTCAATTTATTCAATGACGAAACATCAGAACTATTGTCTAATTAATTATAATTACATATCATCATTGTTAACATGTTTCTTGCAAATAAAGATATTCCATTCTATTCTATTACTTTTAAATTTGAGTTTTAATATTTTCTCGGGCCGTGTTAAAAATGTATCTTAAATATAAAAATATATTAAATAATTTATAACATTATATCAAAATGTCGCCATTGCGTTTAATCATCATTTTTCAAAACTTATAAGTTCTTCATCAGAACTATACAAGTTCGATATACTTATTTATGGTTTAAATCGCACTCGTTAAGTCTAACAAAATCTTAATTCATTGTCCACGCAGCCATATTATTTATAATTTAGGGGTCCTTCATAAATTAAAAGTAAGCCGAAACGATGTTGAGGCAAATATATTGACAATGTTAATCAATCTTAAAATTAGCTATTTCTCGTGGTTCTTCTACCCGATATGGTATGATGTTATAGCCTTTCCCAGGTTCAAATGCTAAGTTATTTTAGAGCATATAGAAACTTATAATAGATCATGAAATTAAAATCTTGTTTATTTGATGGAATAAAATGTTAATCTCTTAATCTAGGCTAGGCGGATTAGAAAAAAAAATGCATTTGATAACCTATTTCCTTGAGGAAGATTGTCAGTTATTTCATCACGTTACGAGACTTATTGACACATGGCACGCCTAGTTAGTAATTTTTTGTATGTTTTTGACTATTATTTATTCGTAGGTTTTTGGGCAGGTATTCAGTATGGTTGCCATTATAGATATCGACCGGTAAAATATAAATTCACTCTTCTATTAAGAATGACAGCTAGTTCATTATAAGCTGAATGTGACATTACATTTAATCATCCATTTTTTTATATCTTCCCGCAATTGTAAATTTTTTTCATAATCCTTAACTTCAGATTCATTTTCACTACTTCGATTACTACAATTACTATTACTTGTAACACTTTGTACATAGTTATGCATCCTACACACCCTATACCGTCCAGAGTGATAACGCTGAGAGCGTAGCTGACACAGCACTCACGGGTGGTATGAGTGGGTGGCGTGTGCAGTACTAGGAATATATGTAGAGATAAGTACAATTGTAACATTAATATTAGGAGGCAGAATAAACGAGCATCTCAATCTGCTCAGACGTCTCATCCTAGTTTTAGTCTTTTTAAGAAGCCTCCCGACCTCCGCCGTAATTTGACTACATTGTCATCAAAAAAATGTCGTTATTTTGTACGGAACCAAAACAATTTTGGAAGTCAGCCAACACAACACAAGAGGAAAATATATAACTATAAATAAATAAGTAAAGAGTTATATAAGACACTTGTAAGACTTTATGCGTACTCGCTCCTCTTTAACAAGTCTTAGGTGAGAGGATTCACACTTTGAAAAACAGGTTTTATATCAATGTTATGTAATGCTCTGGTAAGAACCGAAATCTTATAAAACACATATGAAACATGAACTTGTAATGCCGCTCTTTTTAATCTTCAATAAGTCTCTGCAGTCGGGTGTATTCCCTGATGTCTGGAAGTTAACTAGGGTGGTGCCTATTCATAAGGGTGATAGGGCTGAAATGGTATCCAATTACAGGCCCATTTCAATCCTATCATCATTTGCTAAAATACTGTAATCATTACTTTGCCCTATCATTCAGCAGCATCTTGGAAGATACCTAACCGATCATCAACATGGTTTCGTTAAATCTAGATCGACCAGTACTAATTTCATGTTATTTACGGAGTTACTTAGTGACACATTGGACGGCGGTAGAGAGGCGGATGTAATTTACACCGATTTTTCAAGCGCTTTTGATCGAGTCCCACATAGAATACTTTTGTTGAAGTTGAAGGCCTATGGGGTGACTGGTTCTCTTTTGAGTTGGATATCGTCATATCTTAATGGTCGAAGCTTTCATGTAGTTGTTAATGGATATCGGTCTCAGCCTTACAACATAACATCTGGCGTGCCACAGGGCTCACATTTGGGTCCCATACTCTTCAACGCATTTATCAACGACATACCTGATTGTTTTTTACATACAAGGCCTTTCTTATTTGCCGATGATTTAAAATTGGTAGGGGTCTGTAATTCGGTTGATGATATCGAGTTGATACAAAATGATATCAATGCATTAATGAAATGGTGTGATAATAACGGTATGAAATTAAATATTAAAAAGTGTCATCACGTACATTTCAGTAGAAAAAATAAGCCATTTGAAACTGACTACCTAATAGCTAATAATCGTATTCAAAAAACTGTACAAATTAGGGACCTGGGTGTCACATTCGATAAAAAGTTAACGTTTGTTCCGCATATAGAGAATGTCATAAAAAAAGCCAGTAGAATGATGGGTTTCGTTATCCGCAATACCAAAGTATTCAAGAATAATAGTATTAAAATTATCATATATAATAGCCTTGTGAGGAGTATAATAGAATACTGCAGTGTAATATGGAGGCCACACTATGCCACACACTCTCTGAGACTCGAACGCATTCAAAAAAAATTTGTTGCATATTTAGCCTTTAGTAATGGTATAGCAAAGGATGTTCGTTCGTACGAAAATAGACTAAATCATTTTAAAATGGCATCATTAGAGAAACGTCGTGATATTTTGGATCTGTCTTTCGTTTTCAAATTGTTTAAGAACAAAATTGACTGCCCTCCATTACTCCATATGTTCCCAATTCGAGTTCCCCGAAGAATTCCTCGCAATGTCATAACTCCGCTTTGCCCTCCGGTGCGAAGGTCGGTAATGGGTGCCAACTCACCCGTACCTAGGCTTTGCAAGTTAGTGAACAGCTTCAGCGACTTACTCGACATCCACTTTGACTCACTGGCCAAACTTATTAAAACGGTACGCATAAATAATTCATAAAATGTTGTTACTCACTTTAATTTATCTAATCACAAATATAATATAATAAATCACAATTGAAATAATTTATCATATTTAATAATTTGTATTTTTTTTTTTAATATTTTCAATTTATGTTGTCTATTGCATGCGGTGTTTACCTATAATTGTTTGTCATACTAAGTAAGATATAAATAAAATGTATTCTATTTTTAAGATTTCGTGTGTACAATCGCTGGTAAACCAAAATAAATAAATAAATAAACATAGTAAAGTCACTTTTAAGATAAATGTACTTACAAAATGTATTTGTAAGCGTCAGTTAAGAATGATAGGTATAAAACTTATAAAGTGCCCATGTAATACCACGGTTCTTATTAATATTGCATTACGTTTCCTTACATACATCTATAAGAATATGTTACAAGTATGAATGCTCTTATATCTTGAATACACTTACAACATGTCATTATTAGAGTTTCTGTTTTAATCAGAACACAAAAAAACTTATATCAGACCTTAGCTCTTAGAAGATTTTGTTCTTAAGTGTAATTTGCTAGCTGGGTAGTTATACCTTTATCGGACGCCGTCAACGTGGACTGAGCATCAGACTCACTATCATTGTCAGCGTCCGAGGCATATTCATACATTTCTTCAAAATATTCACTTCACCTCTCTAACACTTCCTGAGTGTTTGCAAGAATGATACCAGCTTTAGACTTAATCTTGTTGATACTGGATGCTGACGAACTACCCCGTGACTTTTTTACCTCTCTCCAAAAGAGTTTGGTATTTGCCTCGAAGATTTTCGTCAGCCTCTCTTCCTCATTCCTAATTTGTCTTTCACGCTTCTCTTTCACTAAAACCTTGGTTTCATTCTTGCGTAGACGGTACATTTCTTACTTCTTCTCTCCACCACCACTAGGTAGTGGTCCGTTTCAAGAGTGTGACCTCTAAAGGCTCTTGTATCCATTATAGTATTTTGGAGACGTCTATCAATTATAATCAAATCAATCACACTTTTTTGGTCATTCCGTCTCCATGTGTACGTGTGAATATCCTTGTGACGAAATGAAGTATCGACAGGAGGAGGTTTCGTTCCATACATAAATCGATCTGCTTTGTTCACTCTCTTATCTCCATAGGGACCAAGAGCAGCTGCATAGCCATCTCGTATGGTCCCATCCATTCAAATCTCCACACATAATCACTATTTCCTTCGCTTCAGCTAAATTCAGAACATCCTTCACAGACTCCCAAAACTTCTCTAGTTTGTTGTTTCTCTAGTTTTCACTGAGCTTGCGGGAGCGTATGCTACAACCAGAAATACTCGCGTGATGCCCAGTTTATTACGAACCCAGAGAAGTCTAGGCCCTACCAAACAGTAATCTTTCACACCAGAGGCTAAGCGAGAGGAGAGTATGACACCTACTCCAGCACTGGCATGATCGTTCCAGTCTATCCCAGACCATAGGGCCATCATCCCACCGGGCAGATCATCGGTGTCGCTCCCCTTGCGCTTAGTCTATGTCATACACAAAGCATCTAAGCGTCTCTCATTCATAACGCCCATCAGCTCGTTCATCTTATCACTCAATCCATCTCTCACATTCCACGTGCCTATGCAGCACTCGGCTATCCTTGACCCGCTGAAATTAGCGCTGCGTGGTGAGTGGCGGCCCCCACCGCCGCATGCACTTATTTTCGCGCCGACGGGGCCGGATCGGTGCCCATTGCCTCCGGGGGACGCCCTAACCCGCACATCGGTGCGTTTTCGGGCCAGAATTGCAATCTAATCGATTGGCAGGTGTCGCGAACGAGCACGCTTCTGGCACATGACCCCCACAATTGTACCACACAATTATAAACTTTATTTTCGTAAATCTGCGATTAAGGTTCAAAAAGGATGATAGTGCGATAGTTATGCTTTCAAGTGTAGATAGATAGATAATAATTAATAACCGTGTTAACGACGTCACACGTCAAAGTTGTAGTCCATGATCCCAGGGCCGCCAGATGTCACTTATTTTCTGATGAACAAAATGTGCAAGATTGAGTAGTGTTGGTGTGTACTATGATCGTATGACTACCTGCTACCTGGGCCGGACGGACATATTCCAGGTATCAGGTAATCAAGTTACATAAAAACACTACAGGCCTCACTTAAATTCTGATAGCTGATTTTGTTACACAATATCGTTAAAAATCAGTAATCAATACTCATAGATACTTCTGGTCGTCAGTATTACCTTACAGACGCTTTAAAGCTCTCAAAAAAATAATAATTAATCACACCTATATTCTGATGCTTCATTTTTATTATATATGTTAGACAGACAACTATTTTAAAACGCTTTACAAACTGACAGACCGATCCAAGGGGCCAAACATCCCTAAGACCCAATTGTAATGCCGCTGTGAGTATGAGCGAGGGCATTATCCGTGCGCATTATGCGTGTCTGTAGCATGTCTAATCGAAGCCGCAAATAATATTTAAATAAAAATTAATACCTACCAGTAATTAACGCCTGTTACTTTGAAATTTTTCACCTTAAAATAAATAACATATACAACTTCGTTAATTTTTCATACTTGTTCCATTTACTAGACAGAGATAAATTTGAAGGTCATCGGCGTAGAGATGGTAGTAAGAGCGAAGTTGATAAGTAATAGAATTAATGAACAAAGCAAACAGAAGAGGAGATAACACGCCACCCTGAGGCACGCCGGCGGACGTACTACACCAAGCTGAGAAAGTACCCTCGATGCGAATACGCTGCCCACGCTCATACTGGTAAGAACGAAACCAGTCAATGGCGATTGGAGATATGATAAAGGAACATAGCATGCCTAGGAGTATATCAAAATAGACAGAATTAAATGCATTGCTGAAGTCTAGGAGTGTAAGAAGAGTAACCTGAGATTTATCCGTACCAAGACGGATATCATCTGTAATTTTAATGAGTGCGGTAGTCGTACTATGTCCAGAGCGGAAATAAGACTGGAAAGGATTCAAAATATTATTTTTGGACAAGAAACTACTAACCTGGTCCTGAACAAGACGTTCTAGGACCTTGGAGAGGAAAGAGAGTACGGAAATAGGACGATATTCAGAAAAGGAACAAGGATTTGCTTTTTTAGGTAGCGTACTACAAAAGCATCCTTCCAAATTGTGGGGAAGGTGCATGAGACAATTGAATTATTTAATAAAATGGTTATAGTAGGAAGAATGATATCAAGAATAGGAAGAATCATAGCATGGCGCACATCCTCGCCAAGGAGAATCGCTACATGCCGAGAATGTTGCGCGAGGCTATTGAAATAAGAAAACACCCCAATTTCAATAGAGAAGATGGTTGGCAAGTACCACCTGCTTGGGATCCAGTCCTAAAAATAATCAAGTCACAAATCCAAAGATCTACTAAAAAATATTCGGACACTGAGCGATTTTTGTGTGAATCGGAACATATATAATTAATCCATCCATGTAGGTAGATGTAATAATTGAATAACTAATGTAAGACAAATACCACCTCAGTCTTTCCTGCGACCACGGACGCTGCAAAGCGTTCGAAACGTCAGGTTTCAACAAAATAAATAAAACACGCGATATTTCCGTTAAAAATAGTTTAATTTCAATGAGATAAACAGTATGCTCCTCTTAACATCACAATCAGCAAATTGATTAAAATGAAATGGTGGAAAATCAGAAGTCGAAAGCGAAGAAAGATGATTTATTGTATCAGTTTTGATACTACCACTGAAGGTAGAAGGAGGAGAGAAATGCATTTAATGGTTTAAGAAAAGTTAATAATTTAAAAATCAGGTAAATATTTAAACGCGTATTCATTTTAATTCTGCACTAGCTGTTTCCACTACAATAACCGCATTGTCAAAAGAAATACGTTTAGAACAAAGTCGTAGAGAACAACAACTTTCGTTTGAGCTCAGACCCACTACCACTACCACAACTCCAAACTCAAAAAATTCGTCGCCTTCATTGTGGTCCGGACATGAAAAAAATATGATAGATATTGCTGCAGCTTCAACAAACTCTAGTTTACGTTCAACCAGTGATGGTATGCCTAGCGAACTGAAGCAATATCTAGACCAGCCTATAATACCCAGAAAAGAGAATCTAACAAAATTCTGGTTTGATTGTTGTCATTTTACCCGTCCTTTCCGACATAGCTCAAAAGTATTTGATATCGCCTGCGTCCTCGGTTTCCTCAGAGAGAGTGGCATCTGCTGTAAATCTCGCAGTACCCAATAACAGAAGTCGGCTTACAGCGGAGTACATTAATTAAAGAGGTTTTTTTTTTAAATTTTTGTTAATAAATAATTAATATTTTTATAGTAGTTCTTGATTTATTAAAAATTGTGTCTATTGATTAGTATTTATCTAATAATGTAAGATGATTGAAGTAGATTAGGCCAAATAAATTAATTTTTAAATTGCCAATATTATCTGTCAAATCATACCGATATATCGATAGTTTTTAATAAAAATATCAATATCGATATTTAAAATAACACTCATGTATGGCCCACTCACACTCATGCGCACGGATAATGCCCTCGCTCATACTCACAGCGGCATTACAATTGGGTCTAGGGGATGTTTGGCCCCTTGGATCGGTCTGTCTGTTTGTAAAACATTTTAAAATAGTTGTCTGGCTAACATATATAACCAGTTGAGAATGCGCAAGCTTGCATTGCCAGAGGAACACCTGGCTCGTCAATTATATAACAATTCAATTTTTTTTTAATTTGTCGGCCATTTTGACCATGTTCCTTGTTCAGGAACGGTGTTCCTGAACATTCCTATTCTACTTTTTATGCTGAATCCGAATCTGAAGTCAAAATTCGAATATTCGATAAAAACGCACACACAGACAAACATAGATTTCACATAGGAACGGTGTTCCTAAAAATGAAGCATCAGAATTAGATTAATTTAGAAGAGAATAAATTAATAGAGAAGCAGAGATTAATTTATGTTTTTGGGAGCTTTAAAGCGTCTGTAAGGTAATACTGCCGACTGGAAGCGTCTGGGAGTATTGATTACTGATTTTTAACGATGTTGTGTAACATATATGTAAAAGTCAGCTATCAGAATTTAAGTGAGGTGAGTAGTGTTTTTCTGTACCTTAATTACCTGATCCCTGGACAATGTCCGCCTGGCCAAGGTAGCAGGTAGTCATACGATCATAGTACACACCAACACTACTCAATCTTGCACATTTTGTTCATCAGAAAATAGGTGACGTCTGGCGGCTCTGGGATCTTCATCTACTGGATTCGCTCGTCGTCGGCCGTTTTGTTGGCGCTCGTATTCTGAGAGCGTATTGAACACGGCGAGTCGTAAATTAAATGACCACCTTTCAATGACCATGTAGCATAGCTAGGCCGGTCATAAATTCTGTTACAAATGCATGAAATGTAATCATATGTGTGCATATTTATGGAAGTCTCAGCAAAGAATTCAAAAAATGTATGTATATCTTTTTTTTCATACAACGTCGGGAGGCATTCAAGCATATGGCCCACCTGATGTAAACCATTACCGTAGCCTATTAACGCTTGTAATAAATTAGTATCACTCGCGCGATGCCTCCTCTGCTGCTTACACAGCAACTCCACAACAACATATCGCTGTAAAGTTGCGGTACAGCGCCATCTACCTATTAAGACATGGATTACTAAGTGGGTATAGTGGCCCGTCGTTACAGGCGGGATTCAGCTACTTTGTGATGACACCGAACTAATTATATGTAGGTAGGTAGGGTCTCTTCTATTTTCAATATTCATGATTGTTCTGACAAGTTATGCCGGAAGCAACTATAAAACAACACCATCCATCCTCTTCACATTACTGTGGTTTACTCTGCCGCGGCAACGACCGTCTCACATACGAATTACGACCGGAAGCTCTCCGGCCCGCGCACTCGCCCAGCGCTCTCCGGACCTTGCACCAAATGTATTCAGAACATTTTACGGACGAAAAAAACAAATCCGATGAAGCGGCGTAAAACGCCTTTAAAGTTTTCATCTTTTTCTCTATATCAAATTAGAATTTCGTAAATGAATAAGCTTCATAAGTTAATTCATAGAATCAGAATCATTTATTTGCTTAAAATGTAGGTACATTATTGATGATAAAGTTAATTATAAACATTCCCTTGTACATTTTGCCTTATCAAGGCATGCAAAGTATATAGGTAGTATGAATAACTACATTTAAAAATAATAATTAACTGCTTACAAAACAAAATTACAATAATGCAATGTCAAACTACAGAATGTCATTTAAAAATTCATTAATATTATCACTTATCTATTAAGAGGGAGGTCAATTTCTTTTTATACAGTTTAAATTGTAATAATTTTATACTGTCTGGAATTTTATTATAAATAACTGGCCCCATACCGATTACACTTTTGCATAATAACGCAATATTTTAACCTCCAACTGTTAACATATTTTGATATTAAGCGCGTACAGCTACTGTTCGTATTCTTATTTGTGTCAATTTTACAAAAAGATGCTGATTTAATTTCACAAAAGTGCATATTTTCAGTATATATAGTGACGGTAAAGTATAAAAGTGACGGTAAAAAAAAACTTTCGCTAGAGTTACCCCAAAAAATTACTCCGTATCGGTACGTTGGTGCAACAATACCATGATATGCCATTAGTATTGCTTCTAATGAAAGTCGATATAAAGCATACGCAGACTTGCTCAGATTTTAACAAATTTGTTCTGCTTGCGGCTTCCAAGTTAGATAGTTGTCAATTAGCAGCTCTAGAAATTTTGCAACTTCTACGTCTTCCACCTTTTGTCCGTTATAATTTATATTAAATGTGTGCACTTGTTTTCTTTGATGAAAATGCATAATTTTCGTTTTCTGCAAATTAATTTTTAAGTTATTATGTCGAGCCATGTAATGATTTTATTCAATAAATTGTTAATGTCATATTTATATTCGTTTATGTTATTATTATTACAATTGACTAAGCCAGTACTGTCATCTGCATATAAAACCATAGGTTGTTCAATATGTTCGGGTAAATCATTTATGAGGAATAGCAGAGGTCCAAGAACACTACCCTGGGGTACTCTATATTTAATTTATTTAGCATGTGAGTGGCAAGTTAGTTCATTTTTTTTGTTTTAGGACATATTCTGGTTAATTCCACATGCTGAACACGGCTACTAAGATACGATTCTAGGAGTTTAGAAACATTCCCTCTTATGCCATACGCATTGAGTTTGCTTATTAGTCTTTTACGCTCGACATAATAATAATAATAATAACCCCGCAGGGTAGCTTGTGGCGAGCTGTTGGTGCGTAAAGACACCACGGGTCCCGAGTGCTCCAGAGAGTCGATCAGGGCCTTTGTCTCCGGCGTGTCTTCGTCGGTCGGAGTGGAAAGTTAAGAAGACCCGCAGGACTCTCAGCTCTGGCTTGCCTTCATTGGTTGTCCAGAGAGGAGTCGATAGAGCATATTGCTTTATCAGGTGACATGCTCCAGGGGTGGAAGTGTTAAAGGGCATAACGCCGCGAGTAACTTCGGAGAAAGCGCAGCACACCTCTCTACACCCCTGAGTCACTCACACCGATGTTGCCCCCGGCCGACTTTCTCTGGCCTTTCAGGGGTCCATATAGTGAGTGGCGAGCCACCGCCTGCCGATAGTAACGTCAGATTATGATAGTTATGGCAGGCGTCCGCTCCTCTTCTGCAATAGCCCAGTTTCAATAAAACCTCCAGATCTCATTTTAATAGTCCGCTTTTTTTCCGACATATTTCCAATAGTCCCAATACCTGACGTGACCTGTTCATAGGTATATTATCCCATTAATATCCCCTGAATCTGGTCACGCTGGGTATAATACATTACATTATTCTTTTAGAAGGGGCCTCTACGCGTTGGATTCATATCCCCGCGCACGCCTATCAAATGACCGGGATTAAAACCCGTGAAATAAGAGAAAATAATAATAATAATTTATTAGACAACATACATACATAATAGACAAAAATTAATATTACCCAGTAAACTGATATCTTAAACGTACATTGCTTAAATTAACCTAGATTTGTATTACTAGTAACTTCCACACTAGACTTAGCGTCTGTGTCGTGGAATTCACATATAAACTTTTCCAATTACAATGAGATAATGGACAACATAGGTATGTACTTTACAATAGTAATCTTAGATTTTATAAATAAAGTTAAAAGATGCGTGTGACCGTGTGTGTGTGTATGTGCTTCTGCGCGCGAGTGTGTGAGTGTATGTGTGTGTGCTCGTGAAGGGTGTGTATAGGTTCTTCTAAATGTTATTCGGTTACTTTGAGTAATTGTTCAGTTTCTGTGTATGAAAGCGTGAGAAGCGTACTTATTATTAGTTTTTTAGCCTCGACAATTTGGTGTTCTTTTATGTTGCAAATTTTACATAAACGATTGTAAAGGAACGGATGCAAGAAAGATGGGAATCTCCTTAAAAAGCTAGTCCTAACTTGTGGAACAGAAATTTTGAATACCCTATTTAGTAACATATTTTTGTATTCTTCAGATTTTATGACCACCTTATGAACCATCGTTGTAACTTTTAAGATATATAGCTTACGTACGCTTAGCAAGTCACATTCTCGATAAAGTAAATCGGTTGAAAACTGAAACGGCTTCCGCAGCATTACTTTGAGCAGGGATCTTTGGGCTCTTTCAAGAGATATAATTTTTGTAACAGCTGAGCCTCCCCAAATTACAATACAATAACTCAGGATAGACTGACATATTGCACGATATATTTGTTTTAATAGCGATAGCAGTGCCACATTTCGAAGTTGTTTTATTGGATAAATTAGCTTACGTACTCTTTCAGATGTTATTGCGATATGTTCTTCGAAAGTAAGTCTCTCATCCAACATTACACCGAGATATTTAAGACTCTTTGTTCTCTCTATTGCAATACAGCTACAGTCGCTTGAGGTTTGCAACTGAAAGAGCGTACAACTATGAACCCTAATATCTAAGCACAAGCCAGGTTCCGAGGCTGCTGTTTTTTGGAAGCACATGTATTTTGTCTTTGCTGTGTTAAAGGACAGAAGATTGTATTTTAGCCATTTAGCAATTTTAGAAAGACCCATCTCAACAGCAGCGAAGGTAGATTCCCAGTTTGATCCATGGAAAATGATTGCAGTATCATCGGCATAGCACATTATGTCCGCAGCTGATAGTTGGATCGCCATTATGTCGTTGATATAGAGTAAAAACAGGCTGGGCCCCAATATACTGCCTTGTGGTACCCCAAACTTCACGTCGTTTTCCTCACTTACGTTTGCATCGACCCTAACACACTGCCTGCGGCCCGTCAAGTAACTGCGAAACCACTTCAATGCAATTCCTCTGATTCCCGATAATTCTAATTTGGCTAATAGAACTGGCTTATACACTGTATCGAATGCCTTTGCTAAATCAAGAAAAACACCGATACAGGCTTTTCCTTTATCCAAATGCCCGGAAACCAAATTCGTTAGAAGGGAGATTGCATCTTCAGTTGATTTACCTTGACGGAATCCAAATTGCTTTTCTGAGAAGACGCTATTTTTCTCCAAGAAACTTATGAGACGTCTGTTAATAACTTTCTCCAGAATTTTGGAGAATGCTCCCAGCAGTGAAATAGCTCTATAGCTGTTTGGATTTCTTTTGTCGCCACAAGTTTTATACAAGGGAACAACAGCAGCGGTTTTCCATTGATCCGGAAAAGTTCCTTCCGTCATGCTCAGGTTTGAAATGTGTACGAGTGGTTTAATAATATGTTTCAATAAGACTTTCAATAGTCGATTGTTAACACCATCGATTCCTGGAGCACTATCTAGTTTAAGTCCTGCTATAATCTCCTCTATCTCTGATTCATCCGTCGGCCTTAAGAATAGTATTGCCATTGGAGTATGTCGCAGTTTAACTTTGGTCGCTAAGGATTCTTGAGATTCTTTAATTTCATCAAGGATCGTATTCGCTAGATTTTGCCCTATAGTCGAAAAATGTGTGTTATAGTAATCTAGCGATTCCTGTATATTACTTTTGGACGATATTATTTCTGAGTGTTGATTTCTTGGTTTTTGTGTATAGGTTATATCTTTAATTACAGTCCATAGTTTCTTAGCATCATTCTGATTCTCCGCAAGTCTATTTTCCTCATATTTATGTCTAAGTTTACTAATTAATTTCCTGTAAAAAATTCTATAACGTTTGTATGTCAGTTGGGCAATTGAATTGTCAGGGCTATTTCTTGCAATATTATGCAATCTGTCTCTGTTTTTTGAACATTTTATAAGACCTGGTGTCATCCATGGTTTTCTAATTAGTTGAGAGCGCGTAATTGAAATAATATTAGTATTATCATCAATAATTTTATTAAATATATCTGTGAAACAGCTGACTGCCTCATTAACTAGTGTTTTATTTGTTACATCTATCCAGTCTACTTTTTCAAACTGTGACACTATATTTTCATAATTTAGTTTTCTAATAAATGTTTTTTTTTGCATATCGGTTTGATATGGTTTGTTTTTACGCCAGCTATAACAATATCGTGATCAGTAATACCTGTTTTACAAATTACAGAACGCATCAAAAATCTAGATGATACCATTATGTGGTCCAGACATGAATTTTCACGACTTGGTGAAGTTACACTTGGTACCAAACCCATTTCTGCCATTAAACAGAGATATTCGTTACTTTGAGTATCAATATTGCCAAGACATATGTTTATATTAATATCACCTGCTAAGACTACACACGGAGTACCTTTTATGTTTCTAACAACGATATTTAATGAGTTGAAAAAATGTCCGTATTTCTAATGGAAGGCGTTCGGTATATGCCTAAAATAGTAAAATAATTTGGGACACTCACGGATAGACAATTTGCATCATGGATGTCCGGTTCATCTACTATGCAATTCCATATATTTTTGACAAAAATTACGACACCACCACATTTATTCAAATACTTCCTAGTACGATAAGATGTGTGAGATGTGACCCATTAATCGATGGAATGAGCGAATGATCATTTATCCAACATTCCGATAAAATCAATATGTCAATGTCCATATTTATACTTAAAAATGACACCAGAAAATTGTCAAAGTTCTTCTGTATACTTCTGATATTAAATATTAGAACCTTCAGATTATAGAAATCTATATATATAAAAGGAGAAGCTGACTGACTGACATATCAACGCAGGGCCTAAACTATAAGGGTTAGAAACTTGAAATTTTGCACAGGGGTTCCTTTTATAATGCAGGGGAGCACTAAGAAAGGATTTTTGGAAATTCATCCCCTAAGGGGGTAAAACGGGGGTGCAAATTAAGTATGAAACTTTGCCGTTTTTGAAGTTATTCGAATGAAATTCAGCATGAAGGTTCTTTACTGAAAGACATGAAATATGAGTAAATTTTTTTTTTTTTCAAAATTCATCCCTTAGGGGGTTAAACGGGGGCGCAAAGTTAGTATGAAACTTTGCCGTTTTTGAAGTTATTCGCATGAAATTCAGCATGAAGGTTCTTTATTGAAAGGCATGAAACGAGTAAAATATTTTTCTCAAAAATCATCCCTTAAAAACGGGTAAAACGGGGATGCAAAGTTAGTATGAAACTTTACGTTTTTGAAGTTATTCGATTGAAATTTATTATTTATTTAACAATATTAAGGTGTTTCACTGAAAGTCATGAACCAAATGTAAAAGTAATTTCAGCGTTTTCAAAAATTCCACCCCTTAAAGGGTGTAATGGGGGCTCAAAAGTATTTCTTAAACTCAAAGTTGAATTGTTAAGAAATTGTTTTTATTTAAAGTGAGTTGCTTTAGACTTTGTAAGTATACTCTCAATCAAGAAATCAAAAAAGTAATGTCAGTGTTTTTCAAAATTCCACCTTTAGGGGGCTGAAAATGGGGTTTACAGTTTGTATGGAGCAGAATATTTTTTTTGAAGTTAATGACTTGAAACTTTGCACACATACTCTCTATTAGAATCCATAAAAAGTGATTTCAGCGTTTTCTAAAATTCCATCCCTTAAAGGGTGTAATGGGGGTCAAAATATTTCTTGAACTCAAAGTTGAATTGTTAGGAAATTGATGTTTTTTAAAGTGACCTGCTTTAGACTTTGTAAATAAACTCTCAATCAAGACGTCAAAAAAGTCATTTCAGCGTTTTTCAAAATTCCACCTTCAGGTGGCTGAAAAGAGGGTTAACAGTTTGTATGGAGCGGAATTTTTTTTTCGAGTTAGTGACTTGAAACTTTGCACAGATACTCTGTATTAGAGTCCAAAAAAAGTAATTTCAGCATTTTCAAAAATTCCACCTTTAGAGGGCTGAAAAGGGGTTGACAGTTTGTATGGAGCAGAAATATTTTTTGAACTTAGTGACTTGAAACTTTGTACAGATATTCTTTATTTGAATCAAAAAAATAATAATTTCCGCGTTTTCAAAAATTCTGCCCCTTACATGATGTAATAGGGGTCAAAATATTTCTTGAATTAAAAGTTGAACAGTAAAATTTTTTAGTAGACTTTGTAATTATACTTTCAATCAAGACGTCAAAAAAGTAATTTCAGCGTTTTTCAAAATTCCATCCTTAGGTAACTGAAAATGAGGTTAACGCTTTGTATGGAATAGAAGTATTTTTTGAAGTTAGTAACTTGAAACTTTGTACAGATACTCTCTATTAGAATTTAAAAATGGTTTCTGCGTTTTCAAAAATTTCACCCCTTAAAGTGTGTAATGGGAGTCAAAATTATTTCTTGATCTAAAGTTGAACTGTTTAAGAAATTGATTTTTTTAAAGTGAGCTACTTTAGACTTTGTAAATATACTTTCAATCAAGACGTCAAAAAGTGATTTCAGCGTTTTTCAAAATTCCACCCTTAGAGGGCTGAAAGGGGGGTTGACAGTTTGTATGGAGTAGAAATATGTTTTGAAGTTCGTAACTTGAAACTTTGTACAGATACTCTCTATTAGAATAAGAAAAAAAGTAGTTTCAGCGTTTTCAAAAATTCCACGTCTTACAAGTGTATAATGGAGGTCAAAAGTATTTCTTGAATTAAAAGTTGAACTGTTAAGGGATTGATTTTTTTAAAGTGAGCTACTTTAGGCTTGGCAAATATATTCTCAATCAAAACACCAAAAAAGTAATTTCAGCATTTTTCAAACCCTTAGGTGGCTAAAAAGGGGGTTGACACTTTGTATGGAGTAGAAATATCTTTTGAAGTTAGTGACTTTGTACAGTTATGTGTTTAAAATAAGCAATGTTGTGTATTTAATAGAGAGGTGCTTTGAGTGTATTCAGTCAATATCAAATACTCGTAGTTAATGAAAACCGAACAAATCGTGACATATCTTCATTACTACACAAATACGAATATTTGGTACTTTTACTAACTATATAATGCGTACTGTACCAAAAAATAAGAAGTAAAATAAAAATAAGTAAAATTGTCGAAATTCCAAACACTACGCGTGCGAAGCCGCGGCTATAAGCTAGTTAGTTATAAATTCATGACATTGTTCGGGAGCCTCAACAAATCGACAGCTTGTTGCAGACGAATCGATATCTTGTATAATATTCATTTCAGTCATTATTAAAATTAAATATAATCTTAGGTGTTTTATAAATATAAATAATTACAGCATTCTGTCGATACTTGTTATACATCACAAATAGGTAATGAAACGCGTGATTTCTAATTATAGTTTTAAACTGCAGGTTCAGTAGTTTAGTGTACAAGTATGTCGATGTCAGTCGTGTTGAGAGTCCTCCGAGTCTTTGCATTTTTAAGGAACTCATCCCGCTTAGCCCGCCTAAGAAAGCGCACCACTAGCGGACGAGGTGACAGGTGGTTATCTTCCATTTTATTACCTCGGGGTCCTTGTCTAGCGACATATTCGAAATCACCGTCTGTCAAACTCACGCCAATCTTCGCTGCTGTTGTAAGCAAAATATGCTGTGGACATTCCTGCGAGCTTTCTGTAACTCCAATAATCTCCAACTCATTCCTGTGCGCCATTTGAACCTGATAATTAAGGCGGTCTTTGAGCTCCTCAATAGTATTATGTAATAAGATCACATCGTCATTCCGATCCTCAACCACCCTTATTCGAGAATCAAACTGCGAGAGCTGCGATGCCAAATCATCGAGACCTTCATGACAACGAGAAAGTGATGATACAGCTTCTGTAAGTTGAGTTTTAACTGTATACATCTCCTGACGCAGTAGCCTAAATTCCGCAGTCAAGTCTCGAAGCTCGTCAAATGAGCAAGTCAATTGGGCGTCGGCACCTGTACTAGTTTTAGCCTGAGTTACAAGCTCAGATGTAGTGATACTCGTACTCCTGACTGGTGTTAACGAATTATCTCCTCCTTTTTCTGCCGCACAGCGACATTCTGGACATGTCCAGGTAGGTATCTGCTCCGGTGATATAAAAGGGATGCACTGTGGGTGGAAACTATTTTTGCAACTAGAAGCTTTACACACTAGGGGGTTCTTTTCGTGTGTATACGTGTGAGTTAACTCACCAGTAAGCTAAGAGTATTTTTGCTCTTCGAAATCTGGCCGTTTTTATCCGCTAGAGGATAAAGTAAATTGAATTTAGAACATCGTGTGCACTAAGTTTGTGAACTCTAAACATCATTAATCCTATTTACTTCTACCTCCATGGAGCCGAATTTATCATACAACTTTTTTTAATTTGTTAATAACTCAGACTCGGAACTTCCTTGGTGTATTTTTTTAATTTGCTTCGCGCGCGCCATTTTATTTTCACGTCATATTGTTCAAAACTTAGGTTAAAAACAAACTTGAAACAAGCGAACAACTTAAAATGAGCGATTCTAGCGACGAAGAAAATTATTTGACGCCAACAGAATTGACTGAAACTGTTAATAATGCGGAAATGAGCTTTGGCCCTTAACAATCACGCGAGAAGTATTTGAAACAGTATGATACGTTTAACACGTGGCGACTAGCTAAAGGAGCCAAAACTTTCTCAGAAAACGTTTTGCTGGCATATTTTATTGAATTATCCGAGACCAAGAAATCAAGCACTCTATGGAGTACCTATTCAATGCTAAAAGCAACAATAAAGATGATAAATGACATACATATCGACACCTATGATAAATTAGTGGTATTTTTAAAAAGAGCCTTATCTGGTCATCAACTAAAAAATTCGGAAGGTT
This sequence comes from Pyralis farinalis, assembly GCA_947507595.1. Classification (NCBI taxonomy): domain Eukaryota; kingdom Metazoa; phylum Arthropoda; class Insecta; order Lepidoptera; family Pyralidae; genus Pyralis; species Pyralis farinalis. Next base: position 291,340 of record OX382275.1, read on the forward strand.
TTCACAGCATCTGAAATTGAAAAGTTTCTTAACGAAGCACCCGATTCCGTACATTTGGCAACAAAAGTAAGTCACATTCAGTATCTACTTAAGTATATTAATCAACTACTTTACATAATCTAATACGTACTTAGTAGATGTTGATAGACATAATTATGCATGCATATCAATTATATTAATTTATCTACTACAATACTCTTTACGTTACAGGTTGTTTTTATTATTGGTATACACGGAGCATGTCGAACTAATGAACTAATACAACTTAATGTCAAAAACATTGAGAAACATTCAGATTACTACTATTAATTATTAATTTACCTAATACAAAGACAAAAAGAGACCGCAACTTCGTCATTCGCAAGGAATACGTAACAATAGTTGAGAAAGCCTTACGCCCGCCTAACACTCCAATCAATCAATTTTTCTACAATATCGCAACGGAAAGTGCGTCCCGCAGCCTATGGGTGTTAATAAAATTGGCAGTATATCACGAGAAATGGCCACTTTTCTTGAACTTCCAGAACCCCCGTTGTACACGGGTCATTGTTTCCGACGAACTTCAGCCACACTTTTGGCCAATTCTGGAGCTGATCTCCTGTCTCTTAAGCGCCATGGAGGCTGGAAGTCCAATGCGGTTGTAGAGGGATACATAGAGGATTCCATCCAAAATAAGTCTAAAATATGTAAAGGCATCGTAGGAGCCAATACATCGAAAGAGCCTCAGTCAGATCCTTGGACTGGCCCTTCTACATCAAGCTGTCCGCTGAATCGGTACAACTATTAAGTATGACAGATAGTTTACAAAAAAAGAGCACACAAGTCACTAACACCAACATTACAGTACCTAACAAAAATATTACACTCAAGTAACTGTAGCAACGTTACTTTCAATAAAAGTTTAAAGATTAGTCTGTAATACTTACCTATCATAATGTAGTAGTTAATACCTAAACTGAAAAGTATCTTGTGATTGTAATGTTTTTTTTTTTGCATATTTAGTCATTTCCTCGCTGAGGTGAGATGAAGAGATACGTGTTGCACTCGAGTGCAAAGATTTCTCACCTCGTGCTCTTTTGATTGGCTCGCTAACGCTCAGGATTCTAATTTTTACTTCGCTTGCTCGGTCATCAAAAGTGAGCACGCGTTAAAAAGCCACTTTGCACTCTTGCACTCCGCAAATAACTATTAACGTTTTGTTTGAGAAACGAGCACTAGATCTTATGATAAAACCGAAAGCTTGAAGCTTTACTTACTATGCATTCTTTATGGCTGTCGAACAATAACTTAGAATCATGAATGACACCAAGGTCTTTGATATGTTGTACTCTAGCTACTCATAAATTCTGGTGTTTTAAAGTATAAGCGTTAATTATTAGGTAACGTTGCCGGGTGCACGGGACAACTGCACACTAAATACGTTGAGGTCAAGTTTATTTCTAAACAATATTGTTCTAAACGAGCCTATTCTTCCTGCAGCACGAGGCAGTCAATGTATTTGCTAATTTCTTTTAAAATGTTCATGTCGTCAGCGTTTTTTTTTTTTTTTTTTTTTATTGACGCGGGGAAAAATGCGTTACGCACACCACCGGTGCCTGGGTGGCCTCCGGTGGTAGTGTGGGACTCCCCGTCGGCTGTCCGACGGTATACCCACTAAACGACCCCGCGAAATGCCATCAGCCGCGTTGGTGAGGTGCCCCGGATCTGTCAGCAACAGGGCACCACTGCGACTGGCCAGCCCCTCAAAAGGGGCCGGACTTCTTCTCTCTAGGGGCCGTCCCGGCAAATTGGGACAGCCCCTCCGGCGGCGGGACCATTATGGGGCCAGGTTCCCATCCTGACCCCTAGTCCCACAGGTTAGGGAGGCGGCAGTAGGTGCGCGTAGCGCCTACGCCGCACTCCCGTCCGCCGTTTCCGGAGCGGGACAGCCAAGGGATCATCCTCCCTGTCCCGCTCCGCTGCCTCCTTCTGGGACATGACCGTCTCACAGAAGGAGGCCATCGCCATCCAGGCACTGTCACTCCCGAGCATGGAGCGGACCACGCTCGGGAGCGAGAGGTCCGCGCTTCCTAGCGCGGACACCAGATCGTGGCGCTGCCGAGACCACATGGGACACTGCTCCAGAGTGTGCTGGGCAGTGTCCTCGGCCGCGCCACAATCGTGGCAGCCCGGCTGCTCCTCCCGCCTCGCGACCCGGTGCAGGTACTCACCGAAGCACCCATGCCCGGTGAGCACCTGCACCATGCGGAAGGTGAGGGGTTTGCGCCTACGGCGCATGTCGTCAGCGTTAAGCAATAAGCGCGAGTGCAAGAAACATTCATGAAAATGGTAAACAATAAAGGATCGGTCAGAGAGCCTTGGAGGCCTCCAGACGGAATACAGGTCCAGCTAGATTGGAAACTATTCATTACAACTTGCAGCTTGAGTTCCATTTTCCAGATAAGAGGTGAACCATAGACACCAGCCAGCCTCAACTTAGTCAGTAGAATTCCATGATGAATGCGGTCACTTACTGTAATCAGTAAGTGTTGCGTACACTTGGCCTCCGGCGTCCATACCTGACGATATAATCTCGTTAGACAAGGCTAAATTGGTAACAGGTGAGCGTTTCCTAAGGAACCCATGTTGTTCATGCAGGAACGACTGGGAAAGGGTTGCATGGAAAGGAATGAGCTATTACACGCCTTTGGTAGACTTTATGTATGTCCAGAATAACTTTGGATTTGAGTGTATATTATTTTCTATTCTACTCGAATAGGCTACATAACATTCCTTTTCCATTACTTTAACCATAGATCGCAATAATAAATACGATCTATAGTCCTCTAAAATCCCGTATACTTTATGTTTGTCATAAAATTTCCGTAATTATTGTTATAAGGGGTTTAGTATACCAGGGAGGGTATTTATTTCTACCTGATATCATTACAGATAGAATGTATCGAATATGCGTCCCAGGTATGGAATCCCAAATATCAGACCTATGTTTTACGTATTGAAGGCATACAAAAGCGATTTTTACGTTATCTTCAGTATAGAACCAGAACTTATATTCCTAATTATGAACTACGTTGTAAAAAAATCCATATTTTACCACTTAGTGAGCGTAGACGTATTGCAGATCTAACTTATTTAATTAAAATAGCCAACGGGTCAATCGATTGTGCAGAACTTCTGAGCAGTGTATGTTTACGTATACCGTCTGTAAACACTAGAAAACCATTTATTTTATATGTTCCACGAGAATATGGAGATATGAAATCCAATTATAGACAAAATTCATACTTAATACGTGCTTGTCGAACTTTCAACGAAATATCGCATAGTTGTGATCTTGATTTATATAATAGCAGTGTATACTATGTTAAAAGAGTGTTAAATAATTTATATTTTTGTTCTTAATAACAAACTTTTGAACACCATTTTTTTTAACTATCTAAGTTAATTGACCGTCTAAAAGGTAACATAAAGTTATACTCATATTTCTATCTGCGGAAACTTGTAATTGTCCATCTTCATACTAGACTTCTGTAATATTGTTTGTAAATTAGACGTAAGTATCCCAAAAATCTAAAAATAAAAATAAATAAAATAAAAATGTATTTTTCTCTTAATTGATATAAGGTGTTGTAAAAGAAATTAACGGCAGATTCTATGTAGTTTAGAAGGTGGTCTACCTAAAATTACATATGGAATCATAATCGCCTTTTGCATAAAGATATTTCCGTCTCTCGTGTACTTGGAGCGGCGTGTAACTAACACACCGGTCCGTGGATCGGAACCACGCTCTGCTACCATGTTCAAATATTAACCACATAAAAGGATCGATTGTATTGAAAAAATAGAAACTATTTTATTCCAAGTTTTATTAACAAGTATCAAACTATAAACAACGAATATCCTAGCAACTAGACTGACACAAAGTCTCTTAGTGGCCAGTACATAGATAATGGATCTCATAGATGTATCAGTGGTACATCGCATTGGTACGGCACATCTTAACAGTTTACGATCAAAGTCATGTGATGAACGTCCTCTGGTGCTAAAGGATCATCACTATGCATAACTTCATCATCCTTCAGCTCCGAGGAAAAAAACAAATCCAATAACCTATCATTTATATTTGACACATGATTATATTGATTTAAACTACACACATCAAAAGTGTCTAGGGATCAAGCATTTTTATGCGGATTTCTTGAGATTGAGATGTGGCCTTGTAATAAATTTATGATTTTATAAATTTATATGGATCCTTTTTGGTGCATTTCATAATTTGAAACAGGAACTGTCAATCAAATTCGAGTAAAAGATGAAAATCAGCTGTCAATATTTTCCCTATAAAAACATACAACGCATTGAAGACATTATTAGTGCTACTGTTTCCCTACTACTGATTGAAACCAACATTATTATAGAGCGGCGACGTCATTTAAGCAGGGAAGAAATGCTCAGAGCCGTGGGAATGATAGAAGCTGGTTCCCGGCAACGTACTGTGGCTTTAGCTCTGAATACAAGTCAGAGTGTTATCAGTCGACTTTGGACACGTTACCGAAGCACTGGTACCGTGGCTGAGCGCCATGGAGGACGGTATCGCTGCACCACACGGAGACAAGACCGATACATTCAAATCACAACTCGAAGAGCTCCAACAATAACCGCCATGATGTTAGCCGTGACGCTTCGTCACTCTTCAGGGAACTTAATTAGCGACCAAACAGTCAGAAACCGCTTGCATGAAGTGAACCTTCATTCCCGAAGACCGCTAAGGGTACCACCTATAGCAATGCACAATCGTAGGATTCGATATCAATGGGCTCTTGAACACAGAAATTGGGCAGAAGAACAATGGCGTTTCGTGTGCTTTTCTGATGAGTCTCGTTATGGTATGAGACCGGATACAAGACGTATACGACACTGGAGAACCCCTGGACGCCAACGGCGACTAAAATCCTGCCAGGAAGTCCATCCTTATAGTGGTGGAACCATCATGGTATGGGCGGGTATTTGGATCGGCGGAAGAACTGAGTTGATTTGGATCAGAGGCAACCTCAACGCTCAAATTTATGCTGAGACGATTGTATCAGACGTCATCGTTCCTCTACAAGTGCAAATCGGTCCCTTATTTCAGTTAATGCATGATAATGCACGACCGCACACCGCAAGAGTTGTAAGACAGACTCTCGCCGCAGCTAACATCAATGTCATGCCCTGGCCTGCTCAGTCGCCAGACTTGAACCCGATTGAGCATGCATGGGATATGCTACAGAGAAGAGCTCTGCCGAATATGGAGAGTATCCTGTCGCAAGAAGACCTTTTTTTGTTGTTGCAACGAACATGGGCGGCCATTCCACAGCGTGATTTGGATGAACTCATTTTGAGTATGCCAAACCGATGTTCTTGTGTTGTTAGTGTTCGCGGTGGAAACACGGATTATTAATTGTTTAAGTTACCCAATAAAATTTTAAAGAAAACTGTTATTTCAGTCTTTTTTTCGAACTTTAATGTTAGTGGTTCAAATGTCAAAAATCCCTTTATTATGAAAATGGCAAATTTCTTTATTAATGCAAAGGTGACTTGGTTTATCGTTACTGTAGACAAACGAAAACACTTTATTTGATGAATCCTTGAAGAAAATTTTAATTAATATCAATCAGGAGAAAAGTTATTGCAAAAATATATGTTGATCCCTAGACACTTTTGATGTGATTTAGATTTTCTCCTTCACTACCCGACGTGGTTGGTATTTAATAAGAATGATGATCCCTTTCCACGGTCTGCTACTTAGGTGAAAGTCACCCATGATTATATATTTATCGATAGGATGTGCTATAAAATGTCGTTTAATTTATTTGAAAATTTTTAAAGTCGATGAAAAGAATATCCGGTCTGTTGAGCGTACAAGTATAAAACACAGATTTTAATCTTATACGAGTCACGCCGATGTTTGCCTTTAACAGTAAGTGTAATCCATAGGTCGTCCACTGACAAACGAAATTCGGGTATATCTGCCACACGGAAAGTACAACGAACAGCCACTGACTGACACGAGGAGTCTCTCTGAAGGAGACGCGAGACTGCCTGTTACACTGTGGACCCTATCACGTCGATACACCAAGTACCTATCGTCAAACAATTCAAAATATTATTCCCTCAAATAAACTTAACTTATTCCTTTTTTGTCGTTTTTAATCAGTTTTCAAATCTAGACTATTATAATGCGCGAAATATATTTTAACTTCACTATAATAGCGCGTATTAGGTGAAGCCTGTGATTATAAGTCGGATATTGCTCTAGGAAATGACAATTTAAAGAGGAAAATACATCATTGCGATATAGGAAACACTTTAAATGACGACTCGAAATTTGACGAGCTCGGTGGCTCAGTCGTGAATGACGCGACTTTGATACCAACGCTCGTGGGTTCGATTCCCACACAAGGCAAACATTTGTGTGCATGAACATGTCAGTTTGTCTTGGTCTGGATCTTTTAAGAAAGGTAGGGCGCATCAAAGCAGCCCATCTGGGGAAGTAACTCCACCTCACAGAAAACCGCAGCCAAATAACAACTCCCTAGAGGGTTGTTGTGTTCCTACATGTGAGTTTGGTCACCAGTAAGCTCCCAAGGAGTTGTTGTGTAAGCAGCATAGGAGGCATCGCGCGAGTGATAATTAATATATCGCAAGCGTTAATAGGCTACGGTTACCGCTTCACATCAGGTGGGCCGTATGCTTACATGCCTCCCGACGTAGAATAAAAAAAATATTTAACCATTTTTTTTTCATCAAACCATCTAGATAATCTAAAATGGAAAGAAATAAATGATAAGTAATAGTCTATTCGCTTCATTCTTTTCTAGAACGTCTAGTATTACTAGTATCTAATAATTGAAAATAAGGTAGGTAGGCGTATTACTTAATATAAAACAAAGTTAGGAATAAATATAATTCACAATTCTGTGTTCATAACGTGATAGTTAAATTTTCATCAACTTCCCCTAGCAACGGCTGCCACTAGACCCGCTTTAATATTGCTAAAAACTAAATACATTCACTATGTTATTAATAAAAAAAACTGTACTTACAAATGAAATGACACGTTTTCCTTGTCTTTTGTTGTTGCCGTGTAATTTGTGGACCATCTAAAAACACAGGAAGGCATTTTTGCCAGAAATAACTTATTTACGCTTTGTGGCGAAGAACGTATAGACGTGTCACGTGACGCGAGAGCGTGCCCAACTGAATGCGAGGTGGGCAATTACCTTACTTTCGTATTGCCATTCTAGAGCGTGTACAACGTATCTATCTATGACTATAAAAACATCTTAGGTTTCACTACGTTACCCCCTGGCGTTTTTGTAGTAAGCTTTAATAGACTTTGTTACCATTTAAAAAAGTACCTATATATAAAATCATCTTAGTATATAGTACTTAAAACAATAGAAATCAAATGTAATGCTTTTGAGTAGCAAGCTTACAAGCTTGCTACTCAAAAGCATTACATTGACCTTACAAGGTAAAGTAAAGCCTCAGAATACAGAATAAACCAGAAACCGCAAACACGCCCAAAACTGAAGCCATACAGACTACTCTCAATGAGAGTAGTTTGACATTTGGACGACTAGTATACTACTCTGTGTAAAAAGTATCGGGAATATGTCAATAAAAAGACCCGCGTAAAAGAGGTCGTTCTAATTTTTTTACTGCATGTTGGTAGCACTGTACTGATTTAGCGCGCAAAATTTGAGCGGGATCTGTCATTTAATTTGTTTTAAACTACACTTTTTGTTGGTCATAGTTTTGAGTCCTCGGCGATTTTTACAATGGAAAATATTGTTGAACAAAGAGTGTGCCTTAAATTTTGTGTTTCAAATGATATTTCATGTGGTGAATCACTAAAAATGTTGCGAAATACCTACGGCGAATCGTGTATATCGAAAACAAGGGCTTATGAATGGTATAAGGCTTTTAAAGAAGGCCGAGAAGTAGTAGTAGACTTGCCTCGTTCTGGTAGACCTTCAACCGCTACGACCAGAGAAAACATCGACAGAATCAAGAAGCTAGTGCTCGAAAATCGACGTATGAGTCTGAGAGAGTTGGCTAGTGAGGTGAACATATCTTTTAAGTCCGTCCACAACATTCTCATTGACATTTTAGGCATGAAACGCGTCGCCGCTCGACTAGTTCCAAAAGAGCTCAATTTTGTTCAAAAAGCGCAGCGAAAGCATGTCGCTGAAGACATGGTTTCCCGAGCTTCTACGGATCCGACCTTTATGAAACGTATAATAACTGGCGACGAGACATGGGTTTATGAGTACGACATGCAAACAAGCCAACAGTCTTCAGAATGGCGTCTCGAAAACGAGCCGAAACCCAAAAAACCGCGGCAAAGTCGCTCCAAAATCAAGGTGATGCTGACAGTTTTTTTTGACTACCGTGGTGTGGTTCACTCCGAATTCCTTCCAGAGGGAGAAACAGTGAATAAAGAATATTATTTAGGCGTCATGAAGCGTTTGCGTGAGAGTATCCGCCGAAAACGTCCAGATTTGTGGCAACACAACTCATGGATGCTGCACCATGATAATGCACCATCACACACAGCCATTATAGTGAAAGAGTTTTTAGCGAAAAATTCAACAAAAGTTCTCGACCAAGCACCGTATTCACCTGATATGGCTCCGTCTGACTTTTTTTTATTTCCCAAGTTAAAATTACCACTTCGAGGAAAACGTTTTGAGTCGATAGAAGCCATAAAAGAAAATTCGCTGAATGAGCTAAAGCCCATACCGCAAATAGCCTATGAAAAATGTATGGAAGACTGGGTGAAGCGGTGGAGATGTTGTATTGCAAGCGATGGGGCCTACTTTGAAGGCGATAAAATAAATTTAGATGAATAATTTGTATATTTTGTTTTATTGACAAATTCCCGATACTTAGTACACAGAATGTATATTTGACCACCGTGTGTCTTACGCGTAAAAATTTCTCGATAGTTTTTAATAAATAATGCCGTCTTGTGCGGTTCCCACCTGCAAGAACACAGTTAGAAGCATAAAAAAACAAGATGGGATCACATTTCATGTGTAACTAGCGCATTTACATCTCATTTTATTTAAATAATGAATTTCTTTTACTCGTTGATAGCGGTAAACAATTTGGGCGAGTCCATTTTGTTCATGTTGCCAGTTTTACTGGTTTCTTTTCCCTACTTTTTTTATAAAGTTGACAGTGATGAAATAAATAATAAATGCATGTTAAGTAATTAAAAAATAGTTTGATTAATATAAAATATGTAAATACATTTATTTAATTTTAAGGTATTCATGATATGAGCCTATGCTTACATTATTTGAGGTCTTTTAATATAAATATGGCCTGAAATAAATGATTGAAATATTATTAACTAATGTTTTTAGTATATAGTCTGCACTTGATTTTTTTTTATATACCACTAAGGTGGCAAACAAGCGTACGGCCTGCCTGATGGTAAGCAGTTACCGTAGCCTATGGGCATTTGCAACACCAGGGGTGTCAGTCTTGCGTTGCCGACCCTATATTCCAAAATCCTTTCTTGTCTCTCATATGCATTACATAAGGAACCCCTTGATGAGTCAGTGATCTAGTCAGGAACTTCATTTCTATGAATATATATTAGCGTCTCCTCCAAACACAATTTTAGCCCCCTTTTCATCTCGCCTCACCTCCCTAAGGGTGGAATTTTTGAAAACGCTGAAACCACTTTGTTGTATTTTCTCTATTAGAATACAAAAAAGTGGTTTCAGCATTCAAATGTACAATGTTTTAAGTCACTAACTTCAAAAAATATTTCTACTTCACACAAACTGTCAAACCCCTTTTTAGCCCTCTAAGGGTGGACTTTTGAAAAACGCTGTAATTACATTTTTGATGTCTTGGTTGAAAGTACATTTACAAAGTCTAAAGTAAGTAGCTCACTTTAAAGAAATCAATTTCTTAACACTTCAACTTTTAATCCAAGAAATATTTTGACCCCATTACACCCTTTAAGGGGTGGAATTTTTGGAAATGCTGAAACCACTTTTTTGGATTCCAATAGAGAGTATCTCTACAAAGTTCCAAATCACTAACTTACAAAATGTCAATCCCATTTTCACCCCCTTAGGGATTGAATTTCAACAAATCTTTTCTTATCTCTCGTGAGCATTACAAATGTAACCTCTATGCAAAATTTGAGCTTTCTGGGTTCAAGAGTTTGGCTTCGGCGTATGAGTCAGTGAATTAGTCAGGAACTCCATTTTTATTAATAAAGATTACCTGCATTTTCTTCATATTACAATCAAACTAGGTATATTTGTGAAAGGTAATAATATCATTTGCATAGTTGAAGATCTTGCTGTTTTTGCCACATAATTGTACCGAACAATAAAGCATGTTTTATATCTATTTTAACAGTTATTCGAGGAGGGCATTCGCAGCGCAAAATCATGCTCTCACTGAAACGTAGGCTTCAAGCGATGATCCTATTTAGCGCTAAAAGACTAAGTTTTGGCGAGCAAGTGGACATAACGCGCGTCAAGGGGTCGACAAATGGTTAATTAGTTTGTAGTAACAGTTTTCTCGTTGAGAACAAACAGTGCGTTCCTTGCACGTCCGTTGTCGTGGTCCAATGGTGCCGGGTCGTTCGCGTGTTCACGAGCGCGTCACTCGTCCCCGAGGCGGGCGTGAGCAGCGCCAAGGACCGATCGGCACTATGGGACAGCAGTCCCGTCGTGAACCCTTGGTGATGTTCCTGACGTGCGAGTAAGTGTTCGGTGCTCGTGCGCAGGTGTGGTGCGCGGCGCAGGTGAGGCATGTAGCGCGGCGCGGCGTCCCGACGCGGCATGCCGGGCGGCCGCCGGGGGCTCGTGGCCCCACAGAACACCTTCCTCGAGAACATCATCCGCCGCTCGTCCAGCCAGCGTGAGTAACCTCCATCCCTCCATCTCCCGCCTGTCTCACCGCCTACACACCACGTTAACCGTACTCTGTTCCCACAGCAGACACCAGCTTCCTGCTCGCCAACGCGCAGATCGTGGACTACCCCATCGTGTACTGCAACGAGACCTTCTGCAAGATGAGCGGGTACAACCGCGCCGAGGTCATGCAGAAGACGTGCAGGTGAGCCGCTCACATTTCGATACTCTGTCCAGACGTCGCCCGACGTATGCCACTTTCCCTTCGAAATCCATTCTGGACGCATGCGACCAATGTCTAATGAACCTTTATGAGATAAAAGGATAGAGCTGCCGGTGTGTCCGCAGGCCGACACATCGACCGACCGACTCGCTTGTCGGACCGCCGACAGCGCTCACTGGACACAGGTGTAATTATTTTTTTTAACGTATATCCATAGAGATGATTCATCGTAAGGATTTATGTCATCGTCGTTGTTCTAGCCTAACATAAAATAGGTCGGATTCATGCAATGATCCTGAAAATACCTCGGATGATTGCGAAAATCTTTCTTAGATTCCTATTTTCTGATCATTTGCAATCATTCTAGGTTTATCGCAAAGATCCGTTTTCTCTAAATATCCTGCAACACACATATATTACATGTTTAGATTATAATTATCTTTATCTATTATATACTTTAGCTAGGTATTGTGTTGCCAGGAATTGTAAAGAGTACCTGTTGAGCCTCCAATAGATGCAGTGCGGTGATTGGTGACACTCTCGAACCCCTCAGATGGGTACATATTTGAATGTCCAAAATTTAGATGGCTTGTATCAAAATGGCAAAGTTAAAAATGTCTAAAATCTAAATATCTAACAGTTTAAGATGTCGAAAGTCTATTTTATATATTTTATTCATTTAGACTATAGACGATATAGACTACTTTGTAAGCACGAGTCTAAATGAAATCGAATATATAGCAGTTGGACTCCTGCTTACAAAGTAGTCTATATCGACCCCATGGGGTCGAATGCGACAAGTAAGGGGTCCGTCATATACAAACATTAGTTAGGCAGCAGAGGCTCTTGAAGAAATTGAAGAGCAGAAAATATATGGCCAAGAGGTCTACGGTAAATGATTGGAACTCTCTGATTTAGACCATGCTTTTCGCCCATCGCTCGCTCATTGGGGACTATAGAAGGAAAACTTTTTAGAATATGTTTTCTTTCTATAGCCCATTGGGGCGCAAGTTATATTGAGGAATATTTTACTAATGAGAAGGTTGAATTTGATGTATTTTAAGGAGTTTGTTAATATCAGGCTCGATTTTACTTAAAGCAATCGCAAGTCGCCGTGTTCAGTAACTTAAAGATTACTAAATCCACGTTAGGCTAAATAGGAATTTGGAAATGCTACCAGAACTTAAACAGTCAACCATAATCCTGGGTACGTTTCTGAAATCGGCTTTTGTAACCAAAATTCTTGGTTTTTCAAAATTTCATATTGAATTTAATTTTTAATTTCTCATTTGTCGTCAGTTTTATTCTTAACTGGACTGATCATGCTGTGTTGACATTTGAAGGTCTTGTATTTAAATGTCTGCATTTAAAATGTCCTTGAATCGTTCCTTAAAATCTCTGTTTATGTTTAATAGTGTTGTCAGAATACAAGCAAGCCGTCGTTAGCCTTCAGAACCCGTTATATACCTTTTCCCATACATTTCGCGGTCATATATGACCACACGGGTTTCGAAGGGTTAAATGTTGGCCAGGCGTGCGGCGGGCGGTGTGGCTGGGCTCGATCCCCCCACTTATATAATATTTGTGTGTTTGAACATATTCGTTTGCCTTTTTGTTTATCATGGAGAGACTGTCTTTTGTGTATATATTACATAGGTACCTATGTTTTTACATAAAAAGTATTTTCGCACGTTAATTGTAGTCTAGCGTACGTGTACGAGCTTTGCATAGTTTACTACTAACTAGTCTGGCCGTAAATACTGTTGCATAGAAGCTATTCTTTTTTTTTTTAACTATTTCTTATTTTGATTTTGGAACGCGTTTATTAGGTTAAAAAGTTCTTTCGATTTCCCGCCGTTTCACATATTTTTTTCGTGTTTTGGGTGTTAAAGAAAACAAGATTGCCTTGCACAAATTGGGTATGGAGCCGTCGGCCATATTCAAGACACTTCAAAAGCTTGGTATCAGCCGTATGTTTGTATATCGTACTATCGACAGATATACCAACACCGCGTGCCGTTAGAACTACAAAGGCTGTTGAATGAATGAATATTTATTTCTTAAGACATGGTCAACAAGGTTAACGCTCTCGGCAGCATAGAAATGTAATTTGAACATGATCACAATTTACATGATCACTGGTGGAAAAACAAGAAGGGAAAAGGTGACAAACCTGGTTCACGATTGCCCCGCGTGCTAGGTGGTATAGACGCTTGGTGCTCCTCCTGGAGTCTGCCGCGACCCCGAGTGCTTTGCTGATTTGATGAGACGATGATTTGCTGATGCGCGCGAATCGCGGCTGATTGGCGCTGCTTGGAACGCTTGCGTTAATTTTCTCCTCTTTTAATATTATTTTGTATTGGGGACCGAAACGTAATTTTTTGACTTTCACCTTTTTCGTTATCTCCGTGTATTGCTAAGTATCTATCGATTGGCTAAGTATCTTTTTATCCAATCGTGTGCTTTCCCTCTGATACCATACTTCTCTAATTTGTCCAGAAGTCTATCATGACACACGAAGTCAAATGCCTTGACATATCTAGGAATAACCCTAAGACCGTCCTTTTTATTACAAGCTTTTATTTAACTTGCAATGTAAGTATGTATGTAAGTATGTTCGGGTGAAATCTTGCAACTTTTTTTTTATATTAGTTCAGCATAGTGGCCCCTCTTTGCCTGATGGTAAGCGAAAGAGGAGCCCAAATCGCAACTGCAACTGACAACATACTACATACCGTATCCTGTCACTTGACGCTGCCATGCTGACCCGCAAAATGCTTCTTCACGCTTCGTTTGAAGGATCCCATATTGTAAGAAGGAGGGAACACATGTGCAGGCAAGGCGTTCCACTTTTTAATGGTACGACAAAGATAGGAGTTGCCGAACTTTTTGGTACGCGAAGAGATATTCTCAACCGTGGAACTATGACATCGCAAGCCCGCACGTGTGGTTCTATGACGGAAGGGTGAGGGTGGGATAAAGGAAAACAGTTCTTCAGAGCACTCGCCATGGTAAAGGCGGTAAAATACGCTTAGAGAGCCTATGTCCCTACGGAGTTGAAGAGGTTCTAGATTTTTGGTGACCTCTTCGTCGACAATTATGCAGATAGCCCGTCGCTGCAACCTATCGAGAGCCTCGAGAAGATACTGTGCGGAGCCGTCCCAGAGATGCGAGCAATACTCCACGCAGGCCCGAACTTGTGTCTTATAAAGCAGACAAAGTTGGTCCGGCGTGAAGAACCGGCGCACCCTGTTCAGGACTCCGAGCTTTCTTGAGACTGTTGAGATGAGGCTCTCGATGTAATAACGCTAGTTAAGGTCGCAATGAATACTTATACCCAGCATATTCAGGCTATCTCGCATACTGAGGGAAGCACCCTGAAGACTGGGAGTAGGAAGGGGGACATTTTTGTTGTAAACGCGCAAACCTGAGTTTTCTCAGCATTAAACTCAACCAGGTTATTGGAACCCCATTTACTAATGAGATCTAAAACCCGATTCAGTTCAACGACAAGACTCTCACGCCTCTCACCGATTTCTGTCCGACCAGCACCAGGTCGACCGAAATATCGCCCATGGACCGTACTGTCATCTGCATAGCAATGAATATTACCAAGTGGCAGCATGTCATTGATATGCAGAAGAATGAGGGTGGGCGATAGAACGGAGCCCTGTGGGACACCGGCATTCACTGACATGAACCGCGAAGCGCATCCATCTGCAAGGACGCGGATTCTACGCTCATGCAGGAAGCCAGCAATCCAATTACAAAGCTGGAGGGGCAGACCGTAAGCCGGAAGTTTAGAGAGAAGTGCTTTGTGCCAGACCCGATCAAACGCCTTGGCGATATCTAGGCTGACTGCCATGGATTCGCCATATTTATCGATTGCTTCCCCCCAGAGGTGCGTCACATACGCTAGAAGATCACCCGTTGATCGCGTCGGTCTAAAACCATACTGACGATCATTGATTATGGAGTGAACTTCTGCGGACCTCTCGCTCCCGAGCGTGGTCCGCTCCATGCTCGGGAGTGACAGTGCCTGGCAGGCGGTGGCCTCCTTCTGCGAGACGATCATGTCCCAGAAGGAGGCCTCGGAGCGGGACAGGGAGGATGATCCTGAGGCTGTCCCGCTCCGGAGACGGCGGACGGGAGTGCGGCGTAGGCGCTACGCGCACCTATTGCCGCCTCCCTAATATGTGGGGCCAGGGGTCAGGATGGGAACCTGGCCCCATAGCGGTCCCGCCGCCGGAGGGGCTGTCCCATTTTGCCGGGATGGCCCCTAGAGTGAAGAAGTCCGGCCCCTTGTGAGGGGCTGGCCAGTCGCAGTGGTGCCCTGTTGCTGACAGACCCGGGGCACCACACCAAAGCGGCCGATGGCAATTCGCGGGGTTGTTTAGTGGGTATACCGTTGGGCAGCCAACGGGGAGTCCCACACTACCACCGGAGGCCACCCAGGCACCGGTGGTGTGCGTAACGCATTTTTCCCCGCGTCACAAAAAAAAATGGAGTGAACTTCTAGGTAACGGATCAATTGATTGTTAAGGATCCGTTCCATGACTTTGCACAACACTGAAGTTACGGCAATGGGGCGGTAATTCGATGGGTCAGAACGGTCTCCCTTTTTTGGGACCGGCTGCACATTGGCCTCTCTCCAAGCATCGGAACAGAACCGGTCGAGTACGAGAGGCGGAAGAGGCGCGTCAGCACCGGAGACAACTCCGCTGCACATTTTTTAAGAACAATCGCTGGGATTCTGTCAGGACCACTGGCTGTTCGGACATCGACTGACTCAAAACGCACATCGCGCTGCCTGATGTGGATATCAGGCATAACGGATCCACTGGAGGGTATTGTTGGTGGTTGCGTGCTACAGTCATCGATCCGGGAGTTAGCCGCAAAGAGGCTGGCCATAAGATCGGCTTTCTCCTCCGGCTGATGAGCCAGTGAGCCATCAGGTCATCGCAGCGGTGGCAGCGAGGGCTGGCAGAAGTTGGCCTGCACGGCTTTGGCCAGTCGCCAGTAGCTACGCGATCCAGTAGGGTGCGCCACTAGTTCCGTGCCGACTCGTGTAACGCGCTGGGCGTCCGCTCTTATGTATGCTCTCTTGCAGATCTTGGTGGCAGTGTTGTAGGCTGATTTCAGTGAGTTAGTATTCAGATCTTTCAGGGCGCGACCCCTGATCCAAGCGCGATACGCCGCCTGTTTGTTACTAACAGCTTCAGCGCATTCGCGATTAAACCAAGGGCGTCTCCGGCTTTTGATGACGACATTGGAGTGGGGAATGTATTCGTAGTATTCCATGCCAACGCCGATCTCATCAACAATGGCCGCAGCACTCGCCGTTAGATTCTTCCCACTGAAACAGCGCGGCCCCTATGGGACGGAAGCAAAGTAGTCCCGCATACCGTCCCGATCTGCTGACGAGTAGTGCCAGACACGACGACTAACCTCTATGAGTTGTGGCGGAATCGCGCTTGGCACTGTGCTGGATAGTAGGCAGTGGTCAGATGTGCCCAGGGGCGCCCCGACCTCAACCCGGTAGCCAGCAGGGTGGGTGGTCAGCAGTAGATCTAGCAGAGAGGGCTCCTGACCAGTAACATCAGGTATTCTGGTGGGTTGGTGCACCAATTGCGTCAGGCTGTGCGAAAGAGCGAACGCGTGGGCGGTCCTTCCTGCATGGTTAGTTGTGGAGTATCCCAACCAGGAGTCGTAGTGAGAGTTAAAGTCCCCCAAACATACCATCTCTGCAGTAGGGTACCGCTCCTGCGCTTCATCTGCCGCCCGACTCATGTACTCAAAGAGCCGAGTTGTCTCCGTGTCCCTAGTATGGGGTCGGTATAGGCACATGTAAATACGGCTCTGAAGGCCCAGGTTTACATGCACCCAGAGGACAGGAAAGGAGGAATCCTCTAGGCAGCGCAGACGGCGACAACATACATCCGAGCGGACAAACAAACAGACCACGGCGGAAATTCTCCTCAAGCACATAACCGGGATACTGGAGGTAGGACGTGTCCGCTGGACGCTGAATCTGTGTCTCCGTCAGGAAGAGCATGGCGGGCCGTGCCGTCTCTAGGTGTTGGTGGACGGCATTAAGGTTAGAGTGGAGTCCGCGGATGTTAGCGAACTCAACCTTGAACAGGGTGGTGGGGGAGTGCACCGCTGTTAGACCATCTTTTCCTATTTGCGCTGTCATTAGTAATGTAAAGAACGGAAGCGTGAAGCGGGAGAGAATCGCCACGACATTGGGGAAGAAACGCGGTGGACTGTTTCTCCATTAGTTTGTCGACAAAGGAACTGTACTGATCCGTCGGACGGAAGGGCCCCCGAACTTCCCCGGAAGTAGTCGCCGGGTCCCCACCATCCGGTCACCAATCGGCACGACGATCTACCCCGAGATTATGCGCGGTATGAAAGGGCAGCCTCTTAAGGTGGTTAGTCTTGATTGGGCCCCTATACTATAACGCGGGCGGCCAGCGGAAGAACCGTTTCAACGGGTCTCCCTGGCCGACGGGTCAGCTCAGTCCTTCTGACAATGGATAGACAGAATCCACCACTGTTCCCGCAATATCGCGTCAACAATCCCCCGAGCACTGGTTATACACCAGCTGATCCCGAAACGCGACGTACTCATAGGTACGCCACTTCACGGGTGTTTCGCCGTGTGTACGATGGTAGCCAACCAGGCGGGTATATATCTTTATCAGCAGATATCTTTAACCGATTGAACTGAAATTTTGTATACACGTTCAGTTTGGATGACAATGCATGATTAACTGTGTGACGTCATTCTAAATCCAACATACCCAAAATTACCGACCAACTATTTTTAATGCACTCCTATAATATGGGTATCAAATAAAAGGGCTTGCTAAGAATAACTCGAAAAATAATGTGACGTCACTCTTAATCCAATATGGCGGACTTCTAAAGCTTGAAAATCAATTTCGAAGCAGATACCTACCTTCAATCGATTGAGCTGAAATTTTGTATACACGTTCAGTTTGGATGACAATGCATGGTTAACTGTGTGACGTCATTCTAAATCCTACATGGCGGAACACCCAAGATGGCAAATAATTTTGTTCAATTCATTCCTAAAATATGAGTATCAAATGAAAGGGCTTGCTGAGAATAAGCATAGTAAAATCAAATAAGTAGGATATCTTTATAGATACGCACCGCGTTCGGTTTGTATGTGTGCCCGCCCGTACGTATGCATCGTCGCACGCACACACTGACAAAATTTATCGCTGCTAAAGGTACGCTAATCGTGGCTAGGCTGTGTGTTGATCTGAGTGACGTCACGAGTAAGCTCTTAAGGAGTTGCCGTGTTAGCGGCAGAGGTGGCAATAAGCGAGGCACAATTAATATATTGCAAGCGTAAACAGCTACAGTGACCGCTTTAAATTGGGTGGATCGTATGCTTGTTTGTTCATGCGAGTGACGTTACCTCCGCACAGAAATCTACAGCCAAATAACAATTCCCTGGACGGTTGTTGTGTTCAGGCGAGTGAGTGACGTTACATGACGTTGTATGGCTGCAGTTTTCCGTGAGGTAATAACGTCACTCACTTGCATGAACACAATAACCCTCCAGGGAATTGTTATTTGGCTGCAGTTTTGAGCATATTTTTCGTGACTTAATGAGCGGTTTAAAAGTTTTGCACTTCCAGCTAATCGGAACTATTTGAATTTCGAATGTTATATTTTTTGAAACGTTGCAATTTACTTAGTAATAAAAAAACAATTGGCGGGAAATCATTTGTTAATTGTTTTTTTATCACAGATCAAAGTTCTACGTACGCAACGAAAATGGAATTGAGTCGAAAAGATTTTAGAGCGATGATTTTTTATGATTTTAAAAGTTGTCTCTGTCCGCAAGACTGTGCTGCTCGTCTTCAAAATGCTTTTGGGAGAGAAGCACCTTCTTTGAGCACCGTGAGGCGATGGTTTGCTGAATTTGAGAGAGGTCGAGTTTCTTTACATGACGAATTTCGTGAAGGGCGGCCTGCAATTGCCGCCAACGTAAATAATGTGGCTACTGTTAAGCGGCTAATTGAAGAATATCCGCGGATTACATATGAGACAATTCGAGAACTATTGGGGATTGGTATGAGCCAAATTTAGAAAATTTTACACGAAGAATTGAAAGTTCGGAAACTTTGTTGTCGTTGGATCCCTCACGAACTGACAGCGGAGCAGAAGCGGACTCGCGTGGAATGGTGCTCACAGATGCTACTGAAGTACGACCACGGACATTCTAATGCTGTTTATGACATTGTCACAGGAGACGAAGCGTGGATTCATTGTTTTGAACCCGAAAAAAAACAGCAATCTTGTGAATGGGTGTTGGAAAATGAGAACAGGCCAACAAAAGTGAGGCAGGCGGGAAACGTTGTTAAAAAAATGATCGCGTTTTTTTTTCTCAGCTACGGGTCTCATCTGCACAATTCCACTTGAAGATCAAAAGAGTGTTAATGCCGAGTGGTATTCTACCATTTGTCTACCCAGGGTGTTAGAAAAAGTTCGCGAAAGACGACCAAAAAGCCGCGTTCTCCTACATCATGACAACGCTTCTTCACACACGGCCAACAAAACAAAGTCGGCGGCTCGACTGGATCACCACGGTTGGGCGACGCTGCGCTGCTTGTACGTTGAGTGTCACCAGTGAGCTCCGAAGGAGTCGCTATGTCAGCAGCAGAAGTGGCATCGCTCGAGTGATACTTAATGTATTGCAAACGTTCATAGGCTACGGTGACCTCTTTACATTAGGCGGGCCATATGCTTGTTTGTCTCTCGACGTTGAATAAAAAGAAAAGGTTCAAATCGCTACCTTACTTAATTATCGTTTTGGTTAGATTTAAATAAAACTTATAAACCTTATCAATAAGCGCATGTGCCTTAACTGCTGTGTGGGATACTAAGCGCGGTGTCGTGTCGTGTCGTGTCGTGACGTATCGTGCGTGTCCAGGTGCTCGTGGATGTACGGCGAGCTGACGGAGAAGGAGGCGGCGGAGCGCGTGGACCGCGCGCTCGACCACCACCTCGCCGACCAGTTCGAGATCCTGCTCTACAAGAAGAACCGTACGTACCACACACACACACATACACACACACACACTACACTGACACACACACTCGCCGTACGCTTCATGTCGTGTGCCACTTGCGCTTGTGTACGCAGAGAGAGCTTCTAATGAATTAATGTCGCCGGTGCGGTGCGGTGCGGGGCGGGGCGGTGCTCCCTCACAACCTGTCCGTGTAATTGGCATCGTGTCGTCGTCTCGTAAAATAAAACAGCGGCCGCGGCCCGCGGGACGACGCCGCACATGATCCAATTTGTTCCGCCGAGCTCCAGGCTCCCGGGCGGCGCCCACTCGGCCGGGCGGCGGCCGGGCACGTCGCATCGAGCGCACGAACCCACGAGCGCTCCGAAAGACGTTGTGTCTCGCCGACGAGACCACCTTACACATTTACTTAACACAAATAGCAGTAGACGGCCGCAAGCCGCGGGCCGTGTGCCGCCGGGGTTCTCGTGGTGGTGGCATAGTTTATTATGTCCAAGACGCCGAGGCCCGCCGCGACGCTGGAGCTGTGACTGCCTCCACTAAGTCGACGTCCGTCAATCAGATCACTGCGAATGAAATTGAGTGAACTACGCAGGTGGCACAGGATCGAGACGAGTGGCACTCTAGAGTAGGGATGTAACGGAGGTAGTTTTATCGGAGCCGAAGGCGGAATCGGAGTTTTTAAAATTGCTTTATCGGAGTCGGAACCGGAGTCGGAGGCAGGATCAGAAGTGGTGGCATGAGAGAGAATTTTTAATTAAGGACAAATAAAACATTATTTAGTCAAATTTTTTTCATTGCAATTTTCAATTATAAAATAAAACACAAACAATGAAAAAAAATTGGCATATTTCCAAATAAACAAGAAATTAAAATAAATGAATTTAAACCCAAAGTAGCATATTAAGTACATTATATTAAATGAACAAAAGCTTTAAAATAAATTAAATCAAATGAATTCACTCCAAAATTAGTGTATTATACTTTACGAACAAAACGTCTCAAAAAACATAAATATGGTTCTTTAGTGCCCTATAGAGCGTTTTTTTTTTTTTGGAATTGGTCTTAAATACAGCGTTATTAATAAAAACAAAATGAGGGCGCCACTTAGCTTTGTGCACCCTCATAAGCCGCAAAAATCAAAACAAATATCTATAACCTATGAACGTGTCGTGTGCGTAACAAATTAACAAGTGAAAAAATAATTGACGATAGAGTGCACGTAGTGGGAGTCGCGGGGATTTCCCGCGCGACATGTATGAACCTATTCATAACAGTCGACACAGGCCGCCGCCGCCGCTATGTTATGCTTCGGCCTCCGATTAAAACCTTCGATTTAAAAGTGTCGGAGCCGAAGTCGGAACCGAAAGTGTAATAATAATCGGAAGTTCCGACTTAACGGAACCGGAGTCGAAGCTCCGTAACATCCCTGCTCTAGAGGGGAGGCCTGTGTCCAGCAGTGGCCGAGTACGGCCTGAGATGATGATGATGAACTCTACGATGTTTGAAAGTGGCAGCGATCGAAATCGTTGTACATGAAAAGATTCGGCTGAGGTGGCACTTGCGTCTGGGATGCTTTCTGGTCCTTGTGCAATATATGTTTGAGAAGCTGAATGCTCTCACATACCTCACTCGCTTCTCTAATATTCATAGCTCTTGTCGTCCCTCCTATTCATTGTTCGTTCCTAGAGCTCCTGACGCCTTCACATACAACACGGCCAACTAGTAGCGGTACTCGAGTGCGATACAACTCTCTGAAGCATTTCACGAGTTTTCAGTCGAGGAAAAGTTGGTCATGAAAATCTGTCGCTGGCTCGCGGACTATAAGCTTTTCTTGATCTAATCATCGTTCATCATTGTCAAGCCGCCGGCGCTGCGTGCCATCTGCGCCGCAGTGCTTGCACCGAGCTCGCAATGATGACGTAACGAAGAGAAAGAAAAACTTTTACTGTTGCATTAACTAAATTTACGATGTTTAAGTTCTGCCAGAACAGGCCTGTGTCGTAGTCAACCACAACACTGATTTAAGACAAATTCTTTGCTGACACATGAAACGCAGACTAAGAAAAAACATTTCCCGTGCAACAGTTACATAACAATATACGTGTGTACGATAACACCACACACAATTACTGAAACAAGCACCGCGGTACACTCCCCGCCACGACCAGTACCGTACACATCTACGTTATATTGAACAGTCGTTCACTCGCCGAGGTCGGAGGACACGCAACGTGTACGACCAGTACATCATTTATACGTATAGATACGTATACGTATAGATAGATATATAATAAAGCAAAAACAGAGCTGATCAAGACAGTCCTCATGCCCAATATTCCGTACACAGCGCTAATTTATATTTATAACCAACTTCTTATAACATTAAGCCCTTCTTGAGAAACACGTACAAGTCGGCTCCACGATTCTGCATGAAAGATAACGGCAGCATCATCCGCAAATTTAAAAATGTTTGCGTTATGTAGTTCTAGAGCAGAGGTCATTTATGTAGACCAGAAAGTGAGTTGGGCCCAAAGTACTCCCCTGTGGCACACAAAAAAATATTCTTGTGTTGTCACTGCGGTGACCAGCCACACTCACGCGCTATTTGCGGTTACATAGATAGTAATATATATATAAATATAGATGACAGTAGTTCAATGCTACGCCGCGTATACGTAGCTTCTCAAGTTTCTTTTAGAGATGTTTGGTGCGCTTACATACCAATGTTTAGTATATAGTAGTATGAAAGTATAATTTACATGCATAATCAGTACATAAAATTAGTTATTTATGTACTGATTATGCATGTAAATTATACTTTCATTTTTCTGTATTTAGTAATATGTACTTGGAGAATAAATATTAATGAATTCAGATTATACTTAATTTACAATCAGACTACTAGATGGCGCTGTTAGGAAACTGAATCTCGCTATGGTTGCGTTTACTTTATTTCAATATCTCGATGTGTTAGTTGTATCTCCGACAGGCCCTTAAGGCACGAACCCGCGTGTTCGATTTGTTTCTCCAGCGAAGTCCTGAGCCGAGGTCCGAGCCCTCTCGGGGGCCCTTAGGCTGTCGCTTAACTTTGTTTTCTAGGCTGTGGCGCCTCACGCCCGCCTCTCTAGTCCGGTGACGTAGTGACAGCCCACTCGGGGCTAACTACATAGTCAGGTCAAAAAAAAAAAAAAGTATCAATGTTCCCTTCCGGTCGCTCGGTTTAGTCGCTTATAGGGTCCAGGGTCGGCGTCCTCAGGAGGAAGT
Source organism: Pyralis farinalis (assembly GCA_947507595.1). Taxonomy (NCBI): domain Eukaryota; kingdom Metazoa; phylum Arthropoda; class Insecta; order Lepidoptera; family Pyralidae; genus Pyralis; species Pyralis farinalis. The sequence goes on from OX382275.1 coordinate 314,832, forward strand.
CGACCCTTCTCTAAGCGCATGCTCTATTAGAGTGACGCTTGCGTCACCCCGTTCCCCTGGGGTGATCGCTTCAGATGAAGCCTTTGTAGCCTTCCCGGCTAAAGGCAGTCCCAGGGGGTGTTTTAGTCGGTGGAAATCCGACATAATCAGTTCGTTCGCACGAAATGGTATCTTTAAAAGATTTCACCTCCTCCCTCCCTTTTTCCGGAGGGTGCCCCTCACTGAGGAATGACCAATGCACACTCGGGTGTGGGTTGGTCCTTCCTTTGTGGGTCTTCAACTTTCTTGGGCGAAAATCAAAAAAAAAAAAAAAAAAAGTATCAATGCAGTTTAGTTTTCAAGAAATAAATTCATTCTCGTATACGGCATTTTATTTCGGGGATTTTTGGGCTGTTTGGACACCGCGGCGCGCTCAACATTGGTCCATACGAGCCGGATTGTAAAGTCGCGTTTACAGTACAGTACAGTACAGTGTCGTGTCGTAGTGTTTGTCGGTGTACAGTGTGGACAAGACCGTGTAGTGGAAATGTGTGTATAACTAATTGGATTACCACTGAACATTGGACATTACAAACTGTGAGTAACATAAAAAGAAATATCGGACTTAAACCTAACTAATTGAACAGTGATCGAACTTAGAATATTAAATAGAACTGTGGGACTTAGAAAATGTAAATCAACATTGAACATTTGTTAAACATAGTGAAATTGTAATGTTCATAATCTTGTGTACAAATTGAACTCTCAAAGACTTGTATTTTTTGTGGTGTACACTTGTAATAAATAACATAGACACTCTATTGACTTGGAGTTGGTTTATAGTATCGGGTTTTTAAATTTATAAAATTTTATAACAGTTGGACTTTATGAACACTTGTGTTATTTCATGAGACTTTAATAATTAATATTTATTGACGAAGTATCTATCAATCGTATAATATAAATATACCTGATTGCAAATTACTAGTTAGAAGACTGTATATTTATTGTTATTAAGATGGCAGAGTTATTATTAGCGTAATTGGAATTGCAGAAACAATTAGACAAAGCACTAAAGAATTTTAAAAAGACACCTAAAAGTAGATTAACTGAATCATACACGCAAGTTAAGCTAGAACTTTTGGAAGATTTGTGGAAATCTTTTAAACAAAATCACATGACGTTGATAAAGAAGACAGATGTAAACCTACAAGAAACTGATTATTCCAAAAGGGATGTATTTGATTCGACAGAAGACACTTATACTACAGCGAACTGTGAGATGATGGAAATTCTAAAAACTCTAACTCTGACTGAGGCTGATGTACGGACTCAGCAAGTATCTCCTTCAAAATCTACTACAATGGCGCCAGAAATTAAGTTGCAACGGATAAATATACCGGTATTTTCCTGAAAATATACCGATTGGATTCCATTTCACGATCTCTACTTATCGCTTATACATAGAAACCCTGCGCTTATGAACGTGCAAAAACTACATTATCTGAAGTCCAGCCTGAGCGGTGAAGCTGAATCTTTATTGCGGCATATACCTATAAGTGAGGCGAATTATGATGATGCATGGGCAACGCTAAAGAAACGATATAATAACAGGAGATTTATAGTAACGTCAATATTAAAAAGATTGTTGTCACAAAAGACCATTTCTACAGAGTCCGCAGCATCTATTAAAAACCTGCTAGATACTACTAACTATTACTACTACTAAAATGTCGGAGTATTCACGTCGAGTTGGGATGCAATATTAATTCACATTACTGTCACCAAATTGGATACAGAATCAATACGATTATGGGAGCAACAAATCAGTCGAGATGATGATGGCGAAAGTTTACCATCATTTAAACAACTCACTAATTATCTTGAGTCACGCTTTCGTACGATTGAAATGTTAGAATCAGCAAGAGCTACATCCAAACCTAGTACCAGACAGAACACGTTTCATACTACACTTAAGACTAGTTGTAAATATTGTCAGGGGAACCACTTTATTTATCAGTGTAAAGAATTTGCTCGTCTGACTTATACTGATCGTAAACATTTCGTAGTAAACAATAGGCTACGTTACAACTGTTTGATTCCATTTCATACGGTCCAAAAATGTAAACAAAAGACTACTTGCCGGAGATGTGGTAAAAAACATCACTCTCTTATTCACCCTGAAAATAATGCCTTAGATCAACATTCTCCAGATGCAGGGAGAAGTTCACATATACGAGATACACAACCTGAAGTAGCTGAAACACCAGCCAATAACAATGTAGCGGCCCATTACGCGGATAAGGAATTGACCAAAGATGTGCTGTTGGCCACAGCACTGGTTAAGATTCACACTTCAAATGGGACTACACATTTAATGCGTGCTCTGATAGATCCAGGATCCGAAGGTTCATTTATAACGGAATCCGCTGCGCAGTTCCTAGGATTGAAGAAATCTACAATCAGATGCAAAATTAATGGACTGGGCGACAATGATTGCAAGAGTCTCATATCAAATAGCATGGTAAAATTCGATACGGGGTCAAAATATGATCCGAATTTTTCCATTCCGGTGCAAGCATATGTCCTTAAATCTATTACTCGCTTGTTACCCTCTAAGCGAATACACAACCAGAACTGGCCACATCTGCAGAATCTGGAGTTAGCCGATCCATATTATGATACACCTGGGAAGGTTGATATCCTTTTGAATGCAGAGATTTACGGTGAGATCCTGAAAGATGGACTAAGAAAAGGCCCCCGAGGTACACTCATAGCGCAAAACACATATCTCGGATGGATATTATTAGGTCAGTTACACAATGAGAAGACTACGCAAAGCTACACTACTACCATCAGTATGCATTTAACAATTTAAGATAACCTATTACTTCAAAGGTTCTGGGAAATAGAGTCAGACACAACCCATAAAATAGTAATAACGGAAGAGGAAACTCGCTGTGAACAATTTTATGCGGAGACTCATTCTAGAGATAAAGATGGACGATACATTGTATGTTTGCCATTCAAGGAAGCAGATCCACCCTGTAAATATGGATCATCGAGAGCTATTGCAGAGGAAAGGCTGTTACAGTTAGAGAAGAAATTTGCAAGAGATACAAAGTTTAAAGAGCAGTATAGCAATGTTTTTACAGATTACCTAAGTTCTGATTACATGGAAGAGATAAATGATGAAAGCGATCGCAGCAACCCAATACCTGTTTATATACCGCATCAGGCTGTGTCTAATCCAAAAAAGTCGACGGTGAGAGTTGTAATGGATGCTCCGTGCAAATATAGGAATGGGTTCTCACTAAACGATAGCTTAATGGTTGGCCCTCGTCCGCAACTAGATTTACGACACATAATTTTGCGTTGGCGATGTCATAAGATATGTTTGGTAGCTGATATTACTAAAATGTACCTTCAAGTTAAGGTTGATCCTACTAGTTCGGATTTTCAACGTCTTCTCTGGCGCGATAATCCTACAGCATATATTAAACACTTTCGCATGACAAGAGTTACTTTTGGCACCGCGAGTGCACCCTATCTAGCAACCAAAACCCTACAACAACTGGCTCACGACCGAAGCAATTAAATATCCACTAGCTTCTAAAATCACAAAGACTGATTTTTATATGGATGATTTGTTAACTGGTGCTGATACCGTGGAAAAAGCCAAACAAATCTACGATGAGATGACAGCTTTACTTACATCTGGAGGCTTTCAATTGCAGAAATGGAACACCAATGATTCAAATGTTTTAAAGCACATGAGTGCCTCAGAGAATGCAGTTACAAATTTAGCACTTAAGTTAGAGGATACGATTAAACATTGGGCATCATTTGGAACAAAACAAGAGATGAATTTCAATATTTCGTTGACATTCGAGATGAAGTTTCCCATCCTGTTACTAAGAGATCGATAGCACGAGACGTGGCAAAGCTTTTTGACCCGATGGGATGGCTTGCGCCTACTATCATCATAGGCAAATGTTTCCTGCAACGATTATGGCTCGCTGGTACAGCGTGGGATGAGGAAGTCCCATATGATATCAAACATGATTGGTTAAGTTTTAGAGCTGAACTATCTTGTTTATCCCACATCACTATTCGTAGATGGTTGAACACGACTGAGACCGACTCAAAAATAGAATTGTATGGATTTTCGGACTGTAGTATATGCCAGAGTTACTGACAGGGAAGGCCACATCTACGTTCACCTGATTTCAGCCAAAACTAAGGTGGCTCCTGTAAGGACAGTATCGTTACCCCGTCTTGAATTGTGTGGGGCTGTTCTGTTGACTCAATTAGTCAATGAAATTTCGGAACAATTGAATGTCTCCAAAGAAAACATTTATGCCTATACTGATTCTCAAGTAGTATTGTCTTGGTTGCAAAGCCACCCAAGTAAATGGAAGATATTCGTTGCAAATCCTGCCGATTTAGCATCGCGCGGAGTTAGTGCGTCAAAACTCAAAGATGAAAGGTAATGGTGGAAGGGACCAGGATGGTTAGAAGCCGCAACAATAAAACATATAACACCTAGATTAAATAAAACAGAAGCAGAAATAGAAGAAAGTTCGGTGAAGACATTAAAAATACAGATTGACGATGAAATTTCACAATATTTACTCGGTGGTCGACATTGATGAAACTCCTGAGAGTCATTGCTATCTGCAAACGATTTAGATTCATGAAGAAGAAAAAATACCCGAAACATATTACAGCAGAGGAGGTAATCACTGCGTTGACAATTTGTATCTATATATGTCAACGAGAGATATTTTCTGATGAGATGAATTGTATCAATGAGAAAAAGTCTGTCAGAAAAGTCAGCAAACTTCGTTCTCTTACTCCATTTTTAGATGAAAAGGGATTGTTAAGAGTCGGAGGTCGTTTGCATCACGCAAATATTCCTGAGGAGACAAAGCACCAAATAATTTTACCTGGTTATCATCCATTGACTTAGCTGATTATTGCCGAGGCCCATAAGAAAACCTCACATGGAGGCGCGACACTCATGATGAGTTACTTACGCCAAAAGTATTGGATTATTGGTGGTAAGGGAATGATTAAACAGGTAGTACATCGATGCGTTACCTGTGTTAGATATCGAGCAACAGTGACATCTCAACTGATGGCTGATCTACCTAAACAGCGAGTCACGCCTACCAGACCTTTTTCACAAACCGGAATAGATTTTGCCGGTCCAATTGATTTACGTATGTCTAAGGGTCGTGGCTGTTGTGCGGTATGTGTGGACTGTATGTAGTAAAAGGCCGATTCTTGGAAAGATTGCTGTATTTGTGAATCAATGCGGTGCACAGTAAATTACCGAATACTGAAGATACGTGTGTATCGTAGGGTGGCCAAACGTGGAGAGAGCGAGCTGCGTCGCAATCGGCCAGTGATGTACCTCATATTTAGTGTTGGGGTATAATGCCAACATGCTGCGGCCTCACAAAGTATATCTCTACTGTATGAGCTTTGCAAAAAATAACAATATTGTTTTACTACGCTGAACTACAAAAAAATTAAAATCTAATTATTTGCATCTTAGCTTTTAAGAGAACTTAAATAACAACTCATTCGAACTTGAATTAAATTACATGCAACAATTATTATTGCAATCATTTAAAAGTAAATTAAAATATACGTTACACAGCCAATACCTACTAGACCTTTGTGTACTTTATTATTAACATAAAAAATGTTACTTACATTTGTTTATAAACCCTTAACTTAGTTATATCCTATTAATCATTTACAGGTAATACACTAATCTTTGAAATAGCTCTAACATGACATTTGCCATTGGAAGTCCTAACTTCCACAGCTCTTACAAGGCCATCATGGCCTGGAAATAATTTAGTAATTCTGGCCATAGGCCATGACATTGTAGGTACGTTGTCCTCTCTTAGAATCACAAGACTGCCAATATTTACATTAGGCAACAAATTCAACCATTTAGGTCGATTCTGTAATACATTAAGATACTGTTTATACCACATTTTCCAAAAGCATTGTTTAAGCTGAGTACACAATTGCCAAAATCTGAGTCTATTTTGTGGTATATTTGTTACATTAGTCTCAGGATACATGGTAAGAGCATTTCCAATTAAGAAATGACCAGGAGTTAAATAGCTGAAGTCATTTACATCAGCTGCTGATAAAGGAAGCAGTGGTCTAGAATTTAAGATACATTCGATTTCTATTAATATTGTATTAAACTGCTCATACGTTAACAATTGATTTTGTAAAACTCTCTTCAAATGATATTTAGTACTTTTCACTGCAGCCTCCCACAACCCTCCAAATGTAGGTGAATAAGATGGTATAAAATGAAAGCTGATGCCATTCTGAGCTGCATATTGATGAACCTTGTTTTGGTGGTTGTGCGAGGACTGAAGATCATAAAGTTCAGTTAATTGGTTCCGTGCGCCTTTAAAGGTACTGGCATTGTCAGAGTAGATTTCTTTAGGCAACCCCCTTCTAGAAATAAATCTTCTAAGGCACGCAAGGTATGCTTCGGTTGTAAGGTCGGAAGTAAGCTCAAGATGAATTGCCTTGGTTGCAAAGCAGACAAATACGCAAATATACCCTTTTCCCTCCAAGGAGCGTCTCACGCGCGAGAGCTTGATTTTAATAGGGCCAGCAAAATCTACTCCAACCTTCTCAAATGGACGACTCATAGCAGTCACCCGATTGGCTGGCAGGGAACCCATCAACTGCCTAGTGGCTTCTGCCTTATTTCTGAAACATATTACACATTTTCTTGTTATTTTTTTTACAAACAGTAAACCGTTAGTTATCCAAAATCTTTGGTTTAAATTAGACAATAGCAGTTTCGCACCTGCATGCAAAAGTCTCTCATGTTCAGACCTAACAATACAATGAGTGATAGGTGACTCTTTAGGTAAAATAGCCTGATGCTTTTGTGTATAAGGAATATTCGAGTGGTGTAAACGTCCACCTACACGTAACACACCATAGCTATCAATAAAGGGAAATAAGCTTTGTAAATTACTCTTGACATTTTTATTACCTTTTAAGCAAGTAATTTCATTCTTAAAATAAATTTCCTGTTCATTTTTAACAAGCAACATTAAAGCCTCATTAATTTCAGTGCTAGACAAATATTTGTGTGTAATTTTATTGCCTCTTAAGTTTTTTACAAACCTTAAAACATATGCCAATGTGCGAACCATTTTGTGGATGCTAGAATAATTGCGTAAATTGTCAAAGACATCATTAGGTACCTGGCTGCTTGAGAATGCTGATACGGGTGCAGTGCTCGTCTCAGGTACGTTCTCCGGTAAGTCTATATGGATATCGAAATTATAATGACTGTCATACAAAAACTTGGGGCCATCCCACCATGCAACACACGAAGCAAGCTCACTGGGCGGGACACCTCTGCTGACGTAATCTGCAGGGTTCTCGTTGGTGCTGACATAAAGCCAGTGACAATCAGCAATATTATCAATAATTGTTTTTACTCTGTTCGCCACATAAGCGTGCAGACGCATAGGTACCGTGTGCAACCAAGCAAGTACAATCTTAGAATCCGTGAATAAGTAAGTATTGCTTATATTGACCTTTAGCTTTAGCGTGCTTCGAACCTTTTTCATTAAAATAGAAAGAAGCAGAGCGGCATTCAGTTCAAGGCGCGGCACAGTAGCATATTTTTTGTTAAGCGGATTTATGCGTGATTTGGAACAGAGCAAATGCATCTTTATCTTACCCTTTGGGTCCATAATGCGTAGGTACACACAGCATCCATATGCCTTTGAGCTGGAAGCATCTGAGAAACCAATAAGCTCGACGGTATCTAATTCAGACATAGTTACATTTCTATTAATTAAAATTGGCTCCATTATGGTCAGACTAGAGCAAAATTGAAGCCACTCGTTTTTTACATCATCATCAGGTGTGGAGTCCCAGTCTGTTTTCGAAGACCATAATTTTTGCATGATGGCTTTTGCTTGTACTATAATAGGGGATACAAAACCCATTGGATCATAAAATTTCCCTATATAAGAAAGAATATCTCTTTTTGTGATATTGTTAATATTAAATGGCTCTGGGCAAGCAATCTTAAATTGATCGTCCCTAACTAACAATGTTAAACCTAGGGTCTTCAAGCTACAATCATTTTTTTGAAGCTCAACATCATCAAAGTGCTGTTCAGTTGAAGGAATATCTGTTAATATTCTGTCATCATTAGAAGACCACTTGTGGGTATAAAAAGAACCCAATTGAAGTAACTGCTTGAGTTGCAATTTAGCCTCCAATACTGTATGCAAATTATTATTACTGTATAAAATATCATCAACGTAACTACAATTATTTAAAATATGAGATGCTAATGGCAGTGTTTTTTCATACAAATTTGATAACTCTTTAAGACATCTGGTAGCAAGGTAAGTTGAACTTTTTAAACCGTAAGTAACTGTATCCAGTCTGATGCATTTTATTGTTTCATCGGGACTGTCCCTCCATAAAATATTTTGCAAAGAAGTGTGCTCTTGCGTTACACGGATGTTCCTAAACATTTGTTTAATATCTGTAGTAAATGTATATCTACCAAATCTAAATAGCATTAATATCTCGAATAGATCTCTCTGAACAACCATACCATTCAGTAGCAGGTCATTCAGTGAAATCTTTTTGCTAGCTTTCATAGAACCATCGAATACTGTGCGTAGCTTGGTTGTTCTACTATCAGGTTTTAAGACAGCATGATGGGGCAAAAAGTACACAGCATCTTTGTTCATTTGGTAGAGTTCAATGTCTACATAATGACCGTGATTTAAATCTATATACCCATGGATGAATTTACAATATTCAGCAAAAAGATTGGGGTCTTTATGTAGTTTTTTCTCCAAGCTAAGAAATCTTTTTATGCAAAATTAAAGGAATCCCCTATGGCATCATTCACATCACTTAAAGGTATTTTTAAAGGCAATGCAACCTCAAACTGGTTTTTTTTTAACTGTACAGTATTAGAAAAAATATATTCGCATAGCTCGTGCTCTGAAGATTTTTCATTGAAAACCTCAGATACACTCTCTGTTTTCCAGAAGTTAGTTAAAGTGTCATTAATATCCTGATCACATGTAAAACATTTTAAAGTTACCCTATTGCAGACCTGAGATGATATCTGTTTGGGCAGTGTACCTCCAACAATGTAGCCGAATTGAGTATTAATGAGGCGTGGAAGCTGCTCACCGCACAGCGATGCAGGTTGCTGGGAATTAAGCAGGGTCACAGACGACTCTGATGTAAGCAGCACCTGAAAAAACACATCAGCTCCCATAAGCAAGTCAATCTCGCCTGGTGTATTAAATTGGTCATCGGCCAATCTGACATTATTGGGGATAAAAATGTTTTTAGTATTAAGCTCAGCCTGTGGTAAGTTGCATGTGATCTGATCCACTACATGGCAATTGACAGTGACATTGTAGGAGTTTACTAACGAATATATAACCATAGGTAAGCAATGCTTCAACCTGGTTTTTGCATTTGTGATACCAACTACATTGACATTTGTTTGAGTGGGCTTCATATCAAGCAACTGCATGGCCTTCTCCGTTATAAAGGACAGCTGTGACCCACTGTCAAGTAGGGCTCTCAAACGAACTTCAGTACCATCTCGAGCTAGAAGTTTGACCTTTGCTGTGGGTAAAAGAACATCATTAGAATTTTTTATTTTATTATTATTATTGCTTGCTGCCATAGAGACAGAAGGTGAAGAGGCTACACTGTTGGGGTTGGAATGGGACAGTGAGACACTATCATTATGATTATGCAACAGTGTATTGTGTGCCTTTTTGCACTCCGCACAGCGAAAGTGATATTTACATTTATTTTGATGTTTACCTAAACATATGCAGCAAAGCCCTTCTTCTTTAACAAATTGAACCCGTTTAGAGACTGGCATTAATTTAAATTTGCTACAAAGATGTAATCTATGTTCAGACTTACATAATAGGCAAGTAGGCTGTTTCGCAGCAGCATAGGCTACTAGCCCTTGCTCCTTATACTGCTGGCGATGCTGACCGGTGAACTTGCAGCCCGGATCCGCATTCTCAAGCGCCAGCGCTCGCTTCTCCACGTAGGCAAGGAATGCAGGGATAGTTGGCTCCTCCTCTGTGTCCCTCTCTAGCTGATATGCGCGCGACGTGTACATGTCTAATTTACGACAAAGTATGCACAATATTATAGCATCCCAGTATTTGACATTTGGCTCAAGATTCGATAGTGCGGCAATAGCCTGCTTAATATTACACACAAATTCACGCAAATTAACTGCTGTGGATTTTATTATGGGTTTGAGGTCAATTAACAAGTTAATGTGCTCACTAATCAATCTGTACTTATTGTTATACCTAGCATTTAAAATTTCAAGAGCCTTTATATAACTTTCAGGTATCAATGGCAAATTTTTTATTAAATCAAGTGGCTCATCTTTCAAATAGCATCGTAAATAGTACAACTTTTGAATGTTATCTAGGCTCGTATTTTGATCTATCAGCGACATAAACAAATTTATAAAAGGTATGTACTCTGCACACGTACCTTTGAAGGTATTTAGAATAATGCTGGGGAGATTTATTTTGCAAGACACTGGAGTTGAAGGAGAGCATATTTTGTGACTAGTCGAGGCATTAAGTTGCTGATCAATTTTACAAATAATGGTGAAATATTTTTCCTCTACTTCTTCTGGAACTTCATTATTTTCGGGATCTAAGACTAAGATTTTCACATTCGTTGACTCATATTTTTGAAATGCTTCAATCAATCGAGCCTTTTTCGCATGCAAAAGTTCACTTGGTAAATCGGTTAGCCTTTCTTCACTAACAAAATTAAACAGACGAGTGATTGTACCTTTTTGTTGACCACGCAAAGCGCATAGCTCCTTCAATTCCATTGTTTAGTCTCCAATACAAATTGCTCAACACACAATTAACAATGTTAGTGGTTATTACTAAACCTATTAGCACACAAAACTTAAGCACTGAGATGTATTTAATGGTTTAACACGTAATTCGTAAATGGACGCGCGAGGTTACACACAAAAAACACAAAATGGCGATCGGCGAACGAAAATATGAAGCGTCCGTGGCGTGGTGTCGGTGTGACGAACGAAGCAAAGCGACGCGCAGGCACAGGAGCGCACGTCGGTTGGTTTCTCTAGCGTGGGTTTGCGCGGTAAAGGCGCGCCGGCCAATCCGGTGCGAGTCGCACAATTTGAAGTACCAATCAGCAGCGGTTGTCACCGAGCATCACATTAAGCACCTTCCGGCAGCCATGATGACTAATATCTTTAGTTTCTCACCAATAAATTTTTCACAAAGTTATGTTGCAATCCTTTTTTTGTTCCGTGAGAAGGACCATGTGCGGTATGTGTGGACTGTATGTAGTAAAAGGCCGATTCTTGGAAAGATTGCTGTATTTGTGAATCAATGCGGTGCACAGTAAATTACCGAATACTGAAGATACGTGTGTATCGTAGGGTGGCCAAACGTGGAGAGAGCGAGCTGCGTCGCAATCGGCCAGTGATGTACCTCATATTTAGTGTTGGGGTATAATGCCAACAGCTGTAAGACTTACAAGGGTTACTTATGCATTTTCGTGTGTATGGCAACCAAGGCCATGCACATTGAGATTGTAAGTAGTCTAGAAAGTGCAGATTTTGTAGCAGCATTCAGAAGATTTACAGCTCGACGCGGACATTGCAGTAATGTATGGAGTGATAATGCCACTAATTTCGTAACCGGTAACAAAGAGCTAAAAGCATTATTTGGACAACAATTAAACACTGTAAAGTCAGAAATTTTAGATCTGCTAGCTAAAGATGGTACAGAGTGGCATAATATCCCTGCAAGCGCTCCTCATTTTGGGGGTCAGTGAGAAGCAGGACTGCGCTCTATTAAATTTCATTTGAGGAGAATTCTGCGCAACACGACCTTGTCTTATGAAGAAATGGCTACGGCCACAAGTCAAATTGAGGCGTGCTTGAATTCTCGTCCTATTTCACCTATTAGCGACAATGTTGATGATTTATTGCCTTTAACCCCAGGCCATTTTTTGATTGGTGAGCCGCCTATTGTTGTTCCAGAAAGATCCTATCTCGAGGATAATGGAAATCGGTTAACTCGTTGGCAATTAGTTCAGAAAATGGTGCAACATTTCTGGAATAGATGGGCTCAAGAATATTTAAGCAGACTTCAACAGAGACCTAAATGGATAAAGATTCAGGACAATAAATTAAAAGTTGGAGATCTTGTCATTTTGAAGGAAGACAATCTCCCGCCCGGCAAGTGGTCTCTTGCTAGAATTATAGATACACATCCCGGTGATGACGGTTTGATTAGAGTAGTTAGTTTGAAATGTCGAAATTCTGTAATTAAGCGTCCACTCACCAAGATATGCCCGCTTCCAATAGACTACTGAAGACGCTGATTTTAGTTTCTTTTTCAACCATAAATGTCTGCCCCTTATGGTGGGCGGCTATCGAAGGACGGTACGTCCTTGGTGGGCGGAATGTTTGGTGCGCTTACATACCAATGTAATTAGTTATTTATGTACTGATTATGCATGTAAATTATACTTTCATTTTTCTGTATTTAGTAATATGTACTTGGAGAATAAATATTAATGAATTCAGATTATACTTAATTTATAATCACAATAAATCACTTCAAGTATATAAAATGTTCACCCGCCAGTAGCGGGGCGGACCGAATACCCAAGGTACCCGTGGTAAGGTCTCCAGAGTGAGGAACTTCCTCGTGCTGGTGGCCGCGCTCAAAAGAACAGCCTTCGGAATTTTGTACTTGTACGACCAGCCGAGCTTAAGGTAATTTTTAAATTGTCGAGACTCTTCGCCACGAGTGCATCGACACACGACTTCGAAATAATAATCGCCGAGTACACACTTTTCATAAATTTGATTGTCCTGTGAGTGGCGAGAGATCGGTCTCGGTGGAGCGGGACACGATAGTCCTTTGAGTGGCGAGAGATCGATCTCGGTGGAGCGGGACATGATAGTCCCGTGAGTGGCGAGAGATCGGTCTCGGTGGAGCTGGACACGATAGTCCTGTGAGTGGCGAGAGAACGATCTCGGTGGAGCTGGACACGATAGTCCTGTGAGTCGTGAGAGATCGGTCTCAGTGGAACGGGACACGATAGTTCTGGGAGTGACGAGAGATCGGTCTCGGTAGAGCGGGACACGATAGTCCTGGGAGTGACGAGAGATCGGTCTCGGTAGAGCGGCACACGATAGTCCTGTGAGTGACGAGAGATCGGTCTCGGTAGAGCGGGACACGATAGTCCTGGGAGTGACGAGAGATCGGTCTCGGTAGAGCGGCACACGATAGTCCTGTGAGTGACGAGAGATCGGTCTCGGTAGAGCGGCACACGATAGTCCTGTGAGTGACGAGAGATCGGTCTCGGTAGAGCGGGACACGATAGTCCTGGGAGTGACGAGAGATCGGTCTCGGTAGAGCGGCACACGATAGTCCTGTGAGTGACGAGAGATCGGTCTCGGTAGAGCGGCACACGATAGTCCTGTGAGTGACGAGAGATCGGTCTCGGTAGAGCGGGACACGATAGTCCTGGGAGTGACGAGAGACCGGTCTCGGTAGAGCGGCACACGATAGTCCTGTGAGTGACGAGAGATCGGTCTCGGTAGAGCGGCACACGATAGTCCTGTGAGTGACGAGAGATCGGTCTCGGTAGAGCGAGACACGATAGTCCTGGGAGTGACGAGAGATCGGTCTCGATAGAGCGGGACACGATAGTCCTGTGAGTGAGGAGAGATCTGTCTCGGTAGAGCGGGACACGATAGTCCTGTGAGTGGCGAGAGATCGGTCTCGATAGAGCGGGACACGATAGTCCTGTGAGTGACGAGAGATCGGTCTCGGTAGAGCGGGACACGATAGTCCTGGGAGTGACGAGAGACCGGTCTCGGTAGAGCGGCACACGATAGTCCTGTGAGTGACGAGAGATCGGTCTCGGTAGAGCGGCACACGATAGTCCTGTGAGTGACGAGAGATCGGTCTCGGTAGAGCGAGACACGATAGTCCTGGGAGTGACGAGAGATCGGTCTCGATAGAGCGGGACACGATAGTCCTGTGAGTGAGGAGAGATCTGTCTCGGTAGAGCGGGACACGATAGTCCTGTGAGTGGCGAGAGATCGGTCTCGATAGAGCGGGACACGATAGTCCTGTGAGTGACGAGAGATCGGTCTCGGTAGAGCGGGACACGATAGTCCTGGGAGTGACGAGAGATCGGTCTCGATAGAGCGGGACACGATAGTCCTGTGAGTGAGGAGAGATCGGTCTCGGTAGAGCGGGACACGATAGTCCTGGGAGTGACGAGAGATCGGTCTCGATAGAGCGGGACACGATAGTCCTGTGAGTGAGGAGAGATCTGTCTCGGTAGAGCGGGACACGATAGTCCTGTGAGTGGCGAGAGATCGGTATCGATAGAGCGGGACACGATAGTCCTGTGAGGGAGGAGAGATCAGTCTCGGTAGAGCGGGACACGATAGTTCTGCAGAGCTGGTGGTGTACATTTATAAGATAGTTTTATTATAACATTACATAGATACAGTACATTTATAAGATAGATATCTTGAGAGGTCGCGAGGCCATATGTATATGCACCTTGCTGGTATTATATCGTGCGGGTTTGGTGGCACCTGGGCTCGTGGCCAGATGAGAACAGCAGATTATTATTGTTATTCTTAAGATTTATGTAGCAAAATATCTACTGATGCTATTTGTTAGTAGTTATTATTAATTTTTATCGTAAGAACAACAAAGGGGCATCCTCTTCCTGTGTCCCTGTAAATCCGCATATCGTGCGCAGGTACGCCGCTGTGGCTGCTGGTGCAGGTGGCGCCGATCCGCAATGAGCGCGAGCTGGTGGTGCTGTTCCTGCTCACCTTTCGCGACATCACCGCGCTCAAACAGCCCATCGATGCGGACGACCCCAAGGGCGGTAAGGGACCGCCGAACCGGAGCGTGCCCGCCCTCGACTCCCGCCACCGCCCAACTGACCGCGCGGCCTGTTGCAGGGTTGTCCAAGTTCGCGAAGCTGGCGCGCAGCGTGACGCGCTCGCGTTCCGTGCTGGTGTCGGCACTGCCGGCGCTCAAGGAGCCGCAGCGGCAGAGCCACCTCGCGCATGTCAGTACCCACGCACACCCCCACCCGCCCGCGCACGTAAACATGCACACACTTCTTGTTCTCTTGTCTCTCTGTCGCGCCGCTGCCGGCGCCTCCTCCGCCGCCGCCTCTCCGGCTGCCGGCGCGGGACGTCACGCCACTCCAGCCTGTAATGTATTCCTTACTGTTTTTATCTGTGTTTTAATCATTTAATATACTCGTAAGTAAGCCGTAGATCAGGTGCGATGTGTCATGCGGCCAGTGGCGGTAGGCGCCGACGCGCAGCCCGCCTATTCATTGAATACGCGTACAGTTGAGAGCACGTAAATTTTAATGATC
This sequence comes from Pyralis farinalis, assembly GCA_947507595.1. Taxonomy (NCBI): domain Eukaryota; kingdom Metazoa; phylum Arthropoda; class Insecta; order Lepidoptera; family Pyralidae; genus Pyralis; species Pyralis farinalis. The sequence continues at coordinate 330,330 of OX382275.1, forward strand.
AGTCTTCGCATCGTTCTTATGACGCGCGTAACACGAGCGAAGTAAGTAATAGTATGCCAACTCCGCCTATACTGCGAGTGGAAGCGTTCTTTTGAGCGATACTTGAGTTGTTCCAACTCGTCGGAGTACTCGTACTTCGCCGACAAGTGAGTACGGTCTGAACAGAGAGCGGGCGGCGGAGCGAGACGCGGTCGAGAATATACGTTTTTATTTCTTCTCGTACTTTAGGTCGTATCTATTTGTGATAATTCGTTTTACATTTTTTTTAATACAGAATCTTTTTGTTATCCATTTTTAACATGATTTTTTCGTTTTTAATCTACTTTCTCGAAATTACCATTGACGAAGAAATAATACCGAGAGATTTTTGTCAAAATAGATATTTTATTTTCAATTACTTCTTCTTCCTAGCGGTGTCTCGTGTCCTGATCCACGGCGACCGGCGTGGTCCGTTGCCTAAACCTTACAATTTGACTACTGATTTTAAACTTGATTTGAGGATACTGATTTTTGTATGAAGTACCTGTCGTCACACGTTATAAGGTTAGGTGTTAGGCAGGTCGCACGTCTTTACAAATATAATTGTTAGATGTGATGGTTCTCTTCACGGTGTTTTAGTTCGCCGCCGAGCGGGTGAGGAGAGGGGGGAGAGGGGGGAGGGAGGAGGGTCGGTCCGGAGGCCGCTTGTTGGCTGGCTGTGCTCATTTTTTATCTTCAATTAATTACATACAATGTAATAAATTCATTTATAAATAAATGTCAGCCCATCTGTACGACGACAGCACCACGCGGTAAAATAAGCATGTATGTTGCCTGCTGCTGAATGATATTGAACGAATGAAAGCTGAGAGAAAATGAAATATGTATATATAGTTATTTGAATTACTGTCTAAACAGACTCTTACTGAGAGCTCGAACTCGTAGTCGCGCCTGACGTTCTAACCAAACACGCAGGTTAAGCAACGTCCGCCGCAGCCTGTCTAAAGGAGGGTTTATCTATTTGGAATTTTTCCGTTCTCGGAGGGCACGTTAAGCCGCCGCACATAGGGGTATTTGAACGATCTGAGCGGTCAAAATTATTTTTTATTTTTATTGAATGCTAAGTTATGTAACTAAATGAAACAAATTTGTTTATTTGCTTAAAAAAATATATTTACAGAAAACATAAAATAAAATGAAAAACTTTTATATCCTATACGTTATCGTCCACAAAAGTATCTTCATCTTCACTTTCGGAAGAGCACACTGGATTGGGCTCCGCGGGCATTGCCTCTGAGGCTTCTTCTTTGGTCATTGAATATTGTATTGACGAAATACGTTTTCCTTCTTACGAGCTTTAGTCCATCTTCGTTTAATTTCAGACTTAAAATGTGCAAAACTGCTTTTTATGGTTTGAATTTCGTCTTGTGTATATTGGTCACCAGACAAAAGTTGATCTTTTAAGCAATTAAGTTTGGCTTCCAAATTAGGGAGATTTTGACTAATCATGCGGTCGAATAAGTACTTTCGGGTCTCAATCCTTACTCCCGATGTACCTGATGAACCTAAAACAAAGAAACGTTACGTTAAAATTAATAAAACAAAAATGTTATTGTTCATATTACTTTGATTACTTTATTCAAAGCACCAAAATGTAGCCTATCCGGGCTTATCCGGGACAAGTTATTTGATTTCTAAGTAACAGAAACTATAACCTTTACAGTGTTATTAAAATTTCTACCGGATCTATCAGGATAATATGAAAAATACACTAAATTCTTTATTGTCTACAAAAAAATACTTATAGAAAAGACCTTTCTTTGACGCTCCGAAATTTAGTGCGCAAGCAAGTAAATTACATTTTTTTTGTTACATTAAAATAGCTACATACCTGTATTTCTAGAATCCATAACTTTTTCCGTCACTTTAAACTCAGAGATATAAAACACCACGTTCACAATTTCGAGTTTTAAGAGCGCCGAGAACAGATAATGTCTACGAGGTAACACGGTCTAATTCCGACTGCCGCTACGGGGACCGGGTGCACGGGAGGCGGTAGGCGGGAGGGGGGTTTTATTCCCGCAAGGGTCCTCTAGCGCAGGTATTCGGTATTTCGATTTATTGACTTTTGACCGCCTAGATCATTCAAATACCTGTCTGTGCGCCGGCCCCTACTGCTATCGATAGATGACAGTCGTTAAGTCAGTGTTCGTTCTGTACGTATGTATATCTTCACGCCAAGTCTCTTGCGGGGTAGGCAGAGAGAACCGAGCGCCATAAGACGCGGTCCTTACATACTTCACTCGCTTCTGTGATATTCATAGCTCTTTTCATGCACGCTCGACAGTTCCTGGGGCGCCTGACATCACCTTCTGATAAAACACGACCAATTTGGTCATGGTAGGTTAGTCTCGGTCTTCCTCGGCTCCTACATCCTTCCACTTTCGCATTGTATATCTGTTTCGTCATTCTTTCGTCCTGCATTCTTTCTACATGTCCGAACCAACGGAGCATGCCCTAACTTATCTTAACACCGACATTCTCTTTCAGACCAACTCTTTCTCTCACGTCTTCATTACGAACGCGGTCAGCAAGCGTTATGCCACAAATTTTGCGTAATGCTCTCATCTCGACCGCATTTATTCTACTTTCATGCTCTCTCTGCCATACCCAGCTCTCACTTCCATAAGTTAGCGTTGGGATTAGCACCGCGTTGTGTACAGCGAGCTGTGCCTTCTAGCTTAGATTTCGGCTGCCTAGAAGTTTACCCAACGCTCCATTCACCCTATTCCCTGCACTCACTCGTATCTCCACATCAGCGGTGTACCTTCCATTGCTGCTAAAAGCACGTCAAATGTCAAGTACAAATGTTATACATTTTAACTATAGCGCCATCTACCGGTAATACCGTGGAACATTTAACAGCTTCAACCTGTTATTTTTGTGTTACTGTGATGCGCGCGCATCTTAAAATTTCACTCTCATCATAGGCGCGTTATGAAAAATAACGCGCCTAAAGAAGTACCTTTTTTCGCAATACTTTCTGAGTGGCCTGGTATGTACAGACCACACTGCAATTTGGAGTCTACTGTAATTCCTAGAAATAAAGCATCATAAAGTTATTTTTAATAGATAATTTTTAAAGAGAACGTCTCCACGAGCAGAGCGTACTTTTGGAACACTTTTTGGCCATGTGACGTCGATAGACCTGCAGCACGGCTGTGTGGAGGCGGCCGACCCTCGCCAGCGCGCGAGGGTCGGCCTCCGTTCGGAACTGTAGACCACCGCGCCCGCGCCGCGTCACCAGACACATACTCGTATATTTTCTCCGTAACCCGTGCGTCGTTGCCGCCTCGTGCCGAGTGTCCGTGCGGGAGCTCCGGCCGTGTGTTATCTAGCGTTGGCGAGAGTGAGGTTGGTTTCAATTTATTTATTTGTTTCATCAGTTTTACAAGTTTTCATTAATAAGTACGAGTAGTTAACTTTCCACAATCACATTTTTCCTGCATCGAGCCAGTATGTCACTATTTAGTTAAAAGTAGTATTAACATTTACACAAAGTTAAATACAGCTCGCGGGTTGTGGCCCGGCCCGGCTGCGGCGAACCGAATCACTGCCCGTAACGTCATTTTGTTCTAGTTTTCTATTCGAGTTTTGTAGCTAAATCGGTACGGTTCCGAGGGCTGAGCTACGCGGTGCGAGAGTCGCGAGGCGTGCTGACGCGGACCGTTCGCAGGTGATGTCCCTGTCGGGCGACGTGCTGCCGCAGTACCGGCAGGAAGCGCCCAAGACGCCGCCGCACATCCTGCTGCACTACTGCGCCTTCAAGGCCATCTGGGACTGGATCATCCTATGCCTCACCTTCTACACCGCGATCATGGTGCCCTACAACGTGGCCTTCAAGAACAAGACCAGCGAGGACGTGTCCTTGCTGGTCATCGACTCCATCGTGGACGTCATCTTTTTCATCGACATCGTGCTCAACTTCCACACGACGTTCGTGGGCCCCGGCGGCGAGGTGGTCAGCGACCCCAAGGTCATCCGCAAAAACTACTTCAAGTCGTGGTTCCTCATCGACCTGCTGTCATGTCTGCCCTACGACGTGTTCAACGCCTTCGACCACGACGAGGACGTGAGTACATAGTGTTCTTTATTGCACGGAAGTATACGAAATGGTACGTCTCTGCTCAAAAAGGCAAAACGAAAGCAAAACCTAAACTTTGTACATCAAAATCTTCAAAGCTTTCCTGGCTGTGAAGAAATAGTACGATATTTTTTACGAAAATATAATTAATATACTATTTTTAACTAGACATTGGGTAAGCCAAAGTGAATTATTATTTGGAATTAATGATTATAAAATAGTCAGTTGCTTTAGTGGAGTCTTCGATTAGAGGCGGATTATTATTATAAAAAAATGGCACAAAGTCAATGAACGTAAGGACATTGTTAGGCTCACTGTTGAATGCACTATTGAGATTTCATGTGTTGAACTAAGTAATTAAAGAATTATTTGAGTATACAGACCTCCTAGCGGTGATATTACACAATTTGAGCAGGTAATGGAGGATTCTTTAAGAAAAGATTTTATAGGCAAAAAAGCATAATAGTCTGTGGTGATTTCAACGTACATACTAGTAAACACACAAACAACTCTTAAATTTTTTAATTTATTTAAATCATTTAATTTAAATAATGTCTTCCTGGAGCCTACTCGTGTAACAGCCACATCTGCGACTTGTGGAGATAAAATCTTTTGTAATTGTCAGCATATCAATAAATCAATAATTGGCGAGTTGCCTTGAGATCATTGTGGTCAGTAGTATACCAATGTTCAAATAATGTAGATTTAAAAAGTGTGTTGTTGTATACACGACTGACCACTAATAAACTTATTAAATACAACAATGTAATGGGGGAAAGGTTGCTTGAAATTGGATTACTCTGTAGACAATCCTGATTTGGTCTATACCAATTTGTTTCATGTTATCTCCAGTGAGTACCAAAACATATTCAAAAACGAAAAGATTAATACCACCACAAATAAATTTAAGTTTAATGATGGAGCAACTACAGGTATATTGATAAGTAGAAACAAAATGTTTGAATTATATGGAGAAAAAACATAAATTTGACTCAGAATTGTTAAATATATTAAAAATTATTCCAAAATATTTAAAAATGTTTGCAAAGTTGCAAAATCAATGTATATTAAAAACAAAATTGAGCAGTCGTCAAATGAAATAAAGTATGTATGGGTTATTGTTAAAAAAGAAACAGGTAAAGATAAACCACGGGATAATGAGTATTCTATTAAACATAATAATCAAACTGTAACAGCTGTTAAACAAGTAGCAAATTATTTGATGACTACTGCACTATTGAGGGAGTCAGTGGTAAAATAAGTCTCATCTCCTCATGTTGCTGCGGAGTTATTAAAGGAGAATGCACAACCAAGAGTGGAGCTTTTCCAAATTACACACATTCAATCAAGCGATTTAATTAAAACCTTTAAACAACTAAATATTAAAAACTCAAAGATCATTTGGGAATGTCCATAAAAGTATTTTATTGTATTATTGTGTCAATAACTCCACACTTGGCATTTATGTTTAATCAATGTATAGATATGGGTATATTCCCAGACTTAATGAAGTCTGGTGAAAAAAGTGAACTAGGGAATTACTGAGCCATATCTATTTTCCCAGTATTGAGTAAAGTATTCGAAAAGATAATGCTTGATCAATTTCAACTTATGCCGACCATCGGGCATTACTGTTCAAGCTGTGCCATTATGGAATTAGAGGTAAACGCCATAATTTGATAGCAGCAGATAGTTGACATAAATGGGGTCAAATCTAAAGGCAGTAATGTTAATATTGGGGTGGGCACCCATTCAGGGCAGGGCTCTATATTGGGGCCCTTTTTATTTTTAGTATATGTGAATTATCTGCCCTACATGGTACAGAAAATGGCGGATATACTACTGTTTGCTGAGGATACTTCTTTAATTTTAATGTTACTCGCCGGCGCGAAAATATTGACAAGGTAAATAGTGTTCTACCTGCCATTCTAAATTGGTTGACATGTAATAATATTTTATTAAACTCAACTAAAACCAAATGTATAAATTTAGACTACCAAATGTGCCTTCTGCCAATACAGAACTTCTCATTGACAATAATGTACTAGAATTTATTAATCATACTGTATTTCTTAGAATTACAATAGACTCCAAATTGCAGTGGGGCACCCACATAAAATACTGGCCAGTAAGCTCAGCTCCGCCGCATATGCAGTTACGAGAATTAGACAATTGACGGATGTGTCTACTGCGCGCTTAGTCTATTTGAGCTACTTTCATAGCATTATGTCGTATGGTATATTATTATGGGGAAGAGCGGCTAACATTGAAACTATTTTTATGTTAGAAAAGAGAGCCATCCACTCTATTTATAACATGGGCGCCAGGGAATTAGAGAACTACGAGTATTTAAAGAAATAAATATATTCACGGTTATCTCTCAGTGTATTTATGAGAACATAATATATGCTCGTAAAAATGTAAAGTCGTTTTCAAAATGTAGTGAATATTTTAGAAGCAGGAATAGATTGCGTATGCCAGTAGATCGGCTTGTTAAGACTAATGGATTATTTCTTGTAAATTATATTCGATTCTATAATAAATTACCTGAAACAGTTCCGTCCTTGCCTGACAATGTGTTCAAAAGGCACATCAAAAATAATCTATGTAGGAAGGGTTAATATAGAATCGATAAATATCTAACTGACAGAGATGGTTGGAAATGATTCAGCACATGTTTTAATATAACTTTAATTGTACCACTTGATAATACTATATGCACACTCATATTTATTGTAATATGTAGATATAAAACAAAGAAGACCTATATTGGCAAGTTTTTTTTGGCATTTCTTCTTCGCTAATGGTCATTTGAAATGCTGGTAGATTAAAAAGAGAAATCAAAACTTTGAAAAATTAATCAGGTATAATATTGAGAATGTAAGACGTGTCTAAGTGCCCGTGACGGTCTTAAGGTAAATAAAGAATTTTTACCTTTATTTTTATCATGGTTGAAAAGTGAAGGCACTAAATAACCAGATGGGTGTCTGTTTTCAGGGCATCGGCAGCCTGTTCAGCGCGTTGAAGGTAGTGCGCCTGCTGAGGCTGGGGCGCGTGGTGCGCAAGCTGGACCGGTACCTGGAGTATGGCGCCGCCATGCTGATCCTACTGCTCTGCTTCTACATGCTGGTGGCGCACTGGCTGGCGTGCGTGTGGTACAGCATCGGGCGCTCGGACGCCGACTCGGGCCTGCAGTACTCGTGGCTGTGGAAGCTGGCCAACGTGACCCAGACGCCGTACTCGTACGTGTGGTCCAACGAGTCCGACGGGCCCGAGCTCGTCAACGGGCCGTCGCGCAAGACCATGTACGTGACCGCGCTCTACTTCACCATGACCTGCATGACCTCCGTGGGCTTCGGCAACGTCGCCGCCGAGACCGATAACGAGAAGATCTTCACCATCTGCATGATGATTGTGGCAGGTGCCGAAATTCTTCTGTTATTAGCCGGAGCACGCGGCCCCGCGCGGCGAGAGCGGCTCCCCGCGCGGGGCCGCCACCCCGCCTCCCCGCCAGCCCGCTCCCGCCTCCCCCCGCACCACGTGTGTTGTGTTCTCGAGCACCTCTACGTTGTTTTTTGTTTGTTATTGTAACGATGTTCACTTGGTATTATTTATTTTCTGTTTGTCTCGGGGTTTCGTCCGTAGTGTAAATGTTAACTGCCTGTGACATCTCCACGCGTGTCTGTGTACGTACGAGTCAAACCTAGTTTTCATTCATTTCACACGCGACACAAACTGCATACGTAATTCGATATCGTCAAAGGGAGACACGAGCCGCGCACGAGAGTCGAGCGGGAGAATAACGTTTTTGTATTCAAAATATGCAGTCAAAATATCTTCTTTCTCCGTTAGTCAAATGTTAATGCAAAAACACTGAAGTCAAGTCCTCTAATTTAATTGGAGACGCAAGTATTGAAATACACGTGTCCCGAGGCGCCGCTTACCATCAATAATGACGTCACGCGGACCACGCCCGAGTGGCCTGCTTATGTATCTCGTTAGGAGTACGCTCGCTGGGTTTGTTATTATGATTTCTTCTAAGTTTTCCTACCTACTCCAGCCCCGCCCCTCATCCCTCCCTCCGTGCAGCCCACGAAGCGTCACGCTCGGCGCGTCACTTGCGTGGTCGTCAACCGCCCCGTGCCCGGCGCGGCCCCGGCCTCGCGACCGCCGCCGCGCCGCCGCCGGAGTGGGCGGTCGCGCGAGTAAGATTCGAACCAGTGACCGAGCGATCCGCCAGCGCGCATCGCCGCCGGAGTCCAGGCGAAGACTTGGTTCCAATTTTTAACTCTCAGCAACAGCTTCCATTATTGTTGACAAGTGCGTATTTTTAATATCGATTCATAACAAGCTACATATTTATTTTCTATTGTCATAATATTATATACAATTTGGTCTAACTTGCTTCGTGCGCGTCCCCTACCAATTAGTTCTTGCTGACTAGCGCCGGCCGGCATCCATTCACTACCGTTACTAGATGCAACTGCCATGGGTGCTCCGGTAGACTCCGCCTCAGTTGCTGCGGTCGTCCGCCATCTGGAACAGAAACCGCACGCCCCCACCACCGTCGCTGCCACGACTGCCTGCTCGTCTCAGCGACACGTGTTTCGCCTCCCACGAGTCATCCTCACGCGCCGCAAATATTAGTCGTTAGAATAACATGCTACAAAAGACAACTCCATAGTAGTGCCGTCCCTTATATTGAACTGAGGGCGGGAGTGGATGGAGTGAGTGAAAAGATATTTAGTGGAGGGGAGTTGTTTAGGTCTGTCCGTTCGTTCATAAGAGTAATTATAGAATTTTTGTGTTTAATAATTTCTAATTGTTCTCTAATATTTAGTTTTAAACCTTTATTTATTATGTGTAAAATTTTATATGTGTTATTGAGGGAATAATAATGTCAGATGTAACAGAAGTTCGGCAAAGTGCGACCTTTCTGGGCGATTGTTTTTATACGCCGACATGTGCTCATGAAATCGTTTTGGAAAATTACGACCAGTTTGACCGAAGTAAACATGGCCATACTCATCGCAGAACAGCTTATAGTTAGACATCGGATTTTAGGCGGAATTTTATCTTTAGTGTTCAAAGTAATTTGAGAGAATTATGGGATTTGAGAGCAATGTGTATGTTATTTTCCTAAATACGTGAATTATTTTGTCGATGATTTTTCCCAGGTTTGATAAACTCCCAGTGTATTTATTTGTTTTATTTTTTTGAGTAAAACCAAAGCTTTTGTGAAAGAGAAGCGTGAAAGACTACTTATGAATGAGGAAGATTTTCAAAAATGAAAAGTCAGTGGGAATCGATATGGTTACAGCTGAGATGATCAAACTAGGTGGCGCCTACGTTAGGGACGCCTTCTGGTGTTTGAGCAAATTATGCTGGAAACCCGGAAGGGTCCCGACCGATTGAAGACGCGCAGTCATCGTGCTCTTATATAAAGGTAAGGGTTCACGTATGGATTGTGCCAACTACATGGCCATCAGTTTGCTCAGGTTGGCAGCTAAAGAGAGAAGCACAGGGAGGGGAAGTGACAGAGGTTGTACGGATCAAGTTTTTTCACTCCGCAACATCGTAGAGAAACATCTGGCTATCTACCAGAGGGGTTTCTGCTGTTTTGTGGACCTTGAGAAAGCATTTGATAGGGTCGTGCGAAAGAATCTCTGGGACATTTTACAAAGATATGGGATTGTCGGTGACCTACTCCGTGCTGTGCAATCCACGCATGAAGATTGTACAGCATGTGTGCGGGTGGACGGTAGCTTGTCGCCCTGGTTTGATACCTACATTGGTGTCAAACAGGGATGCGTGCTGTCGCCTCGGCGCATCGCATCTGGACAGTTGTCTTCAGAGAATAAGAAATATGAATGTGTGAATGCGAATGGGTGACTCAGTGGTCAACTGTCTGCTTTATGCAGACGACGCGGTATTAATAACAGAATCACTAATCACCCCTCTAATATAAAAGAAAAATCACCATCCGAACTGCAAACACTAGTTACAACAATGAAAGATGATTGTATGAAGAAAGGCTTACAATTGAATGCGAAGAAAACCAAGATAATGGTATTTGAAAGAGAGACAACCAGAACGAACATAAGAATTACGGTTGATGATGTAGTGTTAGAGCAAGTGGATGAGATTGTTTATCTTGGGAGAGCTTTAAGCAGCGATGGAATGTACACCGCTGATGTAGAAAGAAGAGTGAGTGCAGGGAACAGCGTGAATGGAGTGTTGGATATACTTCTAGGCAGCCGAAATCTAACCAGAAGTCACAGATCGCTGCACACATCGCGGTGCTAATCCCAACGCTAATTTAAGGAAGTGAAAGCTGGATGTGGAAAGAGAGCATGAAAGTACAATAAATGCGGTCGAAATGAGAGCATTGCGCAAAATTTGTTGCGTAACGCTTGCTGACCGCGTTAATAACAGAATATTATCGTTATGATGACGTATGAGAGTTGGGCTGAAAGAGAGTGTCGGTGTTAAGATAAGAAAAGGCATGCTCCGTTGGTTCGGACATGAGAAAGAATGCAGGACGTAAGAATGACGAAACAGATATACAATGCAAAAGTGGAAGGCTGTAGGAGCTGAGGAAGACCGAGACTAATCTACCGTGATCTAATTGGTCGTGTTTTATTAAAAGGTCGACTGACTGACTGTTCTGACGAGCTCGGTGGCTCAGTCGTGAATGACGCGACTCTGACACCAACGCTCGTCGGTTCGATTCCCACCAAAGTAAACATTTGTGTGCATGAACATGTCTGCTTGTCTTGGTTTGGATGTTTTAAGAGAGGTAGGGCGCATCAAAGCAGCCCGTTTGCGGAAGTACCTCCACCTTACAGAAATACGCAGCCAAATAACAACTCCCTAGAGGGTTGTTGTGTTCCTGCGTGTGAGTGAGGTCACTAGTAAGCTCTCAAGCAGTTGCTGTGTAAGCAGCAGAGGAGGCATCGCGCGAGTGATACTTAATATATATAAAAAAAGGTGATGTCAAGAGTCCTAGGAACCGGCGAGCGCATGGCAAGAGTCACGAACATTGAAGAAGCGAGTGAAGCCTGACTGGACCGCGTGTTGCGGCGCTCGGCTCTCTCCCGCAAGGAGTTTGGCGAGACGGTACAGACAGATACACAGTATTTATTGTCGAAATATTCTCAATAGCGCGCAGGAATCTATTTAACGATATTACTCGTCTTTTTACACAGCAGTTTATTGATGGTAAATTTATTATCAAATTGGAAATAATTTTGAGACATGCAAAGTCTTGTCATCGGTCTCACCAGGATGAATGAGTTTGTTTTCTAAAGAGGACATGAGGATGTTTAGAAGGGCCCCTATTATATCTCGAGTGACACGATACCGAACAACTACCTAATGCCCGACCATTCTTGACCGATGCCTCTGTAAATCGAACGCTTGGAATCTCGAACGTAAGGAATCTCGAAAGCTCTCTAGACCGAATTACTAAATAAAAAGTTCATGTCATCCTTACTCTCGCATAGTTTGCGGAGGCATTCATCATTATGTTTTCTTTTTGTGGAGCTTTATCAATGGCAGCACGTGTTCTTTCAATAGAATGTTTTGTGGACATTTGTTCCTTAATAAGTTGGCGAATTATCTCAAAGTGTTCCAACGTCGGCGCCAACCCTCCACGTTATTTTGAGCACGTGGAAAAATTCTGTCATTATTATATATAAATTATAATGAGAGCTTCCGGTATTTCCGTCGGCTGTAGAACCGCTGATGCAGTAAGATGACGCAACTTTAAAGCGAGTTCGCTGTCTGCGCCACATGTCCGCGTCTGCGCACGGCCGGACTCTTGAACTTATCTCCACAGTATTGGGCCGAGGTGAAAAAAGCAGTCCTCATAAGGTACGTTAGTAAATAAATTTTCAACATCAAGTGAAAATAATTTAGAACAAGGGGTAATTTTAATTTTAATAAAAATAAATAAAAAAAAAAAAAATTATGCTATCTATCAAATGTAAACTATTTTTAAGAATGTGTTTTGGCTCAAAAGATATCTTTTCACGGATATGAATGTTAAGAAGATGTTTCAACTGATAGGTGGGAGGCTGGTAGGCTCCACTGTACGACATCACTGGTGTACAGAGTTACATATCAATTCCAAGTGTGTCATTGCTGCGACAAAAGTGCAGCATAACAAATAATTGTGTTAATTCCGATACCTAGTTTACATTGTTGTATATTTGTAATAAGTAAGACAGTGTTCAATAATAAATCGATACAACACATACGACATATCGACGAGACACTCACATTGACATATTTACTTCTGCATATATTTATAGATTTACAAATTGCATTACATAGTTATAATTTTGCATTTGCGTAAACCTAACAGTTTTTGGTCCTTCGAGTCCTTATTGGAATATTGACTTTGTGTAATTTTCACAAACCATAAAGCATAGGAGAATGTGAATTCATGAGAACCATTTTGAATATTAATTACCCGGAAATATATATTTCGAGCCGTTAACAGTTCATTTTAATTGAGCCAGATATTTATTGGTCTGGATATAGCAGTCTGTTTGTAAAATGTCATTGACTACTGTACTGTACTCGTATTACACTCAATACGGTCTTTGGTGAATGACTAACATATTTCCTTTATCCGCTTTAGATAAAATAATATTATTAGTCAAAATTCTTTGCCTAACAAATACGAACGCCTTGGCCTCACTATTATAGGTATTTTGATTTGGAAAAGAATTAAGTTAGACAGGGATATGGAGTGTTTTAAGAAATTGTCTCTTTTATTTCTAACTAGCTGTGCCCGCGACTTCGTCCGCGCGGAATAGTTTTTTTTATTATTTATTTATATTAATAAAAATAAATAAAATTTCTAAAGTAAAGGTAGCCTAAGTTACTCCTTATTACATCAGCTATCTGCCAGTGAAAGTACCTTCAAAATCGATCCAGCCGTTTCAGAAATTAGCCGGAACAAACAGACAGACAGACAGACAGACAGACAGACAAAAATAGAAAAAATATTCATTTTGGTATATGTACCGTGTATCCATCCATATGTATTTAGTAAAAAGCGGTTATTTTAATATTACAAACAGACACTCCAATTTTATTTATCTGTATAGATGTATAGATAACCGCGACCTCCGCGTCAACCACCAGGTTTTCAAGGGATGTTTGTGTTCAGGTCCTGTGCCAGAAGCGTGCTCGTTCGCGACCCCTGCCAATCGATTAGATAGATAGATAGATAGATAGAATACACTTTATTTGCATAACACAGAATTTAAGGAAATACATTCAAAAGATTAAATAAATAAATATTGTCGGACAAATTACACAGCGCCACCCAGCCCCAAAGTAAGCGAAGCTTGTGTTATGGGTACTAGACAACTGATAAACATACGTAAATACATTTTTTTTTTTGTAAATATATACTTATTATACATAGAAAATACCTAGACCAATACAACCAGACATGTTCATACACACAAATGTTTGTACTGTGTGGGAATCGAACCCACGAGCGTTGGTGTCAAAGTAGCGTAACAGCGCGTTTCACCACTGCGCCACCGAGCTCACTTCTTTTTTACAGAGAGATTCTTACAATTATAAAAAATGTACTATGCAACAAGGCGGCCTTATTGCTGAAAGCAATCTTTTCAAGGCAACCTTAAGGTAACAAAACAGATTACAAGAAAAACGATTAGATTGCAATTCTGGCCCGAAAACGCACCGATGTGCGGATTAGGGCGTCCACCGGAGGCAACGCGCACCGATCCGCCCCCGTCGGTGCGAACATAGGTGCATGCGGCGGTGGGGGCCGCCACCCACCACGCAGCGCCAATTCCGGCGGGTCGAATTGAGTCGGATTGAGTGATAAGATGAACGAGCTAATGGACCTAATGAATGAGAGACTCTTAGATACTTTGTGTGTGACAGAGACTAATCGCAAGGGGAGCGACACCAATGATCTGCCCGGTGGGATGATGGCCCTATGGTCTGGGATAGACCGGGACGATCATGCCAGTGCTGGTGTAGGTGTCATACTCTCCTCTCGCTTAGCCTCTGGTGTGAAAGATTACTGTTTGGTAGGGCCTAGACTTCTCTGGGTTCGTATAAAACTGGGCATCACGCGAGTATTTCTGGTTGCAGCATACGCTCCCGTAAGCTCAGCGTGTGCCCAAGAACTAAAGAAGTTTTGGGAGTCTGTGCCTCATCATTGAAATGGCGTGAAGTTATAGTAGTAGTAGTAGTTTGTGTTATTTTTGAGGGGGATACTGTACTTTTTTACTTTTTCCAAAAGGGTGATGTCCTGGTTTAGTAAACTGCGTATTTGACATTGTTTTTACGCGGGGTAGAACTTGTGGCATGCAGATATAGTACAAGTTGAGGTTAAAGGCGTTGTTGAGAAATAAGACTATCAGGTTTGTCTGTCTGAGAGGTGTTCTTTTTGTGTATAAATTTAGACGAGTTCTCGGGATTTTTGATCTACTAAATAGAATTCTCTAACCGCAAACCAACGACATTTAACAACATTTGCTCATTTAGTCCGACATTTCAAAGACATTTTCACATTTAGCTAGATTCGCCCAATTCGGCTTTTTTGATGGCTTTATTAGCCGCTATTGAATGTGAATGAACTGAAGTGGATTAAATAGTTAATAGATTCAGGAGTTACGTTGCGAAAGTCAAATTTGCTTACAATTTGGTCTAATCTGGGAAACATGAGAAAGTTCGCCGAACATCGTACAGATAAAGGACATAATTTATCCCCCAATAACACATATAAAATTTTACACACAATAGATAACTAAATGTTAGGGAACAAATTAAAAATTATTAAATATAAAATAACTAAAACTTATGAATAAACAGACAGACCTAAGTAACTCCCCTACACTAAATATATTTTCACTCACCTCATCCACTCCCGCCCTCAGTTCAATATAAGGGATGGTACTACGATGAATTCGTCCCTTGTAGGTTGTTATTCCAACGACTAAGATCTGCAGCGCCTGAGGATGTCTTGTGTGGCGAAACACGTGTCGCAGCGACGACCAGGCCAGTCGTGGCAGCGACGGTGGTGGTGAGGGCATGCGGATTCTGTTCCAGATGGCGGACGACCGCAGCAGCAGAGGCGGAGACTACCGGATCAACCATGGCAGCGACGGCATGTTGCATCTAGTAACGGTAGTGGGTGGATTCCGGCCGGCGCTGGTCCGCATGAACTAATTGGTGGCGGAAGCACACGAAGCAGGTTAGATCAAATATCATGTAAAATTTTAATTTCGCAAAATACCCCTCAATTTATTAACTAATATTTTAGTTATATTACAGTACCCCGGCGCTTCCAACATTTTGATCGTCGCGCCATCTACCTTGGGGGCTCAAACTCCACTCAATTCCACCGATACTTCTCTGTCTGCTGGAATACGCGGATATTCAAGCAGCGGGATGACCATTGGTCAACCCGAAGAGGACGGGGATTGTCAAATGTGGATTGGTGAAAACCGATGCTTTTCAAACCATTCGCGTGGTTTGAAAAGCATCGATTTTCACCAATCCAGCTTAGCTGACTTAACAACTGTCCACTGTCCACTGTCGACATTAGCCGAGACCGATGGCGCACATTCTCCACAGCTTGAAGTAAGTCGGGTTGACTACTCCTATTGCTAGGCCGCACTCATTCCTAGTCAACCTGTTCATTTGACCGACCAACGCGATGACGTCAATGAGCTCCGTACTCCAATCTCCACTTTCGGCATAAACGGTTATCGGCTCTGCGACAAATGTGCCAGCCAGTCGCCATCCTCTTTGTGTGTACTAATCTCAGATCAGGGGCCTCTCGGAGTCCTAGTCGCGGACTCGATCTCCTGGAGACTGCGAGGAAGCCTCTCATTAGCTCGCAGCACTTCCCCGCGCTCGCACTGATTGAAGAGTTACTTATTTATTTATTTATTTATTTATTTATATATTTATATATATATATTTACGAGTATGATTGTGGTTAATGCTAGCCTATTGTCGCATTCCGTCTCCTCTCTACTAAAGTATTTCAATAAATTAATCAATTGCTTTGTGTTCGAGCAGTGACCGCCAATATTGTTCATAAATGAAATGGTAGCCTGCAGGGTACTCGCTAGTCCACAAGAAGTGTTAAGGCCAAGTTCGTAGAAGCGACCTTTGGGATAGTCGATGTCATCATCAGTTTTGAATACCACTAAAGTAGCAAACCGGCGTACGGTCCGCTTGTGTGTAATCAGTTATCGTGGCATCTGGACTCTTGCAACAGCAGGGGTGTCACTCGTGCATTGTACCGATCCGACCCTGTAAAAGTCTTATCACGCCTTTATTTGAAGAATCTCATGCTGTAGTTCCTCAGGAAACCACCGGCCGGTTGTTCATTCTACAAGTTGGGAAATCTTCTCTGCAACAGCACATTATTCGACCGGTGCGGTTCCGGCGTGTGATGATGAATCTCCAGCCGTCGGCGAGCGCCGCAGCTCTAGAACGAGGTTGTTGGCGTCATGTCGAACATCGCCTCGGAACGCAACCCGTTGTTCAATAGAATCGGTAGACAACGCGAAGAGAAGCAAAATATCTCCTTAAAGTCAAAGACTCAATGCCGCCTCAGCACCGACTCGCATGTTTCGAGCTGGTATACAGATCTCCCGTGTGCGACCTACCTTGACACTTGTAAAACATTTTATTTTATACAACGTCGGGAGGCATACGGCCCACCTGATCCATAGCGGGTACCGTAGCCTATTAACGCTTGCGATGTATTAATTAATTATCACTCGCACGATGCCTCCTCTGCTGCTTACACAGCAACTCCTTGGGTGCTTACTGGTGACCTCATTTACACCAGTAACACAACAACCCTCTAGGGAATTGTTATTTGGCTTCGGTTTTCTGTGAGGTGGAGGTACTTCCCCAGACTGACGCGCCCTACCTCTCTTAAAACATCCAGACCAAGACAAACAGACATGTTCAGGCATATTGCGTATTTTGTTGAACCTGACGTTTCGAACGCTTTGCAGCGTCCGTGGTCGCAGGAAGACTAAGGTAACATTTGTCTTACATTGGTTATTCAATTATTACATCTACCGACGTGGATGAATTAATTATATACGTTCCGATTGACACAAAACACACCGCCCGAAGCCACCTACAGTTGAACGTCAACCTGCCATACTTAAAGGGAGTCACAGACAAAATTGGCAACATCTTACGGCGAGCTTCAATTAAAACTTATTTCAAGCCCCATAAGAAGATCAGTCAATTTCTAAGACCTATCAAAGTCAAAGTCAAAATCTTTTTATTCCGTAAAAATGGCTACATTTGTTTGGAATCGTCACAATTTTTTTCCCTACCGTGCAGTTCATGACTAGGTGAGCACTGATCAAAATACTGCCAAATATCAAGTGTAATATCCCCTTACAAGATGCAGGAGTATACAAATTAGACTGCGAATGTGGTTTATCATACATAGGGCAAACAAAGAGAAGCGTAGGTACTCGTGTGAAAGAACACATTGCTGACATGAAGAATAGGCGCGATAAAAACTGAACATTCACTGAACCAGCCAAACGATTACATCCGGTTCGATAAACCACAAATCCTCGCCAAGGAGAATCGCTACATGCCGAGAATGTTGCGCGAGGCTATTGAAATAAGAAAACACCCCAATTTCAATAGAGACGATTGGCAAGTACCACCTGCTTGGGATCCAGTCCTAAAAATAATGAAGTCACAAACCCAGAGATCTACTAAAAAACATTTGGACACCGTGAGCGATTTTTGTGTGAATCGGAATATACTCGTATATAATTAATTCATCCATGTCGGTAGATGTAATAATTGAATAACCAATGTAAGACAAATGTCACCTTAGTCTTCCAGCGACCACGGACGTTGCAAAGCGTTCAAAACGTCAGGTTCAACAACATAAATAAAATACGCGATATTTCGACAATACTGTTTCGCTCTCCAAGTTGCTCGCAGTTTGTCAGATGCCTGCTAGGTCTTCTTTCCGGGTGACTTCGAAACTGAACTTGGTTGAAGATTTCATCACCTGGACTCGCTCCTGGCGATGGTAAGAGAAGTAGTGGTGAGGTGAGTGAGGGGACCGCAGCCAACCGGGTGTTCTTAGCAGTAAACGCCCAGACTTGTGTTTTGAATGAGTTTAATCGGCCCGCGTTTAACCGTCCCCAGACAGATACTTTGGTCAAGTCAATTTACCTATCTGTAACTTCACTTTGCCAAGTCCCTTGCAGGGTAGACAGTGAGCACCGAGCGCCACATGGCTTAGTGCTTACACACCTCACTTGCTTCTTTAATATTCATAGCTCTTTTCATGCCCGCTTGCCGTTTCCCAGGGCGCTGGTACCACCTTCTGATCACACGACCAAATTGATCGTAACAGGTGAGTGTTGTCCGCGCCGCTCCTAGGTTCTATTCTTTCATCGTGTGTCTGTTTCGTCATTCTTTCTACGTATTCGAATCACTGTGGCATGCCTTTTCTTACCTTAACACCGATAGACACTCTCTTTCAGACCAAATCTCTTTCTTAAGTCTTGCCGCTTCTTTCTTGTCTTGATTTTGCCGCAAATTTTGCTCAACGCTCCCATCTAGATGCCTCTTATTCTACTTTCATGCGTTCTCTGCTACTCTCGCTTTCATTCATAGCCTTGTGTAACTAGTAACGCGTTTGTTCAAACACAATAAGTGTAATGTGTGATATTTTGAATACGCATTATAAAAACACACACGAAAGTCTTCAAAATCAATGAAGTACGAAAAGATTACGAGCCTCTTCGTTACCAAGTACGTCAATAACTGTTTTATCAATTTAATTAGTGGCTATTTTTCATTTTCAATAATCGAAGCTGGGTGCTAAAAAGTTTTGACGAGGTTCCCAGTTCAGTGCGGGGTGCAGAGCGCGGGGCGCAAGGCGCGCGGCGGTCGAGTACTTACTCAGGTGCAGTGGCGTAGCGTAGTGGGGGCGGCAGGGGCGGCCCGCCCCGGGCGGCACTTTTTAGAAGGCGGCAAAATTTCTCAATAAATAATAAAAATATTTGAACCATTTCATATTTTTATCGCAACTACAAATTCGGACCAATTGAAAAGAGCACGGAATTTTTCATTGCTTATTCTGTGACGATTTTGGGGAATCCCCTTTCTTTAAATATTTTGTAACAACTGCTGACAACAGCGTCTATACTGACTTACGGGGATTCCCCGTAGGTATTTTATTTTAAAAACTAAAGGTACGGGTAAGTCCCTTCAAGGAAGTAGGTACTTGTTGCTTGGAAAAAAGAAAGTTTTTTTGACGGATCGTCTGTTGTCCATTTCACATTGTCTCGTATTGTAATTTATGTTACGCTTTAAAACTGCAATTTCTGTGCAGTGTAGTACGTGTAGTGGTTGTGAAATTAATGAGCTTTGTGAAAAATTCAATTTTTCCGCTACGTGTACCTACGTTCAACAGTGTGAACTGTTACTTTTTAATTTAAAATCTAACTCAAATAATGCAAAATAATGATGACTGTTCTTGCCGAAAAGTTCTCTAGAATTAATGTATGTAATGTATAGTATATATTAAATTGAAATACCTAAATAAGAGGGCGGCAAAATTGTCTTCCGCCCCGGGCGGCCGACACCCACGCTACGCCGCTGCTCAGGTGTACAGCTTTATACCGTTAATGAAAAATCCATAATATATATGACAAATGACATTACTTATATCGCCTGCGGCGCGTGGGAACTTGTCATGTAGAACGGAGCACGTTCTTCTTTTGAAGAGTGCGACTTACGGTGCACAGTGTACATGTGTCACAGACAATTCACAACGCGGGCGATGGACGCATTCTCGTATGCTATGGGCTCGTAGGTTACAGGTTGTGTGGTGGTATTACGACGAGTTAATAATACCAGTAGACCCGTGACATACTGAATGGTTTTATTATTAAAACTTATATAGATATAAATATATACATGGCCCTGAACATAGTACGTTACGTTAGGGACGTGATGATGCTAAATGAACATAATAAATATAGATGAATATAGCTAATAATGACTTAAATATTTGATAAATATAATATATTTTTATGCACTTAAAACTCTCTTGAATGCTCTCTCCATCCGCCCTTCGTACCGCCAAACCATGTAGCCCGCGATAACATATCGCAGCTCCCGAATCTGGCCCATTACTTCTTGGTGTTGAACCTTATCTTCCTCCGTGGTCTTCATGTTGTTTTGAACCATATTAATTTGATCATTTCGGTGCCTGGACGATGAACCCATTTTTGATGATGATATTCTTCCGATGAGACGATTGAGGTGAATTCACTTCTATCACATTATTTATATGTATTTGAAAACGAACGGTGGGACGTGAGACCCGTTCGGTACGTGTTTGGGTTTTGGTAGGATGACCGCTTCTCGCTGACCTGGCGTACTCTCACGTTCTTGTATGGCGGCGCGTTTTTGGATACTTGACTCATTCTCGCGTACTTGAATTTCTTCCCGATTGTTGATAAAAAATGCTGGCTTGAGACGATCTATGGAGATGGTAATTTCTTTATTATCACATTTGATTGTAAAAACTTCTTACGGCGGTGTAAGGCTCGGACGTAATCTATCACTTCTCAAAAATACACGAGTGCAGTCATTTAATCGAGGATGAACGAAAATGTTACTGCTCGTATTTCAACGTCGCACAAGAAATCTGCAGGTAGCTTTATCGTTGTCCCATAAACGAGTTCGGTGCGCAGCAACCAGCACCTTGTCGGAAACTGGAGCAGTGTCTGAGTCGAGTCTGAGTGCGATGTATCTCTCCACTTTTGAATTTGATTGGGGATTATACGGAGACGTACGGAGCTTCTCTACTCCCTTCAGTTTTGCGAGCTCTTGGAAAATTTCGGATTCGAATTGTTTTCCCTGGGCAGATGTAACGTAATCTGGACATCTAAAACGTACTATCCATCCTTCGTATACAATCCTTGCCAATGTCTCTGCCGGGATATCAGATGCCATGACGTACATCGATCGATCATTGTAATTAAATATTGTTTATTTTGTGATGTATGTAATTTGCCAACGATGTCGATATGCAGGTGGGAAAAACGCTTTGACGGCACATATTTCCCAAGTGGCGAATCTATGCACTTTAGAACGCTGACATTGTAAGCGTGATTTACTCCATTTGTTTATATTCACTTTCGTCCATTCCAATTTTCTCGTGGCCTTGTTTCCAGGGTGACTTGTGTTGTGGTAACTGTCAAAAATGTTTTTCCTAAATTATTTTGGAGCTCGACGTTATTCTCTTGTGCTTTTCTTAAATCCGACAAATCGATAATCGTTGAGAGTGTAATAGTATACACAACTCTGGACAAGGCACCCGCAACGATGTTATCGTGTCCGCTTATATTACGTATGTTACTGCAAAATTGAGATAGTATCTTATTCGTCTCGGAGTGTCGTCAGTACCCAGTTTCTTGTCTTGTGCGCCTGCACACATATATATATATATACGTCAGTCATCAATGCTATCTGTATTTTGGAATTAGGAAAAAACTCGGTTGTGGCGTCGCGTAAGTCCTGTTTACATTGTCGAAAAGCTCGTTCTGTGGTAGCGTTCCATTTGATCAAAGAGTTATCGATCTCTTTTGATTTTTTGATAATAGGCATTGAGTGGCGCTTGATGCTTGGCGGAGTGTACGATCAGATATCTAAAAAAATTGATCATGCCCGGTTTTGGGTAATCATTGATTTGTGCTTGGGATTTTTCGTGTGTCGGTTTCGTCCCTTGGCTCGTTTTATGATAACGGGATAATGATCTCGGAAAATAGAATCCATAAACCGCTGGAATGTTTGTCCAGCGTTTCGTAACCCAAATGGCATCTTCAGTAAATGCACCAAGGAAAAAGTAAAATCATAACCGTTTTTCGGGTCGAACAACAGGTATGCTATAGTCGAACGAAAAATCTCGGAACTGTGATTGCATTCATGCATGCATGCGCGGTAATCACCGCAGGGCCTCCATTCGCCGTTTTTCTTCTTAACCACGTGCAGTGCATTGGCCCATGGACTGCTGGATGATTTTCAAATACCCATATCCATCAATTCTTGAAACTCCTTCTTGGCGGCTTTATATTTTTCAGGCGGGAGTTGTCGAACTCGAGCGCATACTGGAGGTCTTTTCGTGGGGACATGATGCAGGATATTGTGTTTAACAGACGTCTTCCGAGCCGTCGGCTTGGTGATCTCTTCGTATTTTTCTAACAGTTGCTTTATCGAGACATGTAATCCACAGTCATGGAGCGAATAAAAGAAATACTCGTTTCGGTTACCTTGGCAGACGTTTGGACTTCTGTAATCTTATCGACAAATTTCCTTCTGGCTATGTATACCAATAACTGATAAAGTTTCAAAAAATCAGCTTCTAAAATCGGCATTTTAAAATCGGCTACAATTAATGTTCACATAAAGCGTCGTCGTAGTCCCAAATCTAATGTCATGGATTTTTCGCCATATGAATCGATGAGTGTTCCGTTAGCGGCATAGAGTTTAAAATCCCTCGAATTCTCTTTGTATATCTTCACGCCAAGTCCCTTGCGGGGTAGGAATTCTCTTTGCTATTACTATTTAATATTACTGAAATATTTGCCCCCTAAACATCTGTAACCACTTTTGCAATCGGTTATAGTAAGGTTGAGTATCGGGCTCTTGACCTATGTTACTATAATGCTGACGCTCAATATTGTCACGTCAGCTCGACCTCTGTTCGTTACGTAGGGTGGCGATTTCCAGCTGTAATGACGCAATCTGTCGTCAGACGTGTAATCATGTTTACATCAGATGTGATCGCAGATGGTGTGTTTCTATCATATCGCATATTTTCGTGAATGCGATCGCCTATCTTGCTTAGCTTGTCTAGTGACAACTGTTCGGTCACTGCCAGTAATGTAGTAACCGCAGAAAGAATTTGCCGAATCCGTAATAACCGTATTGTGTCCTCGTTAATGTTCCCGTTACCCGCTTCTCTCATTTTTCTCAATAATTGTGATGATTTTTAATCACCAAGGTCCATTTCTGCGAGTGCATTTTGTGGAAGTGCAGTTGCTTGCTCTCTTCACAACAGCTTATCAGCGGTTCTTTTATCGTTATTTATTTATTTCCTGCCGGAGGATTAATTAAAATCTCGCTAACATGATGAATAACTTCTTTCGGAAGCCACCACCGCCTTAAATGTGTAGTCGTCGCCCTGTTTCTGTGGCGTGACAATGGCTTCAAATTGTGCAAACCATCTTTCCAAAATTCAGGCAGTCGTTCGGCGATCGATATTTTTATTGATATTGATATATTGATGCGACTACGTCGGTGCAGGAATTGCGAAACGTATCGTTGGAACCGGCAATGTTGAGTCCCTCCAACGGTGTTATGGGGGCTATTTTTGACGATTAATCTCATGCCGTTTAGTGCCTATTGAATTCCCGGACCGGTGAGACCCGCTTGTGGGCCGGTGGAAATGGTTAAATAATAATATCCCCTAAAGTAGATGAGTACGCACTAACTCATTTAAATAGTACTACTACGGATTACATTATGTAATTTACGAGAACACTGCAGGGTTAATAAAGCGGCGTTTTTGTTGGAAAATTACCAAAATATAAAGTCTATTTTGTCTATTCGCTTGAGACTCCGTCGCCTTTTTATGGCGCCGCCTTGGCACGTGCCGTCTCTCGTCAAATTTTTGATATTTGTGCAGTTTTCTTTGTCGACACCGCAGCTACAGTGACACCATAGTAAAATCAAACAAGTAGGCCGACTCGACCCCTGCGCGAACGATAATAGCCTAAACACGTAGGGATGTCGCTTATACTCGTAGTTTATACAATCGTCAAAAATGCATAGTCTATCTATATACAAAACAATTTACCCCTGTAGGTGAATCATCAGGGATTGATTGATATAATACAAAGTTTTTCTTAATATTTTTTTTGTACATAGACCAGGAGCTGACTATTGTATTGAAGTTATATACTCCTTTAGGCGCGTTATGAAAAAATGATGAGTGAAATTTTAAGATACTGTAACACAAAAGTAACAGGCTGAAGCTGCCCGCTAAACCGCTCATTAAGTCATGAAAAATATGCTCAAAGCTGCAACCAAATAACAATTCCCTGGAGGATTATTGTGTTCATGCAAGTGAGTGACGTTATTACCTAACGGAAAACTGCAGCCCTATAACGTCATGTAACGACACTCACTCCCCTAAACACAACAACCGTCTAGGGAATTGTGAATTTGGCTGCAGATTCCTGTAAGGTGTTAACGTCACTCACTCGCATGAACACAACAATCCTCCAGGGAATTGTTATTCGGCTGCAGTTTTGAGCATATTTTTCGTGAGGTAGAAACGTCACTCACTGGCATGAACGCAATATCCGTCCAGCGAATTATTCTTTGGGTGTAGTTTTCCGTGAGGTAGTAACGTCACTCACTCGCCTGAACACAACAATCGTCCAGGGAATTGTTATTTGGCTGCAGATTTCTGTGCGGTGGTAACGTCACTCACTCGCATGAACACAACAAGCATACGATCCACCCAATTCAAAACGGTCACTGTAGCTGTTGCAATAATTGCAATACATTAAGTATGCCTCGCGTGTTGCCACCTCTGCTGCTAACACGGCAACTCCTTAGGAGCTTACTCGTGACGTCAGTCAGATGAACACAACATCCCTCCAGGGAATTGTTATATGACTGCAGTTTTCCGTGAGGTAGTAACGACACTCACTTGCATGAACACAACATCCCTCCAGGGATTTGTTATATGACTGCAGTTTTCCGTGAGGTAGTAACGACACTCACTTGCATGAACACAACATCCCTCCAGGGAATTGTTATATGACTGCAGTTTTCCGTGAGGTAGTAACGACACTCACTTGCATGAACACAACATCCCTCCAGGGAATTGTTATATGACTGCAGTTTTCCGTGAGGTAGTAACGACACTCACTTGCATGAACACAACATCCCTCCAGGGATTTGTTATATGACTGCAGTTTTCCGTGAGGTAGTAACGACACTCACTTGCATGAACACAACATCCCTCCAGGGATTTGTTATATGACTGCAGTTTTCCGTGAGGTAGTAACGACACTCACTTGCATGAGCACAACATCCCTCCAGGGATTTGTTATTTAATGATGCCAGAGAAGTATAACTTCTCACGCGCGTACATAAGTACACGCACCCATTTTTTTTTTACACTATACTATTTTTTACTTTTTCATTTACTACACTTATCAAAATTATAATCTTTATACTCGGAAATTTAATATTTTTACAATAGCCTAAAATGATAGGCATTAAAAGTACTTTTTTCTGTAGGAAATTTGTGATTTTATAACAAAATTGCACATTTGATACAAAAAATTTTTTTTTACTTTTTAGCCATATTTACAAATTTGTAGTTAAAGTTAGTAAGTAGGTACACGTACAAATTATTACGAGCGGGAGCGCAGCGGCGCGGCGGTGAATGCGTAGGCGCGGGCGGTATTAAGCACGGCGTAGCCACTACGTTAGTACTTATAGTGATCTATGGTAGCCACGACTGGCGTTCCTTTGGCAGCGACAAATTTTGTCAGTGTGTGCGTGCGACGACGCATGGTATGGGACGAGATGGTACGGGCGCGCACACATAGGTACAAACCGAACGCGGTGCGTGTCTATGAAGACGACCTACTGGTTTGATTTTACTACGGTGACCCTGCCCTGGCGGTGTAAATCGAACTCCAGGTGACCTTGTCATTTTATTAATTTATCACACGTCTACTTTTTTTTTTTATTTGATTAAAGCGATAGGTATTTATTGTTAATATTACTAAATACCAAGTCTAAATGTAATAATCAATACAATACTTTTGATGTTATAATTGGTTTTGCTACCGACACTGGGGATGGGGAACGTCTATCAAATTCGGTATTGAAACCAAATACTCATATCTCAGTCTGACTTGACTGCAAGACGCAAGAGTCTCGCAGGCTTAGTCTTGTTCTTGCTCAAATCTTGCAGGGGTCAGTCTTGGTGTTGCTACAATTAGGCGGTCTTGGTGTTGCGAAAATGCAAGAACAAGACCGAGACTGCAAGACCAAGACCAATTTTGGGCAACACTAGTGGTGCCTAAACCCCCATTAGCCCCATTAGCTGGCTTTGTATAAAATTTACTTCGATATTTTTGAGCCATAGGCTCCATGTTTTTAGTGAACTGCATTTTTTATTAAAACCTATACCTGTCGTACTTGCAATTACCGAGAACTCGATGAGGACGAAGAAAAGGCATATGGATCCAAGGATCGCGAGGATAGGAAACACATGCGCACTAACCTTGCCTCGAACCACTGCCGTATCCTCAGCCGTATCCTTCCGGTCTTCCCTATACAAGCACCTTACACAGATCACAGGAGTGTTATATTATATTAAGTGCCTTTTCACAAAAAAGTATACAATAAGGCGGGTTGGCTTCGTAGGCGATCAAAAATATAATAGCGTCCGTTCGGACTGTACTTTCAACATCGACTGGGCGCGGTCATCGCCGTACGCATGTAGAGTAGACTGGGAGGAATTTACAGGATAGTTCGAGATAATTGCTAGTTTTAATTAAACTACCCCATTTTAAAATGATTGTATGAATACGAAATCCACCAATGTTAAAAATAACTACATTTTCCAATCCAGTACATCCTCTACACTTGCAAAATCCATCCGTCCACTATACGTCCTGTAGGCCGATTCTACTAAAAATTGCAATTGCACTGCAGCGCGGTGTGTGTCAAAACGTTTCGTTATTCTGTTAAGCGATCTAACAGCAGCGACGTTGCAGGAAAGCTGCAGATGGCTGCAGACAATGACTCGCTATTCTGTTAAAAAATCTGCACTGCACCTGCACGTTTCCTGCAATATAATCGTATTCTGATTGTTTTGACATTTGTATACCAGTGACAAAAGTTTTGAAGGAGGTTATTTGCATCTTTGTAAACGTTACCCTTGAGTAACTTTTGGAAATGAAATTAATATTCAGAAGCGGTGATTTATTTTACAAAACATTTGTTTTGTTTCGGGAGATGTTTGTGGAAATACATGATTAAATAAAGCTCCTTTTCAGAAATACCTCCACGCCGGCAAACAAAGAATAATGGGGCTTGAAACTACAGGAGTCAATATTAAGTAAAAATTCCATTCATTACATTGAAATATGGGAACACGACAGGTGTTAAGTAGTCATTTGCAGGATACGCAGATTTGCAGCGTAGTTACAGTGCCGTTGCAGTGCAAGAAATTTTAGTAGAACACACGTAGTGGCACTGCACTACTCAAATGACAAGTGTAAACGTAAACTCATACATCCTCTACACATCCCTTACCTCTCGTCTACATCACCCAAACCTATACATGTTCTATACTGCCAAAACTAACTTTACACGACCCAAAACTATCCATTAAACATGTTATAAATTATACATTTTTTATATGTTTCTATTCGTAGAATTATCCATCCTTTATACATTTCAAAAGTATTCACCTGTACCTACATGTTCTACAAATATCTGTACTTCGCATTTCCCAAAATGTCCACCCTTTACACGTCTAATGCCGCGGTCACGTGGAGCACCGACACCTGCAGCACGTTGCTCGTACTATTCTCTACACATACAAACATTCATTTCTAAAAAACAATCGAGAACTCATATTCAATATTTTCATATACTGTAATTTTTTTTCTTTTTAGGAACATTAATTTAGGAATATGACTGTCAGGAAGGTCGTTCGTTTGTTTGTGACCTTAGAGTTATAAAGAAAACATCTTGAACGTTCAAACTTTAGGACATCTATATTGTGTACCGAAATGCTCATGTTCATGTATGTTAACGTAGTTAGTCGCTCCCTGCGTCGCCCTTTGTGCCGTGTTGCCCGACAGTCCGGCGCCAGCCGCGAGGCTAGCGCGGGACGGTGGCAGCGCTCGCACCGCCGGCGCCGTGAGGATCGCTAACGCGTCCGCCGCCCGCAGCGCTGCTGTACGCCACGATCTTCGGGCACGTGACCACCATCATCCAGCAGATGACGTCGGCCACGGCCAAGTACCACGACATGCTGAACAACGTGCGCGAGTTCATGAAGCTGCACGAGGTGCCAAAGGCGTTGAGCGAGCGCGTCATGGACTACGTGGTCTCCACGTGGGCCATGACCAAGGGCCTCGACACCGACAAAGTGCTCAACTACTGCCCCAAGGATATGAAGGCCGACATTTGCGTGCACCTCAACCGAAAGGTGTTCAACGAGCACCCCGCGTTCAGGCTGGCCTCCGACGGCTGCCTGCGTGCGCTCGCCATGCACTTCGCCATGTCGCACTCTGCGCCCGGCGACCTCCTGTACCACACGGGCGAGTCCATCGACTCGCTGTGCTTCATCGTCACCGGCAGCCTCGAGGTCATCCAGGACGACGAGGTCGTCGCCATCCTCGGTACGTCGCTCTACGCTCTGCTCTCCCTCCCGCCTCCCTCCCGCCGCGCACCGGCTGCCTGTTCACGATGTGTTTATACCCACAGGGAAGGGAGACGTTTTTGGAGACTCTTTCTGGAAAGATAGCGCCGTGGGCCAGTCGGCGGCCAATGTTCGTGCGTTAACCTACTGCGACCTGCACACCATCAAGCGGGACCGTCTGCTCGAAGTGCTCGACTTCTATCAGGCCTTCGCCAACAGCTTCGCGCGCAACCTCACGCTCACGTACAATCTTCGGCACCGGCTTATCTTTCGTAAGGTAGGGTGGCGTGCTCTCGTACCCGTCGCGATGGAGCCCCGCGGCTGACACGTATTGTGCGTTGCAGGTGGCGGACGTGCGCCGCGAGCGCGAGCTGATGGAGCGCCGAAAGCGCGAGCCGCAGCTTGAGCAGGCGCAGGACCACCTCGTGCGAAAGTTGTTCTCGCGGTTCCGCCGCGAGCGCAGCGTCGCAGCCGCACCCTCACCCGCGCCCGCGCGCACTGCACCTGCCGGCGCCGTCTCGCCTGCAGCGCCGCCGCCGGACGCTGAGCGCGGCGAGGCAGCCGCGCCCGCTCACGCTCCCGCGCCCGTGCCCGTGCCAGCGTTGGCGCCGGCAGCGGCGCGCGGCAAGTGGGGTCGTTTGTTGGCGGGTGCGAGTGGCGCGGCGCCGGTCGCAGGGGCGGCGGGAGCTGCGAGCGAAGCCGGCGAGCCGCGCGCGCCGTTCGCTCGCAGTCTGAGTGCGCGGGATCGCCCGCCGCCGGCTGCAGACGCCACTCCCACCGCCGCCCTGGCCCTTAAGGTCGGTACTAAAAAATGTTAATAAAAAAGCATGTTACATTACATTACGATCTAGCCTTTAGATTATTTTATAACGATTTTAAAATGTTTTACGATTTATGTTTTCCGAAATACAAATTCAGAATAACAAATAAGACACATAACACTAAATTTAAGTGGTTAACAAAAGGCATAAAACGATCCTGTGCAACAAAAAGGAAATTACGGCTAAATTATTATAAAAATAAAACAAATGCCAATAAAAACATATTTAAACACTATTCCAAATTATTAAAAAACGTTTTATATTTAGCGCAAAAAAAATGTAATAGTAAATATATACTTAACGCAAAAAATAAATGCAAAGCCACTTGGAACTTAATAAATGATAAATGTAATAACAAACAAAATATACAGAACATTGAATATTTAACTATCTCAAATAGCAAAATAACTAATCCTTCTGAAATTGCATCACAATTCAATGACCACTTCATAAAATCGACAAATATCAAAACATACAATTCGAAGTACAGTAAAACTAATGAGTCCGGTAGACATATATACACATTTTTTCTTACTCCTACTGACGAACATGAAGTGAGTTCAATCACTAAATAATACTAGTTCCACAGGATACGATGAACTATGTACAAAAGCCATTAAAGCTTGTGCGAATGAACTGTCCCCTATTTTAACTTATTTGGTTAATCTTTCATTTGTCACCGGTACATTTCCCAGGCTCCTTAAAACCTCCATAGTAAAACCTATATTTAAAGGCGGAAAAAAAAGACGATTTGAACAATTATCGTCCAATTACACTAATTTTGATCCTGTCAAAAATCTTCGAAAAAGTAATGTATAAAAAAACTGTCGTCTTTTCTGCTAAAATACAAATTAATAAGACTAAATCAATATGGCTTCCAGAGGGACCGATCAGCAACGCAAGCATATTTCTCATTGGTAAAAGAAATATCCCACCATATGGATAGGAAAGTTCCTGTATCGGCAGTACTATTGGACATGACAAAAGCTTTTGACTTTGTTTGTCATGAAAAACTTTTAACGAAATGGAAACAATAGGAATTAGAGGACATGCATATGATTGGATTAAAAACTATCTTGAGGGAAGAATTCAATGAGTAGAGATAGATAAAATAAATAATTCATTGGAAAAAAAATCATATAGATCAAAATTCATACAAAATAATTTCGGCGTGCCCCAAGGTAGTTTTTTGGGTCCGTTATTGTTTTTAATCTACATGAATGATCTCCTAGAAGTAACTGATTATTCATGTACTTTATTTGCCGATGATGTGTCTATATTATCGTTCACAAAAAACCTAATAAATATAAATATCACTATAGAAAATATAATTAAGTGGATGGAGCAAAATAATTTATGTGTCAATATTAAAAAGACAAAATTTATTCAGTTTTACAATAAAAATTCTAAACCTTTAAATTTGAATGTGTGCTACAACAATATCCCCATCGATGAATCTTCCTCAGCGAAGTTTTTAGTTATTGTCTTAGATTCACAATTGACGTGGAAAGAACACGTAGATATAGTTTGCAAAAAGATAAGTAGATTTGTTTTTGCTTTGCAACGGTTAGGAAAAATTTGTGACCAAAAAACAGCCCTCATGGCTTATCACGGCTATGTTTGTTCAAACCTGAGATATGGACTGATAATCTGGGGTAATTCGGTTGACATGAGTCGTGCATTTATTATCCAGAAAAGGTGCGTGCGTGCCATATATGGGTCTGAACCTCTGGAGTCATGTCGACCTTTATTTAAGAAATTAAATATTTTAACTTTACCAGCTATGTACATTTTTGACATGTGTAGGTTTGTAAAAAAAAACTTGCACCAATACACAAAAAATAATGAAATTTTGACATTTAATACCAGATACCCTAATCGTTTAGTTGGACCCTATCATAAGACCACGTGTTTTGCAAGAAATAGTTACAATATGTCTATCAAATTATTTAACATGTTACAGCAGCGTTTGATGGATCTACCCATGAATACCTTCCAGAGGGCATTGTATAAGCTACTTAGTAGGAACAGCATCTATGACATTAATGAATTCGCAAAAATTAAATTTTAAAGATATCAACCCAATTATAGTAATTTACTCGATAATGTTAATTTGTGTACAATTTAGACTAATTTATTTTATTACAATCGACTCAATGACATTGTCACATTATTGTTTCTTACTAATTTTAACTAATACATTTTTTTTGTTTTTTTTTTTTGTATGCCAATTGTTGGCGCAACATGCTCGATCAATGTTACATAAGATCTGTATATGTAATGTACACTACCGTGTTTGCCTGCAAATAAAATGATTTGATTTGATAGGCTAGGCTAATATAAATACAGAATGATATTTGTTTATAAAACATGAAAAAAACTACATAGGTTTTATAATTAGATCGACATCCAAATTTAAAAGTCTAAAATCAGTTAGTGTTTTATACTGTTCATATGTGCGCAGTGCTCTTAAATACGCTTCAGTGGTCTGGAATCCACAATACAACGTACACGTGAACCGTATAGAATCAATTCAAAAAAGTTTTTAAGATATCTTCAATTTAAATTCATTTAGATTTGTACAGCACTGGGACGGCAGCGATAAGACACATTTATTCTAGATACTTTTTGGACCTTCTCCTGATGCAGACACTTCACAATGTACACACAGTGATGTAATGTAATAACTTAAAAACTGAAATTATCTCCAGTATCGATGTGATCTTTAAATAGTTAATAGATTCAGGCGTTATTTTGCGAAAGTCAAATTTACATGCAATTTGATCTAACCTGTTTTGTGTGCTTCCGCCACCAATTAGTTCATGCGGCCTAGCGCCGGCTGGCACCCACCCACTACTAGCAGTAGTAAGTACAACATGTCGACGCTGCCATGGCTGCTCCGGTAGTCTCTGTCTCGGCTGCTGCGGTCGTCCACCATCTGCCATGCAATTCTGTAAGAGCAAACATCCTTACATCCTCGGAACCATCGGCTGTTACAGCCTTGAACACAAAATTGCAATTCTTTGGTGTCGCTTTTCATGGTTGTGCGACACTAGCGCCGCAAGGCTGCGTTTGGAATTGGAATTCTACAAGGCAAACAGCCTCGCGTACGCTTACAGCCTTATAGAATACCAAATAATTTAGCCGTGATCGCAGTAGACGATGTCAAAGCTGTGACATCTGTGATCACAGCGACGCACACAGCCATTACGAGTCGCTTAGAGAATTGCATGGCTGGAACAGAATCCGCATGCCCCCACCACCGTCGCTGCCACGATTGGCCTGGTCGTCGCTGCGACACGTGTTTCGCCTCTCCACGAGGCATCATCAGGCGCTGTAGACGTTAATCGTAAGAATAACATGCTACAAGTGACAAATCCATCGCAGTGCCGTCCCTTATATTGAATTGAGGGTGGGGGTGGGGGTGTAAACTTTTAGAATTTTTATGTTTGTGTCGCAGCGACGACCAGGCCAGTCGTGGCAGCGACGGTGGTGGTGGGGCCATGCGGATTCTGTTCCAGATGGCGGACGACCGCAGCAGCCGAGGCAGAGACTACCGGAGCAGCCATGGCAGCGTCGGCATGTTGCACGTACTAACAGTAGTGGGTGGGTGCCGGCCGGCGCTAGGCCGCATGAACTAATTGGTGGCGGAAGCACACAAAACAGTTTAGATCAAATTGCACACAGATGTGATCTTTGTTTCTTTGACCTAGACTTTGACTTGCTGATTTGGACCTTGATAATCAATATTGCTAATAAATACTGATCGAAATAGAGGACGCAAGTGCTTTGTTTTGCGCACAAGGATCTACGGTCTAGCTATATTAGCCATGTCAGTACAACGTTCATCTCCGAACTCCGTATCTAACCCGAGTTTGTAAATGAAGTTGTTAAAACTATTGGGGCTACCAACGTCGGGCCAAATTTGACGCGATCATAGTCAACTTCACCACGACGAGTAAAAAAATCGGCCAAGTGCGAGTCGGACTCGCGCACGAAGGGTTCCGTACCACTATCTATAAAAACGGCAAAAAAAATCACGTTTGTTGCATGGGAGCCCCCCTTAAATATTTGTTTTATTTTAATTTAATTATTTATTCTTAAAGTGAATATATAACTAAATATTCTGTGAATATTTCAAGCGTCTACCTGTTGCCATTATCAATATCGAGCAAAAAAATCACGTTTGTTGTATGGGAGACCCCTTAAATATTTATGCTATTCTATTTTTTAGTATTTGTTGTTATAGCGGCAACAGAAATACATCATCTGTGAAAGTTTCAACTGTCTAACTACCACGGTTCGTGAGATACAGCCCGGTGACAGACGGACGGACGGACGGACGGACAGCGAAGTCTCAGTAATAGGGTTCCGTTTTACCCTTTCGGTACGGAACCCTAAAAAGGAAAACCTGATCTACAAATTTAATAAATCGAAAAAAAGCAAGTAAGGAGCCATTACTTAATAGCCGACACATTTTACTGGAAGGAGCGAGCAGGCCGGTCGACGTCTCCGAAGTGCTTCGGGCGAGGCGAGGAAACTAAGCTACGTAGCCAGAAACATGGTTAAGGAGAGAAAACTTTTTGCGACGTGGACCTCACACGGACGGGTATTTGTGAGGAGACAGGACGTTCAAGACCATTCCGTGAGACAACACCCATCAAAATAAAAGATCTCATAAAATTTAGACTACATTTTACACTATAATATAAGTAATTTTTCTCATAACCCGCTCACCAATGCGTTTAAATCTCAATCCTCAATGCAATATAAATAAAATTCCTATATACAACTCTACCACAGTAGCCTATAGAAAGTTGAACAACCATCGTCCTCTATCGATTTGCCAACAAACCTTTATTCGTTAGAAATTATTTAACAAGTAAGGATCATTTTAATTCTGAACACGGTTTTGGATTCATTGTCAGTTGCCGACGGTGTTGTATGCGGTAAATCCGTTTTTACTTTCTTGTAATCTAAAATAAGTAGGATTAAATTGTAAGAGCAAGCCTTTGGAGATGAATATAGATTATTATTATTTATTATCTGTTTTCAATGTAATTATGCTGTGGGCTATCCGAATAAATTAATTTGAAAAAATCTCCCTACAGGCCATGGCAGGCTTTTTATGTATCTCTGTCACAATAGTGGTAATTACTAATGTCTAACATCGCAGGCTTCGTTCGCAAAAGCTCGATCTGCGAGCACGCTCGGCGTCGCAAGCGCTCGCCAGGATACTATCGAAGAGGAACTAGAGGAGCGCCGGTCCGCGCCGAGCGCGGCAAGCACGGCCAGCACGGCTAGCGCGCCGAGTGCGGCCGCCGCCGGCGGGCTACAAGAGGCCGCGCTCGCAGAGCTCAGGCGAGACGTTCGGAATGAAGTACAACGGTTACAACAAAAGGTACGTACAAAACGTATATGTCTCGACGGCCACACTCGTAGCTTAGAATGCAGTGACACTTTAATGATATGTACAGTTGAATGTGATTTGATGGATTTTTGGAGCACGTACGATGTCTTGATTGCAAATTTAACGGGCCGTCAAGCTACACCGGACGCCGAGAGGGCCTCTTCGTGGGCGACCGAGTGTTGAGGAAGGACTCTACCATGGGACGTCCGCAGGGTTCCGCGCTCGCGCCGACGTTATGGAACGTTCTTATGAACGACCTACTGCGTCTGCCCTTATCACTGGGAACAAAGATGAGCCTATGCCGACAACGTGACGGACAGCATCGAGGAACGCGAGTTACGTTCGGCGATAGAATCGACCACCAAGACGGTGCTTAAGCAAGTGGGTGTCTAGGGTGCCCGTAACAGGCCGAACTTTTCTCCAGCAGAGTCATTGTCTATGACTGTGAATGTAAGGGGGAAGTTTCAGTGGGCCCCCGATAATCAAATTCGGCCAGGGCTCGGTGAGAAATGTCACTTCGACGACTTGCGTGGAGATCGACTCAAGTCAAGAGAGAGAAAGCTGCGACTCGCTTTGGCAAAATGTCGAAGTTTACGGCATCATCTTGGGGAATTAGGTTTCTAGCGCTGAAAGTGCTGTACAAGGGGATATACGTGCCAACGCTGACTTATGCGGCTGCCATCTGGTGCCAACGGATGGCAACGTACGTATGTTGCAGTGTCGTTCTGAGAAGCCAAGGACAGGCGTTAAAAAGATAAAAAATCATTCTGTGCCACCGGGCCCTCGCGAGCTCTTAGACATGTCTTACGTTTTTTTAAATATAATCTTATTCAATTCGCTTATGTTATTACCTATTTTTCTTTTTAAATCTGCTAGCACTTGTCTTCGGTAATGACCATTGGCGAATGCCGAAAGAAACTTGCCAATACTTACCTCTTCTAAACTTGTCAATTAGATATTGCAATAAATTCACATCAGCAAATTGGTGCAATCTTTATTGCACCAATTTGCTGAATTATCAATCAAATCAAATTGTAGAATTAAATATTATTAAGGATAGGTCGTCTGTGTTGAAATATACCCAGACATGTTTGTCAGTTACATATTCATCATTTCTATAATAAGTCAGTACAGAAAGTATTTTTAATGTGATTTTTGAATACATTTGGATTGGAACCTACTGTAATTACAAGAGATCCCAATGAGAACTTCTGTATTATGTTTAGCCGAGTTTAGAAAAAGATATTACATGTCACTTTGTCAAGATTTTCACACCGGCGGGCCACATTAAAAATTTGAGAGGCATCATCAGCAAATAGTACTATAGTAGAGAGAGGTAGGACCCAGCAAGAGGTCGTGCCGTGCTCCGTCCAGTCAGACATTCTGTAGCGGCGGGGCATAGCAAGACCTCTTGATCTAAGTATCCGTTTGGGGAAGCACCTCCACCTTACAGAAGACCGCAGGTAAATAGCAATTCCGGGAGGATTGTTGTGTTCCTGTGTGTGAGTAAGGTCGCCAGTTAGTTGAGAAGTCGTTGTGTGGACAGCGGGAGGAC
Organism: Pyralis farinalis; assembly: GCA_947507595.1. Classification (NCBI taxonomy): domain Eukaryota; kingdom Metazoa; phylum Arthropoda; class Insecta; order Lepidoptera; family Pyralidae; genus Pyralis; species Pyralis farinalis. The sequence continues at coordinate 366,789 of OX382275.1, forward strand.
CTAGAAGATCACACCTTAATTAATGATCGTCAATATGGCTTTAGACCGAAACGATCGACGGGTGATCTTCTAGCGTATGTGACGCACCTCTGGGGGGAGGCAATTGATAAACTTGGTGAATCTATGGCAGTCAGCCTAGATATCGCCAAGGCATTTGATCGGGGTTGGCATAAAGCACTTCTCTCCAAACTTCCGACATACGGTCTGCCCCTCCAGCTTTGTAAGTGGATTACTGGCTTCCTACGTGAACGTAGAATCCGCGTCCTTGCAGATGGATGCGCTTCGCGGTTCATGTCAGTGAATGCCGGTGTCCCACAGGGCTCCGTCCTGTCGCCCACCCTCTTTCTTCTTCATATCAATGACATGCTACCACTTGGTAATATTCATTGCTATGCAGATGACAGTACGGTTCATGGGCGATATTTCGGGCGGCCTAATGCTGGTCGGGCAGAAATCGGTGAGAGGCGTGAGAGTCTTGTCATTGAGCTTAATCGGGTTTTGGACCTCATTAGTAAATGGGGTTCCAATAACCTGGTTGAGTTTAATGCCAGGAAAACTCAGGTGTGCGCGTTCACAACAAAAATGTCCCCATTTCACCCCACTCCCAGTTATCAGGGTGCCACCCTCAATATGCGCGATAGTCTGAATATGGAACTCGGAGTCCTGAACTGGGTGCGCCGGTTCTTCACGCCGGACCAGCTTTGTCTTCTTTATAAGACTCAAGTTCGGGCCTGCGTGGAGTATTGCTCGCATCTCTGGGACGGCTCCGCACAGTAGCTCTTCTCGAGGCTCTCGACAGGTTGCAGCGACGGGCTATCCGCATAATCGACGACGAAGAGGTCACAAAACACCTATAGGGACATAGGATCTCTAAGTACATTTTACCACCTGTACCATGGAGAGTGCTCTGAAGAACTATTTTCCCTTATCCCACCCTCTCCCTTACGTCATAGAACCACACGTGCAGGCTTACGATGTCATCATTCCACTGTTGAGGACATTAGTTCTCGTACTAAAAAGTTCGGCAACTCCTATCTCTGTCTAACTATTAAAAAGTGGAACGCCTTGCCTGCACATATGTTTCCTTCTTCCTACAACATGAGATCCTTCAAACGAAGCGTGAAGAAGCACCTTGCGGGCCAGCATGGTAGCGTCAACTGACAGGACACTGTAGTCCTTTGGCAGTTGCCGCTGCAATTTTGCCTCTTCTTTTCGCTTACTATGCTGAGCCAATATAAACGGTCAGGGAGACCCGGTGAAACGGCTGACCACTGGCCGCCCACAGGTCAGTAGGGTTCCCGGGGAATACTTAACCTCCGCTCCGGGAGGCAGAACCGCCAACCCGCGGTAGTCGCGGTAGAAATCCCTGTTGTAGTGGTCGTGCCGGAGAAGGAGACTGGAGTGGACCCGGCCGCTGCAAGGGGGGAGGGGGGTGCAGTAGCTCAACGCCGGAAATCTCAATTACCCAGCCAGATGTCCGGCTGGCGTTGCTCTCCCTCGACATTCATAAGTCGAGTGGGCCAGATGGCATACCAGCAGTGGTGCTAAGGCAGTGTGCTCTTGAGCTGTGTCCTGTGCTAACGCGACTTTTCGTACTTTCCTACTCCACTGGGCAAGTCCCGTCTGCGTGGAAGACCGCAAATGTGCACCCGGTGCCAAAAAAGGGCGATAGATCAGACCCATCGAATTACAGGCCTTATGCCATAACCTCCCTTCTCTCCAAGGTGATGGAGCGTGTGATAAACACACGACTCCTGGCATACTTAAGGATCACGATTTCATCGGCGACCATCAATACGGCTTTCGCCACGGTCGTTCGACTGGTGATCTTCTAGTGTATCTTACACACCGCTGGGCTTCGGCGATCGAGAGTCAAGGTGACGCATTGGCTGTCAACCTAGATATGGCAAAGGCATTCGATCGGGTCTGGCATCGGGGTCTTCTATAAGTTAACATCGTACGGGCTACCCGAGGGTTTGTGCAAATGGGTCGCCAGCTTCTTATCCAGCAGATGCATCAAAGCCGTGGTTGACGGTGGTTGCGGACGATAGCACTGGGGACACATATTACACAGGCCGTGCTAGCACCCCTCGTTCACTTGAGGAGGAAAGCCGCGTTAGACTTGTGTCTGATATAGAGTGTGCTTTGGGTAAGGTATCCGACTGGGGACGGTTGAACTGGGTCCAACTCAACCCTACCAAGACACAAATCTGCGCGTTCACCACTAAAACCCCCATTTGCTGTCGTGCCCCAATTCCAGAACACGCCACTAACCATTACAAAGATTATTGGGATTCTCGGCGTCGAGATCTCCAACGAAGTTCAGTACCGAAGCCACTTGGAAAAAAAGGTCAAGCTGGCGTCAAAGAAACTTGGTGTGCTCAACAGAGCCAAACAGTACTTCAGCGCGGGGCAAAGGCATATATTATATAAGTCCCAAGTCAGACCGCATATGGAGTACTGTAGCCATCTCTGGGCGGGGGCACCTGGTTACCAGCTAGGACCTTGTGACTCGGTGCAAAGACGAGCTGTGAGAATCGTCGATGATCCTAAACTCGTACGCGGTATTGAGCAATGGATTGTACAATGCCAATTGTACAATGGGTTGTGTTCTGAGGAATTAAGTTGCACGCGGAGTCCGGACACCCGGCCGTACTTCTGTTGTACCGAGTGTGCAGGTCGCGTGTCTGTCTGCGCGTCTGAAGTGATGACGTCGCAGCTGAGCAACACTAGACTCCTCACTCTCAACCAAGGCTCACATTAAAAAGAAATTATTTTATCATACATACTCAACATGAATAAACCAATCATATTTATATACAACAAAACAAAATTATATACAAACCTACTAAAAATGGAAGAAATCCATAAGCGATTTATAAATAAAACAAAACATTTTTAACTCAAAAAAGTTACTATACGTTAGACGAATTTTTAAACGATAAACACAAAAATGACATTATATAGATAAAATATTCCTTATATTTTTAAATGAATAATTATATAATAAATAAATCTAGTTTTCTTAGACAATCTCGGGAGGCACCTAAGGACACGTTATGTGACCCACTTGGACGTATAGTACTTATCATAGCTGAACCCTATCCAATTTACAAATTTATTAAAATCAATTCATTTATAAAATTTCAAAATGTTAATATTTTTCTTGACGAATTCTTTGATAATGTAATTGACATTTGCGCGCTATAGTTGTAGATAATTGAATTTAAAAATGTTTAATGTAATGCTATTTTATTTTATTTTTATTCTAATTAACGTTGTAATTTAATTTTATAATTTATTATAGGTACTCGTAGTAAGTTCTGTATGCTGTGCCCTGTACAGGGTTCATGTTTGAAACTATTTTGTATAATCATCATCTTGTTACAACATGAAAAGCAAATATATGAATATGAATAATATTTATGGTGACGCGCACAATTTCAATACTGTTGCACATTACATTTTAACTTCAGTGCAATAAACACGGGCATCAAACACACTCGTTTGACATTTTCGCCCACCTGACATCGTGACGATTACATGTTTTTGGACGTTCAGCCCTAATTAATAAGCCCGTTCTAATCTATGGGCCAACGACATTTTTAGTTTGTTATATTATTCACTCATTTTGAATAGTTTGAATTAACTAAACGCCTTAAAAAATTTAAAAAGCAATTGTCAAATTACAAGCCGAAAAATACTGGCTTACTTGTTCATACTACAATATCTCATACAGAGCATCTATCCCTTTCGTTTCTATGAACTGACTCCTATTACTGCTACTCGTTCCGTCTCGTTTTAGCACGCGAAAACAATACGCGAAATAACTCGGAGAATAGCGGCTTGTGACAGAGTAAGGCAATTAGCAACGTACAAGTGTAAGCGAGAAAGATCATTTAACAAGTAATAGTACCTATAAAGATTCTAAATTATGAATGAATGTGTAAGGCAACCCAAATTGACGTGGCCTTGATACTGCTGGAATGCAGCCTGTAGTGACCTAAAATGATCGTCTAGTTTGTTTCATTTTGTTTAGAATTTTAATTATTAGCGTGAATCTATAAACATTAAGAGCAGTTCAGGGAATTGATAGTTAGTCGGTTGTAGGCACGCTATTATGGCGTGTATAACGGTTCTTTGTGGAATACTTAACAGGAGCGCCTGAACCCTTTACTGACCAGGATAATGCTTAGGTCTTAAACCTTTAGCTAGCCTCAGCGTCTGCGCAGTCTTTAATTGGAGGTCAGGAAAATTTCCTCTGACTTCTGCTATAATCAGCTTACGCGATTAATATAGTGACTCCTGTCATTATACCAATCTCGTAGAATTTTGCATAATTTTTGATCGCTGCGCAAATAATTATACTTATTTTGAGTATAGTGTACACTATCATTAATTATCCTTACAGGATTATTGTGGCATATTTTATAGGCTGGGCAATTTCACATGTGAGTTTAAATGGTCTGAGTAAACAATTCAGAGCCGCTAGCGAATCCAGTTGAGTCTACAGAAATCGGGCTGTGTGTAATTTTTGCCGCGAATCGGCTCACCTGGAGAGCGGTCTCCAGATGAAATAATAGCATGCACTTATCAAACCCGCGAGCTATGCTAGAATAATACTATAAGCTAAAGGTACTCTGCCGCCACTAAAATTAAAAAAAGCGAATATAAATGGTGTCCCTGGCTAACACAAGTGCGCCATTCATATACGCCAACAAATAAAAAAGCCCTTCGCCTCAGCGAGATTGTATGAATGCGTCATCCAGTCTCGCCTACCCAGATGTACCTTGCAAAACAAAATTTAACTTAGCCACTATGCCACAGATTTAGGCATAGGCGTATGATTTTACTTTACTTCGCGCACGCGTATTCTGTGGAAGGACACAACATTGAAAAATTAGTTTAACATAACGTGGAATTTCAGGATATCTTAAGGCTCAACTTAGCTTTCAGCAGGTTAACTTAATTGGGCTAAGCTGCGGTCCCGCGAAGAACTCGTGGTCTCGTACTGTGCAGCGTGGAGTCGGCGACCGTGGGCTGTCCTCGGCGGTGTTGCTACGCTGATCTCGGCGCCTTCGCGTGTCGTGGGGAGTTCGAGTACTCGACCCTTTGTACGCGTATTATTTTCGACAAGAAGTATCTCTAAACCGATCTCGGCGCCTTCGCGTGTCGTGGGGAGTTCGAGTACTCGACCCTTTGTACGCGTATTATTTTCGACAAGAAGTATCTCCAAACCGATCTCGGCGCCTTCGCGTGTCGTGGGGAGTTCGAGTACTCGACCCTTTGTACGCGTATTATTTTCGACAAGAAGTATCTCTAAACCGAATTAATTATTATGATAAAAGCCGCGACGTCGCACGACCGCACCGCGAGAACTCCGGAATCGAATGGACAATAATTATTATGATACGCGCCACGATGTCGGACGTCCGACCGCCCCGCACTTCCGGAACCGAATGAGACGTCCATCCGTGCGCCCGCACACCGCGCTCCACCGCGCCCCCGTCTCCCGCGCTGGGGTGACGCGCACTCTGATTCGTCAACTTAATTATCGCCCGGTAACAGCGGCGGCTTCCCACGCCCGAGCTGGCGACTCATTGTCGCCGTTCTTTTCATGCACGTGCAAAACTTTCTAAAGAAACCCCGCCGCTCTCAGAATAATACAAATTAGATAGGCCGCCTTCCTTTGTCTTCGCCTGGCTTTTGTTATCGATAGCTTTTAACATTGCTTTTGTGTTTAATGGCAGACCCCCGGCGCGTCCCGCCCGGTCCTACCAACTTTACGACATCCGGACGGCCTAACTAATTGTTTTATTTTCAATGCTCACCATGCAATTTACAAATTCCTGCCACCATGCATAGCATTTTATGATATTCATACGACATGCGGTTATAAATGCCCGAAAATCACACGTATGAAATGTCCAAAACCCCCCCGCTGTCGAGGGGGGACATACAACCCCTCGAAATACATGTATACAAAGCTAAGTTCGCTATCAATTCCACAATATAACTCATCAAAATATAATCTACGTTGTATCATTACAGAACCTTCCCCAGATTTTGTGAGCTGGTGTCCCCGATACTCACTCGTCAAAATCTTAATCTCATATGTACCCTATCTTAAAATTTTCTCTCCAATTCTCTTTGAACCAGCTCTTAGTGCCACACCCTGACCTCAATCGTTCGATAGCCCTATTCGTCTATATCTTCGTTGCCCTTTGTTCTAAACTACTAACCATCGCCCTTATGCTTTTACTTCCCACCTATCGTCCTGTTCATTTATTTACCTCCTTACTTAGAATCGTCACTTCCTTCTTTCGTAAAAAATATCTGGCTAAATTCACCGCATTATAATTTCCAACAATCTTATTAGATTCTGGTTCCATCAGACTATAACAGTTTTGATATGGTACGTCCACTATAACAAATGGCCCCTTATATAATAAGGAAAATTTCCGCGTTATCTTATGTTCTTTGTCCGATCGTACAAAGGTCTTCACCTTCACATAATCACCTATTCGGTAAACGACTAACCTATGCCTGTTGTCAAATTGACGCTTTCTGTACATGCTTGTCTTCTCCGCGGTTTTCAATGCTTTTTCGTGATTAATCTGTGGTTCGTTAGCTAGATATCGTTTCGTCCACTCATCACCTAACGCACTGTCAATAGTTAACAACTCTTGCCTCCCAAATCCTAGTCTGTCGGGTGCAAACCCTGTAGAACTATGTGTAACGTTGTTATAACACCTTTCTACATCGCTTAACATATTCACCCAACTTCTGTTGGACCCGAAGCAGTATGTCCTGATCATTCTTCCTAACTCGCGATTGACCCTCTCTACGCTATTCGAATTTGGGCAATACACTGAAGTGTGCGTCACCTTTATATCTAAATTACGTAAACTTTCAATCCTCGAAATCATCGAAATCATCCTCCTCGAAATGAACTGTGGTCCTCGGTCGGTGATTATCGTCCTGATAGGTATCTCCTTATGAAATCGTTTTGCGCACGCAAGTACGCTACGCCCACTCGCGACCCTTAATGGATACAACCTTACGACCTTACTGTACACGTCCTGCATAACGTATATGTACTTGTAACCAAACTTACCCGCAGGTAACGGCCCATACAAATCCCCGAAGACCTTTTCTCCTAAAGCTTTAGCTGAAACTGGCTGACATGGTCCTATTGTGTTACTAACGCTGGGTTTTGCCTTTTGACATATGTCGCATGTGCGGATTACGTCACGAACTACCTTGCTCATGTTAGGAAAATAATAACGCGTTCTCAGAATAAGCATTATTTTATACTGCCCAAAATGACCTATTTCCTCATGTATATGAATTATTAATTCCTCCTGTAGTGACTTTGGTATGACTAATAGGGGTTTTCCCTGCGTAGGTATGCTAAAGTACAATGTATTCCCGACTAATTTGTAATACTTAAAGCCCTTGACCTCTAGGCTGGCCTTCCCCTGACCTAAACAATCTTTGATATGTTTTAACTTCGGGTCATCGGTTTGCAACTCGGCAATCTGTTTTAATTTTTGTAATACCGTGCCACGGCTAGCCGTCTTAAACCAGTATATGTGCGGCTGTGTAGTGTTAACCACTTTTTCCGACCCTGCATCTCGTATGTGCCTGCTCAGAATGTCAGGTATAATGTTATCACGTCCCTGAATATACTGTATTTCGTAATCAAACCGTTCTAAGTACATTATTCATCTGGTAATTCGCGCCCCGAGCAATTTCCAAGACTTTATAAACGTCAGACTTTTATGATCTGTCTTTATCACGATTTTGGCTCCTCTCAAATACGTTTCAAATTTCCTCAATGTATAAATCACAGCATAGAACTCCTGTTCGCTGACGGACCACCGTGTTTGCGGCCCCTTGTATGCGTACGAACAAAATCCTATTATTTTCTCGAACCCGTTCTTATCTAATTGGTAAACATACCCACCCAGACCTATCGAACTGGAATCCGTCTGCACATAATATACACTACCGAACTCTGGCTGTGACAGCATGACGCTCTGTGTAAACGCTACCTTTAACCTATCAAACGCGTCCTGTTCCTCTGTACCCCACGTAAATCTTACTCTCGCCTGTAACAATCTATACAATGGTTCTGTTAATAACGCAAATTCCCGTATGAACCTACGGAAATAGTTTACAAACCCCAAAAATGAACGTAATTGTTTCACTGTCCTCGGTGCAGGATAATCTGAAACAGCCTCTACCTTCGCTGGGTCTAAACTAACTCCTTCAGTGCTTAAAATGTGCCCTAAAAGCTTCACCTCCCTAGCGGCAAAATTACATTTCTCTAATGAACAAGTAAATCCGGCTTCACGTAACTTGGTCAATACCGTATCGATCTGACGTATGTGTTCGTCTAGGCCCCCATCCGTGAAAATAGCTAAGTCGTCAAGAAAATTCCAACAGTACGTTCGCACTTCCGGCCCCAGTATCAAATCCATCGCCCTTGAGAATGAGCCCACGCTTGTTTTGAGCCCCTGTGGTAGCACATTATACACATAACTCTTCCCTTGGAACACGAAACCGGTATATTTCCTAGACTCGTGAGCCAATGGAATCGTAAAATACGCGTCCTTTATATCGATTACAGCAATATAGTTTATTCTGGAACCTGATTGTAATATATCACTCATGAGCGGTGCGCTCTCCGTTTCCCCGGCCATTAATCTGTTTAGCTCGCGAGCGTCCAATAATATCCGAATCTCTCCATTCTTTTTCAACGTACACGTTAATGGGCTACTGTAGTCCGTCGCCTGTCTGCTAATTACACCTCCCCGTTCCATTTCGTCTAACCTTGCCTTAACTCTTTCGCGATAAACATGCGGTATGGGGTACGACCGCTTAACAAAAGGTTTATCGTCCTTCATTTTAATCTCGTGTATATACTTGGTCGTGCGACCAATCTTATCGGAGAATAGCGTGACATGTTTCGTTAACACAGCCGACAGCTTAGATTTATGCTCGGCTGACAACGATGTCCCTTGTACGTACTCAACTATCTTACCCACCACCGATTTCTCCGAATGTTTTCCTAACGTACAACATTGGATTTGACCGCGTTCTCGCTCTTCCAGATCTATCTCACAAATCACATTACCATCTTAATAACGAACTTCGTTCCGTCCGTACATACCAAACCTCCTCGCGCTAACTGTATGAAATCAAATCCTAATATTAATTCCTTAGGTAGCTTCCTTAGAATCAACGTGGGTGTATCGATGGTACACTCACCTATCTTGATAGGGACTATGACCAAGCTTCCTAACTTTTCTTTACTAATACCAAACGCCCCGGCGATTCGAACAGCCGGTATAGGTATCTCAGCTAACTGGCTCAAACGTCCCTTTACCCTTTCAAAACAATCTTGTCTCAGGCACGTCACCTCACTCCCAGAATCAATCAAACCCTTTAATTGAATCTCACCTATTTCAACACTCACTTCCGGCAACGTTAGCCTCCTACCTTGCTCCTGATCCGCGTCTAAGACATCTATATCTCTAAACACTGTACATAAGGACTTATTATGCCTATTCATGCTTTCCACCTCTGAAGTATCTGCCAAACAGACTCGAAACTCCTCCGCCCTATGTGTTAACAACTGTGTCAACTCTTCTAAACCCATATTCGTTCCCATGTCACATATTTCATATAGCTTATGCTTAGCGCTTTCGTTGTTCGGCGCCCAGCCTAACCGCATTAAATAACGTAAAGCGAATCCCCCCCCTTCCCCCGAAATTAGTTTTTTGATACCGCATCAGGTTTTTCCGCTGTTGCTAGGCTCTTATTCGTCTCACTAGCTCGCGGCGCATCCAAAGCTGGTGTGAATTCTATCGGCCTCAACTGCGTCCTATTTTGCCTAGTACTATTGTTATACAAACCCCGACCTCGCATATTCTGTCCGCGGTTAGCATATGGGTATCGTCTTTGTCGATTCGTCAGATGATTATAGCGAATCGTATTCACCCGCACTGACCCATATCTCGTAGTCCCACGACTTGGTCTGAACGTCGCGCGGCCTTCAGATGTACCGGCTGACGTCACTACGCTCGCCTCTTTGCGTACGTTCCGTTCCAAATGACGCAGAAACTCCACTGCATTTTTAACTGACATACTCTCATTCCTCGCGAAAAATGCTACCTGCACATGCTGAGGCAATTGCCTGAAGATGGTATTTACCTTTTCCGTCTCGGTAAAAGGTAAAGATAACCCGTATATTTTATTTAACTGATCTGCAAAATACTCTTCCATTGTACCTACTCTATCGTCGTATTTCGCGGTCATGAACCGTTGTCTGATCAACTCCTGTTCACAGTTACTCCAAAATACTTGCTTGTAATCCCTTTCGAAGTCGCTAAAGCTAGCCCAAGAATCCCTATAAATATTCATCCTTGTCTTTGCGCTCCCTATCAAACTCTCTATAGCAAACGCCAAAGCTTTACCCGAACTAAAACTGTTCCCAGACATCTCTATGTAATTCCTCAAATCCCTTAGAAACAGCATAGGGTTATTTGATTTTTGCCCGTCAAACTGTGGTAGTTTTTGTGACATCTTAATTAGACACACCTGTTTATGCTCTGACTCATTCAGCACAAAGTTTTCGCGGTTAGTGGTAGACGGCACGCTCGCTTCCGAGCCGGACGTAACGGAGTTACTCGCCCTAGCCTGCTCTAAATTCTCCAAACGTTGTAAAATTTGCGACAGTAATAGAGTCATCTGACTCGTCTCCGGGTTTGAGTTTGTTGAAGCATTACTGTCCTCAGTACCTTTCGACTGTTTGCTGGTCACACGTGGCTTCTTGCCTCGGCCCATTTTACTAATCGGTAGTTCGATTATTAACTTATATATCCTACACGCAGGTGCCTGCTTATCGCTTGCAGACGACGCCTATTCAAAGTACGCTATCTATTCAAATAACTTTATTATCTTACTTTGCCTATCTACTAAATTCGCACTTGTAACTTAATGGTCAATTCCTCCTGACGTAATTAATTAAACAGTGTAATTAACTATACCCAATTTTCTCAATCGGACAATGTAATTAAATTATTACTCTCCTAGTTGTTCAATAGTAAGCAACCGATATTTATAAACCTTTATAATATACCTAAACTAATCTACATTAATAGCTTTTATGTCTAACACAGTTAAACGCATTCACTACATAAACACCTACTATTCCTATCGTTATAATATACCTACCTACTCTACCTTAATAGCTTTTATGTCTAACAGTAAAACGCATTCACTACATAAACACCTAACTATTCCTATCGTTATAATATACCTACCTACTCTACCTTAATAGCTTTTATGTCTAACACAGTAAAACGCATTCACTACATAAACACCTAACTCATTAACCTTTGTTTGTAATACCCCAATTAATTTTAATATGCTGCGTATAGCCTTTGTTGTTACCTATTATTTATAGACTCCGAAATTGTGAATATAATATTCGTAGTTATCTATGTCCTTGAAATGTTTCTACGTTGTGTATGTAATTTATAGCAATTTGATTCTTAAAGAATATTTGTCGAACTGATTATATTTTTTTAGTCCGAATCAAATATCCTGTGGTCATCGGCAGCATCTGTAAGGCAACCCAAATTGACGTGGCCTTGATACTGCTGGAATGCAGCCTGTAGTGACCTAAAATGATCGTCTAGTTTGTTTCATTTTGTTTAGAATTTTAATTATTAGCGTGAATCTATAAACATTAAGAGCAGTTCAGGGAATTGATAGTTAGTCGGTTGTAGGCACGCTATTATGGCGTGTATAACGGTTCTTTGTGGAATACTTAACAGGAGCGCCTGAACCCTTTACTGACCAGGATAATGCTTAGGTCTTAAACCTTTAGCTAGCCTCAGCGTCTGCGCAGTCTTTAATTGGAGGTCAGGAAAATTTCCTCTGACTTCTGCTATAATCAGCTTACGCGATTAATATAGTGACTCCTGTCATTATACCAATCTCGTAGAATTTTGCATAATTTTTGATCGCTGCGCAAATAATTATACTTATTTTGAGTATAGTGTACACTATCATTAATTATCCTTACAGGATTATTGTGGCATATTTTATAGGCTGGGCAATTTCACATGTGAGTTTAAATGGTCTGAGTAAACAATTCAGAGCCGCTAGCGAATCCAGTTGAGTCTACAGAAATCGGGCTGTGTGTAATTTTTGCCGCGAATCGGCTCACCTGGAGAGCGGTCTCCAGATGAAATAATAGCATGCACTTATCAAACCCGCGAGCTATGCTAGAATAATACTATAAGCTAAAGGTACTCTGCCGCCACTAAAATTAAAAAAAGCTAATATAAATGGTGTCCCTGGCTAACACAAGTGCGCCATTCATATACGCCAACAAATAAAAAAGCCCTTCGCCTCAGCGAGATTGTATGAATGCGTCATCCAGTCTCACCTACCCAGATGTACCTTGCAAAACAAAATTTAACTTAGCCACTATGCCACAGATTTAGGCATAGGCGTATGATTTTACTTTACTTCGCGCACGCGTATTCTGTGGAAGGACAAAACATTGAAAAATTAGTTTAACATAACGTGGAATTTCAGGATATCTTAAGGCTAAACTTAGCTTTCAGCAGGTTAACTTAATTGGGCTAAGCTGCGGTCCCGCGAAGAACTCGTGGTCTCGTACTGTGCAGCGTGGAGTCGGCGACCGTGGGCTGTCCTCGGCGGTGTTGCTACGCTGATCTCGGCGCCTTCGCGTGTCGTGGGGAGTTCGAGTACTCGACCCTTTGTACGCGTATTATTTTCGACAAGAAGTATCTCTAAACCGATCTCGGCGCCTTCGCGTGTCGTGGGGAGTTCGAGTACTCGACCCTTTGTACGCGTATTATTTTCGACAAGAAGTATCTCTAAACCGAATTAATTATTATGATAAAAGCCGCGACGTCGCACGACCGCACCGCGAGAACTCCGGAATCGAATGGACAATAATTATTATGATACGCGCCACGATGTCGGACGTCCGACCGCCCCGCACTCCCGGAACCGAATGAGACGTCCATCCGTGCGCCCGCACACCGCGCTCCACCGCGCCCCCGTCTCCCGCGCTGGGGTGACGCGCACTCTGATTCGTCAACTTAATTATCGCCCGGTAACAGCGGCGGCTTCCCACGCCCGAGCTGGCGACTCATTGTCGCCGTTCTTTTCATGCACGTGCAAAACTTTCTAAAGAAACCCCGCCGCTCTCAGAATAATACAAATTAGATAGGCCGCCTTCCTTTGTCTTCGCCTGGCTTTTGTTATCGATAGCTTTTAACATTGCTTTTGTGTTTAATGGCAGACCCCCGGCGCGTCCCGCCCGGTCCTACCAACTTTACGACATCCGGACGGCCTAACTAATTGTTTTATTTTCAATGCTCACCATGCAATTTACAAATTCCTGCCACCATGCATAGCATTTTATGATATTCATACGACATGCGGTTATAAATGCCCGAAAATCACACGTATGAAATGTCCAAAACCCCCCCGCTGTCGAGGGGGGGACATACAACCCCTCGAAATACATGTATACAAAGCTAAGTTCGCTATCAATTCCACAATATAACTCATCAAAATATAATCTACGTTGTATCATTACAAATGTAGCGCCTTAAAACTGTTACTGGCGAGTAATATATTTTATTTGGCAGGATTTATCGTAATGATTCTAAATTAAGAATGATTTTAGCGGCATAAAATCGTGAAAGGCGCGGAATACATTTTATTTGCCTGGATTTTATACATGGTGGGTAGTACTGCGTATGCGTGTGTAGCGGGAAACTTTAGTTTTGTTGAATTTGCTTTTTGTCAATTACTTGTCGAATTTTATTTGTTTGTGCTGAAGTGTGGTGAGTGAGTTGTTTTAATTTGTATTGTGTGTTGTACCGACAGTCGTATAGTCGTTCGTTGGTTCGTTATGGCATTAATTCATGAAACGGTTGTCTAACAGATTCTTTGCTGTCGAAGGAAACTTGGGTTTCAAAACTATTTTATACAACAGTGTTTTATCATATTATGCTAAAAAGAACTGACGAATTGCTTTAGATATAAATAAGTCCTAGGTCGTCGTAGTGGTCGTAGATGGTCGTTTTTAGGGTTCCGTAGCCAAAGGGTAAAACGGACCCTATTACTGAGACTCTGCTGTCCGTCCGTCCTTCCGTCCGTCAATCCGTCTGTCACTAGGCTGTATCTCATGAACCGTGATAGTTAGACAGTTGAAATTTTCACAGATGATGTATTTCTGTTGCCGCTGTAACAACAAATACTAAAAAACAGAATAAAATAAATATTTAAGAGGGCCCATACAACAAACGTGATTTTTTTACTCGATATTGATAACGGCAACAGGTAGATGCTTGAAATATTCACAGAATATTTAGTTATATATTCACTTTAAAAATAAATAATTAAATTAAAATAAAACAAATATTTAAGAGGGGCTCCCATACAACAAACGTGATTTAACGTTTTTATAGATAATGGTACGAAACCCTTCGTGCGCGAGTCCGACTCGCACTTGGCCGGTTTTATTTTGATAGTCCTCGTTTCTATTGTTAACTTTTCAATTTCATTTATTACCAACAGGGTTCGAAATATTTTTCGAAGTAACTAAGACTAAAGAACGCATGCACACCAGCGACGTATCATAGGTAGACACGTTATACACGAACATTTTTGTATTTTAAAATGGCGCAAGTACTACTTTATCTACGTACAGTTATTTTTTGTCACACTTTGCTCTAAAAAGAGACAAATGATAGGGAATACCTGTCGTTAGAAAGAGATGAATATACATCTTTAGTTACGTATTGATTGCTGCTGAGCGCTCATTGGAGCGAGCACTGATTTACCGACATGGAGGAGACTGGGGAAAAAGCTCTGGATTTAATTAGTGTTTAAAATAATAAAACCAATTATGTACAAAACATCTATTTTCGTAATATGAATTGTGAACCATGAAATTATAAAATAATATCGAGTCAGTTTGTGAGTGAATAAAAAAAATACGTATTTGATAAAATATTATTCCCTCAAACAAACTTATCTTATTCCTTTTTTGTCTATTTTAATCAGTTTTCTAATCTAGACTATTTTAATGCGCGAAATATATTTTAACTTCACTATAGTAGCGCGTATTAGGTGAAGCCTGTGATTATAAGTCGGATATTGCTCTAGGAAATGACAATTTAAAGAGGAAATTACATCATTGCGATATAGGAAACACTTTAAATGACGACTCGAAATTTGACGAGCTCGGTGGCTCAGTCGTGAATGACGCGACTTTGATACCAACGCTCGTGGGTTCGATTCCCACACAAGGCAAACATTTGTGTGCATGAACATGTCTGTTTGTCTTGGTCTGGATGTTTTAAGAAAGGTAGGGCGCATCAAAGCCGCGCATCTGGGGAAGTACCTCCACCTCACAGAAAACCGCAGCCAAATAACAACTCCCTAGAGGGTTGTTGTGTTCCTACGTGTGAGTTTGGTCACCAGTAAGCTCCCAAGGAGTTGTTGTGTAAGCAGCAGAGGAGGCATCGCGCGAGTGATAATTTATATATCGCAAGCGTTAATAGGCTACGGAACCCGCTCCACAGCAGGTGGGCCGTATGCTTATATGCCTCCCGACGTAGAATAAAAAAAAAACATTTTTTTTTCATCAAACCATCTAGATAATCTAAAATGGAAAGAAATAAATGATAAGTAATATTCTATTCGCTTCATTCTTTTCTAGAACGTCGAGTATTACTAGTATCTAATAATTGAAAATAAGGTAGGTAGGCGTATTACTTAATATAAAACAAAGTTAGGAATAAATTTAATTCACAATTCTGTGTTCATAACGTGATAGTTAAATTTTCCTCAACTTCCCCTAGCAACGGCTGCCACTAGGCCCGCTTTAATATTGCTAAAAACTAAATACATTTACTATGTTTTTAATAAAAAAAACTGTGCTTACAAATGAAATGACACGTTTTCCTTGTCTTTAACAGTTGCCGTGTAATTTGTGGACCATCTAAAAACACAGGAAGGCATTTTTGCCAGAAATAACTTATTTACGCTTTGTGGCGAAGTACGTATAGACGTGACGCGAGAGCGTGCCCAACTGAATGCGAGGTGGGCAATTACCTTACTTTCGTATTGCCATTCTAGAGCGTGTACAACGTATCTATGACTATAAAAACATCTTAGATGCACACATACTGCTTTATCTCAAAAGGCTTTTTTCAAAGCCACAATTATCATACTTGAAAGTCACTGTTACTCGTATATAAACAGCTTCCATGTATGATGGAGATGGGGCCTATATTTTTGCATCATGGAGCGGGCAGCATTTGCTGAGTGGACTTTTTATTCTCCGGCTTCCCTTCTGAAAATATCCACCCTTCGCCACTGCTACCCCGTAAGGGATTTAGCGTAAAGTTTCTTAGTTCAAAATTTGATGATTTTGTTTAGTTAATGTAAACTAGAAAAGTATGTAAATAACAAGTTTACCGTGTGCACTTGAGACGCGTCTCGAGGTACGCTCGTTCTCATCTCTGATGTAACTGTTTAATGAAACCGCGCGCGTGTGCAGCTGGGCCGCGTGGAGGAGCTGCTGACGATGCTGGCGACGAGGCTCGGCGCCGACACCGGCGAGCCCGACGGCGAGCCTCGCGCCGAGCTCCGCAGCGAGCCGCGCGCCGAGCTCCGCAGCGAGCCGCGCGCCGCGCCGGCGGATGCTGCGCTCGCCAGAAAGAGACGCTCCAAGGTGGGTCGCGAGCACTTTGTTGCCTAACAGGAGGTGACCACTCTCCGTCTGCACGTATTCCACAAAAACTGTGGTATACTTACCTACCTGATGTAAATTTAATTAAAGATAGCAAAAATACGAGTACATTGGGAAACTCTACTTTGTAAGTACAAAATAATTCACATGAATCGAATCGGATGAATTATCGAGCGCGCCGCGAGGACGCCGTGGGTGAACAACACCGACAAATAACACATTTTATTATTCGTTTGCACAATTTGTGAAAAATTTAATTTTCTACCAATTAAGTGCGACTCAAAAGACACAACCATGTGCATGGCAGATTGACAGACTGACAGACAGACAGACGTCCGAGCCATAGTAATAGTTTCATTGGTGTTCTTGGGGATTGGAATCCCACATTTCCACACAGGACAAACATTTTTGTGTATGAACATGTGTGTTTGTATTGGTCTGGTGCCTTTTTTAGACAGGTAGGGCGCGCTAAAGCAGCCCGGGGAAGTATGTTCACAGGAACAGCAGGGTAGGCGCATAACGCCTTCCTGGAGTGTTGATGCGAGTGAGTGAGGTTACCAGCGAGCTCCTAAGGAGTTGCTACGTTAGCAGCAGGAATGGCTATGCGCGAGAGATACTTCTTGTACTTCAAGCTCTCGACGTTGTATATAATATAATAGTGGTTAAAGTATGAAATTGCCGTTTTATAGTAATAGATACTTTGAATTGACATTAAACCTTAATGGTGTGAGATTTTCGAGTGAAACTTTTTTCACATAATACCTATGAGATTTTTCTTTTAAAAAATGTGCAACATTTGAATTTCGAATTTCAATTGTTTTTTTTTTTTATCAGTTTAGACGGGACAGGTAGATACTTTGAAAATTCGAATAATTTTTGTATACGAGTTCCGACGCAGAACTAACGCGGCAGAAACGGCTCGCAATATCAATGCTGCGTTTGGAGCGGAGACTGCTAATGAACACACCATGCGTTTTCGGTTTAAATGCTTTAGTAATGGAAATTTCGACTTGAAGAACGAACCACGTGGAAGACCGCCCCACACAAGTGAATAACGCTGAATTGAAGGAGATGGTGGAAGCCGATCCGAGTCAAACTACCCAGGAATTATCGGCATGATTTAACGTTACCTTACCTACAATATTGACTTATTTGCATCAAATCAATAAAATAAAAAATATGAAAACTGGGTGCCTCATGATTTGACTGATCTGCAGAAAGAAACGCCTGTTGAAACTTGTATTGCCTTGTCGAATCTGTACAGAAATAAAGGCATTCACGGCATTATTCACTATAACTTTCAGGTTTCGGTCAGGTCAAGCAATGCCGAACTTCGAACAATAATGGCGAAACTGGCAGTGAAACAGCCTCGAATCGTGAATCGATCTTCACCATTATTGTTCCATGATAACGCAAGATCTCACACTGAACGATAAGCCGTTGTAACTCTACCGGAGCTGCAGTTAGAAACCATACGTCATCCTCCGTACTTGGCGAGTACGGAGGATGACGTTGCCTTACTCCAATTGACTACCATTTTTAGTGATTTAGGCAATTGTCTACGTCGTATAAAAACTTCTTCCCAGGAGGCAGTACAAAATGATTTCACACAGTTTTTCGAATCTAGAGCCCCAGAGTTCTATCGCAAAGGCATACCTTTGCTAACTCTGGGGAATTGAAATAAACTTCCGATTAGATGGCAACAATGAATAGATAATGAGGGTAAATAAGGGAAGTACGGCGGTTAGGTTATATGGATTTTAATTAGAGTGCGCGCCAGATAAGTTTGCGCGCGACTGGTGGCGTAGTTAATGTTGCCATATTAAGAAAAAGCTAACCTTACCTATTCAAAGGGTAAAATTATACTTGTGAGTGACTAAGATTATGCTTTTTGTAATAGTTTTAGTTACGCATTATTGTTTGCTGCATAAATAATGAATATTTTTTAACTATAACTTGAATTACAGCTGTTCATGTTATAGTTACCGATCCAATATTCCTTCATTTGTTTGTTTGTATAATCTTTATTGTACTACATGGAAAAACAAAATATAGATAAAAAATATTGTATCGGTTCGGGAAGGGGTAGGCAAAGAAAGGCCGACAAAGGGCGGCGCGGGCGCGGCTCGCTTCAATCAGTCAGTAGTGACCGTGACCTAATTGCGTAAGCGCGTTCCGCTCTTATCGTGATCTTAGACGCGGGGAGAGGAAAGGGGCGGACGGGGGCAGACGGGATGAATGGCAGCGCACTGTCTCCTTATTGATCTACTTTTTCGGATATTTTCAAATGAATGTTTTTAAAAAAATACTACGATTAAAAATAATTACATACGATAAAGTCGTATTTTTATATTGTTCTATAGAGCTTATTTTTTAAATTTGGCACCACTTTGAAAATTCACCCGGTATTAATAAACAAACAAAACAATATCTGTTACACATATAGATACACGCAAACTCATATAAATATCATTCATACAAATACTAACATATCCATCTTCACACCAATACACAAATACATGCAATACACATAAATACCAGTACATATACATATCAGATACTAGTAGACAATTAGCTCAAATTTTCAGGTGCATCAAACCAGAGCTTAAACAATTTTAACTTAAAAGATTGGACAGACTGGGCCATTTTTACATCACCTGGAAGTGAATTCCAAAGACGTGCCGCCTGCACAGTAAAAGATTTCGCATAGGAATGACAATTGTATAATGGAATATCCAATATCAGATTTTTGCTAGGACGTAAACGATCATCTCGTACACGGAACTTGAATCTCTCCGAGAGGTAATTTGGAGCTGAGGGATTAAATAGGACCTGAAAAAGCAACGTGAGAATGTACATATTTCTGCGATGTCTGATAGGTAGTAAATTTAATTTGTGACGAAATTCAGTTATGCGATCAAACTTTCGCAGACCGAAGACATATCTGATGCACATATGTTGAATACGTTCTAATTTATTAAGTAGGTCTTCAGTAGGATCTAAATATGCAACATCCGCATAGTCAAGGATAGGGAGAAGTAGTGAGCGAACAAGCAAAGCTTTTGTACCCAGAGGAAGAAAATACTGGGGGCGTTTAAATGAGTGGAGCGATGCAATAAATTTACGACTGACTTCACCGATTTGAGGCCCAGGATAGAGTTTGGTCAATGTCAATTCTTGACAGTGGGTGCCAAAGGAATGATATTCCCATCAAGGACTATATTTGGGCATACCACGCTTTGCAGCTTTGAATGTAGTATGGACTGCCTAAACAATGGCCTGAGTTTTTAATGCGTTTATATTCAACCCGTAATCATTGATCCACTTACCAATGACGGATAGGTCGTTATTGATATTAGCAATAGCCGAATCAATTTCATCAAGTGAAGCAGATGCGTAAATTTAAAGATCATCGGCATATAAGTGATAAGAAGAAGAAAGAGACGTTACAATGCCATTGATGAAGAAGGAGAACAGAATAGGTGAAAGCACTCCCCCCTGAGGAACACCAGCCTTGAGTTCACACCAATCGGACTTAAGAGTTTTCAGTTTTTGTTAACTGCTTTCGGTTAGTGAGGTAAGACTTGAACCATAAATGAGCAGTGGGTGATAAGTATTAAGCATTCGTCAAATCAAGTAAAACAAGGATTGTTATTTTTTTGTTGTCTATATTGCCTCTTTATGTCATCAGTGATTTTCACCAGTGCCGATAAAGTACTGTGCCCAGCTCGAAACCCCGACTGATGCTCACTCAGTAGGTTATGCCTTCGCAGATAATTAGACAAACGCAGATATAGAAAGTGTTCCAATACCTTGGACAAGACTAGACGGGTAGAATTGAGATAGGGCGGAAATCAGAAAAGGAAGACGGATTGGACTTCTTGGGGTGGGGTATTATATGAGCTTTCTTCCAGTCTAAAGGAAAGAGTCTATCAGTAATTGAGAAATTTAGAATGTTTGCCAGGTAAGGAGCAGTTACATATTGTATAGGCTCTAGCATACCAATACTAATGTCATCACTTCCCACAGCCTTGGATTTGATGGTATCCAGTATTTTGAGCACTTCTGCAAGTGTTATCTCTCCAAGGTCAAAGAAATCTGCATTGAATGTTGGCAAATCATTAAGATATGCCAACATAGAAAGTTTATTAAGAGGGTCGAAATCAGCTGGTAGCGAACTGAAATAAGCATTTAGGTTGTTAATATCCACTGTACTACAATAGCCATCAGTTTGTTATTGGTTGCCAATACCTATTACCTTCAAATACTTCCAGAGCTTATTGGGCGGACAGCTATCAATACAGGAATGGATGTGCCTACGTTTGGCCTCTCTACACATTTTACTGCATCGATTGCGCAAAGTGACGTATTGTATAATTCACGGTTGGTCTCGTTAGGATTATGACGCATCTTAATCTTAGCCCTATCCCGCCTAGACATCATTTTTTTAATATCGTCAGAGAGCAGGATAGTGCTTTATACGTACTGGTCGTAAAGATCGCATGCATTTAAAATTACAGTATTTAACGCTGCAACCTTTGCATCTACATTACTAGTTGAGAGAATTGTCTCCCAGTTCGCATTGCGCACATCATTCACTAGTTCTTCCCTGTCAATTGCTGCCATATTGCGCGCCAATATAACACGGTGCCTTCGTTTGGGTGGGCGTAACTTGAAGGAACCATATATTAAATCATGCGCTGAGAACGCCGGAGCGTTGTATTGACCACGTTTATGAAGCAGATCCGGTTAAGAGGTTATGATTAGATCTAGGAGTGATGGTGGGCCATTATGTGGGAAATGGGTGGGATTAAGTGGAACATGGTGAAGGTTAGAAGATAATTATTAAGTTGAAGAAGGTTTCTTGCTCTCTCATAATTTTTCAAGAGGCATGTGTTAAAATCGCCCATTATAATTATGTGATCAAATTGGGGATACAAACCTGTTAAAACTGTCTCAAGGGAAAAGAGGTAAGAGTACTTTAGCGTGATGAAGAGTAATTTTCAGGAATAGGTGCTCAGGTGACTGCAATTCTGGTGTAGATTGCGATACAGCTTCATGCATTATGTCACTACGTAAATATATTGCCACTCCATCGCCACCAACCATACGCATTCCACCGTCCTGTTCTCTAAGGCAGGTGCGATCGTTTCTAATTAATTTGTAGTTAGGGAGAGGGTAAAGAGTGGAAGGAAGGGTCGGTTTTAAGAAGGTTTCAGAAATAAGGATTGCATGTACGTTATTAGAAGTAAAAGTAGAGAGCAAATCTGAATAGTGTGCAGCTATGCTTTGCGCATTTATATGTACTACATTGAAATTTTTACGAGCTCGGTAGCGCAGTGGTGAAACGCGCTGTTACGCTACTTTGACACCAACGCTCGTGGGTTCGATTCCCACACAATACAAACATTTGTGTGCATGAACATGTCTGTTTGTATTGGTCTGGGTATTTTCTATGTATAATAAGTATGTATTTACAAAAAAAACTATTTAGGTATGTTTATCAGTTGTCTAGTACCCATAACACAAGCTTCGCTTACTTTGGGGCTAGATGGCGCTGTGTAATTAGTAAAAAAAAAAGAAAAAAAATATATATTTTTAGTTAATGATGAAAAGGTAAGATTCAGACTTGTCTGTCACGCCACCAGAGCTATCCAAACTTTGATATGAAGATGACAAGGAATAGTATTCTAGATCCAAATCTTCATTTGACATATCCAACATCGAGCCAAAAGTTATATAGATATATAATAAAATATATGAATATACAAAATAAATATATATATATATGTATACTTGTGTTCTATCGATATACTCCATCCACGTTATTCGGGGAGGGTGGTGGTGCGCTGAGACACAGGCCTCGGCTTAGTTCAAGCACCAGTCTCTCACCATCTTACATTGTCACATTACGTCAATTTACATGTACTAACTACTATCTTCTATGTTCATGTTGCTGTTCTCATAGTACCTAAGCCTAAGGTGTAGAGAGAGAAATAAAAATATTTGATTTGATCTGCTAACTATTATTTAGTTATATATAACAAATATAAACAAATTGATATATCCCCAGGCACTCGCCGACAGCTAAAAAGAACCCAACTAGTTCCGCCAGTCAAGTTTAAGCGTGTGACCGTAGCGTTCAATTAACTTAAAATATTGGCGAAACCAGTTTACATCTGTGTAGATAAAATATACAACAATTTATAATTCTAACCTAAACCTAAAAAAAAAGTGCTACCATAGCAACGTAACGTACGTACTTCCTTAAGCCTGTTAAGGTGTTTGTGTTTACACCTTAAACTTACATTACAAACAATGAACACAAATATAAAGGTAGATCATGTATACTGGATCTCGTCTCGTATCAAGTTTTCCACATCTGTCAAAATTCATGACATCAATTTTGATTAATAACGATTTTGTCAATCCACTTTGCGACAATGTTGATCTCTTTAATAATCAATATTCAATACAATTACAAATAGATTTTTAATATTTTTAGTTTAGAAAATTGATCTTTCGCTGTGTGGTATGCTACTGTAACTGGCAATGTGAGGTAAATCCTAACTGCTGTGGATTGATTTGAGAACACTGAACTTAAATTATTTGTAAACAAATAGGTACTTTAAAATATCCAACAGTGTACAGTAGTGGATGGAATCATCAATGAACATCGGTAACAATTAAAAAAAACATAATTACAAAAAAGTTACTTTTCGTGCTTTTGCATTAGCAAAATCGTTAATTATGTCACTGACATCAATTTTGATTTCGTGTTCAATACTTAATAAAGATAAATTTGTCAATCGACTTTGCGACAATATTGATCTAAGATAGATTTTAATTATTTTTAGTTTTGAAAATGATCTTTCGCTGTGTGCTACTGTAACTGGTAATGTGAGGTAAATCTTAAGTGCTGTGGATAGATTTGGGAACACTGAAATTAGATTATTTGCAAATACTTTAAAATGTCCAACGGTGTAGTGGAATCATCAATGAACATCGGTAATAATTCGATTTCATTGAAGAGCTCTACCTTATCCACATCTGAAGAGCCAGCATGGCACAGTTTACTTTCTAAATTAGCACAATGTGTTTTTTTTATGTCTAAATCCAAATTGTTCCACTGTTTTATTTTTTGAAGAAATGAAAATATTATGTTATTTTGATTTAAAAGTTCGAACCGTTCGTCGATCTTACTAATTGCGGTATCTAATAGGTAGTAGTAAAAAATTACTTTAAAATGTGTTACCACGTCTGTTATTGGCTCATCCTCCGCCTCATAATCATAAAACCTCTTGCGAACGCGAGGGCGGGCAGGTGCGGAAAATTCGGCTGTTGCCTCTACTTCTTCCGCTACATTTTTGCGCTATTAAGAAATTCCTCAAAAGTAGAATCATTACGAAATTCAGACAAACTTTTTTTTACATGATCAATCATTTTCACTGCTTCCGACAATGCGACGTCTCACTTTTGAAGAGTCTTGCTAACTATATTTATCTTGCTTAAAATTTCATACCAAATAAGCAGAGAGCAAATGAATTTAAACGACTTAATTTTTGCCAGTAATGAATTTGCCATATTTCTTGAATCCGCATCTTTGCTACTATCGGAATATATAGTAAACAAGGCAACATAGGCGTTTGTATACTTTCCCCAGATTAAAACGTAGAGCTTTTACCGCTTCTACTCTGCTCTCCCATTGAGTATTTGACAATGGCTTTAGACTTAAAGTCGACACTTCTTTGGCAAGTATTTGCCAACGTGCTGTTGACGCAGAAAAAAAAAACAGAAATTTCTTGCACAATTGAAAAGAAATTAATAATTTCTAATGAACTTTTGGCAGCGTCATTCACTACCAAATTTAGGCTGTGTGCTGCACAAGGTACATAAAATGCGCGCGGGTTTAAGTCTAAAATGCGTTTTTAAAGACCTATATTTTTCCCTTTCATATTTGCACCGTTATCGTAATTTGACCGCGCATATGTTGTACATCAATTTCGTTTGAGGTTAAAAAACTATAGTTTTTTAACCTCAAACGAAATTGATGTACTTCACGCCAAATCCCTTACGGGGTAGGCAGAGAGAACCGAGCGCCACGCGACTCGATCCTTACATACCTCACTCGCTTCTTTCACATTCATTGCTCTTTTCATGCACGCTCGCCGGTTTCTAGGGCTCCTGACATCACCTTCTGATAGAACACGACCAATCTGATCATGATAGGTAAGTCTTGGCCTTCCTCGGCTCCTACATCCTTCCACTTTTGCATTGTATATCTGCTTCGTCATTCTTTCATCCTGCATTCTTTCTAATTGTCCGAACCAACGGAGCATGCCGCTTCTTATTTTAACACCGACGCTCTCTTTCAGACCAACTCTGCTTCTAACCTCATCATTGCGGATACGGTCTGCAAGCGTTACACCACAGATTTTGCGCAACGCTCGCATTTCAACCGCGTTTATCCTTCTTTCATGCTCTCTCTGCCATACCCAGCTCTCGCTTCCATAAGTAAGCGTTGGGACCAGCACTGCATTGTGTATAGCCAGCTGCGCCTTCTGGCTCAGGTTTTTACTGCCAACAAGTTTTCGCAACGCTCCATTCACACTATTCCCAGCACTCACTCGCCTTTCCACATCTGCGGTGTACCTTCCATCCCTGCTGAAAGCGCATCCAAGATATACAAACTCATTCACTTGTTCCAACACTTCACCATCTACCGTAATTCTTACATTGATTCTGGTTTCTTCTCTTTCAAATACCATAATCTTTGTTTTCTTCGCATTCAATAGTAAGCCTTCCTTCATACATTCGTCTTTTATCATTGTGACTAGTGTTTGCAGCTCAGATGGTGTTTCTGCTAATAGGACGGCATCATTTGCATACAGCAGACATTTCACCACTAGGTCACCCATGCATAATCCTACATTCGTCGATCTTATTCTCTGTAGACAACTATCGAGATACAGAATAAACAGCCTAGCAGACAACATGCAACCCTGTTTGACACCAATTTTGACATCAAATCAGGGTGACATGTTGCCATCTATTCGCACACATGCTGAGCAATCCTTGTAGGTGGACTGCACAGCACGCAGCAGTGAGCCGTCAATCCCATATCTCGGCAATATGCACCACCAGTTCCTTTCGCACAACCCTATCAAATGCCTTCTCAAGATCCACAAAACCGCAGAAAACCTTCTGGTCTGTGGCCAGATGCTTCTCTACGATATTGCGGAGCGAGAAAACTTGATCCGTACATCCCCTTCCATTTCGGAATCCTTGTGCCTCCCACAGCATTTCGTCAGATTTCACCCTCATTCTCCTTTCAATTATCTTTCCATATACTTTTGCTGCTAAGCTGATCAAACTGATGGCCCTATAGTTGGCGCAGTCCACGCGTGATCCCTTGCCTTTATACAAGGGTAAGATGACTGCGCGTCCCCAGTCCATTGGGACCCTTCCAGTTCTCCAGCATAGGTTGCATAAGTACCAGAAGGCGTCCCGGACGTAAGTGCCACCTAGTTTGATCATCGCAGCTGTAATCATATCAATTCCCGCAGACTTTCCATTTTTCAAACTTCGTATCGACCATTCTATCTCATCCATAGTTATACCTTCATCGGACGCTGTCAACGTGGAGTGAGCATCAGACTCACTCTCATTGTCAGCGGCCGAGGCATATTCGTACATTTCTTCAAAATATTCACTCCACCGTTCTAACACTTCCTGAGTGTTTGCAAGAGAGCAGAGAGTTTGGTATTTGCCTCGAAGTTTCTCGTCAGCCTCTCTTCCTCATTCATAACTTGTCTTTCACGCTTCTCTTTCACTAAAGCCTTGGTTTCATTCTTGCATTGACGGTACATTTCTTTCTTCTTCTCTCTCATACTTTCATTTAAGGGCAAAGATGATACATAATCCAGCCACGCTTTCCTCTTTCTTGCTACGGAGAATTCAACCTCCGCATGTCACCAGGCATCCCCTTTCAATGTTTTATGCCTCTTTGCGCATCCACATGCTTCTTTTGCACTATCCACCATACTTTCTTTCAGAGGTTAAAAAATGTAACAAAAAATCAGTTAAGCCCTGACCAGTAGTATTTGTAATAGAAAAAAACCCAGAAAGTGTTCTTTTATTTCAGTTTTGTTATTTTTAACATTTAAGAGGACGTACCGTGCGACAACCGATATTTGTTCTTCATGTGCAATATCTGGAGTGCAATCTAAAATAATTGAAAATATTTGGATTGTTTCAATTCCAAAATAATAGTTTTTTTTTATTCTTTCTCCTGATAACTGTATAATTTCATTCTGAATATTATGGACAAGATAATGAGTCAGGCGTGACTCAGATTTTGAATAAGGGCAATGTGTTCTTCAAGTACATTATCGAAATAAGAGGTACGTAAATTCAACCAGCTTTAAAAAATTACTATTATCAGAATCGTATATTTTTTCAGACTTTCCGCGTAAAGCCAGACATTGTCTAGCTAAAAAATTAATTATGTTGATTATTCGTTCTAGTACTGCCACCCAACGGTTTTTCCCCGTTCAATTACAACCTGGTTCAAGAAATCTACGGACTTTTCTTTTAAAATAACATTTTTTAATGTAATTTGTTCTTTAACACATCTTAGGTGACCAACGCTCTTTTCATGGCGTTCTAAAGCTATAGATAAACGCTGCCAATCTTTGTAACCTATGTTACCATCGAAAGGAGTGCTATCAGCATGGAAAAGTTTACAATAAAAACAATAAACTGAATCACTCGATTTAGAGTAAACCAGCCAGTTTCTTAAAACGGCTTCATTATTTATTTTTTTTAGTATAATAAACATTTGAAAAAGATCTCTTCAAACTATTCATAGGATAGGAACTTTGTTTTAGCTGTACTGGTCCACGCTCAATCAAAAATATCCTCTGTCCGATAACAAATGTGGCCATAACGCGAGATCATTCATTACATATTCTCGAAGTATAATTTCTAGGGACGTTTCGGCACAAGGGGGTACTTCGTCTTCTTCAACTACCGATGACAAAGCTAGCAGCGACGTTGAAGAGACAACTTCTGCTGTTGAATTACCTTGGTTTTCAGATGTTTGTCTGAGGATGGACCGGGTTCACCAGATCTAATAATAAATTTTTCGATAGAACTTGTATTCTTTTTAAGAGACTTCAGTCTCCAATTTTCTTTTTCGATTTTGTGCACCAGAGAGTTTCCTTTTTCCATCGACATCAGACTTCTAAAATGAAAAATAAATTATGTTATTTGGGTCGTCGTTTCAGTCGTTTTGGAGTTTGCCCATAAAAAATAAAATAAATCCGCCGCATTGGAACCCGCGACCCCTAGCTTCGTTCGTAGTACAGAGCGTGCGTGAACCGCTCGGCCACTCGGTCGAGGACCCAAGACCCAAATTCTCAAAATATCCCAATTGATATTAAACTCTATGGGTTCGAAGTTAGGTTGAAATTCAGTTGCATAAATTAATTATGGATAATGATAGACAATTAGTTATTAAATTCCATATAACCCACAACACTCTGTGACACAAACATAAACCCACATGTATTAAAACCTCGTTGGTCAGAAGTTACAAATTACGTTACAAGTACATACTACTCATACTAGTATAGTAGAACATATTTAACTTTAACTTACCGTTTGTTCCGCACTTACCACTGCACTAGGATAAATTGATGAAAAATTCGAATTCGAAGTACCTAAATTACTTATATCATCACTCACTATCACTCGCTCACTGTAATGTAATATTATTTTCACACTTTAATTTCGCTAGCTAGTTTTTGACGAGCTCTGACCCTGGTGAAAGTCGCAATCACAATATTTTAATCAAAAGAAAAGCCGATGTAGCAGAGCGGTAGAGTGCAAAGTGCGGCACGCGTTTGCACATGCCTTTGAGAATTGCCGCTTCTGCCCATGCATGCCAATTTAAACTTTATTTTATAAATTAAACAACCGAATTCGCAATGATTGTCGGCGTGCTTTCAAACGAATCAAAACAGGTGCCGGCGGCGGGCGCCTTTGGTAGTGATGTGACCGACACTCAAAAACCTTTAAGGTTTATTTTATGTTGAAACAAACGTTACTATTTTTTTTTCTTTGCAAACCGGAGTTCTTTTTACATTTGTTGATTTGGGTTGATTGAGTTATAACGCCCGGCGTCATAACATGGGCGCCGTGAAAATGCCGGACACGGTACGGGCGCCGCCCGCAACGCCCCCTACATCGCTGCGCCCGTGTGCACCGCACACCTTGCACACTAGGTAAAGCCGCCTCTGTATCGTGGGTACAATGCTTCCTCAACAGCAAAATCAAAAAATAATTTATTCTGTAAGAAAGAAAGAAAATTATGGCAACTCCAAAATATTAACTATGTCAATTCTCAATGGTAGCAAAACGAACGAAACTGTGAAATAGAACGTGTTTATAATTTTAATGTATGAGTACGTTTCATTTCACGCACATGTCTTTATTATTCTTCTTTATGGCGATCCTGGTGTTCTCGCCAATGTCAGTGCACGCACATGTCAGTTAGACCAAAGGCTTATCTGTCACCATCATCTGCGACAATGTCAAAGTCAGTAAATCATTCCAATTTATACGATCACCTAATACATATTATTAAATTTAATATATTTTACTACCTACAATAATTCAACAATACGATTTTAAATGTAATTTCATTTGTGTACCGATTTAACAAGGCAATACAAGTTTCAACACGCGTTTCTTTCTGCAGATCAGTCAAATCATGAGGCACCTATTTTTCATATTTTTTATCTTATTGATTTGATGCAAAGATAAGATAAAAATTCTTTATTTGTCATTGGGTCCTCGTGGGCACTTAGATACTTCTTACATTTTTTGAAATACAGTATCCTATTCAATTCTGTTATTTTAGTTTTTTCTTTTTTTAATCTGCTATCCTTTCGGAAATGACAATTGTCGAAGAAGAAATGCCGAAACAAACTTGCTGTACTTCTGACTTCGATACGACCCGTACACTTTCGTAAACGAATATTGTAAAATAATAGTATGTAGGTACTGGCGGGCTTGTTCTTCTACCTCCGGTTGTAAATCGCAGGTAATGGGTTGGTGCAGAATGAAACGCCTGATGCTGTCTTGAGAAGAATGGAGCCGTAGGTACTTCTTCCAGGTCTGGACTGGTCTGGCTTCAAGGTAACTTGGCTGGCTATTCCACTGTAGTGTGAGCGCTGAGTGTAGCCGACGACTGGTACCGATCTAGTGTGGGTCATCTCACAACCTCCTCACGGTGGCTGGGGAGTCAGTTCCGAGATATGTATCTCTCTACTGAGGTATCTATCGCAGTATGTGAATACATACCGGGCGTTGTGTTGGCCGTATAGGCCGAGATGCGCTCTATGTTTCTAGTTCACTGGAATCATCGCGGCTTATGTTGATGTTCGCGAGTAACTCACGAGCGTAAGGGCGTCCATCCGGCGGCCGAGTATGTAGAGGCGCCAGATTGCGTATATGACGCAAGTCCGACGCGTCCGCACGCTCGAACAGGCTTACAGTGAGTCCGCATATAAATGCGTCCGTGCTCTCCATACGTAGGTCCCTCTGTATAGTGGCGTTCTTTACAAAGCTTTTTGGCGAGCTCGGTGGCGCAGTGGTGAAACGCGTTGTTACGCTACTTTGACACCAACGCTCGTGGGTTCGATTCCCACACAATACAAACATTTGTGTGCATGAACATGTCTGTTTGTCTTGGTCTGGGTATTTTCTATGTATAATAAGTATGTATTTACAAAAAAAAAAATGTATTTACGTATGTTTATCAGTTGTCTAGTACCCATAACACAAGCTTCGCTTACTTTGGGGCTAGATGGCGCTGTGTAATTTGTCTGACAATATTTATTTATTTATTATTTATTTATTTACAAAGCGCAGGGCGCCTGTAATCTGCCTGAGGGAGACGTTCTGTTGCTGTTGAATTCTCTCAGCGTTTCCTTTGCTCAGTAGGGCGTACCAAGCCGGCGCTGCATATGTTAAACATGGCCGTAGGTAAGTCTTGTATATGCTGAGTTTTATGTTCAGCGGAAGCTTCGAGGAGAGCACCGGTCGCAGTAAAGCGCGCGATGTACGGGTCCTAGCGATGATTTTGTTCGCGTGTTTTTTCATAGTGAGCCGCCGGTCGATTTCGACGCCTAGGTAGGTCGCCGATTCGCGCCAAGGTAGCTGCTCACCATGGAGATACAGGGTGGAAGGCTTCTTTATGGCAAGAGTCACTAGCATTGCTTGTGTTTTTCGCACGTTCACCGAGAGCCTCCATTTGTCAAGCTACTCTGGAAGCAGGTTTAGTACGCGTTGCATTCTCAACACTGCGTATCTCACATTTTTGTTGTATGTTAGATACGCTGCGTCGTCGTACAGTGCTAACGTGGATTCGTCTGACTTCGGAATGTCATCGGTGTAACGTGCGTACAATGCTGGGGAGAGGCAACTCCCTTGTGGTACGCCGGCTAAGATTCTCCTTGTCGTCGAGGACTCTCTCTCTTCTGATACGTGAAAACTTCTATCACTCAGGAAGGAGGCTACTATTCGGACTAGACGTTGGGAAGCGCTGGACGTCGCTAGTTTGTACAGCAGACCGTCGTGCCAAACTCTGTCGAACGCTTTCTCCATATCAAGAAATACTGCGACTGTTGTTCCCTTCTGGTTCATGCCCTGGGTCATCATGTGCAGTACTCTCAATAATTGAAGTGTCGTCGAATGTTCCGCTCTGAAACCATACTGCACGTCGCGGGGGATGATGTGCGGGGCGAGGTGTTTCAGTAGGAGGCGTTCGTACACTTTTGATTGTGTAGATAGCAGTGTGATGGGCCGATAACTCTCCGGTTTCAACACGTTCTTACCGGGTTTAGGCAGCAATATAACGCGTCCGTCTCTGTAAATAGACGGGAAGTGTCCGGTGCGATTTATACCGTTGTAGAGTCGAGTTAGGGCCGCGACGGCGCGCGGCGGTGACGTAGGGCTTCGTTGGTTATTTTATCTGCACCGGGCGCCTTTCGCAGTTTCGCGCGTTGTATTGCACGCTGCACTGCGCCCGGGGTGAAAACAATTGCAACGTCATCGGCCGCTATCGGTGTAGAAAAGTAGCCTCGTAGGTACTGTTGCACCATTTCGACGTGAGCTGTATTTTCTGTGTCGTTAGGGCGGAATTGGCGTTCTAGGTGGTCGGCGAATATTTCAGCTCGGTCTGCTGCGTGATAACGCAAAGTACCATCGTCTGCCAGTAGTGGTCGTACTGGAGGTGGAGTTTCAGCTGCCTGCACAGTCTGTGGATGCTATTCCAGTCATCACTGACATCCTCTACGTGCCGCTGCCAACTCTCCTCTCGATGGGTTTCTAGCGCGTCCTTTACTATGGTCGTAAGGCGATGAAGTTCGGCCTTTAACACAGGACACCGCGTCCTCTGCCACAACTTGCGTAGTCGACGTTTGTCTGTTATCTTACGCTTGATGGCGTCAGGGAGTGGCGAGTATTGTTGTCGCTTCTTAGTCTCGGTGGAGGACTCATTGAAGGCCGTTTGGATAGTCTCCGTAATATGCACCGCTAGCCGCTCCACATCATCCGGAGTTGAGATGGGAAACGACGCCGCGAGCTTGGAGTCTACTTTTTCGGTGTACTGGGCCCAGTTGATAAGACGCTTGGGGATTGGTGGGGAGACCGAAAGTGGAGTCTCTGGAATCGTCACGAGTACCGGTAGATGGTCCGAGAACATGCTCTCCAGTAGAACCTCTTGCGTAGGTTGGCAGTGTAAGTTCTTGTGAACTATAATATCCAGGACATCGGGTACCGCCGCATCACTATACGGATAATGCGTCGGGACCTCGGGGCCCTGCACAGTATAGCCCCAGCGCTCCGCATCGTCAAACAACCGACGTCCGCTTGGGCAAATGTGCGTGGTACCGATCACCGCTCTGTGGCTCATATTTATACCCCCGACGTGGGAGCGAGAGGTACAATTGTGTGAAAGGGACAGAGATAGCCAAAATCGCCCAGACCTGGAGGCATTACCTGAACGTGCTTGCTTTATTTCTATCAAAAATATTTTCATGTTGTTCTATTTTTACATACATTTGACCCTTTTTCATACAAGCTCATAAAACTTTTGCTAAAAGTTATTGCTGAAACCTACGGGTCAGTGAAGTTTTTACACATGAAATGTTTTTATTATAAACTTACAACTATGATGATAGGTACATCTATTTACCATTGAGCTGTTGCCGCCACTAATCAAATATTATAAACTTTATTACATATTTGGCTTGCAACAGCTCGTACCTATAAACTAATGTAAAATGTGTAAAACTTATATTTAACAAACTAAGTATGTAAAACTGTGTAAAAGCCTATTCTATTCATTTATATAAACAACTATAACTATTAAATGTGCCTTACTAACTACGCGCGACGGTTATTTATTTATGTACATACCTATAGTTGTCGCGAACACTTGGTAATATAGGTCTCTTTTAAAATTGACAATTAGATATTACAAAAAAAATACATAAGCATGTTGGTACAATAATGATATCAAAGGGTAAAATTAAAGATAATTAAGGACAGGTCGTGTCGAATGAAAGACTTTCTTTGAATATCAGGTTTTAATTTGCTAAAACTATGTATAACTAATATATAATTGACAAGTAGAGATTGAATACCATTATTGACAACTTGATGAGAAGATAATTTCCTCTATGACTTGACAAGAAGGTAATATACCACAATCTCCCCCTCTCTACTTTCATGTTAACTTCCTCTTTAAAGAATATAATCATTCAAATGGCTTGGTTGATTACGATTCCGTGAAGAGCGACGGAAAACACGAGTAGTCTGTTCGGACGAGGATTCAGGAGTGGGCTCTTCGTGTTCTTGATCATTACAATGTTGTAAGTTCTCTTTGTAGTTCTCAGTACCATGTATATTATCCTCCTCCCGTTCTAAATTCGTTGGAACGATCTCAGGAGGCAACGGAGCAAGGTGTTTATTAGAAACTGTTGTTTCTCTCCCATCTGGTAATTTTACAAAAGAATAATCCGGATTTGCCTGCAAAAGTTCCACTTCTTCTATAATTGGTTTATATTTGGAATTTCGAATATTCTTCTTCATCAATACTGGACCTGAATTTAATAACCATGAGGGTGTAGACATTCCGTTCGGTGATCGGCGAGGATGTACAAATAGTCTTTCATGAGGCGTAGCGTTTGTAGAGGTACATAAGAGTGAACGAATCGCATGTAAGGATGATAGTAAAACTTGTTCCCAGTTTTCTATACGCATATTTTTGGAATATAAATTGAGTTGTATAGTTCTCCATAGCGTACCATTTAACCTTTCAATTTGGCCATTGCCTTCAGGATTATATGGCGTGGTGCAACTGCAAGCTACGTTATTAGAAAGTAAGAATTGACTCAATTCGTCAGACATAAATGAAGTTTCTCTGTCAGAGTGTATATATGCCAGTGTTCCGAATGTGAAAAATAAATCTTTTAAGCATTGTATTACTGTAGTTGCAGTCATGTCTTTGCAAGGATATGCAAATGGAAATCTGATATATTCATCGATAATTGTTAAGAGGTATCTGTTCGGCGAGTTCGATGGCAATGGTCCCTTAAAGTCCATATTTAATCTTTCAAATGGTGCAATTGCTTTTATTAACGCATAATGAGCGCATAATCTGCAAGAAGCTGTCATTGCTTTTATGTCTGCGTACGTACTATTCCCGGTGACATAGAGTATTGTGTAGCTCGTGAAGTTTCTTGTTATTATTCATAAATGCACAGACCCTTGACAATGCGTCAGCTACGGTATTTTGTTTTCCTGGACGATAGACAATGTTGTATTTGAAGCATGATAATTCTAAACGCCACCTCTCAATTTTCTCGTTTTTTATCTTGCTTAAATGATTTTGGTGGAATATAAATGATACTGATTGTTGATCAGTAAAAAATGGCGACCAATTAGCAAATGTCTCCATTTTCTTAGAGCTTCTACGATCGCACTGGCTTCTTTTTCAATTGACGAGTGTCGAATGATTTTTTAGTATATCGTGACCTATTATAACATCTGCGCATAAATTATTAACAACAAGCAGCGCTTGCTCTTTGTAAATGTGTTCGTTGAATTTTAACGTTACATAGCATAATGATACTATCAGCAAATGATTCATAATTGGATAATACTAACACTATAGTCTGTTGGTCTTGTTTTGAGTCTCATGGAGTGAACTAAATCCCGATTGAGGGGACCCTTCGTACGGTTTCCACATTTTATTTTTTTTTATTTTCATGAATCAATCACCTGACAGCTTAAATTTATAGTCTATCTGAGATTCATATAAAAAAATGACAGAGGATTTCGTCTGATGTTTCAACCATAACTATGATTTAAACTAAATCTGGAATATGTACGAATCTGCCCCAACAACGAGGCACCTATATACAGTGTTGGGGGTACCTTCGTACGCTTAGTTCCGTACGTGCGATTAAAACGACACATATAAATCAAAATTCTTTTATTAGCAATGAAATTAAACACAAAAATAAAGATTTAACTTCTATTAAACAAATATAAAATACTTTTCTTATAGTCAACAAAAATTACATAGCTATTCTTATGTAAAACAAAACTTAAATGACTTTTCTTAAAATTAACGAAAATTAAATTACTTTCCTCTAACAATAAAACATAAAATTGCTTCATTTTCTACGTAAATTAGTTATCTTAAATTTAGAATCACATTTTTTAATCTTTTATCCGGATTAGCACTGCAAAAAAAATATTGTTAATTAACAAGATAATAAAAACTATTGAATAGTAAAATTCGAAAAATTTACTGAAAAAGTGAAAAGTTTTGATGTTCTAGAAGTATAAACTGTTGGAGGCTTAGATTCAGGAAGAATCATTTCAACATCAGTTATATAAACAGTATGAATATCTTCAACATTCGGGAAAACAAACGTCCACTAAAAGCCTGGCTTCTTTCTTAGATAAGATACTTTAAATTCAGTCTGACTATAGTGACCGACAACTTTTCCTACATAGTAAATAATACTTTTTTCTTAGGGAACCTCACTAAAATAAATGAACCGCCTTTAATATTTTCTGGTATTACATCAACTGTCAATTGGCTTCTGTTCATTTCAAAATGTTCATGCTCGGTTTCATCTTCATCTGTGATAGAAGTTGAGCTCTCTTGAAAGCTTATATCAGATCCATCACTTTCTGTGTTTTTAGCTTTTAAATTAAAATCAGCTAAACTACGTTTCATTTGTCTTGCCCTAGCCCTTCTTTCCTGTTCTAGCTTTTTCAATTGCTTTTCATTGTGATTCTCTTCAATTAGCTTTTTTTCGGGTGTGTCAATATAAATACGTGATTTTCCTGGCCGTCGTCCTTTGTTTGTTTTATTACTTCTTACAACAGTCGGATAGGGTCGAATTGCCTCTGGTGTCAAAACTGTCCTCAAAGGAGCTACTATTTGATGAATTGGTGAATTGTTCAAAGCATTTGGTTCACAAGCATCTAAATTAAACCTTTGTAGTTCATCATCATAAGTTATCAACGGTGAGTTAATAGTTTGTTCTGTAGATTCTCGCGGAACCTCCAAGAAATCCTATGTTCCAGAAGTAAAAGGTTGGCAGATATCAGAGACACTTGGCTGCAGAGTAGTTGCTGACAAATCTTCAACGACGTTTTGAACAGGAGGCACATGTTCTAAGTTACCGGATGTATACACCTCAGTTGGAGCAAAATCTTCGTCACTAAAGGCTAATTCATTAATAGGCCATATTCCGGGTTTGTTAAACCCGCTTGTGATATTTTTTGCCGTGAATGAATCGAAAAATGCAATTTTCACAAGCTTTGGAATATTGTAAATTGTTAATGCTTTGCCTGGGTTCATTATATGCCAATTATTGAAAGCAATTGTCAACTTTGATTTAAATGGTCCAAAGACTCCCACATCAAGTGGTTGTAGGCGGTGAGATGTATGTGGTGGAAAAGATAGATAAATTATGCCATTTTCTTTGGCGTAGTTGATGGCTTCGAAAGAAACATGGCTTTCATGGTTGTCACACAAAAATAATATGGGGTTATCTTTTGTACAGAGTGTGTGCTTCTGGATATGTTTTAGAACAGAGACGAATATATCGCTATTTATCCAGCCACTTTTATTTGCAGCGCCGAGACTTCCTTCGGGTGCTCCTTCGAGAAAATTATCTTTATAATGAACGCGTGGAAACACGAAAAGTGGAGGAATAGTATTTCCACTGGCAGATATAATGCCACCAAAAGTTACGAGCTCGCCTCTTTCAGCTGATACAATTTGTCCGACTTGTTTTTGACATCTTGGAGCCAAGACTTTGGGAGTATCTAGAACGGTAGATACACCTGAATCGTCGAAATTAAAGATTCTGTCAGCAGTTAATGGATATCGCTCCAACACTGTCTTCAAGTCGGTATAAAACTCGGTAACCGCAGCGCTTGTGTTTTCGGGTTTGCGTAAACTGAGTTCCGGGTTTCTTCTGCGAAAACCATACATCCATTCTTTCCCAGCCATCTTATTTTCTTCCCACTTTGCTGGATATTTCAAACTCAAATATTTGGCATACTCATATGCTAGCTTTCTTGCTTGAATCGTCGTAAGTCCATAATGCATCTTACAACATTTGATAATATAATTATTTAGCAGTTTTTCTTCTTCCATAGAAAAGACTTGGAAACTTGTATATTTAGAGTCGAATGTACGGTTGCTTGGCCCTTCAGCATCATTGCTATTCTTGTATTTTTTACTCGGCTTTCTAATGTTGACAATTTCAATTTGTACTTGTCCGCAGCTTTTCTATATGACAATACTCCTTTCATAACATCCTGTATTGCTGACTGCATGGATTCTTTATCCACAGCTTGTCTACTTGTCTTTTTTGGTTTATAAGTCCGCACCATGTTTCTGTGAAAAAATAATGAGAAATAGGTATTAAAATACATTCTGTGTACTAAGTATCGGGAATTTGTCAATAAAACAAAAAATACAAATTATTCATCTAAATTTATTTTATCGCCTTCAAAGTAGGCCCCATCGCTTGCAATACAACATCTCCACCGCTTCACCCAGTCTTCCATACATTTTTCATAGGCTATTTGCGGTATGGCCTTTAGCTCATTCAGCGAATTTTCTTTTATGGCTTCTATCGACTCAAAACGTTTTCCTCGAAGTGGTAATTTTAACTTGGGAAATAAAAAAAAGTCAGACGGAGCCATATCAGGTGAATACGGTGCTTGGTCGAGAACTTTTGTTGAATTTTTCGCTAAAAACTCTTTCACTATAATGGCTGTGTGTGATGGTGCATTATCATGGTGCAGCATCCATGAGTTGTGTTGCCACAAATCTGGACGTTTTCGGCGGATACTCTCACGCAAACGCTTCATGACGCCTAAATAATATTCTTTATTCACTGTTTCTCCCTCTGGAAGGAATTCGGAGTGAACCACACCACGGTAGTCAAAAAAAACTGTCAGCATCACCTTGATTTTGGAGCGACTTTGCCGCGGTTTTTTGGGTTTCGGCTCGTTTTCGAGACGCCATTCTGAAGACTGTTGGCTTGTTTGCATGTCGTACTCATAAACCCATGTCTCGTCGCCAGTTATTATACGTTTCATAAAGGTCGGATCCGTAGAAGCTCGGGAAACCATGTCTTCAGCGACATGCTTTCGCTGCGCTTTTTGAACAAAATTGAGCTCTTTTGGAACTAGTCGAGCGGCGACGCGTTTCATGCCTAAAATGTCAATGAGAATGTTGTGGACGGACTTAAAAGATATGTTCACCTCACTAGCCAACTCTCTCAGACTCATACGTCGATTTTCGAGCACTAGCTTCTTGATTCTGTCGATGTTTTCTCTGGTCGTAGCGGTTGAAGGTCTACCAGAACGAGGCAAGTCTACTACTACTTCTCGGCCTTCTTTAAAAGCCTTATACCATTCATAAGCCCTTGTTTTCGATATACACGATTCGCCGTAGGTATTTCGCAACATTTTTAGTGATTCACCACATGAAATATCATTTGAAACACAAAATTTAAGGCACACTCTTTGTTCAACAATATTTTCCATTGTAAAAATCGCCGAGGACTCAAAACTATGACCAACAAAAAGTGTAGTTTAAAACAAATTAAATGACAGATCCCGCTCAAATTTTGCGCGCTAAATCAGTACAGAGCTACCAACATGCAGTAAAAAAATTAGAACGACCTCTTTTACGCGGGTCTTTTTATTGACATATTCCCGATACTTTTTACACAGAGTAGTATATATACGTACATCGACGATAGCAAAACACAGGACAAAGTTAATGCAAAAATTAGCAATTAGCACACTAACACACTAAATCGTACCTACCTACCAGTTGGGGCACATTCGAAGGTGTTCAAACGTGCCCCATCTAGTACTGTCCGAAAGTACCCCACTAACTAAATAACAACAAAATATAACCTCTTTTAATATTAATAGGAAAACGTCACAAATTAATTATTGAAAACGTATCTTAAGTATATTTTGCTACTTACTGATAGAATACTCTACACGAAAACTTATTTTATCTACGGTAACAATAGACAAAAACATTGATCAAAAAATTACTTACCGAGCGCGAAAACACGTTCGTGCCTGTCACTTCACTCTCACTAGTGCGAATGGCGCGATACTACGTTGACGTAAAGTTGGTATCTCGACTCACGCACACATACAAAAGCAAGACCGTACGTTGTTTCGTTCAAGTTTTATTTTGACTGTATGAATGTGCCCCGCGTACGAAGGGTAACGATCTTCCCCTACTGAGTTTCCAGTGTCTACTAAGGCATCGGCACCTATGCCATTGATACGAGGGTCATTTGAAAAGTTCTTAGCCTAACATGGTTAAAGTCATTGGTTTTTTTTATAACTATCCTTATTTTGTAGTTACATTATTTAGCAACAAGTATGCACAGTTTAGTTTATTCACAGTAACTCATTGTTCGTTTACACGTGATACCGTAAGTCAAGTCAGAGCTATTTTTGAAAATGGATAAAATTAATAGCAGTGATAAAATACCTGAATTTGAAAGGTTTAACTCCAAAAGCTATACATGAAGACATGTCTGCTACTTTGGGTGAGTCCGCTCCTTCGTATGCGACTGTTAAAAACTGGGTGGCAGAGTTTAAACGTGGTCGTGAGACCATTCAAGATGAGCCCCGTAGTGGCCGGCCTTCGACTGCTTCCACTGATCAAAACAAAGAAAAAATCTGTGATTTAATTTTATCTGATCGAAGATTGACTGTCGAAGAGATAGCTAAGACTGTAGGCATCTCATCTGAGCGAACACATCATATAATTACTACTGAACTTGGATTCTCTAAGGTGTCTGCGCGGTGGGTACCGCGACTGCTTTCAGTGGAACAAAAACGCAACCGACTCACAACTTCTCGCGACTGTTTAGAGTTATATGAAGCTGACCCAATAGAATTTGTTGAAAGATTTATAACCATGGATGAAACCTGTGTTCACCACAATACACCCGAGACAAAAGAACAGTCGAAACAATGGAAAAGAGCAGGATCGCCCACCCCAAAGAAGGCAAAGGTGGTTTTATCGGTGGGCAAAGTCATGGCATCCGTTTTTTGGGATGCAAAGGGTATAATTCTCGTGGATTATTTAAAAAAGGGTGAAACAATAAACTCCGATTACTATTGCAACCTGTTGCGTCGTTTGAGAGAAGAAATCAAAGAAAAACGTCCAGGTTTATTGAGAAGAAAAGTCTTGTTTCATCAGGACAATGCGCGCGTTCACACCTCTGTGCAATCCATGGCAGAAATCCATCAATGTGGCTTCGAATTGTTACCTCATCCCCCATATTCACCGGATTTAGCACCGTCCGACTTTTATCTGTTCCCAAAGCTGAAAAATTTTTTAGGTGGTAAACATTTTTTTTTACAAATGAAGAGGTCATAGCCGCCGTGGACGCTTATTTTGAGGAGTTAGACGAAGATTTTTTTAAAACGATGTCGATGTCGATGGAAAAAGTGTTTTGAGCTCGGAGGAGAGTATGTTGAAAAATAAAAATAAACTCAAAATCGTGTGGTTTCATTAAGTATGTTAGGCTAAGAACTTTTCAAATGACCCTTTATGGATATTGTAGACTTCGTCAAGCTAGCTGGAGAAGCAGCCACTGTTTCGGGTATGGCACTTGACATTAAGGACTTACTCCGACAAACGTTCGCAAAATGTCCTTTCTTCCCACATTGTTGACAATTAGCATTCCAAGCTGTACATTTAAGTCGTTGGTGGACATTACCACCGCAAAAAAAAACAACGTCTTTGACTATGGCGAGTCGATACGGCCAAATTGTTCGCTTGTTGTGTAGTAGACCCATTGTTATTGTGAGTAGAATTGAGATTAATAGTCTGCTGGTAAGCCTGAGCGTTTTTCTCTGCAGACTCTAAAGCTAAGGCTTGATTTGTGCATCGCCAAAACTTAGTTTAAAGTTTTCTAGGAGCCTCTGTCGTATTTTCGTATATAAAATACCCGAAATAAAAGCGTCTCTAACACATTCGCTTTGGTATTGTCGAGCAGACACTGGTTGGAAATTAGTCTTGAGACTCAGAATACAGAATAAACCAGAAACCGCGAACACGCCCAAAACTGAAGCCATACAAACTACTCTCAAAAAGAATAGTTTGACATTTGGACGACTAGTATATATTTGGCCACCGTGTCTCTTACGCGTAAAAAATTCTCGAGTTTTTATTAAATAATGCCGTCTTGTGCTGGTTTCTTTTCCCTACTTTTTTTTATAAAGTTGACATTGATGAAATAAATAATTAATGCATTTAAGTAATTAAAAAATAATTTGATTAATATAAAATATGTAAATACATTTATTTAATTTTAAGGTATTTACGATATGAGCCTATGTTTACATTATTTAAGATCTTTTAATATAAATATTGCCTGAAATAAAAAATAATTATTGACTTAATAATAATCATTGACTTAATAATAATCATTGAAATATTATTAACTAATGTTTTTGGTATATAGTCAGCATATGTGAAATTGTGTAAATAGTACTTTTTTTATAAAAATGTTTTGTGTAAAACTATTCTAATTATTATATGTGGAATTTCAGTTCCCCACTGATGAAATTACAAAAGCAAAGAGCAAGACTTCTTCATTTGTTGAAACGTAAAAATGTATCGATTACCTCAAAATCAAAACGGCAATGTTAATACAACAAAATGTACCTAAGACATATTTTTTGTAAATTACTTGTGTTTTATTTTACTAAGGCATTTTTTATGCATAACAGTATATTAATATAACATCTTTAATATTAATATAACACTTTCAATTTACCCTAAAAGAGGCGAACTGTCACTAAGCTAGCAACACTTTACGGGTGGGAAGT
The DNA here is from genome assembly GCA_947507595.1 of Pyralis farinalis. NCBI lineage: Eukaryota > Metazoa > Arthropoda > Insecta > Lepidoptera > Pyralidae > Pyralis > Pyralis farinalis. The sequence continues at coordinate 409,102 of OX382275.1, forward strand.
ATGAGGAGTGCGGGAGATTGCGAATTGTTTCTGGACACAGCGGACGGCATGTATTATCGGCTGTAGGCTCCTTCTGTTTTATTCTGTATTCTGAGTCTTGAGACAAAAGCTTAAGTTTATGTGCATATTCCGAAATAGACTCACCTGGTTGTTGTTTTTGAGTTGCTAATACATACGTTCGTGAATCTCGTTTTTTGGTTTGATATATATAGAGTCCAGTATATTTACGGCTTCCGTACGATTCATTGATTCCAAAATGAAGGAATATATTGTAGGGCTTAGATGGTTTACCAATATTTTAAGTTTCATTAAGTCATCCATAGCCGAGAAATCTTCGTTCAGAAAGTTAGAAAATGTATACTTCCAATGACTCCATTTCATATCGGCAGAACATTGGTTGGGCTCTACATCGAATCGATCTGGTAGTAAACAACGTGACATGGTAGAATTTACTGCATTAGAACCAGGGCTTGTTTACCGGTTAATTTTCAAACCTAAAGCAGCACAAGTACATTAGGAGCGTTTTGTTTAGGTTTGGCTCTACCTGAACTTTAACGTAACCGGTATTATTAAGGAGCAAAATCAATGAGGTTTTGAATCAATTAACCGGTTTTATAAGGTTTTCATTTCGCTCTTTTCGACATCATATTTTAAATCATTTTTAAAAGGTCCGAGACCTTGACGACCTTTAAAATTCACTTAAAAATTAAAAGCTACACGAAACCACAAAGACACAATCTACGTGTCGCAAGGTTGCAACCTGTCTTTATGAGTTTACATCGTAACGTAGGTACCAATTTGTTCCAATTCGAATTAAAGCAAGCAAGTCGTAACCTGCTCGCGCGACACGTGTGTTAAATCGGTTTTTTAAGGTTTTACGTAGCGCTCTCATTTAGGACGCACTCCGAACGAAACCTTTTCTAAAAACCGGTAAAAACCTTTATTCACCGGTATTTTCGAAACCGGTTAGAACTTGTGGGTGAAGAATTACTTCAAGACATTTTATGAAATTTATAGCAAATTAAATTGTCGAATGAAAGACCCTTTGAATATCAGGTTTTAATTTGTTAAAATTATAAGTAACTAGCTTATTCCCGCGACTTCGCACGCGTAGTTTTTGGAATTTCGACAGTTTTACTTATTTTTATTTTACTTCTTATTTTTTGGTACAGTCAACATTATATAGTTAGTAAAAGTACCAAATATTCGTATTTGTGTAGTAATGAAGATATGTCACGATCTGTTCGGTTTTCATTAACTATTTGATATTGACTGAATACACTCAAATCACCTCTCTATTAAATACACAACATTGGCTATTTTAAACACATAACTGTACAAAGTCACTAACTTCAAAAGATATTTCTACTTCATACAAAGTGTCAACCCCCTTTTCAGCCCTCTAAGGGTGGAATTTTGAAAAACGCTGAAATTACTTTTTTGACGTCTTGATTGAAAGTATATTCACAAAGTCTAAAGTAGCTCACTTTAAAAAAATCTAATTCTTGAGCAGTCAGAACCCGTTATATACGTTTTCCCATACATTTCGCGGTCGTATACGACCACCCGGGTTTCGAAGGGTTAAACAGTTCAACTTTAGATCAAGAAATAATTTTGATTCCCATTACACACTTTAAGGAGTGAAATTTTTGAAAACGCAGAAACCATTACTTTAAATTCTAATAGAGAGTATCTGTACAAAGTTTCAAGTTACTAACTTCAAAAAATACTTCTATTCCATACAAAGCGTTAACCTCATTTTCAGTTACCTAAGGGTGGAATTTTGAAAAACGCTGAAATTACTTTTTTGTCGTCTTGATTGAGAGTTTATTTAAAAAGTCTAAAGCAGGTCACTTTAAAAAAAATCAATTTCCTAACAATTCAACTTTTAGCTCAAGAAATATTTTGATCCCCATTACACCCTTTAAGAGGTGGAATTTTTGAAAACGCTGAAATCACTTTTCATGAATTCTAATAGAGAATATGTATGAAAAGTTTCAAGTCATTAACTTAAAAATATATATAATAATGAAAAAAAAATATTCTGCTCCATACAAACTGTAAACCCCATTTTCAGCCCCCTAAAGGTGGAATTTTGAAAAACACTGAAATTACTTTATTGATTTCTTGATTGAGAGTATAGTTACAAAGTCTAAAGCAACTCACTTTAAATAAAAACAATTTCTTAACAATTCAACTTCTAGTTCAAGAAATACTTTTGACCCCCCATTACACACTTTAAGGGGTGGAATTTTTTAAAACGCTGAAATTACTTTTACATTTGGCTCATGACTTTCAATGAAAACCTTAATATTGAATTTCAATCGAATAACTTCAAAAACGTAAAGTTTCATACTAACTTTGCATCCCCGTTTTACCGCCCTTAAGGAATGATTTTTGAAAAAAAAAATTTACTCATGTTTCATGCCTTCCAATAAAGAACCTTCATGCTGAATTTCATTCGAATAACTTCAAAAACGGCAAAGTTTCATACTAACTTTGCGCCCCCATTTAACCCCCTAAGGGATGAATTTTGAAAAAAATATTTTACTCATATTTCATGCCTTCCATTAAAGAACCTTTATGCTGAATTTCATTCGAATAATTTCAAAAACGGGAAAGTTTCATACTAACTTTACGCCCCCGTTTAACCCCCTAAGGGATGAATTTTGAAAAAAAAATTTTACTCATGTTTCATGCCTTCCAATAAAGAACCTTCATGCTGAATTTCATTCGAATAACTTCAAAAACGGCAAAGTTTCATACTTCATTTGCACCCCTGTTTTACCCCCTTAGGGGATGAATTTTCAAAAATCCTTTCTTAGTGCTCCCCTACGTTATAAAAGGAACTCCTGTGCAAAATTTCAAGTTTCTAACCCTTATAGTTTAGGCCCTGCGTTGATATGTCAGTCAGTCAGCTTCTCCTTTTATATATATATAGATTATACTTAACAATAGCTACGAAAGAAAAAACAAACAATATAACTTTTAAGCACGGATTTTCATCATATTCCGAGGGATTTTCAAAAAACCCTAAAAATGGTTTTTAGTTATCGTAATAACCTACTTTTAAGCTGAATTTCAAGTCTCTAATAAATAAAGTTACGGAAATAGGGCAACTTTAAAGCGAAAATATAAGTAAATCTTTTTTTATTCCCGTTCCTGTGGGAATTTCGAAATATCCTGAAAATTGTTTTTTGTTTTCATAATCACCTACTTATATGCCAAATTTTAAGTTTCTAATACATATGGTTACGGAGATAGGGTAAATTTAAAGCGACAAAATATAAATAAATCCTTTTTATTCCTGTTCCCGAGGGAATTTCGAAAAATCCTAAAAACGGTTTTTAGTGATTGCAATCACATATTTATATGCCAAATTTCAAGTCTCTAATAAATATAATAACGGAGATAGGGCAACTTTTATAGCGAAAATATAAATCCTTATTATTCCCGTTCCCGTGGGAATTTCGAAAAATCCCGTCTTATTCCTTGCCTACGTCATAAAGACAATATCTGTGCAAAATTTCAGCTTCCTAGGTCCAAGGATTTGGGCTGGGCGTTGATGAGTCAGTCAGGACTTTGAATTTTATATATTAAGATATATAATTGACGAGTAGAGATTGAATACCATTTTTGACAACTTGATGAGATCATAATTTACGACTTGACAAGAAGGTAATATACCACAGGTCGTCTGTGCTAAATTATTTCCATACATCTTTGTCCCTTAAGCACTTTTATAGAGTCTTTTTATTAAAGACTAGCGGCCTGCCCCGGCTTCGCACGGGTGGACATTTATTTTTTAAACATTTTGGGATAATCGAAGAGTAAATGTATCTTTAGAGAGTATTTTAAATAGTTTTTCTTAAGTAGCTTTTTTTCAGACAAATTACTTTAAGTGGTACGTACTTAGTGGTATTTAATTTTTTATTAGTTTTTATCCATAACCCTAATTACAATCGGAAAGTTTATTTTTTATTTATTTATATTATTTTTAGTTTTATTTTTACATTTCTTTTTTACATTTATTTTAATATATATAACATATATTTCGAGACTTTATATTAATTTAATAGGTTTTACTTTTTTAGTTTCCAATATGTCTACCTTAAGACTGTATACTATATTGGCTGTGGTATTCGTAGATGGCAACAAAACATATTGATTTTTAGGAATCCTACTCGAGAAAGTGCAACATATAATTGGCTATGAGAAAAGCATTCTTCTCTTAGGTCGATGCCAAAGATCGAGAAAGTTTGTCCCTGGGATTTATTTATTATAAGGGCAAACGATACCTTTACAGGAAACTGTAACCTTTTAAAAGACATGGGCAAATCTGTTGGTACCATCGGGATCCGCGGAATGTGAGCTAGCTGTCCGGCCGTGGGACCGGTGATGGTTGTTGCTATAATCAGATTGTCTCGTAATTCCTTTATCAAAAGCCTTGTGCCATTACACATATTGGGAGGGCTTAAATTTCTCAACAGCATAATGGGAGTACCTACTTTTAATTTCAGTTCGTGTGGTGGCAAGCCGGCGGGATAGAGAGCATTTAAAAATTCTTGTAGATAGTGCACTGTATCTTCGATGTTGCACACGTTATCAATAGATTTGTAACATTTAAAATCACCTGGTACTTTTTCAATGATCATTTTGTTTATCTCATTTACTGAGCTGTTTTTCGGTGAGACGATCGCGCTCGAATAGAGCCAATCGAAATTTCTTTCTGTAAGATGTTCGATGTCGGGATAGATTGTCTCTATAAGGATTTCTAGACTGTGAACAGTTTGAGCCAATTCATTATCCAATAATACTTGGAGGCTATGCGCAATTGGAGATGGTAATTTTCCGCTTCCAAGTTTAAGTAATTTCAGTGAGAAATTGTCGTTGCCGTCATTACTTAAACGTGCTCTCATATTCGTGCGCAAATTGAGAGTCTCAATTGATTGCCACAAAGGTGATGATTTAAGACACGCTTTTCTGAAAAGAACTTTTTAACTGGAACAGAAAAAATGTGGTATGAAAAAGTCAAAACATTCAATGAGCTGAGCGCGAATGAGCCGCGCGGGTGTACCTATCTCATAGATGTGCGCCGCGCCGCCCGCTGCCACGCGCCGTGGCCGCCGGTGTCGCAAGCAAGGGATTGAAACATAGAACAAAATCCGTTATATCTTTGGAATGGAATATCCGATTTCGTTAATTCAAAGAGTAACCTACAGGCATTGAAACAGTCTTGAATACGAAATGATTATTATTTGGATAAGGATTAATACCCAGGTTCGAATAATGTGGCCTAGTTTGTACCGGCGTTACTATAGCATATTTTAACATGAAAAAGTAGTTATTGTGACGTAACTGTAATAGTTAGACATATGGTTATCGCGGACTTTTTTGTAGATATTGATGTCCTCTATAAAACTGTAGTACATTACTTTGCTCTATTGTCAATAGTTTCAGCAGCGTACGCGGTATAAGGACTTCTTGGTATCTTTTTCACACATTATCGTAGTTTTCATACGGATCCCTAACTATTTTCAAAATATTTTATAGCCTATGTTAATCATTTATATTGTAGCATTCTAATGGTGAAAGAATTTTTGAAATCGGCCCAGTAGTTTTTGAGTTTATTCATAACATACATACAAATCTTTCCTCTTTATAATAATAGTGTATAGAATAGTATAGATAGTATAGATGAAAGTCAACTATTTGCCATTAGGCCCTTACGGGCACTTAGACACGTCTTACATTCTTTAAATTAGATCATATTGTATCTTAATAATTTACCATAGTTTTTTTAGTTTTAATATCTCTTTTTAATCTAACAGCATTTCGAAAATAATTATTGGCGAAGAAGACATGCCAAAAGAAACTTGCCAATATGGGTCTTTTTTTTCATCGTTACTACATATTGCAATAAATATATGTGAGTGTACGTATAGTGATATCAAGTGGTACAATTAAAAATATATTAATACATGTGCTGAATCATTTCCAAACATTTCTGTCAGTTAGATATGCATCGAATCTGTAATAACCCTTCTCACACAAGAGTATTTTTGATGTACCTTTTGAACATATTGTCAGGCAAGGACAGAACTGTTTCAGGTAATTTGTTATAGAATCGAATAAAATTTACAACAAAAGATCTACTAGTCGTAGCTTACCGATGTACCGGCATACGCAATCTATTCCTGCTTCTAAGATTTTGTTTTATTTTGAAAATAACGCTATATATTTACGAGCATTCATTATGTTCTCATAAATATACCGACAGGTAACCGTGAGGATATTTATTTCTTTAAATAGTTCTCTACGAGATTCCCTGGAGCCCATGTTATAAATAGAGCGGATGGCTCTCTTTTGTAATATAAAAATAGTTTCAATGTCAGCCGCTTTTCCCCACAACAGTATACCATACGACATAATGCTATGAAAGTAGCAAAAATAGACTAAGCGCGCAGTAGACACATCCGTCAATTGTCTAATTCTCCTAACTGCATATGCGGCGGAGCTGAGCTTACTGGCCAGTTTATTTATGTGGTTGCCCCACTGCAATTTGGAGTCTATTGTAATTCTAAGAAATACTGTATCATTAATAAATTATAGTGCATTATTGTCAATGAGAACTTCTGTATTGGCAGAAGGCACATTTGGTAGTGTAAATTTTATATATTTGGTTTTAGTTGAATTTAATAAAAGATTATTACATGTCAACCAATTTAGAATGGCAGATAGAACACTATTCACCTTGTCAATATTTTTGCACCGGTGAGTAACATTTCTGTTACTTAAGCAAGTTGGAATCAAATTAAGGGTTTTAACCTCTAACTCTATAATGGCACAGCTTCAGCAAATAGTTGAATTTACGTCTGTAAATCCGTATTGTAAATTATGAAAAATTTCATTGGTCTTAAAAAAGAGTTGCAATTGATCAAGCATTATTATCCTTTCGAATATGAGTCAATATTGTAGGTAAGGTAACGTTAAAGCTGAAGTAATCAATGTTCATAAAAAATGGAAAATAAAAAACTGCTGGCTACGATGACATTCCAGTATCAATAATAAAAAACAATATTGACATCTTAGCGTGGCTTTAAGTAAATCTTTTTAATAATTGTTACGAACAAGAGATATTTCCCGATCTGTTGAAAATAGATAAAATAATATCTGTACAATAAAAAAGTTTCCTAGGTAGACCCGTTAAATTATAGAGCAATTGCTTTGTTGTCTATACTTTCTAAAATATTTGGGAGAATCATTAAATCAACATTACTTAAGACACTTGAAAGCTAACAATATTCTGAATGAAATGCAATATGTTCACCAGGAAGGAATTTATTGGAGTTATTGGAACAAATCAAACATGGTTAAATTAATAATATGTAAGTAATGTGCGTACTACTTTCGTAGAATTTATTATTTAAATCCAGATAACAGTGAAGGACACGATAAACTAAACAACACCAGTAACCGCCGCCCGGTACTAACAAGCAGATGTGCCTAACAATAGGAGTCAGTATTGACGTCAAAAGTCAATGGGCATTTTATATCATTTATATCTTTTTTTATACAACTAGATTGGCAAACAAGCCCGCATTACATGGTAAGCGGTCACCGCGACCTATTGGCGCTTGCAACATCACGGGATGTTACTTGCGCACTGCCAATCTTGTGACCTAAGGCCGTCACAGTACCCAGTATTCTCAGCCATATCTCACCCTTCAAACCGGAACACATCTATATAAATACGCTTGGCGTAGAAATAGATGAGACAGAGGTACCCGCGCATACGACGACTGTACAAAGTCTCCCTCTGGTATATCGTCTTGTGTACAATGTAAATTAATTTGAATATAATGCAAAAGTTCACTTACGGAGAAGTAGATAATTTCTCCATAACTTTAAAAAACGTCAAGATGTGTCGTCCCAGGCCGGGCCGGCGGCCGCACTCCGCGTCCTCCATCCAGGCACGCGTAGCTTATGTCTGTGTCTACAACTGTCACTTACCGAGTCACTAGCAGGCACTGCTTGCCATTAGGCTAGCGATTGCTACCCTAAAGGTATTTAACAAAATTACTACGTTTTTAATATAAAGCAGGGTGCTTCCTAACAAAGATCCAATTCAATCCAAGGATAGTCGGTGACGATGCGTTTTGAATGAACAGGCGCGGAGCAAAGGAGCAGCGCCGCAGGTGCCGACGCCGACCTCGCCGGCCGAGGCGCCGGCACCGCCGGGAGCGGCCGCGGCGACGGCGAGCAGCGGAAGCAGCGCCGCGGCACGTCGCCGCGAGTTCGTGTAGCGTGCCGCGGCGCCCGGCGCGCCTCCCGATTAGCGCGCCGGGCGCCCTGGCCCTGCCCCGCTCAGCCGGTAGTGCCTGCCGCTCCGCCCCCGCCGCGAGTCGCAGCGTCTAGGTAAAGTCTCAAACGCGAGTTCGTGTAGCCAGAGGCGTTCGGCCCTTCTCCAGAACGGCTCGAGCAGTATCACTCGAGGCCGGCCGTGCCGCCGGCATAACCAGCCACCCGCCAAACCCCGCGGTTCCATTGCATTGAATTCATTTATTTATGAACATAAACAACATTATTTCATCTGCACACGTAAAACACACAACAGGTTGTTGATAGAGACTGAGAGGCAGTTCTCCTGCGCTCCGAGTGACGCGGCGCCGCGACGTGGTCGTCAAAATCGTCGGGTTGCTATGTATGTCTCGGTAGGTCGTTTATGTACAAAAAGAACATCAATGGACCCAGTATACTACCTTGGGGAACACCAAATAGTATTTTCCTAAGTTTGGATCTGTATACAACCTCGTTTCTTGTATTTTGGTCCATTTTAGTTATTTCGCAGTACTGTGTTCTGTCAGTTAAATAGGATTTTAATAAATTATATGGATTGCCACGTAATCCATATTTATCTAATTTATGTAGAAGATGTTTGTGATCGACACAGTCGAACGCTCTGCTCATATCCATGAAAATAGCTGCAACAGCTGTTTTATTATTTAGACTATCATTTATAACTATTGTTAAATCATATATAGCAAGGTCTGTTGATTTATTTTTCCTGAAACCATTTTGTTCATCAACAATAATATTGTACTGTTCTAGACAATCATATAGTCTATCGTACAGCATGCGTTCGTATACCTTTGAGAAAATCGACAAAAGTGCGATTGGGCGGTAGTTGTTCATTAGTTGTTTGTCTCCTTTTTTGTGAGCTGGTTTTACGAGCGATGGTTTCAGTTTATCTAAAAATATTCCCTGTTCCAACATTAAATTTCCTACATGAGCTAGTGGCCGTGATACCATTGAAGAACAACTTTTTAATACTTTAGTGCATACATTATCATATCCAGTGCTTGATATATTTTTTAAAGGACTAATAATAATTTTAGTTATTTCGTGTTCATTTGTTGGTTTCATAAAAATTGTATTTGTTATGCTATCTATACTAGGTTTAGGGTCGTCATTTTAATAATATTTTTTATTTGATCTATAAAGTAGTCGTTAAATATATTTGCTATATGGTTAGGATTTTCTATACTTTTATTGTTATGAGTGATACTTTGAATTTCCTGTTTTATCTTCTTTTTATTTTTATTAATAACGTTCCACGTGGCTTTTGATTTGTTATTTGCTGACTTTATGTAGTGTGTTTTGTATTTTCTGTGTATCACGATGACAATGATTTTTTTGAGTCTTTTATTGAAATTGTCATGTGTGGTTTTATTTGTCTTAGTAGGTTTAATCCTATATTCCCACAAAAGACTTTCATTTTGCACATAGCTTTATACCTTTAGATAACCACGGGGGTTTATATTTATTTAATACTTTTATTCTACAAATTGGGAAGCATAAGTTATAGAATAATATAAATTCATCATAGAACATACGAGTGTCATTAGGATTTTTACTTTGGAACACGTTATCAAATGTCAAATTACTTATAGCGTTATGAAACTTATTTATATTGTCTTGTTTATAATCGCGTTTGTAGGTAAACCAGTAATCCAATCCAGTTTTCTTTTTTGTTTTTATGGGCATCGTCAGTACTACTCCTTTATGATCTGATAAGTCAAGTTCTGATGTTCTGATGTATTAGAACCTACTATGTTGGTTATGGCAAAATTGTAAAGACAAGTTGAACTAGTATTAGCAATTCTAGTGGGTTCATTAATTTGCAAGAAAAAATTAAAGTTTTCAAGAATATTTTCAAAATCTAAAGATATTTGATTTCTATTCCATCTATTGATATTGAAGTCGCCATATATAATTATAGGTTTACTTAGTTTTTTATAGATAATAGTAACTCCTCAAGTTTCTTAAAGAATATGTCATAATTATTACTTGGAATACGATACAAACATACTATTATGACATTAAACTGAGTCAAATGTACAGCACAACATTCAAAATTATAATTAATTGCTAAGTTATTAATGACTGTCATTTGTTCAAATTTCATTTCATTTTTAATTAGAATACAAGTTCCTCCCCTATTTACTTTTTACTTTCTGTCCTTTGATCTGGTGAACACGGATCCTAATTTATATCCTATTATGTCTAAATGTGTCACTTCCTCAAATCTCATAAAATGTTCTGTGACACATATCACGTCAAAACTTTGGTTCGTATCCGCTAATTCGTTCAGCGTAATTTGTAGCTGTTCTTGCTTATTAAGCAGTGCAGCTATATTCTGCTGCAGAATGTTTATGCGTAATTCATTTGTCTCGAAATAAACTTTCATCAAGCTCATTATTGTCCTTGTCAGTAGTGAATTCAGGCTCATTCGGCTTAATTTGTGTAGAATTGAGTATATCAGTTTTGTTTTTTTTTTTCTAAATTTGTTACTTTTGGTATCAACTTTTGTATATTATCTGTGTCTGTAGTTCTTTCACTAGAGTAGTAATCTAATAAATCATGTAGTTTCGCGTCGGATACATCTTCATTATAATTCGTGGGGAAATTGTGGGAATCGAGACTTTCTATTTCTATTATTAGTTCTTTAATGTCCTTCATTATAACGTTCATTCCATGTTTATTTACGAAACCATTTCTTTTTGAAAACATGTCATATGAATACTCCATATTTTTATTGGAGTCTTAATAGACTATAACAGTACTCCTGCGATTGGTTGTCGAGACATAGTAAATTGATAAATGTCTCCACCCGCCAGTTGTACATCATTGAATATTGGCTATAAATTGTATGTAGGTAGGCATACTATAATATTAGTGTTTGATATAATTTGTAGTTGCTTTCTTATATGCATCACACAGCCATAATATCTATCTGTCGATTTGAAGTTTGCTTGTCCTATCATAATTATACAGTAATCATTTACTGAGTGGTCACGTGTTTTGGCTTCAATGTCCTTAAACAATTGTTTTATTCCTGCTCCGGGCATTGAGTAGTGACAAAAATGGAATTGGTCATTGAAATGATGTTCCACTAATTTTAAAGTGCTTATATTCTTATTGTTGTTACAACTTATTATAGTGATTTTATTTCTTGTGGTTGTTTATCTCAGAGATAACTTCAGTCCTATCATTACAGTGTATTTTGTCTCGTCTCGGTTTCCGTTCAGGACTAGTTTGCGCCGATTGAGTATTGGTTTTGTTACTTTTAGACGACTTAGGAGTGTTTGGTAAGCTATATATTGTGTTTCTCTATTTATTCTTTCTCGGTGATGGTGTCGGACAATAATCCATATCTCCTAGCTTTTTGTATCTATCCAGATTTTTTTTTACACTGCTCTAGTTCTAATTTCAGTGGTATTTTCTGAAGCTAAAGTGTCAATTTTATTGTTCGCAATGAGAAGATCTGTTTATAATGTTTCAATAATGATTGCAGAGCTATTATCTTCTGCCGAGAGGTTTGGTAAACTTTGCATGGTATCATCATGTAGTCTAGACTCTGTGTTGTCGTCATCGGTCAGTGAGCCGGATACTCCTAGTACTTTCATATTAGTTGTACGTATTGTGACATTGTCCACGTTCATATTTATTTTTAAGGCTATTGTGTTGTAGAAATATAGTGAGAAATATTTAATATGTTGCTAAAAGCGAATATTCGTAATGTACCTCGTGAGGCTCGAACCACGGGCCGATAGTGCGGTTAACAAACCATGATTGATGAAGGATAATGCCCTCGCTGGACCCTCGGAATACGCGCGCTCGCTTCTTCACAACTGTGGGCATACACCTTATCATTTTGTTTGTTGTAACTTTCTTCGATGGTAAAAACTTTTTCACCCGAAAACAAAATTTCGCGGTATTTTTTTCCCGCGTACCGCCGTCACAAAGCGTGGGATCTTTCCGTCGTTATTTTCTTTCAAACGCTAGTTCAAAAAATGTCCGGTATTTTTAAGATAAGCTCGTAGTCCAGGTATTCATTTAACACTCTTTTGACAGTGATTCTACTTAATCCCATATGAAGAGCTAAGATTTTTTTTTATTCCCCCTATCTCGGAAAGAGTATTTTTGCTCTTCGATATCTGGAGTGCAAAAGCAGTTTTTATCCGCTAGAGGATAAAGTAAATTGAATTTAGAACATCGTGTGCACTAAGTTTGTGAACTCTAAACATCATTAAACCTATTTACTTCTACCTCTATGGAGCCGAATTTATCATACAACTTTTTTAATTTGTTAATAACTCAGACTCGGAACCACCTTGGTGTATTTTTTTAATTTGCTTCGCGCGCGCCATTTTCTTTTCACGTCATATTGTTAAAACCTTAGGTTAAAAACAAAAAATTTGAAAACAAGCGAACAACTTAAAATGAGCGATTCTAGCTTCGAAGAAGTTTATTTGACGCCAACAGAATTGACTGAAACTGTTAATAATGCGGAAATGAGCTTTCGCCCTTAACAATCACGCGAGAAATATTTGAAACAGTATGATACGTTTAACACGTGGCGACTAGCTAAAGGAGCCAAAACTTTCTCAGAAAACGTTTTACTGGCATATATTATTGGATTATCCGAGACCAAGAAATCAAGCACTCTATGGAGTACGTATTCAATGCTAAAAGCAACAATAAAGATGAAAAATGACATACATATCGACACCTATGATAAATTAGTGGCATTTTTAAAAAGAGCCTTATCTGGTCATCAACCAAAAAAATCGAAGGTTTTCACAGCATCTGAAATTGAAAAGTTTCTTAACGAAGAACCCGATTCCGTACATTTGGCAGCAAAAGTAAGTCACATTCAGTATCTACTTAAGTATATTAATCAACTACTTTACATAATCTAATACATACTTAGTAGATGTTAATAGGCATAATTATGCATGCATATCAATTATATTAATTTATCTACTACAATACTCTTTACGTTACAGGTTGTTTTTATCATTGGTATACACGGAGCATGTCGAACTAATGAACTAACACAACTTAATGTCAAAAACCTTGAGAAACATTCAGATGACTACTATTAATTAATTTACCTAATACAAAGACAAAAAGAGACCGCAACTTCGTCATTTCGTAGAGGGATACATAGAGGATTCCATCCAAACTAAGTCTAAAATGTGTAAAGGCATCGTAGGAGCCAATACATCGAAAGAGCCTCAGTCAGATCCTTGGACTGGCCCTTCTACATCAAGCTGTCCGCTGAATCGGTACAACTATTAAGTATGACAGATAGTTTACAAAAAAAGAGCACACAAGTCACTAACACCAACATTACAGTACCTAACAAAAATATTACACTCAAGTAACTGTAGCAACGTTACTTTCAATAAAAGTTTAAAGATTAGTCTGTAATACTTACCTATCATAATGTAGTAGTTAATACCTAAACTGAAATAAAAGTATCTTGTGATTGTAATGATTTTTTTTTTGCATATTTAGTAATTTCCTCGCTGAGGTGAGATGAAGAGATACGTGTTGCACTCGAGTGCAAAGATTTCTCACCTCGTGCTCTTTTGATTGCCTCGCTGACGCTCAGGATTCTAATTTTTACTTCGCTTGCTCGGTCATCCAAATTGAGCACGCGTTAAAAAGCCACTTTGCACTCTTGTATAACAAATAACTATTGTTTACGCACGGGTCTTCTTTGGATTCGCGCCTTCGCTGCTGTGACGACCGCCGGAGTCCCGAGTGTACGAGGTCGGCCGCTCCTCTTACGATCTTCGACGCTTCAATCTTTAGTATACCGTTTGATAGTGCCATAAATAAACCGTAGTGTTATTGTAATTTTTTGTAGAATGTTAAAAATCTCTTTTGGCGCGTAACCACGGCGGTGCAACGCGATAACCGCGACTCTATCTTCCTTCTTCGACCACTCCATATTTGAAAATTAATTTATATTTTATTTCCGACAAGCGGGAACGTTCTATTTTTAAAATTAGTGAAAGTATTTCTGGCCAGCATTTAAAATTAAAATAATAAGGTTTTGACAGAACTTGTTTGTTGTTGACCCGACTAGGTATTAATATATGGTTAATAATTATAATATAATTAATAATATAATATTATGATATATCCAATATTATGAATATATAATAAATTATTAAAATTGTACTGCGGTGCGGTGCGCTGTCGGAGCGCGCGCGGGCGAGACATTGTCATAGCGGCGTGCTCACCTCGCTTTCAGATCTGTCGGGAAGTGTGGTGCGATCTGTCACCTCGACACAGAACGTGTGTGCAGGCGAGCTCGCCGCGCCCCCGCCCCCGCCCACGGACAATACCCTACTACCAGTAGTTACCCTACCAGTGAAGTGCACCTCTGGTTCCTTTACGTAGTGTCGAAAAATAAGGGACGCGGTCACTGCAGCTTTCATTGTTTTAAAAGAAAATTTGAAAACGAAAAACATTGGGTACGGACGTGTTCACTGACGGCGACGTCACGTCGCGAAACAACGACAGACAGGGACGGCCGATATTGGAACCCGGCCGGTACCGACAGATGACTCGGCCGCGACGAACACACTGACATTACTGGCGGTCCTGCCGCCACATATTTCATTAAAGTATTGCCCGTTTAGAAGTACTGTGAGCTCCAACAATATAAATGACCGCGTCCCGCCGCCCTGGCTCCGCCGAGCCCGCGGCCACGTCTCTGGTCGCCTTGTAATCTAAATGAGCCGTGTATTGTTTTGTTCTAGCGGCTGCCCGCCCGCCCCCGCGCCCGCCGGCGGGGCGCGAGCGCGCCGACTGTAAATAGTGTTCACTGCGACTGTACATGTGCTGTAGTCACTCGCGCATAGACGCCGCATCGCTTGCTGCACCGAGCGCCGCCGGCCGCCGCCCGCCGTCCGCCGCCAGCCGTCCGCCGCGAGCGAGCGACCGGCGCCAGCGCGCGGCGCTCCGCCACCTTGTCATATCGGCGCCGGCCACGTTTTCACGTTTGAAAGCAATATATCTCTCAGCGGTTTTTTTCACCGTTTCGGCAGACTCGACACGCAACCGACCAACTATTTTATATGATTGCATCGATTTATTGTATTAGATATCGAGGTCTCTGTTCCGTTCCGCCCGGCGAGCGGCCCCGCCCCCGCCCCGAGTATTTCATACAAAGTTGGCCAGAACGACTTAATTTTATAACGCGCTTATTATAATATTTAAGTTTATATCGAATGCCATTTTCAAGGATACAACAGTTCGTTAGGGTAGTTATGGGAGAGCTTTTTCGTATCGTTTCTTTTGATGATTTGTTTTTCACAATATCTGGTTCTGTGTCAGCCCTCCGGCGGCCACGTTGGCGCTGCGAGGGCCCGACGTCCGTTACTTGGACTGGGCGTCTGTCCGCCCGGAGACCAGTGTGTCCGTCCCGGCGGACGACACGCTGCGCTCGCCGTCGCCCGCGGCACGTCGACGAGGCAGCGAGAGAGGACTCCACGAGCGAGAGTTTACAACTTTAAAATATTTTTTACAAAAACACGTCAATGTAAACGCCGAAGGCCGTCGTCCAGGCGGGAGGTAACTTCGATAAATTACATACACATATTTTCGAATGTTTACTTCGATAATTATATTTTAAAAAATAGGCATGTGGTCGCTTTGTCTGAAATACTCGTTTGTGCGCCGAGACTTCCCGAGACCCGTGAGAAGTTCGGAGGCGCAGGGAGACGTCACGGAGCGCACCGCGACGTCCCGCGGCGCCGCGACGTCCCGGGGGCCGCCGGAGCGCCTGTTGTTTGTTATTAGTTCCTCGTTGTTAATGTTTTGAAAGTTTATCTGCGATATTGGATATCTTCGCGTAGTTACTTCGACCGCTACCGACCGTAGACAGCGCTCCTCGGACACTTATTATATCTTTTTATTGAGAATATATCGACTTAAGAACCGCTAGTTTCATTCCGCCCCCCCACCGGCCCGCCCCCACCCCCTGGAGAACAATAATACGCAGGTGTTGTTTAATCCTAACTTTAATATATACAAAAAGGAAATACATTGGAGCGTGCGGAGGTCCGCGGGCGGCGCTAGTGTCTCTGCGCGGCCGGCGCCGCCGCCGACAGCGCGGAGAGCGCCGACGCCGCCGACGAGCACATATCCTGCAACAGACGACGGCGGTCAGCTCGCGTCGACCTCCACCTCCAGAGTCAATATGTCGCGCGCCGCGTACGGCCAACGCACGCAGCGCGCGATACAGCCGCTGGACTGACGCAGCGCGCCTGCCGTGGCTTTACAAACTACATGAACAAATATTTAAAAACAACAACGCCGTGCTTTCATTTTTGGACTTGTAAGGTTTCCGATGAACGAGCGCCACACATGAAGTAGTTGGTGACGCTGCCGTGGGCGCCGACACACCCGGCAGACGCAGCACCCCGACAAGCTCGGGCGTGCGAGGGGTGATCCAAGAGTAAATGATAATCGGTTATTCTAGTGTGCATAAAAATTAAAAATATTTTTTTCTACCCGCTAGGTTAGTACAAAAAAACATAAAAATATGCCCTTTCAGCGCATAATGGTAAGAATTATAGTTGTATAGCTATATTAGCTGCCGGGATGATATTAACTTCATTTTGGTGAATTGTGACTCCCTTACAGAAAAAATATAAATAAAATATATTTATATTTTCAAAATGGAATAATCAACATTCACGATATCGTCAAAATGTAATAATAATAATGTTTAATGTGCACAGTGACGTCTACTAATAATAATCATTACCCACAAAATGTTAACCGAGAGAATGCGTGTTGTTTCTGCAGACACGAAGCGTGCGGCGAACACTGCGCCACTCTCAGAGTAACAGGACGCTAGTGAAATAGGACAATTAAGGAAATTTCTGTAGTTTCACCGTCCGTCCCCGTCGCCGAGCCACGCCGCGCAAAATTAATACAAAAATATGATTACATTACAAACATTGTTGAATGTGACGGGAATGTTGTCCGTCGGCGAGTGAGTGAGTGAGTGAGTGAGTGAGCGAGCGAGCGAGCGAGTGAGGCCGCGACCACTCGCTCGAGACTCGTTTGTTTCCACGACTTTCAAGTGAACGACTTAACAAGTTACGTCTCTTTATAATTAAGTAGTTATGATTGTTGGAACATGTCTAAATATCCTAGGATTGCACGCGCTCATAGATGGCGGTGTGTGCTTACGTCAAACGAACCACACGCTTGATTGCCGCTTTAATGGTATAAGAAAATGATTTTTTACATACTAATGTCCGTATGTACACATGTATACGTTTTCTTATGTTGACTTGAGGCTTGATTACAATGATTCAATACCGATTATGTATGTATATCCTCACGACAGGTCCCTTGCGGGGTAGGCAGAGAGAACCGAGCGCCATTAGACGTGGTCCTTACAAACGTTACTCGCTTCTCTAACATTCATAGCTCTCTTCATGCACGCTGGCCGGTTCCTGGGGCTCCTCCCGTCACCTTCTGATAAAACACGACCAGTTTGGTTATTATGGTAGGTTAGTCTTGGTCTTCCTCGGCGCCTACATCCTTCCACTATCGCATTGTATATCTATTTCGTCATTCTTTCATACTGCATGCTTTCTACATGTCTGAACTAACGGAGCATGCCTCATATCTTACCACCGTCACGTTAAGATAAGAAAATCTCTTACGGATTATCGTCCGTGTTTTATTAACAAGACCACTTTTTAGTTAAAACTTGTCTCACCCAACCTCTGAAGCTACTCGTATCTGTTGGTTAGTTTCCAGCATTCTCTATCAATATACTTAACCTTAGGAATTATAAAATGGCCAAAGATTTTTTTTAACTTGACGGCGAATTTTGAGAATATTCCACCTCGCTGCCCTTGAGGGCAAATTTTTGCCAAAGTAATTCAAGATGATTACTATCAGTAATAGTACTTTATTTCAAACTGATGATGATTATTATTAGTAGACGTCACTGTGGATAGTAGACATTATTATTGTTACATTTTGACGATATCGTGAATGTTGATTGTTTCATTTTGAAAATATGAATATATTTTATTTATATTTTTCCCGTTAGTGAGTCACAATTCAAAAAAGTGAAGTTAATATCATCCTGGCAGCTAAGATAGCTTTATTTTTTACCATTTTGCTCTTTTAACATTTTACCAGGCGTTAGCATTTTGCGCTTTGAACAATGCGCCGAAAGGTTTGCCAAGATTTCCGAAAGATACATTTATTTAAATACGGACCGTCGAAGAGATGATATCAAAATTGAAAAAAACGAAATTAGAGCTGTCATCAAGTACATTGTGTTTGAAAAAAATACACAATGACTTGGTGGAAACATTGGGGAACACTGCTCCGCCATATTCCACGGTCGCACGCTGGACCAAGTAGTTTAAGCTAGTCAGAACATTCACTGGAGGTGGATGTCGCGAAGGGTGCCGCTCCACGTCACTCACTGAAGATAATGTAAAAAAGGTCGAAGATGTCGTGTTGCCAGATCGAAGAGTGACCATCAGGTATGTAGCTTAGATCACAGTGATCTCATATGGCAGTGTTCAAAGAATTCTTGCGAACGAATTGCATGTAAAAAGGTGTCTACGCGTCGGGCACCGAGGACGTTAACGACGAGCGAAAAAAAAACAAGGCGACATTTCGAAGGTGAATCTCGCAAAATTCCAAGTAGATCAGGATTTTTTTTGTCACGTTTCGTGACCAATGCACACGGACGAGACCTGGATCCACCATTTTGATCCTGAAACTAGACAACAATCAATGACTTGGAAGCGTGCGTCCTCACCGATGCCTAAGAAATTCAAAATGAGTCCGGCGCGAAAGGTTATGGCGTCCTTTTTGGGACTTTGAAGAAATAATTATGGTGGAATATTTGTAAAAGGGAGCCACTATTACGGGCTCTCAGTACGCAGACCAAATAAGAAGACTGCGGAGGACCTTTATTAGAGCCTGCGCACACAGAGAGCGGTCAGAGTTCTGCGTTCTAGTGACCGTTGACCGCCCAAGAGTTCCAACGCACACAAGCGGCGTGCAAATTCTCGCGTTCTACATAGTTTCGTTTGGGTCTTTGCACATGCAACATGCCACTAGAAAGTTCGTCATCCGATGAAGAATTATTGTGGAGCTCTTGTGGAGCTTAGCAACTTCTAAAAAGAAAAGGAAGTATTGGGTGCACCCAATTAACACAACGCGAGAAGAACAAGGCGAATTCAGTAATATTTTTCAGGATTTACTTAAAGATGAACAACGATTCTATATTTATTTTCGAATATCGATTAATAGTAGGTATGCGTATGCAATTCGGGACGAATATATCGCTTATTTTAATCAATAGGTAGGTGTATATATACCAGTTGTCAATATTAGACTGACATCAATGATTGAAATATAATTATTTCGACAAGTGATGTTTTACTTTATAGTTTTTATTACTTAAATCGTATAATAAACTCCTTTCCCTAACCAATTCAATCAACTTTTCCGTGTTTGCTAACTCAGACATCCCGGCGTTCTCTGTCTCGGCGGGAAAAGAACTCTTGGAACGCGACGTTCCGCTTTGACCGCCGCGGTCAGACAGCCCGCTGTGTGCGTTGTTGTTATAGACTCGGTACATTCTAATGAACGCCGAACGCGGAACTCGGAACTCCTGACCGCTGCCTGTGTGCGCGGGCTCTAAGGAAATAAGACGCGGCATACTGCGAGCTGGAGTGTCGTCTCACCGAGACCGTGCACCGGCACTCGCCAGGTGCGGCCCCTTGCTCCTCGCTAGCGGCGACTTCTATCTCTTTCCTTGGCTCGAGGAATACATCCGAAGCAAAAAGAAATTAAAGACGAAGTGGCCGCCGTTGAAGCCTTTCTAGAGGGTCGAAACAAAGATTTTTCCTAAAGGAATTCTGGGTATAGAAAATAGATGGACTAAATGCATCGATTTGTTAGGAGACTGTGTAGAAAAATAAATTATTTTTTTAACTACCGTGTTTAATATTCACTGTCATTACTTTTGGATCACCGCTCGTAAGAAAGCTTAAATTATGATGTTCTCATGTGTATAATGTTCGCCGCGGCCGTCTGCGAGACTCGCCTCGCCAGCACGGCGCTGGGTCTCGCGGCCGGCGTGGTGCGCCGCGGGCCACTCGCGCGGTGAGCGAGCCGCGACTCGATCGGTACCTTTGTAGTATTCAGTAAAGGACATATTTCAGGAGACACAATACGCGTAAGGCGGCCCGCTCGCACTCACGACTGAAATGTCACGGGTAGTTACAATATTTTGGTGACTTGGCCATCACACACGGCGTTGTAGTTTGTTTACCGTCTCGTTGCTGGGTTTGGCATCGCTCGACGAAAGTGGACGGGCGCAGGAGCCGGCGCGAGTGGCAAGGCCGTGCCCGGCGATGCCGTGACAATAGCTGCGGTTTCGGCAATGTTAACGAAGCTAGAGGGGTCAAGGAGCGCGTGGTGTCTCTGCCCGCGAGGGCCTGCACAAATGGATTCTCTATCTCCTCAACACGGTCGTATCTGACACTCGAACTAACGCTAAAAAGTTATTTGTATTCCAAAACGACTATCGTTCAGTAGACATTTTCTAGTTTTCTAAAAATATACATACGAGTATATATTGTATTTTGACGAACTCCATGCGCAGTGGTTAGTGACCCCACTCTGATACCAACGCTCGTGGGTTGGATTCCCACACAAACGAATATTGGTGTACGTGAACATGTCTGTTTGTAATGGTCTGAGTGTTTCAAGAGAGGTAGGGCGCATCAAAGCCCGTCTGGGGAAATATCTCCACCTCGCGGACAACCGCAGCCAAATAACAACTCCCTGGAGAGTCTGCAAGTGAGTGAAGTCACCGGTAAGCACGCTGCATTAGCAGCAGAGGTGGCATCGCGCGAGGGGTATGTAGTTATAGTATGTGGTAAGTGTTTACGTCGAGGGACTGTACTGGCGTGGTCACGGACATTGTATGAAAAGAAACAGACGCGCGGCGCCTCGGCCCACTTCAGGAATTTAGAACTTCGGTGATGCGTAAAGTTTCGAGCATTTTGATGGCAGTATTTTCTTTTTTTATTTACAACGTCGGGAGGCATTCAAGCATGCGGCCCGCCTGATGTAAAGCAGTCACCGTAGCCTATTAACGCTTGTAATAAATTAAGTATCACTCGCGCGATGCCTCCTCTGCTGCTTACACAGCAACTCCTCGGGAGCTCACTGGTGACCTCACTCACACGCAGGAACACAACAACCCTCTAGCGAGTTGTTATTCGGCTGCGGCTTTCTGTGAGGTGGAGGTACTTCCCCAGACGGGCCGCTTTGATGCGCGGCGGTAGGTTCAAAGTTGTTATTTGTCGGATATCGGATAGCAAGTGGGCTCGTGACCGACCTGGTACGAGAACTGCGGGAACTGCTCCTCCTGTATGCGCGCCAGGCTGGAGTCGTGCTCGGGCGGCGTCAGCTCCACGGACTCGCCGGTGAACTCCGAGTCGAAGTAGCGCGTGTCCGTCTCGGACTGCACCTGCGGCTTGAACGGCGGCGGGATCTGCAACCGACGGCCGCCGGGTCACCAGGTCGCAAGGTACAACACGACGCTCTTTAATGGCTAATTCAAGAATTAACGTCCAGTCATTTGGGTGCCTGCGCTGTTGGAGCGCGGTGCCGCACTGATACAAGACGATTACGAATATCGATAAAACAAATTAACATAAAGTACATAATTACATCAAGATATGTAGTAACATTAGTCATATTAAAACCTTGCAATATAAATAGTAAACGATACCTCTTCCGCGCCAGTCAGCGGCGTTCACCACACGCAGGTGAGATTGGCCTCGGCTCTGACATTGTGGCACATCGTCAATATATTTTAATATGAATATTATGATGATATTTTATTACTTATATAATAAATGCTCTTTGAATATAATGCTCGTTAAAAATATTAATTATACTATAACGGTACTACCTATTAGAGTGCGGCCAATGAAAGATTGCGATTCTGACTTGTCGTGGTCGAACGGACGACGGGACTCTGAAGTGGCGTTGAATTTAAGATTAAAAAAAAATGTTTATATGCCATACTAACGGATCATTGTTAAAATATATCATTATGTCAATTTAAAATAAATGTTCTATTATTGTGCTAAATTTAATGTTAAAAAAATAAGAAATTAATATTTTTTTAAATTCATACTACGCAATTACAAGGAAAGATCATCTGTTTATACTTGTAGTGATGAAACAAAAATAACAGGGAAAAGTTACGTTATTTGTCGTTATACACGTCGTAATAATGCATTTTTCTTTCGAATAATTTGATAATAAAAGAATGTAGTAATAATGTTAATAATATTATAAAACGGTGCCCAAACCAAATGTGCGAAAGCAAGTAGCGTAATATGACTAACTATTTTTATACTAAAAAATGGCAACCCCAATTGGTGTGTTGGGTCGCCAATTTGTGACGCAGAAATAGAACGTTTCATTTCGTGCGCATAGACTATGTTCTCCTGTGTTTCTCGTTCAAATTTTTCTTGTGAGCGGGCTTCCGTTTAATTAACTGTTCCTACGTATTACACTGACGTCGGTGCTAAATTGGACTTAGACTGTGTTGTGTGCCTTGCTCGGTGCACAGTGATGTCGAAACGTGGACAAAAGTGAAAGCTTCAAAATTACTTTTAGCGTGAAATGCAAAATGGTGGACCCGTGATACCTATCGAGCGGTGCGAGATCGCGTCTCTCGAGCACTCGCAGCTAGCAGACGAACAGTAACAACTATTGGTAAAGATAAGTCCGGCTCGACCGGCCGGAAGAAAATATGTACGAAACGCAGAACAAACCCGGTGACAAATATTGATACCGTCGACGTCGGTGCGATCAGGAATCATACACACGGTTATTATTAGAGAAATTTATACATCGGTTACGGTCCAGTCTTGGTACAGGACCAAGCTTTTGGCATCTTTGAAAGCAGCCGATTCGTATAAGGGAGGTAAAACGAATTAATCAAAAATTTCAAAAGATACTGGTTTTCAATATAAAAATAAACAGACAAAAGATTTTAAAACTAATATCATTTGTAAGGAAAGGCAAAAAATGTATACGTGGGATGACGTCGTGTTCGTCGACGAGACACGAGTGAACCGTTCTCGGACAGATGGTACACGGCCGTCCGCGTCGGCAGCGCCGACACCGACGGGCGAGGGCGCCCGACTTACGAGTATAACACGCACGCCTACTCTGCGCAGGACGGCTACGGAGAGAACGGTTACTGGCACTCGAACGAAACGGGTTCGACGCAGGCGGTGTTTATCTTATTATGTCGGCCTAGTCATACGCCATAAGGAATGGAATTAAAAAATAAACAATTCATGTACGTTTTAATACGAGTACTTTTGGGCTACTTTTTACTTGGATCCGTTAAAAAGTAAATAATAGCGTTATTCATTAAGTTCCCGCGCGTCGTCGCGGCCGACCGGCGGACGACCGGCGGACGTCAGGCTCGCCTTCTTTCATCGGCCGCACTCTCATTCATTCATCATTACGATCTCAGATTATGTTCACGTTACTTCTACTAAATATAAAAACATGAAAAAGAGTTATTACAAACATAAACAAAACACGTGGCGCCAGAAACAAACAAGTCATCGATAAGCGTGCGACGACGAAGAACTCCTCACTGTTATCCAAGAAATTCAACTATTAAGACAGGATGTGCACGCCCTGACACACAGATTTAAAGATTATGACAAAAAAATGAATCAAGAGATAGAGAACTTAAGGACCCAAGGGCGACTGTGTGTGAATTACAGCAAAGGATTGACACCCAAGAACAGAATAACCTGAGGAACGAGATAGACACTCTAGGTATTCCCGAAGAGAACAATGAAAATCTAGTTCATGTGGTACTGCTTGTCTCTAGGAAACTAGGGGTGAACTTGCAAGAGGGAGCTATCGACGATGTTTGCAGGGCCGAACCTAAGCGTTTCAATTCACTATCTTCTTCGAAATCGAGCGATCCAAGATCAAGGCCCATCGTTGTGAAGTTCCTGAGAAAGATAAAGCGGGAGGAAGTACTGGCCGCGGCTAAAGTCAGGCGAAACATGACTTCGGAGAACATCGTCAAGGGACCAGCAGCAAATATCTACCTCAACGAACGACTGACTGCTAAAAACCGACAGTTATTTCGAGAGTCAAAAGTGCGTGCTAAGCTGCATAAATTCGCTTTCTGTTGGATTCGAAACGGCAACATATACGTGCGGAGAGCCCCCAACACAAAGGAAAATAAATATCCAGCAGTTCACATTCGCAGCATCGATGATATCGACGCTCGCATCGGGCTGGCCCCCGTGCTCCCGACGGCAATCGGCTATGAGCCACCTGTTACAGGGCCTGCACCACCTGCAGCTCTCACGTAATCATTTTGTTTTATCACTTTTCTCAATGCTCTTTACCCTTGTAATGGCCGATTAACCTCAATGTTCGAAACTACTTAGGCCGAATGAATGTGTTATTAAAAAACTAACTCAGCCAAAGTCTCATAAGAAATCGCTTGATCAATCAACACATGTTTTGAAGATTATCCCTAACTTGTTCAAGTATTTGAATGTTGGTTGTGGACACTTTTGTAACCTCGGCACTGCACTGCGGCATGCCTCGTGGCCCCAGATAGTAATTATAATATCTACAATAAACACCCGTTTTAAAAATGATTATCACTAATATTTTGAACGATGTAGATAACACTTTGAATATTACATGCCGCAAGGTTGGTGTCGCAGAGCAGTGTAGGAGCTCAATTGGTAAGTATAAGATTAAGATTCTTAATTTTAACATACGAAGCATTCAACGTAATTTTGATGGTTTTTTAGTTATTTTAAAGAGATTTAATATAGAGTTTGATGTACTCGTCCTGACTGAGTGCTGGTTAGGTGAAGGTTTAGTTTTAAGCAAAATTGATGGGTACATGCTAAAGATTTGTAACTGTATATGTTAAGTATATTTGTACAATAAAGAGATTACAACAACAACTACAACCTATCTTTTTCCTCCACTAAGTTCATAAATAAATCCGGTGGTGTCGTGATGTACGTTAGCAACAGATGGAACCCTATTGTTAGTGAGCCGGAGTACTCTGATGCAAATTGCCTACTCGTTCACATCCCATCTTGTGTGACAGTCCTGGGAGTTTACCGCTCTCCCTCCTTTAGGAATACGGACCTAGCGTCACTCGAAAATGTCACCACAAATATACCTAACGCTCCTTGCGCTGTGATCACCGGAGATATCAACATATTGAATGTTGTATTGGACTACCTCTGTCTGTTAGCCCAACATGGGTTTAGACAAGCTGTTGATAAACCTACTCGTCAAGACGCATGTCATGACCATGTTTTCTGTAAATCCAGCGCTCGAATGGAATCTATAGTGTGTTCATCTACTGTGACAGATCACTACATCGTACTTCTGGGTGTTGATACAAAACCCCCTAATACAATCCATTCAAATAGAACCCATGTACTATTAGATCACGAGGCTATTAGAGGAGATTTGGAGGGAGTGGTCTGGTCCCCGGTGTTAGATGAAACATGTCCGACGAGGGCGGTGAGGATATTTGAGGATATGTTCACAAAGGTTGTTGACAAACACAGCAGAACCTGTTTGGTCAGCCGTAGGTGGAGTCCTCTAAAGCCATGGATGACACCTGGTTTAATCAGATGCTCTGTTCATAAAGACTGGTTACACAAGGAGGCTCGAAGGAGTCCCGACGATCCCATCAAGTATCACATTTTTAAACGATATAGAAATTTTTATTATGAGCTGATCCGAAAGATTAAAAACAATTATAACAGGGAGGAACTGGAACGGCACAAACAAAAACCTGACAAATTACGGAAGACCATAAAAGGTATCACAAATTCAAACAAAGTGAAAGTCTCTGCCCTCCCACTATGCCAAATAAAAGAGGACGAAAGTAAGTCTTTGGACTATGTAAATGGTATTCTTTCCACTACTGGAGAGCGTCTGGCTAATGACATTCTTAGGCATAGCAATAGTTCTCACGCCTCAATAGTCTCTAAAGTGGAATCTACCAAATCTCCTCTGGACTCTTTTTTTATGACGCCCACAATAGTACAGGAGGTGACTGATCTTATTCTACAACTAAAGAATAAAAGTGCGCCTGGTCTGGATGGATTCACAAATGAACTTTTGAAAGCTGTCTTAGAATACATCGTTGCTCCACTTACACATATTTTTAATCTCAGTATTTCCACTGGAATCTTTCCGGACACCTGGAAAACTGTAGTAGTGATACCAGTCCACAAGGGAGGGAGTACGGATGCTCTAAATAATTACCGGCCCATTTCGCTACTGTGCACAATCTCGAAACTTCTGGAAAAACTAGTAAACCGACGTCTAGTGAAATTCCTGGAAAGGAACAAGATACTTTCAGCAAATCAGTATGGGTTTAGGCAGGGTAAATCTACCGAACAGGCGGTCACTCGACTGACTGATACCATAACATCGTATCTAGATGAGGGTCAACACTGTGTGGGCGTATTCCTGGATCTGGCGAAGGCATTCGACACGGTTTCAATTCCTATTCTCCTTAAGAGACTGGAACTGATCGGAATTAGAGGGATATGCCTTGATTGGTTCCGTAGTTACCTCTCCGGTAGGAGTCAGCGTACAAGGGTCGGCGCCTTCGTCAGTTCCCGGTCTGACGTGTCGTTTGGTGTTCCTCAGGGTAGCATCCTTGGTCCTACCCTGTTCCTAGTTTACATAAATGATCTCTCGATGCTTGGTTTGCAGAAGGCAGACATCATAAATTATGCTGACGATACCATTGTCTTATTTCATGAACGATCATGGGATACTTTGTTTGGCGTTGCTCAGGATGGTCTTAATCGGGTAACGGTATGGCTGAACGATAATCTGCTCACTCTAAACTCGGTCAAGACGAATTTCATCTGCTTCCACAAGACAGCCTCATCACCACCGCCATCCGATCCCATCATTAGAATACATGTATGCACAAATAGTGATAGCACAGCACCAAGATTGATGTGTTCCTGTGAAAAAATACGGGGAGTGGCCAGTGCGAGGTATCTGGGTGTTACCGTTGATGAAAGACTCTCGTTTAGAGATCACATAATAGCAACAGCAAATAGAACCAGAAAGTTAATTTACGTTATGAGACTGTTGAGCGATGCTGCTTCCTTGAGACTTCTGAAAACCATTTACGTCACTTTATGTCAATCAGTTCTCTCGTATTGCATATCGGCATGGGGTGGTGCTGCTTCAACTCATTTAATCACGTTGGAGAGAGCTCAAAGAGCAGTGCTTAAAACGTACCTAAGAAAGCCTATACGTTTTCCGACCACTCTCCTATACAGGGAAACTCAAGTCCTGAGCGTAAGAAGGCTATACCTCCTAAAGATAATCTGCCAAACTCACAAGGAAGTGCTCTCATCCACTGCCTATCCCAGTTTGTTAAAAAAACGTACATTTCGACTTCCTCTTCCTCAGGTAAAATCCACCTTTGCCAAGCGTTTTAGCAATTTTCGGAAACCCTTCATATATAATAAAATTAATGCTATGTGTAAGATACACAATTTAAATACCCGTGATGCAAAATTTAAAATCGAAAGGGAATTGCAAAACTGGACCTACCGAGACTCAGAGGACATTTTGATTAGCGTAGAATAATTTAATGCCTTGAGCGGTTAAAATTTCATTATTTTAAATTACATAAAATGTCAATCAAATTATTTCAAATAACTATTACAATATCAACTCAACTATCCCAATTTAATTTATAATGTTGTTAAACTAATATATTCAAACTACAAATAAAATGTAAATAAAATTCATAGCACATTCATGACTGATATTATACAGGATTCTTAAACATTATGTATTTTGTAATCTAATTTTGTATTTGGTAATCAACAATTATACTCTTATAATTCTGTTTATAGTACCGCAATACAATTGATTCGAGAATGTAAAGATTCCCACAGGACAGGCCTAGCCTAGTGTGGGTGTCTTAGCCACTCTGTAAACCTTGTAATTTTTGTGATAAATAAGGAATTATTATATATACGTATTTTTAAAAATGTTCTAAATTTAAGGAAGTTTTCAAAGAAACATACATTGAGTTAATTTTCAAAATATTTAGGAAGTTAGTAATTAAATATATGATAAATGATTTATAACTATTTGTAATATATATATATATATAAATATATATATAATAAAATAAAATTTTAAACTGCGTTTCAGCGCAGAGACAGCCGGCAGTGTCAGAGGACGCAGTAGGAACCAACTGTCAATTTTTTCTGTGATAGAATTTCGAGTCTCAACTCACTTTTTTGGCGACGAGGTCGGCCCAGTTGATGGAGGCGAAGAAAGGGTGGTGCATGATCTCGTTGGCGTCGTCGGGCCCCGCGC
Source organism: Pyralis farinalis (assembly GCA_947507595.1). Taxonomy (NCBI): domain Eukaryota; kingdom Metazoa; phylum Arthropoda; class Insecta; order Lepidoptera; family Pyralidae; genus Pyralis; species Pyralis farinalis. Next base: position 437,935 of record OX382275.1, read on the forward strand.
CCAGCCGCTTGGCAGGCTCCTTGGTGAGCAGGCCGGCCAGGAGGGCGCGCGCGGGGGCCGACAGCGCCCGGGGAAACCGCACCTTGGGACGACCAAATGACAAAAGGTGTTAGGTCAGCTCGTCGGTCAACAGACGGCAGAATGGAACGTATTCATGGTCAGACCGGCGCCCACCTCCTCGCTGACGATGAGCGCGAACAGCACGTCGTGGTCTCTGTTGTAGAAGGGCAGCCGGCCGCACGCCATCTCGTAGAGCACCACGCCGGCGCCCCACCAGTCCACGGCGGGCCCGTAGTCCGTGTCCTCGAGCACCTCGGGCGCTAGGTACTCGGGCGTGCCGCAGAACGTCTTCGTGGTGCGCCCGTACGTGATGTTCACCTGCGGACCGCACACAGCGCACGCCGGTCACCACGCGCACACGACAACAAGTGACAGGAAGACTTCATCCAGAAGACTTCCCACCGGAACCAACTTAATGCTGACACCCGCCCGCCCGAGGACTCGGCGTGCGCGCGGCAAACAGCGATGACTTTATATGTTATAGTAATCATTAATATTAAAGAACAAAACAACAAATTTAACTTTACATTTGAAATATCTATATAAATAAACGAACACAAGACAGTTCGTGTCTTTCTCTCCTGTTCGTCGATAGATTTACATTCTTTTTTTGTTAACTACACTCGCGAGCAAAAGTATGGAATCGCCCTCTTGTGTTTTGTTCCGAGCGATCTTAAGAACTAAATGACTAATTAAAATTAATTAAAATAGCACCATTTTAAAGTTTATATTGTAATCTTTAAATTGACACCATAATCATTTTAATCACACCCATATTTCAGGAGCTGTCCTCGTTTAAGCGAAGGAGTACAAAAAATATATAATACAATTTCTCGAGACTTTTTTATCGTCATTTGACTGACGTCGACAAACTGACAGCAGCTCACCGACAAGCGCGCCTTCAATTTGCTCGCGACCATCGTAATTGGGAAGTCGAGCAGTGGAGGCGAGTTCTGTTCTCAGACGAGTGCAGTGTGCCTGCACGGTAGCGACCGAAGGGGCAGGGTCTACAGGCGGCCTGGAGAGCGATTTGCTTTTTCTTTGGACTTCGATTTCTTTGGACGGAAAAACGGAGGTTGTTTTTGTGTCTGGTGGGGGACAAGGGGGCGGTCTAACTTCAGACCGTGTATCAGATATTCTGCTGATACATGTCGGCGATAAATTCCTCCTGATGCACGATAACGCCCGTTGTTACACTCTCCGTGCTATAATAGAATCCCTGGGTGAAATTGGCATCGCCACATTGGCCTGCGCTCAGTCCCGACTTGAATCCCATCGAGCACCTATGGGATGCGCTGAAAAGGCGGGTTTGGTCCACAAATCCTGCTCCTTGAAGTGACGGGGAGCTGAAATCAGCTTTGATAGAGGAGTGGGAACGTATCCGACAAGAATCTATCAGGAAGCTGATTCGGTCCATCAGTAATTGTCTTCGAGCTGTAGTGAGGGCCAGGGAGGCAATAAAAAATATTATCAAATTTGAGAATAAATAAAGATTTTGCATGCAATTTGATCTAACCTGCTGGTTGCAAGCATTGCAGGTTAGATCAAATTGCATGTAAATTTGACTTTCGCAAAATAATGCCTGAATTTATTAACTAAAGATTTTTTATTAAAATTTGATGTTTTATTTATTGAATTCCATTTCCATATTCCCTCACTTTTACCTTACTTTTTCACTAAACATTTAGTTCTTAAGATCGCTCGGCACAAAACACAAGAGGGTGATTGCATCTTTTGCTTGCGAGTGTAGTATTTGTTGGTTAGTGTTATCATAAAAAAAAACGTGCAAATTCAAGCCTTTTCCTAAAATTTTCAATAATTAAGGTCGAATTTCGACAGTCGGGGCGAAAACTAGTATTTGTAATGAATGAACAAACATTTCCAACCATTTACTATAGCAGCAGTGTGCGTCTTATGAAGCCCCTATTTATTTAACTTTGTAAAGAAAGTGAGCACACGATTTGAACGTCAAGTTCCGCTCGCAGCGGCGCGCGGCACGTGCGGCGGTGCGAGCGTTTCAAACGTTCAACATTCACATACCGAACATGCGGCTGTGCTCGCCTCATCATCGCATCCGTTGAAAACAGTGTCCTGCTAATGTTTACGAAGTTAAATAAATTATTCGCAAGCCAGAAGTGAAGGAGCGCACATAACGGCCAGCATTATGGAAGGTGCGACGGTGGAGTGGGACGAGCGGACGCACCTTGCACAGGCCGAAGTCTGCGATCTTGATGTGGCCGTCCTTGTCGAGCAGCAGGTTCTCCAGCTTGAGGTCCCTGTAGATGATGCCCTCGGCGTGCAGGTAGCCCAGCGCGGACACGATCTCGGCGCCGTAGAAGCGCGTGCGCTCCTCGCTGAAGGCGCGCTCGCGGGACAGGTGGAAGAACAGCTCGCCGCCGTTCGCGTACTCCATGACGAAGCACACGCGGTCCGCCGTCTGGAACGAGTAGCGCAGCGCCTGCGGGCCGCGCCGCCGTCACCATTATACAAAAGTAGGGAGACGAGAGTTAAGTTCGGTAGAGAAAGCATAACGTTATAATAAACGCCGTACAGGTGCGAGCGTTGCGCAAAATTTACCGCGTAGGTAACGCTTGTAGACCGAGTTCGCAACGAAAAGTATAGATAGTGTGATGCTCTGTTGGTTCGGAAAAGAATGCTAGAGGAAATAATGGCGATACAGGAGTAGGCGCTACGAGGGCTCGCGGAGTGTGCAGGTGACCGCGGCCGTGCACGTGACCCGCCTCGGCGGACACGGCGCACGCGTCTCGAGCTCGTGTGTATGCAGCAGACGACCGGCCCGGGCGGGCGGCCGCACGCGTGCGATGCCGTCGTGACTACTCTCGCTGCCAGAAATATTAACTTTAACTATTACTTAAATATTCGCTAAGTTTTCCGTCAATTGATCCTCGAGCCGCACTCCCGACGGCCGGAGTGAACCGAGGTGGGTGAAATCAGAATAAACTTTAGAAAACAGTGCTTCGATTTCATGCAAATTTATGGTACCGTTATTTTCTATTAATCACTGATATTTCCATATATATATAACTGTATTTAGCAGTTAAGTCGTGAAGCGACTTAGTCAAGTTTTCAATTTTACATTGCAGGTATTTTTTGTCAGTATCGTACATGTGTTGTCTTTCCACCGTTTGTTTTTGACATAACTTAAGGTCTGAATGAAGTTTAACATTAGTCATGGATGTTTTCTTATATTTTGAAATGTTATGATATTTAGTTTTTTATTTTTTTCTAATTTGGACACAGGTTTCTTAACTTTTAAATACTTCTTTATTTTATTATGAGAGTTAGTCAAATATTTTGTTTCATGTTCATTCTCATTACCTGTTGAGGCAGACGTGAAAGCCTTGTGGAGTTCTTTATAAAAGTTCATTACTGTTACTGACTCATGATGCTTTGCATCTTGTTGGTATTGATTAACTAGCTTATACGCCTCCCTCAACTCTGCTTCTAAGTTGGTGATACGTCTTAGAGCTTCCTCATGAGTGTCACTACATTGGTCCCGCTGATCGAGGACATCATGGTAATTAATGTCTAGTTCTGCGAGCTCAGTTTTGAGTTGGGTGTTTTTTTGTAAGATCTTCATGACCTCCTCTCCACTCTCCTCTCTCTCGTGCAACAATTGTTCATTAAGATCTTTCGATGCCTTCAGTTGTTCTTTTGAAGGCCTTTGTTAATTTAATTCCAATTTGCCAGCTAGTAGCAGCGCGGGCAGTGTTGGTTGCCATTTTTAGATATTGAGCAAAGGTAAACAAAGAGAACGACTATTGCACGGATGAAAAGAATACAATAAATGTGAACAAATGATACCAGCAGGAGCAACAACAAAATTAATACAATTCTAAGTTTTTAATTATTTTAGTAGCTGGATGACTATGCTTTTTATTTCTATTTTGCAATTTGTGTTGACTTCACCGGCCAAACACTACTCAAGTAACAGTGAAGTTGCTTCCAGATTCTTCGTTACTTTTCCGAAGGACGGGGAGCTAGCACTGATTCAGAAGCAATATCCGACCAGCCCAAATCGATCAAAGACCAGGAGCGAACAGTGCGATGTTGAAGTGAGATATTATAGCACAAAGGAAGAAATCGTGAAATAATCTGTTAGCTACGAGAGCTAATGAAGAGTTCAAGGAGATGTGACAGTACTGAAAGGGCAGAGAAAGAACCGTTCTCCTCGCATCTCCGGCGGGAGAACTACAACACGCGGTCACTGTAATGAATCAGGCCTTTAAAAGGAAACGTATGAAAATAAATGTGATGAAGACGAAAGCGACGGTGTTTGAAAGGAATGAAAGTGTTACAGATTGCCAGATAACGATCGAAGATGAAAAAGTGGAACAAGGGAATGAATTTGTTCATTTTTTTATTAGGTTATGTTTACGAGAGATGGAAAACGTGAGGGCGATATTGAATGAAGAGTGAAAACAAAGTATCAACGGTGCGTTGTACTCCGCGGTGACAAGCGATAACACATCGAGCACACCTCGCCTCGCTGTCGGTCGGGTGTATTGACGACAACATCCACGTACGGAAGTGAAACACGGCCACGGCAGAAGAAGCATTAAACCAGGGTGAACACCGCAGAGGTGAGAGCGCTGAGGAGTGAGAATAATTGATAGAGTAAAAAATAGCACGATACGAGAACTTTGTGGAATGAGAGATGATGTAATGACAAAAATTGAAAAGGGTGTGCCGAGTGTGGGCATTTAGAAAGAATGAAAAGAGTTATGAAAGAAGTGTACCAGGCGAGAGAGAGTGGTGAGGTCGCGAGGAGTCGTGGTTCATGCGCATTCAGCGCTCGCGTGTTCTCTGTAAGTAGACACCAGGAGCTCGCACTAGCAGGAGGTGCGAGTGGCGGCCACGTGGCGGGCGTACCGTGAGAAAGGGGTGTTTGGTCTTCTTGAGCACGTGGTTCTCGGTGATGGTGTGCGCGACCTCGTCCTTCTGGATGATAAGGTGTTTCTTGAGGATCTTCATGGCGTACAGCTTGCCGGTGCCCTTCTCGCGGCTCAGCACCACCTTGCCGAACGTGCCCTTGCCCAGCACTTTCACGAACTCGAACTTCTCCAGCGTCTGCGGACAAAAGGACCCGGGCATCACACTCCAGCTCGGCCGCGGGCCCGCGCGGGGGGGCCCTCGGAACCGAGTGCCCTTAAAGCATAACGACAGTGCTCGCCCGCCCATGACATAGTTTTTTTATACAACGTCGGAAGGCATACAAGCATACGTCCCACCTGATGTAAAACGGTTACCGTAGACTATGAACACTAGAGCAATACTTTAAGTAAGCTGCTAACAAAACAATTCCTTAGGTGCTTACTGTTGACCTCACTCACACGCAGGAACACAACAACCCTCTAGCGAGTTGTTATTCGGCTGTGGCTTTCTGTGAGGTGGAGGTACTTCCCCAGACGGGCCGCTTTGATGAGCCCTACCTCTCTTAAAAACACACAGACCGAGACATACAGACACGTTCATGCTCACAAATGTTTGTCACGCGGGAGAATCGAGCCCACGACCCCCGGTGTCAATGTGGCGTCGTTCACGACTGCGCCACCGAACTTATCAATGGGAATTATTTTTATTATTTCAACTATTTCAAAACTTAAAGTACAAAAATGTTTTAAACTGTGTAGTTTCCGTACATCGTCAACGTGTACACTGTAGTTAAAGAACAAACATTGATTCAGACCAGTTTACAAGTCGGCCGGTGTTCTCACCTTTACTAATAGTTTTTTTTTAATTTGACAGGAGCAGTGGTCGTTAGCAATGTTTGATAAGAACCGGCGAGCGGGCACGGCGTCCACTTCCGCTCGTCGTGTTGGAAGCGTGCGATCATTACAACATGTCTCGTGACGCGCTCCACCAAACATACAAACAAGTGAGTAACGCTCGCCGTGCTCTATCATATTGTCACGACGAATACAAACTGTGCGACGCACGCCGCCGCCGCCGCCGCCGCCGCGCACAGCAGCCGATGAGCCGACTGGACTCCCGGCTTCTTACCAGCTTTATACTTATATTGTTTATGGTTATTGTTTAGTATAGGTACTTTACGTTTATTTGTGAGTATACTGATTGTTCTCGACGAGAAACATGATTATTGTTTTTATTATTTTTATATATTTATATATTTTTACGAGTATACAGTCGGGCGGGCCTTGCGATTGTTTATTATAATGACTATATCAAAAAGCAACGAGTCCGCACTGTCCCTGCAAGGAGTGTTCGGACTTAACTTGATTTGGACCAAACACGCAATTTGACACAAACTGCATTGTGTGCTTCTGCCACCGATTAGTTCAAGTGATCCACTAGCGCCAGCCGGCCGCGCACCGCCGCCGTGTATGCACGGATGCAGGTCGGTCGCGGCGATGGCCGCTGCAGTTTTCTCTGCTACACCAATGGGGAGTTAATTTTCTTTTCAACACGAAACATTTTAATTTCAATATGCTTGACAAACATTGTATGCGTTTAAAACCCCTGAGCACTTTGGTTTGTCGAGTTCATTTTTATAATTAGCCGTGTCGGCCGAGTTCTGGAAGGGACGCCGCGCACCGCCCGGGACGTGTGCTGAGGAACCATTTCGACCTACTTTCGATACCGCCGTAACTTCAAAAACTAATCTTCTTATTTTGTATATTAAATAAAGCTCCCTTGAACGTCTGCCTACGGCTCCGAGTCGCTCATCAAAAACGTAGACCCCTCCTCACTGTGACATCAAAATAGATCTTTAAACATATACAAAGGAAAATATCTTATACTTCAACAAAATACCTGCACATTAATATGGAACTTAAAACAAATAACAGTGGTGAAGAGTACGGGCAGGCGGCCCACTCCCGACGCGGAGTACAACCAGCCGCCAATTCGACCGTCGGGTGGCAAACGAGCGCCCGCCCGCCCGCAGCCGATCACCAAGTGGTCGTTATCGAACAGCGCGGCGGCGGGGCTCGCGTTCCGCGAACTGTCCCTGACTCATCGAGTGCAGTTTTCCTGTTTATGTCCGGAGCGAGCGCGCCCGAAATAACTGTGACACGACAAGTGAACTCAATTAAAAATCGATGACAAGCTACCGCGCCTCGGCTGTCACCTCGCCCGCACGCGGTGCACCCCGCCGATAGCCACGAGACAGTGGCCGTTGAGAGAGAGTCCGATGAACGATATCCGAGGATAATTATGTGTCTATGAGGTAACACAAGGAAGTTCGTGGTGAAGTGCGGTGCGGGCGGCGGGCGAGTCTCTTTGAGGAAATATTATTGGTAGATAAATATTATTTGGAGCCTTAGGAATCGGCGAGCGTGCATGAAAAGAGCTATGAATGTTAAAGTAGCGAGTGAGGTGTGTAAGGACCGCGTCTTATGACGCTCGGTTCTCTCTGCCTACCCCGCAAGGGACCTGACGTGAAGATATACATACATTATTTGTAGAAGTTGAATAATTTGTACATTATAAGGAAGGGCCGCTGCGGCCGCTCGCCCGCGCCCGAGGGTCGCGCGCGGGCCCGCCCCCGAGGGCCGCGCGCGGGCCCGGCACACCGGAGACACTACTCCGCGAGTCCAAGTAAGGCGGCGCCTCTCTGCTCCGTCCAATTTACTAGGAGCTCGTCGTGCGGCGCGGTTCAACGAACTAGGACTTTTAAAAAATATATAATATACACGTGCAGTGTCAAACAAATACACGTGTGGACGGCGCTCGCTCGTCTCGCGGTGACCCAACTGACCGACGGACAGATACGACCTCTTGCAGCACGTCTGAAGGACACCATCTCTTCAATACGCATCTATATGGATATATACGCAACAAGAGGACAGCCCGCGCCCGAATGTACTCTTTTTTTTTATACAACTAGACTGGCAAACAAGCATGCGGCCCGCATTAGATGGTAAGTCTCCGCAGCCTATTGACGCTCAACACCACTGGGATGTTACACGCGCGCTGCCAATCTTGTAACCTAAGTCTGTTTCGTCACAGTGCCCAGTAATTTATCTGCCTTATCTCACCCTTCAAACCGGAACACAGCTATACAAATATAGCTGCTTGGCGGTAGAAATAGGTGAGACAGAGGACCCACGAAAACGACTTTTGTACAAAGTGTACCTCTGGTAAAGCTCCCATCGGGGCGGAGCACCGCGTCCGACCTCCCCACTCGAGCTGGCGCCCGATTTGCAAGCGAAACAATTTTATATAAGGAACAACCAAATTAAGATTTTGTCGGTGTGATAATTCCCAAGGGCGAAGGCGCTCGCGGAATGTTTTGTAAACAATTATTTTAGGTAATAAATTTCTGTGGAATGCTGGCGTCGAATGGAGAGTGAGCCGAGCCTCGTGCCTAACTTAACTTAAATATTGCAATACTGCCGAATGCATTTTAGTATTAAAGTTATATATATTGTAAGACATTTAAATTTGGTATTGACCACAACCAATTCAATAAAAATACTACTTCGTCAGAATGCAAATGAAACCAGGCGGGCTGCTACTTTATCTAACCGGCGAGTTGCAACTCGCACTGCGAGGTGCGGGACCGCTTCACTTCAAACTACAGAGACGCCGCCGCAGGGTTACTCTCGGCGCTACTAACTCCAATAACAATCCAATTCAAACTGCAATCTGGTGAACATGCGATTGAATTTCATTAATGGTCTCAAGTTGACCGTCGGCCGCCGACATCGGCTGATCTGACCGTGCTGTCGCCAACTGACAGTGGGAGAGAAGTTCGCCAGAAAACACGTTCCACCAGAGGCCCGTGGAGCGGGACTATTGGCACGGCAATGTAAGTCAATACACTGAAGGATTACTTTTGAAACTTAATCCAATGTCAATACAATTCTAAAATAATTACAATTATTAAGGAAAATATGTAATTGATGATATCATCAATAGAGCATGTAGTTCGACAATCCGCTGTCAACGTTAAACCAATCTGTCGCTACCGTCTTTGTTTCAGAGTTAAATTCCAATTCAATTGTATGGGAATCGGTTTCAAGAGTAACCCCACTGTTTGGACGTTGACGATAATAACTGTCAGTAGAGAGATGCATGCACGGGACTCACAATGCGCCGTGGGTCACGGAAGCTGGTGCCGAGCTGTGCGATGTCCCGGTCATCGGTCTCGGCCAGCACGGAGCCGGCGGCCGCGCCCGAGCTCAGCTGGCCCGCCACCAGCCGGATGGCCGCCACCCACTCCTCCCTGCAATGCACCAAGCACCGTAAACAATACTGGTCCGCGCACTGCGGCACACACACGCCTGACCGTCGATGACATCAATAATCACAGCAGCACATCCCAGCATTGTGCTGTATACACAATGGCCAGGTGTAACTCTTCTTTTTACAAGAAAGCTTTAAACACCATTTACGTGACCAGTGGCTGTTTGATGATGCAAACGAGCTCGCTGGCTCAGTCGGGAATGACGCGACTTTGACCTCCAGCTCACAGAAAACCGCAGCCAAATAACAACTCCCTAGAGGGTTGTTGTGTTTCATGCGTGTGAGTGAGGTCACCAGTAAGCTCCCAAGGAGTTGCTGTGTAAGCAGCAGAGGAGGCATCGCGCGAGTGATATTTATATATATCTCAAGCGTTAATAGGCTACGGTTTACATCAAGTGGGCCGTGGGCTTGCATGCCTTCCGACGAAGTATAAAAAAATCAGATCAATCACAATGTGTGATGCAAAAATTAAATGATAAAATGCCAATTAAGACTATTTTTGTAAACGTGACCAGCGCCTTCAATTTCGTGTCACGTCATGATATTTTGTTGAGAAATATTGGCATACGAGGCCACACACATGTAGATGCAGAGCTAACTTCGGTCTCATCAACGATGCATTGAAATCACAAAAGGGCAAAAATATTATCACAAAGGTAGCAGTGTGTACCGCAGGGTGTACCGCAGGGTGTACCTCAGGGTAGTATCCCGGGACCAACACTATTTCTAATTTACATCAATGACTAACCTTATGTAACTAATTATAAATATATCATATTTGCTGGTGTTACTATATTATTATTACTATTGATAAAAGAGAAGACATTGATTATTATGGGGACATTAATTCATTGAGGCCCATTATATATATACTTGTTGCCGTAACGCGCATGGCGGAATTCAACCGTCTGGGCCTCAACAGGTTAATAACACTTTAAAAAATATAATTACTTAGATAAATAATAATATATGGTGATAGTGAGCGGCGAGCCACTGTCTGCCGAAGGTAACAATCATACATGATACTTATGGCAAGTGACCGTGCCTCTTCTACCCACTACCAATAGTCAACTCGTCTCCCAACCTAGCCATCCAACCTGGGTTGTTATTGAGAATTTTAAGAGTCCTCTTCAGATATCATTCAGACACTCCATATATTTCCATTGTCCAACCTGAACTAGCTTTTTTTTTGTTTGTTTGTTTGTCTGGCAAATAGACAGGGTGTGTCTGACCTGACAGTTTTTGATCTTGGGGCTAAGGTCCTCGCTAATGGACAGGGGCGACTTTTGCCACGTTGGTTTGAGGTTTCGGTGATTTTTATTTGTGAGTGCATAATATTATGCGCTGTGTATTGTGTGCTTGGACAACAAGAGTATAGAGTATGAATAATTTTTGTTCCCATTGTCTTTTGTTTCGCAAGTAATTGAGCTGATAATGTGAAGTCATTTAAAAATAATACCACATATATTACAAATATATATACATTATAAATATTACATAAAGAATGACGAAACAGATATACAACGCAAACTGGAAGGACGTAGGAGGCGAGGAAGACGGAGACTAACCTACCAGGGCCACGATGACGGTCATGTCAGGAGTCCTTGTTCCGTCGATATACCCAATATACTACATTAAGTCAATACCTGCGCCGACCTGTCACATGACAATCAATCATTTTATAGGTCTGTGCGGGATTAACATGAATAAATGAAGATAATTTTCCGTTGGTTCGGACATAGAAAGAATGCGGGACGAAAGAATGACGAAACAGATATACAATGCAAAAGTGGAAGGATGTAGGAGCCGAGGAAGACCGAGACTTACCTACCGTGATCAAATTGGTTGTGTTTTATCAGAAGGTGATGTCAGAAGCCCCAGGATCCGGCGAGCGTGCATGAAAAGAGCTATGAATGTCACAGAAGCGAGTGAAGTATGCAAGGACCGTGTCTTATGGTGCTCGGGTCTCTCTGCCTACCCCGCAAGGGACTTGGTGTGAAGATATACATACAAAATGAAGATAATTTAAAATAACAATCAACTAAGTTATATTGCTTTGGACATGAGTTATAATAATATAAAACTCAAGGAAACAATCAACACTATGTCTCGGGTGCCATGGATGACATCCGTAACCGGCAGACTTCACCGACACACTCTAATTTAATTGATTTCTCTAGAATTTTCATATACAAGATGATATGTAAGAAATGTATTGCAATGATATTGAAACAAAAAACAGTTGTAATCTGTTCTTTAAAAGATTCTCCATTTCGCCGCTCTTCCTTTTTGAGCTGTGTTTTTGTTCAACGATACCAGAGATGTGCCCACTGTGACTTTGGCCGACCGCCCATTTAGTCAGTTGTAAAGTCCACAACGGTTTCCGAGTTATTGGGCAATTTCCGTGACCTTTCATTTGCAGCTGATTCTCGCGGAAGTCGCATCTGACGCTTGCGAGCGTGTCGGGACATATTTTGTTTACTTTGCATCGTTTCTTGATTGTTGCTTTGCACTGGTCAGAGCTGTCTTTTTGTGTAAAAAATAAAGACAATACTGTTATTGTTCATTAAAGTAATAAAGCAGAATTAAAATTTAAAAAGAAAATATTATGTAAGGATGTGTGGCCACAGTGTTATCCGTTACATTTTAATAACAGGACAATACTCTCTCATACGTCTCATGTCTCATTATTACTTACATGCAATTGACCCACCATCACTTAAGGTGTTTGAAACTTGGCAGACTCTGACTCTGGCAAACAGGACGAGAAAACCTTATTAAGTAACTGTCTGTTTGTAGTCAGTCAGTCAGGAGTTAGTCTTATGGACTTACTGCAGTGTCTTCGGAGATGACCATTACTACTTATATTGCAATTAATCATAGGCATACTGTAACAGTTGTACACACAGGGCATATGTAGTTATCGGATGTTATGGTAAAAGGAATATTTAGTAAACAGTAACACATTTTATGAAACAATATGAACGCTCCTTTTCAATCATAAACAAACGAGAGCGCGGGGCTGGTCCGGTCGGCACTCACCGCTCGCGCTCCGTGTCCACAGAGAAGTTGCGCTCGATGACGGTGGTCCACTGCAGGCCGCGGATGGTGAAGGTGTAGGGTCGAGGCTTGTCCACGGCCATGATCTGGCAGTCGCGGACCGTGAACTTGTTGAGCGGGTCGCGGTAGTTGTTCCGTTCGGGCTGCGTCTTGAACCCGACCAGATCGCCATTGTCGAACAGGATGAAGTACCGATCGCGCCAGTTGCGGATGTGCTCGCCGCGTTTCTGCAGCCAGCCCTCCTTGACGATGGCCCCAGGCGCCCCGGGGGCGCCGGTTGCCGCCTCCGCCATCGCGGAGCCTCGCGCGACCGCTGTTTGATAACAAACGACACCAACCGCGGCGGAACACACCACGTTTTACTTTGTTTGGCGCCGTACGTGTTTCACCTAGATTCGGTCTCGTGTCGCGCGGTATCGGCGAACATTGTCCCCGCTTGACGTCGATTTATGCAAAAATCAAAATATTTAGTTTTATAAAACGACACGAATTGCAGACATAAAAAGCGACGTAGGTATTCACCCGACGTAGCCTCGCGGTTATATCACTCCAAAATAGATATCACGTCTGGCCATAGCTGAACGTTGGTAGTTGATACGATTTTCTTATGAAATAGAACGAGAGAGGAGACACTGACGAATGTAAACTTGATTTAGTAGCATTATAACCTATTTTGACAAATTAGTACAATAAGTCTGCCACTAGAGTGTGAAATGGCGCTGCAACGGTTTTTGAATCACGTTTCGTTTCACCACTACAGATTTTGAACCATGAGAATTAAAAGGTGAACGTACATATGAACATACCGCGGGCAGTGGAAATTAACGTCTCGCTCTGCAACTATCGAGCATGAGCGCCAAATTCCATGAGTAACCATTGCGCCAATGCAATTGCAATGATTGTATAGACTTCGGCGTCGCATTCAACATACCATACCCAATAGCGTAGAGTTGACAACCAATCGATTGATTAAAATAATATTTATAAAAATATATTTTCCGCATAGATAGAATTATTAATATACAGACTGAGCATACTGCGGAGCAATCAGAACAATTTGAATCTCGATAAATAGGGTAAAATATTGATTGACTGTATCGATTCGGTACTACATTACATATCGGTATTCGGTACTAAATTTAAAACATATAGTTGGCCCGGGGCCGGTCGTTATTACGGGACGTCAATTGTCCCGTTTTAAGCACGTCTACACTTTATTTTACCCTCATTCTCCTTTCAATTACTTTTCCATTGTATATAGCTGGCGCAGATCAAGCATGGCATGCGTGACCTCTTGCCTTTATACAAGGGCACGATAATGCACGTCTGCAATCCATTGGATCTCCTCGCACCTTACTTGATCCTCTCAGCTGTGATCATGTCGATTCCCCCAGACTTTCCATTTTTTAAGCTTCGTATCGACCATTCGATCTCATCCATAGTTATACCTTATATTAGTTTGTGTTACTTTTAGTCCAGACGACGATACTCTCTATTACATAGATAATAGATTTTTTATTAAATTGCGGTATCTTCTATAGAGAAGATATCGCAATTTAATAAAAAAAAACTAAAATGCTATGGAAAGCAACTACTACTAGATTCTTCTACTAATTCAAAAACCTTATGGAACAATATTGCCACGATTACTCGCACAAAAACGATAAAATCTGATAATTAACAGTTTACTGAACATTAAAGATTCACAAGGGGAAGTTTTAACGATTTTTTTTAGTAAAAACTGGCTAATGACATATACTTCTTTATCGAAGGAGGTGCACACAGTAGTCAGGAGCTTAATTAGTGTCAATGATAGAAATGCCATCTTTTGAGAGTGCTTATAATTAAAGTTTCGAAATTAGTGTCTGGAATAAGAACCAGCGGTTCACCAACTAAAAAATACCCTGGAGTTAATGGATACGGATCTTCTGGGTTGGAACTAATTTGAGAAATCGGACGTGAGTTGAAACATGTATCGATTTGTGATAAAAGCGTGGTCATCTCTTCGAAGGTAAGAGTGGTGGTACCTATTACTCGTTTTAAATGATGTTTCGAGGATTTCACTCCAACTTCCCAAAGCACTCCAAAGTTTGGAGAGTGGGGTGGAATGAAATGTCAATTTGTCCCATTTGTCACTAACCAATCACCAATATCCCATCTATTTGGTTGGGTGACTGATCAGCCAGGCAAGTACTATGCTAGAGTTAATCCACGCATGGATTTTTCTTTACCAACTCCAACAGTTTCAGAAATCTCCAAAAGAAGCTTCATCTAGAGTACGGCGCCACATAACTCCAGCCTAGGTATGGAAACCTGTTTCACTGGTGCTACTGTTGTTTTGGATGCCATTATGTTGACATAGATGTTCCCGTCCCTGTCAATGACTTCGGTGTAGACCACGGCTGAGTATGCTACATTAGAGGCATCGCAAAAGCCCTGGAGCTCAACTACGGCATCGCCGTTGGTTATTCCAACCCATCTTAGAAGTCTAAAATCAGTGAGATAAAATCAGATTGTTACGAAGAACCAGCTATTCATCCAAAAGGTGAGCGGGCAACTAATCGTCCTACTCAATTTCACATAGCCAAATTTTTTGAATGAAGGCTTTCATCGTCGTTATGACAGTTGCTTTCCAACCAAAAGGATTATGAAGTCTCGCAGTGTCCGAGATGAATTTACGCTTGGCCACGGGAGTCTCCAGAGGAGAAAGTTGAACTGTGTATTGAAATTCATCATTCAGTTCATTCCAGGTCACTCCCAAGATTTTCATAAGTGCATCGGAATTCAGATCTAAATTATCTTCTTTAGATTCTTTCTTATCTTCTTCAATTATTCGCAGTAGTTTCTCATCACTGGTAGCCCACTTTTAAAACTGGAAACAACCACGAGCGAGCGTTCAGCGCTTGATATAACTGGATGCTTTCTTGAACATTCTGTTAGCCATACATGAGGTCATCGATGTAAAACTCCTAAAGAATTCTGCCAGCAGCTAAAGGAAAATCCTTTCCTTCATCATATGAGAGTTGTTGCAATGATCGTACAGCCAAGTATGGTGCCGAGGATGTATCAAATAGCATTCTAGCAAGCCTAAGATTTATTTATATCCATGTATTTAATAGAAACAAACAGTCTTACATATTTACATGAAATTAACAAATTTAGACCTTTAGTTTCCTATATTAAAATATATACCTATTAATTACAACAATCCGTTCATGTTAAAGTAGTTAGGTAAGCGCCGTAATCTACAGAATTCGCATGCAATACCTACATATTAACTTTATAAAACATGGGAATGTTTTATAAAGTTCCAAATTTAACGAATCTATATAAAAGGTTACTTATGTTAATGAAAAGTACGACATATTATTCTATTTAAGAATAGACGTAATAAAAAAATCAGACAACGTCTCCCGAACTAAACACTGAAGCACCGTCATTTGTAGTAAGTCAGTCTAGGGATAAAACGATACGAGTAAATACAATAACTTACTCGATACTTTCCTTCTGATACCAAGTACTTTTGGTATCGATACTTTGAAACTGAGTATCGAGTAGGTATCGTTCAAAATTTTGAAAAGTACTTGTATCGGTATGCCAATGTCACGATTTTATTTAAACAGGTTGAAGAGCCTTCTGTGAGCCTGTGACTTGTCTAAACTATATTCACAGAAATGTGTTTTTAAGAATTTAATATTGAGATAAAAAATGCATCTTTTTCGCGTGAAAGTATATTGAACTTCTGGACACCTCCTCTCTAGGGATAAAACGATACGAGTAAATACAAGTACTTACTCGATACTTTCCTTCCGATACCAAGTACTTTTGGTATCGATACTTTAACACCGATACTGAATCAAGCAAAAGTATCGATACCTTAGAGGTATCGTTTCATCCCTAAGTCAGACGCTATACGTACAAGCTGACACGCACACATTCATATCCAGCGTGACCAGATTTGGTAGATTTCTACTTTTTTGGTAGATTTCGAGGTACCGGCAACAGTATCTAGTAGGTAAAAAATATTTGGTATATTTTGGTAGAATTCACGCTTTTCAATTATTCTGGTACTTTTTTTGCCTTCATATGCCAAACCTGTCGGAAAAATACGGGGTATTCCCCTTTTCACCGAATGGATTCGAATTATCTCTTTCTAATATTAATTATTCGAAAGGGAAAGCTGTTGGGGGAAGTCCACATGTATCGAAAAAAATTGATTAGGAAGGTTTATCTTTGTCTTTAATTTTCATTCTTTTCGTAAACATTCATGCCGTGAGCATAGAGTATGATGTATTAGTGGGAATTCCTTTTTTTCAACGTCTGAAACTTTTATGGCGGAACATAAAATAACTCAATATGCTTATGGAAAGGCAGCCAAATCTGTGATGCGAATAGCAAACCAAAGTATGGCAATTTGTCCCGATTTGTGCAGCAAATGACGATACTACCTGTATCAAACGCCAAAGTAGAAATAATATTTTCAGACATTAACAGGATTAAAACTCGAGACCGGAATCGATTTAATAATAAGAATGTTGCTGTAATAATACATGGAAAAGAGGCCCTACGACAGATTGAAAGAGCATGTAGCAGATTTGATCCTGACAGAAGTATAATCAAATTAATGGACTCAAAATAGCTTTATGACAATGTTACCAAGATGTTACCCAACATAAAGACGAAGAACCTAAGATGTTTTTTATAGTCATAGATACGTCGTACACGCTCTAGAATGGCAATACGAAAGTAAGGTAATTGCCCACCTCGCATTTAGTTGGGTACGCTCTCGCGTCACGTCTATACGTACTTCGCCACAAAGCGTAAATAACTTATTTCTGGCATGGCTTCCTATGTTTTTAGATGGTCCACAAATTACACGGCAACTGTTAAAGACAAGGAAAACGTGTCATTTCATTTGTAAGTACAGTTTTTTTTATTAAAAACATAGTGAATGTATTTAGTTTTTAGCAATATTAGAGCGGGTTTACTGGCAGCCGTTGCTAGGGGAAGTTGAGGAAAATTTAACTATCATGTTATGAACACAAAATTGTGAATTAAATTTATTCTTAACTTTGTTTTATATTAAGTAATACGTCTACCTACCCTATTTTCAATTATTAGATACTTGTAATACTACACGTTCTAGAAAGGAATGAAGCGAATAGAATATTACTTATCATTTATTTATTTCCATTTTAGATTACCTAGATGGTTTGATGAAGAAAAATGGTTATATATATTTTTTTATACTACGTCGGGAGGCATATAAGCATACGGCCCACCTGATGTGAAGCGGGTACCGTAGCCTATTAACGCTTGCGATGTAATAATTATCACTCGCGCGATGCCTCCTCTGCTGCTTACACAACAACTCCTTGGGAGCTTACTGGTAATCAAACTCACAGGTAGGA
Organism: Pyralis farinalis; assembly: GCA_947507595.1. NCBI lineage: Eukaryota > Metazoa > Arthropoda > Insecta > Lepidoptera > Pyralidae > Pyralis > Pyralis farinalis. Next base: position 455,697 of record OX382275.1, read on the forward strand.
ACACAACAACCCTCTAGGGAGTTGTTATTTGGCTGCGGTTTTCTGTGAGGTGGAGGTACTTCCCCAGATGGGCTGCTTTAATGCGCCCTACCTCTCTTAAAACATCCAGACCAAGACAAACAGACATGTTCATGCACACAAATGTTTGCCTTGTGTGGGAATCGAACCCACGAGCGTTGGTGTCAAAGTCGCGTCATTCACGACTGAGCCACCGAGCTCGTCAAATTTCGAGTCTTCATTTAAAGTCTTTCCTATATTGCAATGATGTATTTTCCTCTTTAAATTGTCATTGTTCCCTAGAGCAATATCCGCATAAAAATAATCTAGATTAGAAAACTGATTAAAAATCGGCCAAGTGCGAGTCGGACTCGCGCACGGAGGGTTCCGTACCATTATCTATAAAAACAGAAAAAAAAATCACGTTTGTTGTATGGGAGCCCCCCTTAAATATTTGTTTTATTTTAATTTAATTAATTATTCTTAAAGTGAATATATAACTGAATATTCTGTGAATATTTCAAACGTCTACCTTTGCCGTTATCAATATCAAGCAAAAATGAGCAAATAAATCACGTTTGTTGTATGGGAGCCCCTTAAATATTTATTTTATTCTATTTTTTAGTATTTGTTGTTATAGCGGCAACAGAAATACATCATCTGTGAAAATTTCAACTGTCTAATTATCACGGTTCAAGAGATACAGCCTGGTGACAGACGGACGGACGGACAGCGGAGCCTCAGTAATAGGGTTCCGTTTTACCCATTGGGTACGGAACCCTAAAAAGACAAAAAAGGAATAAGTTAAGTTTATTTGAGTTAATAATATTTTATTAAATACGTATTTTTTTTATTCACTCACAGACTGACTCGATATTATTTTATAATTTCATTGTTCACAATTTATATTACGAAAATAGATGTTTTATACATAATTGGTTTTATTATTTTAAACACTAATTATGTAAATCCAGAACGTTTTCCCCAGTCTTCTCTATCAGTATCCTCTAATACGTAACTAAAGATGTATATTCATCTCTTTCTATCGACAGGTATTCCCTATCATTTGTCTCTTTTTAGAGCAAAGTATGATAATAAATAACTGTACGTAGATATAGCAGTACTTGCGCCATTTTAAAATACAATAATGTTCGTGTATAACGTGTCTATCTTTGATACGTCGCTGCGAAGAACCATAACTTGATCACACTGAAAAAATATATTTCTTTATATTTTAATTTGTAATAAACATTGATTTATCTAATTTATGGTGATTTCTTTGTTCATTTTATTGTTTTATCGTTATAATCAAAAGAACAATTATGCTTCTTCGTTGTAACACAATAGCGAAAAAATGCAATAGATTTTTAGTATTTTCTCGTTTTCTTTTGGTAGAATTTAGTAGTTTTTAACCTCCACAAGCAGTAGATTCGTCAAATGAAATCTGGTCACGCTGTTCACAATTCACATCACACCATAGTAAGTCTACCGCCGAGCAAGAATAGTCTGTAGATGATGGTCTTACAGTATTATGTACTTAGTTATAAATAGTTTATATGTAAATAGGTAGGTAGTTGTTTTTGTTTCAGGTCCCGAAGTAATGCACCTCCTGAAAATTCCAAATATTAGGTTTCTTTTCGTGTATATTATATACTTGACGTTGGCAAAGTAACATATTGCCATAAGAGGAAAAAAAATTAGCGTAAATGTGGGAGATCATTTTTCTTTTGTTCTCTTGTAATTCTTACTTAATTCAGATACCTAATTTTGTTTAAATAGACATAAACTTACATCCTATGATTTTTTACTGAATAACTATTATTCATACCTTTAATATTTTTTAGATTTTCATCGTCAAACGATGCATGGAAGAATGATTGGGTACAAATCATAAGAGAGTCCAGAAAAGAAAGTGGCTGGATTCCATCTAGATCCAGTGTAATATGCAGTATACATTTTGAGGAGCATGAGGAGTGGCTGCCGTCTTCTGTGAAGTGGAGGTACTTCCCCAGTCAAGCTAACGTGCCCTACTTCTCTTTCGCCAGAGCCTCGTCTGTTAAAATTAATGTATTTGTTTGGGCATTTTTTATTTCAAATAAGTATGCATCTGTTTGTCCCACATAATAAAAGGAATATGCAATGTTATATTTCATGTGTTTAATTTATTTTCATCAATACCTATTTTAAACAACACAAGTTACAAATCAACGGTCCATCGAGCTCCGAAGACAGTAACGAATCATATAATTGACACTCACACATAGTTTAGGTCATGGAATAATAATATACTACCTACTATGTTTTCTTGGATCATGGGTTTAGTTACATGCCGCCATTATGGTATTTGTGGTGCTTCACTTGTTTCTCAGCGAGATTCCGTCTGACTTTTTTATTACGTCTATGTATTTAAGTAACTCAATCAGTGAAGTCTTAAATGAAGCCAAACAACAACTAGAAAACAAATCCAGCTGATATAAAATTTACATGTTCTTCATGAATGCTGTTCTTTATAAAGCTATTTTGAACTAACAGGTTCTACCATTGAACACAAAAAATAAAAGTTTTTTAGTGCATAGTCGCTCACACTTACGGGGTACTCGAAATAGGATATTATTTAGTAATGTGGGCCGTCGACAATGTTCTTTAACAATATTAAATAACATCAACAAGTGCTAAGTGTCAGACAATTGTATATTTTGAAGATTACTCTCAAGCAACATTCAATGGTGCTTCAATCAACCTCTTACCAAATGCTACTAAGGCGACGCATTTTTAAATGTAAACCACATACAGTCAATACTTTATTCGCCCAAAGCATGCAGGAGTTCATGTCGACTTTCATCTATAATAGAATCGTCCACATCTGTAATATTAAATCACCAAATTTAATTTCATATTTCAAAAATTCCTTCTATAGGGTGCTATCTTACTCCGACACAGAGACTCTCATAAGAATAATAAAGTAAGAAGTATTATAATATTGTTGTTTGTATAATAAGAATAATATTATTGTTTATTTGGATCGTAATGACAACATTTATCTTAGCATAAAACTAATACTGTGGCCTCCACGAGACAGGCTCGACCTAGTGTGGAGACCAAAAGGTATAACTACCTCTTGTCTGTATAACATTATTTACTAACTTAGTTTAAGTTTTTATGTATGTACTAACAAAAAATGTATTGTCTAAATTGGTATTAAAAATATTATTATTATTATAGTTTAGCAGAGGTTTCACAGATGATGTTAAGATGTTAGATTTCTGAACTCGGTTTCACGCCACAAGAGACGCTGGAACTCAACATCGTCCTCTGCAACTTTCACTTGCCTGTACATCTTGACAATGTCCACAATGAGACTGCAGTAAATGCGGTCGAGATAAGAGCATTGCGCAAAATTTGTGGCGTAACGCTTGCTGACCGCGTTCGTAATGATGACGTAAGAAAGAAAGTTGGTTTGAAAGAGAGTGTCGGTGTTAAGATAAGAAATGGCATGCTCTTTTGGTTCGGAGTTCGGACATGTAGAAAGAATGCAGGATGAAATAATGACAAAACAGATATACAATGCAAAAGTGGAAGGCTGTACGAGCCGAGGAAGACCAACACTAACCTACCATGACCAATTTGATTGTGTTTTATCAGAAGGTGATACATATCGAGAGTCCCAAAAACCGGCGGGCGTGCATGAAAAGAGTTATGATTGCTCATAGACGTAATAAAAAAAGCAGACACCGTCTCCCGAACTAAACAATGAAGCACCTCCATAGTAAGTCAGTCGCTATACGTACGAGCCGACACGCACGGATTCACACCATAGTAAGTCTACCGCCCGTCATTACGCATCGACACCTCGCCGCGTGATGACCTTGTCGAAAAATAATAATAATGCCGTCGTGTGTAGGCAAGAGCAGTCGGAACCATAGTGGTACAATTAAAAAAAGCCAAGGGATTACTTTTCATAGGTAAGCAAGTAATTATTCTGATTAACTAATCGTTTTCACTTAAATGAATTTTTGAAAACAATAAATCGACCGGTGTTGCCATAACTCACATTTCCAAATTAGCGTACATGTGTGGGAGATCATTTTTCTTTTGTTCTCTTGTAATTCTTACTTAATTCAGATACCTAATTTTGTTTAAACAGACATATAAACTTATATCCTATGATTCTTTTACTGAACAACTTTTTATTCATACCTTTAATATTTTTTAGATTTCCATCGTCAAACGATGCATGGAAGAATGATTGGGTACAAATATAGATGCAAAGTCGGTTGTCAACGATTTCAACCAAGCGGTTGAAAACGGTTGTTTTCGTTTTCAACCGTTGTCAACGGTTATATATGGCTTGAAACGGATAATAACAAGTTTTTTTAAATGGTATCAGTTTTTTCTCCTAGGTAATTGATAGAATGCACCAATTTTATGTAGGTACTTCATCGTTTTTTTAGGGTTCCGTACCCAAAGGGTAAAACGGAACCCTATTACTGAGGCTCCGCTGTCCGTCCGTCCGTCCGTCCGTCCGTCCGTCTGTCACCAGGCTGTATCTCATGAACCGTGATAGTTAGACAGTTGAAATTTTCACAGATGATGTATTTCTGTTGCCGCTATAACAACAAATACTAAAAAATAGAATAAAATAAATATTTAAGGGAGCTCCCATACAACAAACGTGATTTTTTTGCCGTTTTTATAGATAATGGTACGGAACCCTTCGTGCGCGAGTCCGACTCGCACTTGGCCGATTTTTTTTTATTAAAGATCAGTACTATAATTTATCTGTAAAGTAACTGTTAGGTCTTATGGTTGGTCTATATCATCACGTCGGGGTCACCACTGTTAGGTCTTATGGTTGGTCTATATATGTCTCCTATAACTGTGTTCTGGGCAGAAGGGTAGGTAAATGAGAGTTGTTAGAAAGTTCACTGTTTATTCTTAACTTCACGAAATGTCATTTACAATTACACAATGCTATTCAATATTTATATAAACATATATTGGGGAAACTAGCTCGATCGGGCGACAAGGGACGACTGAAGCCGCGTGCGCGTGGCAACCGGCTCGCTGTGCCGAAAGTGCTGAGCATGCACTTTTCGTACCGAGTCGCCAGCCCGCAACAGTAACTTTGAATGAATGAATGAATGAATGAATATTTATTTCTCAAGACATGGTAAACAAGGTCAAAAATATCTTATATCTAGGTCATACATATCTTGCCGCTCCCGGCAGCGTAGAAATATAATTTGAACATGATTACAATATTATTTAAAACAGATTTGTCACCAGATACGTAATTACATAATTAATAATAGCTAATTAAATGTCCGTTGTTATTAATGAAAAGGTAAATTAAATGCAATTCCGATATGTCATCTTACATTCTATTTGTGCAATTCGTCTAAATATTCTTTAATGGTATAAAAACATTTACATAAGAGCCAATTAAATAATTTACCTCTGAATTTATTAATAATAGAAATTTCCTTAATGTCATTAGGTAGTTTATTATATATTTTTATAGCCATGCAATATGTGTTGTCACTGTAAACTTTCAGTCGTTGTTTAGGTACGAATAATTTATTTGGGTTTCTGCTATTTTCTTTCTTTAACTTCCTGTCATGCAAGGGAGAGGTTTGCATGTTTCTTAACAAACATGCATATCTCGAGAATATATAGACTCGGAAGTGGAAGAATATTATATTTTTGAAAGAGAGGCTTACAGTGATCGAGGTAGTCCGCACCATGTAATGCTCTCATGCATTTCTTTTGTACTATAAACGCTTTTTGTACGTCCACTGAATTGCCCCAAATAATCAAGCCGTAGCGTAACATGGATGCGACATATCCGTGGTAAGCGAGTAAGGCGGTGTCTTTCGAAGCTATTAATGTGAGTCTCCGAATCACGAACACAAATTTATCTAGTTTGCTACATACATTATTGATATGCTCTATCCAATTTAGATTCTTATCTATGTTAATTCCAAGAAATAAGTTGGGGTTGACTTGTTGTAGGATATTGTTTTTGTAATTTATTGTCATCTGTGTATTTAAGTTATTATAGGGTTGAAATTTCACGATTTTAGTTTTATCTATGTTTATTTTTAATTTGTTTTTCTCAAGCCAGTTGTCGATATTGGCGAGTTCAGATTTAGCGACTGTCTCTAGATCTTCTTTATTATTGCATTTGATCAGTACAGTTGTGTCATCTGCAAACAGAATGCAGTCGTGTTTTAAAGCTTTTGGTAAGTCGTTTATATAGATTAAGAAGAGCAAAGGAGAGAGTACTCCACCTTGAGGAACTCCTCTATTGTTTTATCTCTTTTGGATTGTTGTCTTGATTTTTGATAATGTTCCAGGCTGTTTTACATTTATTCTTAGAGTTTTCCATAATTTTTTTATTGTTTATTTTATTTGCCTTTTGAATGCATTTTTTCAGTATTTTTGTGTAAATGACATAGTGCTTTTTGCTTTCTGTTTTATTATTCGCATTTCTTCGATAATTATTATATAAAATTCTCTTTTTTATACAACATCTTTTTAAACCTTTTGTCATCCAGCCATTTTTTAATGCCATTTGACCTTTTTTTATGCGGATTACTGGAAAACATAAGTCAAAAAAGAGCGTGAGAGTATCATAAAATAAATCATATGCCTTGTTGCAATTCTTTTCATCATAAACTTCTTTGAATGATAAGGAAGCTATACATTGATGGAACTTTTCTAGGTTTTCTTTACTGAAATCCCTTTTATTTTCGAACCAGTGGTTCCTATGGCTGAGTGTTGGTTCACTTTTTCGGAGTTCTGGAATATAGAAAGAGACTGATTGTCCCGTGTCATGGTCAGAAAGCGCTAAATGATGAATCCTACCATTTACATGGGGTACTGGTATATTGGACGCTATTTGGTCAATGCTTGAGAAATTTCTTGTGGGAACCTTTATGTGTATATTCATGTTGTGATTGTTAAGAATCGACCGTAATTCGTTTGTATGTTTATTCTCCTTTAAAATGTTGATATTCCAATCCCCACAAATAAGAACATGTTTTTTCCTATTGCGCGTAAGTTTATTTAGAAGAATACAAAGATTCTCTAGAAATATCTGTATGTTTGCGTTCGGCGTTCGGTAGATACATATTACAATAAGCTTAAGATTTTCTATCCCGCAACATTCGAAAGCAAAGTCACATGCTAGTTGTTTGGTAATTGGCAGAGAGTGGTGTTCTATGTTACTTTTTATGAGGATACAAGATCCTCCGCGTTTTTGATGTCCCCTTGAGTAAGAATCCGCTAACTTATAATTTGAAAGATGTAGATTGCTTTCCGATCCTCTTTTAATAAATGTTTCGGTAAGACAAATTATTTGAATTTCACCTAATTCGTTGCGCAAATCATTTAATGTTAATTCGAAAAGGTCAATTTTATTTAATATTCCCGCAATATTTTGATGAAATACTCTAAAACGCGATTCGGTTGGTTGTTGTGCATCCTCTATCTTTGTATTATCATCGGTGCAGTCATGATTCTTCACGAAAAAGAGTTATTGGACTGTTCGAATTATGTCAAGGAGATAAATTCATTGGGGTCATTAATTGCGTTGTATCGTGTTTGGGTTTCGGCTGTAAATGGAAGTAATATGGGATGGTACCTTTCTTAGGAAGAACAGTTTTTTCATTATATACTTTTTTCTTGTTCGATTTTAGTATGTCTATCAATCCTTTGCCTGTAATATATTTATCCGCATAGTCATTAGAGTCTATTATGAAGTTAATTTTTTCACAAATAAAACGTAAATACTGCCTGCTCCCTTGGTGACAAGACTGATTCATAATGTTAACAAATTTACACTGAGGAATAGTTCTGCATATGTTATATATGTTTTTGTTCAATTTATAACAATTTAGGTATTCGTTGTTAATTGTGCTTAAGACAATAATGTTAATGTTATGAAATCTTTTCAAAGCAGCTGCATATTCGATCATAATCTTTATTGGATTGGTGTCATTTTCGCCTGCGCTTAGTATTATATAGTTTTCGTGTAAGTCCTCGATGTTCTCCATATTTTTCAAGATTTCCTCAGTTGACGCTTGCGGTTTTGTGATAGATGTTACGGTGTATGTACCGTATTTGTTGTTACGTCTCAAGTATATAAGTTGAGCTGCTAGTCCTGTACACAATTGTCCTCCTCTTACATATATCTTCCTGTGTGGCTGCTCAAACTCCTTCGTGGGCGTATCTGTTTTATTTTCATTTGACATCATTGTCTGGTTTTCAATACCCAGTTCCAAGTTGCTGTTATTTGTTGTCTGGGAATCTCTTATTTTTGGATTTTCTATGTTTACGATACTGGTGTTCGAAGTATTAGCGTTTACTATGTTTCTTGATTTCTTTTTCTTAGTCGAAGTATTCGTCAGTGTTGGGGTTACGTATTGAACTTCTTTGAGTCTAGTAATTTTTTGCTGTTGCTCATGTGATAGTTTCTTTAAACCATTATTTCCTATTGTTAAATTTTCGATTTCTGTATGTGCACTTTCTAATTCCTGTTTTCATGAGATACTTCAGCGCAGGTAAAAGTACCTTTATTTTGAAATTATTACTTCAATTGTTTATGTAAGTAAGCACAAAAATGAACGACTTAAGTGATGTCTAGATGAAACTGTAAAACAGTGTCTACGTCTTAGTGGGTATATTGTAATGTAGGTTCTGCTAACGTAGGTGCGACAGAAGGTGGCTGAGCAGACTCATATGACATTACGGTAGTCGATGAGGTCGGTGTTCCCGGGTCATACATGTGATTTTCGCTACCGTGGCTAAAAAAAAGCGGAGCTATTGACGTGACACCTTTTCTGTTTTAATCTCTAAAATTTTATTTATATAATTTATATTAAATGTTCTTTCAGTCTGTTAGCCTGAGCATGTTTATATTGCGCATTGCAATAATTGCACGTTACGTGTTATTGCGATGATTTTCAGAGATGGTTAGAAAACGTTCCCAAACACTACTACGGTGGATGGCGGCATTATTGTTCGCGATTACACAGTTGACACTAGTAGGTAGTCACTTTTTAAGTCCTATTATCGGAAGTCCGAAAATATTTTTCATACAATTATACATCATAGTGATCACTCTTCATAAAAATATTTAATACTAATGATGATATATCACTAATAATACACCTGGTTTATACCAATATTTGTTTGCATATGATTTCTTACACTAATGACCGGTAATCCTAATCATTTTAATACATAAGGTTAATATTTATAAATTTGTTATATATTAATATTTGTTTTCATATATTTCTTAATAAGTGTTATATATCTGCAGTGCATTGCAATGGAAAAAAATAAAAGGTAGTAGTAAAAATAATAGGTACGAGCGAAGCGGGGAGTGTTTGGTGTTACAGCGCGAAACAAAAAATATGAATAAAACTTTTATGTTAGCCAATATGGACTCGATTGACACACACACTTGAATGATTCGGGGGAATCCCTGTCTGCATGAAACCAGTTCGCGAACGCATAGCGGCAGCATGGCATGATGCACGAAGTGGCTACGGAATTGAATTTATGATGAATTCGGTGGTTCAGTCGTGAATGACGCGACTTTGACACCAACGCTCGTGGGTTCGATTTCATCACAAGACATTTGTATGCATGAACATGTCTATTTGTATTGGTCTGGGTATTTTCACGAGAGGTAGGGCGCATCAAGCAGCCCGTCTGGGGAAGTACCTCCACCTCACAGAAAATCGCACCCAAATAACAACTCCCTAGAGTTGTTGTGTACCTGCGTATGAGTGAAGTCACTAGTAAGCTCCTAAGGAATTGCTGTGTAAGCAGCAGAGGAGGTATCGCGCGAGTGATACTTAATTTATTACAAGAGTAATAGGCTACGGTGGGTAATACCCACCACTGTGTCTCCTGTGTAGCCAGAATTAACAGCGGCGACCACAAAAAAGGCAATGAACAGTGAAGTCCATTGCCGTCCCGGGGGTTAAACTACAGCTGCCTTGGAACTCACAACGAATTTAATCAGAAGAAATTTGTATGAGTAGGAAGTTTTAGAATTGACTTCCCCTCTTGGCAAAGTGAGAGACAGCAATATGACAAATAAGGCATTTAAAACCTCAAAGAGATGGCTAGTCAAGTGAAGCTCAACTGCCGTGCACCACGGATAATCAAATATCTAACACTATTGGGACCTAAACTGTGAGTTGTTACTTAACACATCGATTCCAATAATATAGATTGCAGAACCGCCTAAACGCCTGGTAGTTCTCCCTTGTTGCCACCAAATCAGAATAGTATACTACCCCGGATGTGACACGCAAGGAATTTAACATATCGTCCCGCTCCCGTTGCCAGAGATCGCACTCCCAGAGAACATGATGTGCTGTTTGCTCGAATTCATGATTTGTCGTAGAACACTCACATAAAGGCGATGACACAAGTCTAAATGAAAAGAGCTTCGCCCTAAAGTTTCCATGCCCTGTTAAAAATTGCGCAACAGGATGATCGACTTCTAACCACTCTTTACTTAATCTGTCTCGCACTGATTGAAAGAACAGATACAAGTGGCGTCCTTTAGTAGACGTTTCCCATCTTTCTTGCCATTCCGACAGTAAAGTTTCAAATACCTCGTCAATTGGTTTGAACAATCTAAGTATTTTGTCAATATCGCGGCGTTTTAGAAAGTAAGGGTATATGTTTTTAGAGGTGTAGTACATTAAAGCCCGGCGTTAAATTTCTAAGTCAACTGGTAATACGCCTGCCAGCACTGGTAGTGCCTCGGTACTCACAGTTCTATACGATTTACATAAGAATATTAAAGCGAGCCGCTGACTTTGCAGCAACTTACGACGCGCGGCACCTATGGTAGCCCTATCAGCCCATGCAGGTGAACCGTACGTAATACATCCTAAATATGTGGCTGTGTAAATAATTTTTAACGTTTTAAAAGTTAAGCCCCACGTCGAGGTGGAAATTCGAGTTAACGCATAAAAGTTCTTTTTGGCTTTTTCTTTAATCTGCTTTATGTGTTCAATGTAATTAAAACCTTTGTCTAACAGTAATCCCAAGTAACAAACCGAGTTTTTATTTGCAACTGATACTCCATTGAAGTGGAATCGTGGCGGAATCTGCAAATTTCCCTTAAGCAAGAGCTGATATGTTTTGTGAGGTGCGAAATCGAGACGGTTACGATAACCCCAGTCTGAAATGAGGCCAAGGCAAGTAATGGCTAGTTTTTCTATACTTGATCTGGAATTAGCTTTTATTAATAAGAGGCCGTCATCGGCGTAGTTAACGAACACCCTTCCGGTAAGGGTAGGCTAAGAAAGTCATCAAAACCGATATTCCAAAGATACGGCCCTAACACCGAACCCTGAGGACGACGAGGAGGTAAGCACCTTCGAAGCAGCATAATGCCCAAATGTTAATTTAGTTGTACCATTAAAAAAGTACGATAGAATAAGGGAGTATATGTTGCAATGGCAACCTCTCGCCTTTAGTTTCAGCAACAACATTGGCCACCAAGCATTATCGAAGGCACCTGAAATGTCTAAGAAAATACCTACAACGTATTTACTAACCGAGAGTTCCACAATTTTACCCACTGTGAGTGCCGCATCAACAGTAGACTTGCCGATGGTAAAGCCGAATTGATTTTTATGAAATTGAGGGCCACCGGGCAGCAGACGTGGTACAATTAAACGTTCTATATCAACGATTCACAAAATTCGAGTTCCGAAGACAGTGACAACGAATCATATAATTTCTTTACATAGTTACATGCCGCCATTGTGGTGCTTCAGTTGTTTCTTAGCGACACTCCGTCAGACTTTTTTATTAAAAAAAAAAAAAATATTATACAGCCAAGTCATCAGTTTAGAACCATTTGAAAATCTTAATTCTATGTTCCAGCTTCAGGAACTGTGCTGAAAAAATACTTGGGAAGGGTACCTAAACCCAATCAACCCAATTTAAATACCACCCGTAAAACGATAGTGAATTTTACAAGGTTTTCTTGATGAACTTATTCACGTCTTTCTAAAAGTGCATAAACGTATTATATTTGAGTTTTTTCATTACTGTATAATTTCACTAGCACTTATGTTACAAAATACTATCGAAATTGTCACACAAAACTAATTTTATACTGGATTGTAAAAATTTCAAGTATAACAACAATGTCACTCGTCAAAAGCGCGGGAAGAAGTCCCTATGTGAATGCTATAGAAGCGAGTGAAGTGTGTAAGGACCGCATGTTATGGCGCTCGGTTCTCTCTGCCTACTCCGCAAGAGATTTGGCGTGAAGTTTTAGATAGATAGATTTACACATTTTCCCTTAAAATATATATATATTAAATTCTTGAACATTTAATAACAATAAAAAATGTTATTCAGACCGAAATAAACAATCGTAAGAGGTGACATCTATGCGGCCGACGAGATAATAATTTCGTCACTGTCAGTAGGGCGATTCTACTAAAAAACTGCAACTGCACTGCAGCGCGGCGTGTGTCACTATGCGTACATTTTGACGTTTGTTAAACGTCGCTGCTGTCAGATCGCTTGACGAAACGTCAAAATGACGCATTTTTGACACACGCCGCGCTGCAGTGCAGTTGCAGTTTTTTAGTAGAATCGCCCTACTGTCTTTCTAAAAAGTATAAAATTCATAAACAAAACATAACCTCGAAATCATTCAAAAATAAAAGACTTCTTCCCGCGCTTTTGACAAGTGACATTGTTGTTTTACTTGAAATTTTTACATTTCAGTATAAAATTAGTTTTGTGTGACAATTTCGATAGTATTTTGTAACATAAGTGCTAGTGCAGTTATACAGTAATGAAAAAACTCAAATATAACACGTTTATGCACTTTTTGGAAGACGTGAATAAGTTCATCAAGAAAACCTTGTAAAATTCCTATCGTTTTACGGGTGGTATTTAAACTGGGTTGATTGCGTCGATGTACCCTTCCCAAGTATTTTTTCAGCACAGTTCCTGATGCTGGAACATAGAATTAAGATTTTCAAATGGTTCTAAACTGATGACTTGGCTGTATGGGCTAGATCCCTTTGCCTTTCCTCTCGGGGATAAAAAGAACCAAAAAAAAAAAAATCAAAATTAAAACATCTTTTAAAATTATTTCAATAATATTTGTCTGTAACAATTTAAGTAGAAGGAAATCATGAAGTGGCGGTCGACATGACCCACGTCAACCATTCTTTGATCACAAGACGATATTATTAACCAACAACAAAATGTAAAAGTGCCGCTGTGAATTGAACAGGTAATTAAGTAATACATCAAATAAGTTTTGCTTGTTGATAATGAATGTGATTAACTAATTGTCGTTTAGGTTGTTAGATAAAAATTTAATACAAAATTATTGCTTTCAGTGATTCATAATGCGAGAAAGTCCCTAAGCCCATACTGAGCGTCCTTGGTCTCATGGTAATGACACCTAGTCTTGCCACAAGAGCCATATTGCCAACGCCAGGACCTTTACATGAAACAAGTGGACAGATATCGCTAGGTTCTTGTACAATGATGGCAAGGGGTGTATCAAAGTTTGGAAGCTATTTGCCAAATTGCAAGGTTTGTAATAATACATTTATTTTTTTGTGTGCTTCCGCCACCAATTAGTTCATGCGGCCTAGCGCCGGCCGGGGCTCAGCTTTAGATTAAGTAACACCTGATATCAGCACCATATTTTTTTTATGAATAGCTTTACTAAAGAAGATTAAATCACAAAAATTTTAAGGCACGGAGATGCATAGTTTTTACGCTAGAATTTATTGAAATTTACAATGTTTTTTCAAAGAATCATAATAAAATCGCCATGTTTGATATAAATTATCAAAACGTTTCATTATAAGCATTAGAAACTTCAAACTCAACGTAACAATGTAGATGTCAAGTGCATTTGTAACTGAAAATACAAGAATAAACAGTGAAATGGAAATAAACATCGTATTTGTCAAGTCAATATCGCTCATCCGCCATTTTGTTTCATTTGGTAGAATTATTGTTAAGATGATTATTATAATTTGCAATAAGTATAGCAACAGAAATCTCAGTTGGTTAGGTTAGGTTAGAGTATGACAAACAACGCACGAGCTGAGCGAGCGAAGCGAGCGTGCCGCGGCAGCGGCCGGCGAAGTGCCAGAAGAGAATCTTTGCCATTTTGAAAAGTGTCATTATAAAAAGTAGACCAAACATACAGTTGGCAACTGTGAGGTCGGGAAATAAAACAAAATTATACAAAAAGTTGGCAAATGATTATTCAGTGATTGTTCGAATTTGAAAGATGTAGGTGACATAACCTCAAAAAATTAGAATGTTAATAACTTTAAAACTATGCGTTTCCGTGTTATAGTTCCCTCCTCTGGGGGTTCCTCTCCCCTCCCCCTCACCCCCCTCCCCACTCCCCTCCACTTTTACGGTGTTACTTAATCTAAAGTGCTTCCCCGGCCGGCACCCACCCACTACTGTTAGTACGTGCTACATGCCGACGCTGCCATGGCTGCTCCGGTAGTCTTTGCCTCGGCTGCTGCGGTCGTCCGCCATCTGGAACAGAATCCGCATGCCCCCACCACCACCATCGCGACTGGCCTGGTCGTCGCTGCCGCAGTAGTGGGTGGGTGCCGGCCGGCGCTAGGTCGCATGAACTAATTGGTGGCGGAAGCACATAAAGCAGGTTGGATCAAATTGCATGTGAATTTGACTTTCGCAAAATAACGCCTGAATCTATTGACATTTATTTTGTTATACCAATGAATGTAAATAGAATATATAAATATAGTATAATTAACTCTTAGTATATATAAGAAGTAAGTGAGGTTTAGAGACCGAGTGTGGCTTGCAGAACCATCTGCCTACAGCGCAAAGGACTTGGTGTGTGAAATAGGGTTGTAACGGATCTTCGCCTCCGCCTCTGTACAATTTGTGCAGAGCTGTAGCGGCGGGCGTATGTCATTTGTCAAATGATACACGTCAGCAATCAACCTATTGAATTGCTTGGACGAGTTGGACGCACATACAAAGTTTTACTGATGTAATGTAATTCTAATTGAACCAAAACAAAACCGGCAATGACCCTTTATTGTGGTGGAGAAATAACAATAAATATAAAGCTTTTTCTCCCATCGTTCGCACGTACTAATCGGCGCCGCCAAGTTCAGTGCCAAGTGAACAATTATTTAGTTCAGCTGGCTTAATTTATGAACCCCTTAGAAATAGTCTGGAAGGTGACAAAGCCACAAAACTATAGTTTGTCAAATATAATTTGCCTCCTTAACTTTGATTACTAGAAGTTAATGTTTATTTATATGTTTACTTAAGTGTACTATGAATGTATAATTTTGCCAGTTGGATCTCGCTGCTTTATTGAACCATAAATTACTATTTTTTCTACATCCACTTTCACCTCCGCCTCTGCTAAAAAGGCCTCCGTTACAACCCTTGTGTGAATATAAGATTTTTTATTGCTCTGTCCTGCTAATTAACAAACAAGGTTCTAGCGCTTCAGCGGGCGTGCACATTATAATGTGCGCAGCTGAATAACACTATCTGGAGATGAATGAGTGTGATTACTAGTAAGCTTTTTGAAGAACTTGGTAGTGCAGTGGTGAAACATACTGTTACGCTACTTTGACACTAATGCTTTTGTGGGTTTGTTTCCCACACAGTGCAAATATTTGTGTGCATAAACATGTCTGTTTGTCTTGGTTTGTATTGTAAGTATTTGTACATTTTTCATCAGATTGACTATATCTACAGGGGATATAACGAATATACTTGATTAGTTGTAGATTTAAGCCAAGTTAACCTACTATTAACAAATAGAACTCTGCCTAAGGAAAGGGTACAGTAATGTTTTATTAGAAACTATCTCACATAACATAAAGCCATATAACAAACTAGCAGTGGAGGTTATTATGTTCCTGTGAGTGAGCGAGGTGACCAGAAAACTCCTAGTGATTTTATTCTATATTGATGGTGAGAGTGGCAATATGCAAGAGATTCTCCTTGGCTTTAACTAATGACTAATGGGCGTGTTTGATAACCATACCTGATTTCATTATTAGGGGCACTGTAAGCTTGTTTACCATCCAAAACAATATACAACTAATGTAATTAGGATGAATGAATCTATGTTATGAAATTGTACACGCTTCTCATTACAACAGTTGATGTTGTATTTAAAACTTAATTTGCAGATTAGGCCGGGGGATGAGAAGAGCACCATTACACATACTGATTAATGAGGATTGTTGGCTGGCAGAGCACCGACATTCCTTCACTTCCATTGCAGAAGTTATACCACTTTGAGATGCCGAGCTTCAGAGCAGGCAGTAGACAGATTCCTCGATGTGACTGAACAACATAACCTACTTTGTTTTTATTTGTTAAATTATCAACAAACAGAAACTATTATTGTTCACGACGAAAACTCTCATACACAAATTGTTCACTACGAAAGTAATATTAAATAAATTGACCACGTGTATATGTATAGCCACCGCATCGAACAAATGTTTAGCATAAGTGTTCACGACGAAAAAACATGTGTAAATAAAATACTTATAAATAAAATAAGCTGTCCACTTTGAATAAATGCGAAGGAAATATAAATGTATGGAGTTACTGTCTCAAATAAATGCTCAGTATAAGTGTTTAGAGTTAATGTATTGAATATACGGAGATATTGTATTAATGTTAGAATAAAAAAATGTAAATGTATAGAATTATCGTATTAAAATTAATCCTTAGGTTAATAGGCCAGTAAAAATAGGAGAGAAAATTGAAATAAAATAAAAAAATTGTTACAGCAATCTGACATCCCGGGATATTGTAGAATAAGATATTCTAAAAGAGGGAAAAATAAATCGAATAGTCTGCTGCTATCCGGGGTGGAATGGGGTGGCTTTTTAGGGGTTGAAATCAGTTTTTCGCTATTTCTGGCTAAACGGTGCATTCTATCGAAAAAAGTTAAATGTAAAAGTTGTAGATAACAAAAAGATCTACAACTTTTGTATTAACCATTTTCACCCTAACCTCAAAAATTTTCGAAAAAAATGCAAAAATCCGATTTTTTGGTTTTTAATTTTTTTTTTCGAGAAATATATCAATTGAGCCCAAAGTTTGCCAAAAGATACCTTTTGATATTATAAAGATGTAGTCATTTTTTTGAAAGGGAATATTTTAAGGTTTTTTAAAATTCCATTTTTTCGAAAAAAAAAAATTGAAAATTTTAACGAAACTCCTACCTAAAACTACGCAACCTACAGAGTTCAAATTTGGTACACTTACTACTTTCAATTAGTAGTGAAAAAAAGGTACACTGCAATGGAAAAAATGGCAGGAAAATTGGAAAAAACGAAAAAATGACTTTTTTTTGTGGTATTTGGCATATACATCGTCGAACAACATGGTATAGCTATATTTATGGTTCTTATTTAAATAATAATAATAAAAATCGTTTATTTTCTCATCACAATATTTACAGTAACAGTATAGCTAGGTGACAAATAGAAGATGTAATTATTGTGCGAGACTGGAGCCTCTACATAACATATATATACATAACAGTTGGGGTCATACACAACTCTACGGTGTTGTTTTAATGTTGTGTGGAGGATAAAAAGCTGTCGCACGGTCAACACTTGGATGTATTGGTAAAGGTCGAAAGTGGGAAATAATATGTTCTTAAATGTGCATACTTTAAGTACAGCCCAATGGGCTCTTTCTAATTTCAGGAGGTAAGTTTTATCAGTGCCTCCCCAAGACGTGATGCAATATGTTAAAAGGTATTGACAAAGTGCTAAGTAGGTCATTTTTAATACTGTTGGATCAGCCAGATGTCGCAGCCGCTTGAACACATACATAAGCTTACGGATTTTATCAGCTGTAATATTGAGGTGTGAATGAAAATTTAACTTCTATAACTTCACGCCAAATCCCTTGCGGGGTAGGCAGAGAGAACCGAGCGCCACGTGGCTCGATCCTTACATATCTCACTCGCTTCTTTAACATTCATTGCTCTTCTCATGCACGCTCGCCGGTTTCTAGGGCTCCTGACATCACCTTCTGATAGAACACGACCAATTTGGTCATGGTAGGTAAGTCTTGGCCTTCCCCGGCTCCTACATCCTTTCACTTTTGCATTGTATATCTGCTTCGTCATTCTTTCATCTTGCATTCTTTCTACATGTCCGAACCATCGGAGCATGCCTCTTCTTATTTTAACACCGACGCTCTCTTTCATACCAACTCTGTTTCTAACATCATCATTGCGAATACGGTCTACAAGCCTTACGCCACAAATTTTGCGTAGCGCTCGCATTTCGACCGCGTTTATTCTACTTTCATGCTCTTTCTGCCATACCCAACTCTCGCTTCTATAAGTTAGCGTTGGGACCAACACTGCATTGTGTATAGCGAGTTGTGCCTTCTGGCTCAGGGTTTTACTGCCAAGAAGTTTTCCCAACGCTCCATTCACACTATTCCCAGCACTCACTCGTCTTTCCACATCTGCGGTGTACCTTCCATCCCTGCTGAAAGCGCATCCAAGATATACAAACTCATCCACTTGTTCCAACACTTCATCATCAATCGTAATCCTTACATTAGTTCTGGATTCTTCTCTTTCAAATACCATTATCTTTGTTTTCTTCGCATTCAGTAGTAAGCCTTTCTCCATACATTCGTCTTTCATCGTTGTGACCAGTGTTTGTAGTTTAGATGGTGTATCTGCTAATAGCACGGCATCGTCTGCATACAGCAGACAGTTCACCACTAGGTCACCCATGCGCAATCCCACATTCGTTGACCTTATTCTCTGCAGACAACTATCTAGATACAGGATAAACAGCCTATTTTTTTTCGCACACCACCGGTGAAACCTGGGTGGCCACCGGTGGTAGTGTGGGACTCCCCGTCGGCTGCCCGACGGTATACCCACTAAACAACCCCGCGAATTGCTATCGGCCGCGTTGGTGTGGTGCCCCGGATCTGTCAGCAACAGGGCACCACTGCGACTGGCCAGCCCCTCAGAAGAGGCCGGACTTCTTCAATCTAGGGGCCATCCCGGCAAATTGGGACGGCCCCTCCGGCGGCGGGACCACTATGGGGCCAGGTGCCCATCCTGACCCCTAGTCCCGCCGTCTCCGGAGCGGGACAGCCTCGGGATCGTCCTCCCTGTCCCGCTCCGAGGCCTCCTTCTGTGAGACGGTCATGTCCCAGAAGGAGGCCTCGGAGCCTGCCAGGCACTGTCGCTCCCGAGCATGGAGCGGACCACAGGATAAACAGCCTAGCAGATAGCATGCAACCCTGTTTGACACCAATTCTGACATCAAACCAGGGTGACATGCCACCATCTATCCGCACACATGCTGAGCAATCCTTGTAAGTGGACTGCACAGCACGGAGCAGTGAACCGTCAATCCCATATCTCGGCAATATGTCCCACAGTTCCTTTCGCACAACCCTATCAAAGGCTTTCTCAAGATCCACAAAACCGCAGAAAACCTTCTGGTCTATGGCCAGATGCTTCTCTACGATATTGCGGAGCGAGAAAACTTGATCCGTACATCCCCTTCCATTTCGGAAACCTCCTTGTGCGTCCCACAGCATTTCATCGGATTTCACCCTCATTCTCCTTTCAATCACTTTTCCATATACTTTTGCTGCTAAGCTGATCAAACTGATGGCCCTATAGCTGGCGCAGTCCATGCGTGACTCCTTGCCTTTATACAAGGGCACGATGACTGCGCGTCTCCAGTCCATTGGGACCCTTCCAGTTCTCCAGCATAGATTGCATAAGTACCAGAAGGCGTCCCGGACATAAGTGCCACCTAATTTGATCATCTCAGCTGTGATCAGATCAATTCCCGCTGATTTTCCATTTTTCAAGCTTCGTATCGACCATTCGATCTCATCCATAGTTATGCCTTTAAAATTTAACTTCTGGTCTATATTTACACCTAGGTACTTTATTTCCTGTAGATCTTTCTGAAACCAAATTGTTGAGTAGATAACAGATGATTTTTTTCGATGTAAGAGAGAAGTTGTTTATTGACGAGCCGCTCGAGTATCTTAGATAACGCGGAGAGTATCGCCGTAGGACGGTAGTTGTGTGGAATAGAGCGATCACCGGCTTTGAAGATGGGATGAATTATGGCCTTTTTGAAGGCTGCTGGAAAAATGCCTGCGGATATAGATATATTGCAGATGTGTGCGATGGGTGGGGCTAGGAGTTGATTATATTGCCTTATAAAGGATGTGGAGATGTTGTCACATCTCACTTCACACTGGGAGAAGGGCAAAAGAATGAAGAGGAGGAGGAGGAGGGTGGTTTCTTGGAAAGGGGTAATAGGTAGGGTCTATAGGGTGAGAGCATGAGTTGTGTGTTATAATTTTATGAGCGAGAGCTTTGCCTATGTTTGCGAAATAGGAGTTGATGTGATCAACGGACTCTTTTGGTGTGGGCATACACTGTAATAGATCTTGAGATGAGGTAGCCGATTTATTTAGATCGGCTACGTCTTTTATGGCATTCCATAATTGCCTCGTGTTGTTACCAGCCTTGGTAATTATTTCTTTGTCGTGATTGCGCTTCGCTGTTTTAAGGAGTGAGTTGCAGGTATTCCGATACCACAGAATGTCATTATTAGGGTCGGTTTTTAGTCTTTTATGCATCCCGTCTCTATTCCTAATACATCTTAGTAGACCAGGTGACATCCACGGTTTGAGTGATCTACGTCTGCGTGATACGAGAATTTATGTCGAGTTAGAGGAAATAGCGGATTGTAGAATATCAACGAAGATATCAGTTGCCGTATCTGGGTCCGTTGAGTTGAATACTGGCGAGAAGCTTGTATTTTGTAAGGACTTGTATAGATCACCATAGTTTACTTTTTTTGATATTTTAGGTGGTTTTGTTTTCTTGATGACTTCAAGAGCGAGAAGTACAGCGCTGTGGTCAGTTACTGAAGAATGGATAACACGAGTGTGAGCTGAGGTTGATGATCTGAGTATTACGTGATCCAGACTCTTGTTTTATTTTTAATTTTACGTAAAAACACATACAAATCCATTAATAATTATTTATTATAAAATCTTCCAAAAAACACTAAACCATATCCATTTCATATATGTAACAAAACAGCATCATTTTTCCTGTCACTCACATATTGAACGAATTTTAAAACGACATGACCAAAGACAACATAAATAAAATTCCCACCTTCAACATCCTCTCTGAATTTTATATTACTCTACTTGAATAATACCTCAGGGGTATTTTGTACTGTATGTGAATACAAGTAGGGCTGGGAATAAAACCAAACTGTATTCTGATCTAAGCTGGTATATTTGTACTGAGTTAAAAATGTGATATCGTCGCTGATACTGCAATACCGCGTAATTAACAATGGATAATACCGCGGAAGTACAAAAGTATCAAATTTGAGATTTCGCGGCAATGAGCTAATGATGACGATGGGCTACGGACCACATTCACAGTTTGGCGTATCACTCATTCCTTTGCGACCAATCACACCTGGTTAAAACCGCGTGAGCGAAGCTGTCAAAATAATTTGACCAATACCGCGTATCCTCGCGATCATTACAAGAAGAAGTATTAGTTTAGTGTGGCACTCCGGAAAATAAAAGTTTTTTAATAGTAATACGAAGCTGATCGGTAAGTTTTTTATATTTTTTTAATGCTTGTTACTCAGTCAACTTGGTTACTTATTAAAATGTGAAAATTCACTTGTTTTACAACTAAAACCTGCACTAATAGTTTTGATGGTAGTTCCGCGGTTTTGAATTTTAATGTTTTATTTGATGTGTTAGTTAGTTACGCGTATTTGTTGATTTTGTTTTTTTTTAATTATTCATGTAAATGGATTTAGAAAACATTTTCGACTCCAAATATTTTTGATTCGGAAAACCTATAGCGCCTGGTATTTATTATAATTATAATAAATACCAGGAATATGTGGGTAGTTTTCGATTCTTACCCAATATTTATTACTTTTGTTTTAGACGATCATGGAAGAAGAGCCAGGTGTTGACGAGTCTGTAGTATGGAGAGATGCCGACGTCAGTAACAATGTTGTCACTCTACAAGAGCTTCAAAATCGACGCCAGGCACTTCTTAATAAAAGGGAGCAAATTTTGGATCAAATGCACGCGGGTAATCCACTTATAATTGAAAAACCTGTCGAACAAATTCCATGTACAGCTACGAATATCGAAAGCTCTATTGCTGAGTGTGATACTATGACCACAGTTTTAGAACTTATCACTAACTCATCAGGTATTCCGAAAGTTGTTACTGAGTCACTGTTGGATTGCTCGTCAGATAACTCTGTTGTTGACCCTGATTATGTTCCACTATCTCAAATTACAAATGTACAACCGATCGAATCATCAGATCATATTGAATGGTTTCCTGAAAGAGATACGGAGGCAGAGGTTGGCAGACAGTCAAGATTGAGAAAAAGAAAAGCTGACCGGTTAACATGGAAAAGAGAATATAGTAGAACAAATAGAATGTTAGGGAAGGAATATCTTGGGTACAAAAAGATTGAAAATAAATACCGTCAAACAGAATTTAAGCCTGAGAGAACCATGGGGCCTGTATGCAATTCACAGTTTTGTGCTCGCAGCAAAGTATTTTTTTGCTCACACCTAACGCAAGAGATGAGACAGTCTATTTTTAATACATTTTGGTGCATGTCATGGTCACAAAAGAAAATCTTTGTGTCTTCTGTGGTGGATAAAACTGAGACGCAGAGGAAAACCAAAGGTACTGACTCTAGACGTTCAAGTTCCAAAGCATATTATTTTCAAATAGAAGGCAAAAGAGAAAGAGTCTGCTTGACGACGTTTATAAGTACACTTGGTATTAAAGAATGGACGATTCGCTATTGGCTTGGTGATGGAGGTAACAAGGAGAACTATACAAACGTGAACAGGTCTTCATTAGTAAGCAATGAAAGTAAACGAGATTCCATTAAAAGCTATCTGTCAGCCTTGCCTAAGTTACCATCGCCTTACTGTCGCAAATCAAGTACAAAGCAATATTTGGAGCCTTTAATTCAGTCCAAATCACAGCTTTACAATTTATACGTGGAATTTGCATCGTCATCATCCAAACCTGTTGCTTCAAGGAAGCTTTTTTGTGACGTTTTAGTTTGTTCCAACCTAAAAAAGACGCTTGTGACCTTTGCTGTGCTTATAAAGCGGGGAATGTCTTAGAAGAAGATTATCAGCGTCATATTGAACTAAAGAACAAAGCTCGAGAGGAAAAGAATAAGGATAAACAGGGAGCAAAAAATGGAATAATTCATACTTTGACTGCTGATTTACAAGCTGTAAAACTATGTCCTTATTTGACGGCTAGTGCTTTATATTTCAAAACCAAATTAGCAGTGCATAATTTCACTGTCTACAACCTTGGCACAGACGATGTCATATGCTATTGGTTCGATGAAACCACTTGTGATTTAAAAGCTACCACCTATGCTTCTTTCTTTGTGGATTACGTAACAAATCTGTTAGATGAAGATGTAAAAGATGTGGTTATATGGACAGATGGTTGCACATCGCAAAATAGAAACACTATCGTTTCAAATGCGCTACTTAGACTAGCCATGAATAAAAATATTACAATAACACAAAAATACCTCGAAAAGGGACACACACAGATGGAGGTAGACTCTGTCCATTCTGTTATTGAGAGAAAGTTAAAAAACGTAGAAATATTTTTGCCATCGCAGTACGCAACATTAACGAAACAAGCACGAAAGAAACCCTCTCCATACAGAGTCATACAACCGGATTATAGTTTTTTCAAGGACTACGGAATTAAAGAATACCAAGTATATGACTCCATACGACCTGGTCGCAGTGCTGGTGATGATTGTGTGGTGGACTTGCGAGTATTAAAATATAATCCTGATGGAACTATTCAATATAAAAAGCATTTCAAAGATGACTTAACCCCATTGCCACGAAGACCACGAAACATCTCAACACTTACAAATAGTGTTCCGTTGCTGTTCTCATCTAGAGTGCCAATATTCGAAAGCAAGTATCTACACTTACAGCAACTAAAGAACGTCATTCCTGGTGATTGTCATCATTTTTATGATAATTTACCTTACAAGAAAAAATAAGTTTTTATTTTTATTATTTATATTCATCAAGACGTTGACCTGTCTTGGATGAACCACTTTTTAATGTTCCTATTAAGTATTTCATTATTATGTTTTGATACAAATTATTAGGTACAATTATTTTTGATTCACTATTGAAATGTTTTTATTTGATATGTAAGCATTTTGTTTTGTTATATTTGTAGTAAGACCATTTGAATTGTGCTAGTAAGCACATACCTAGTTTTTAAAATGACTAGACTGATTTAATCTAGTAACTACCCAAGTTGAAATGATGAGACAGTGATTACCTGAATAAATATAATTTCTTTCTATTAACAATAATTCTGTTTTATTTTCCCTCCAATTACGCGTAAATACCAAAAAAGCTCAATTTTTTAATGCCTTATAAAATGAAAAACAGCGTAAGTGCATTTTCTAGCTAAATATTGATTGTATTTAATTAAATAATATTATACAAGTTAACTCATACACTTTCCTAAATAACTTAAAGTTCAAACACGTATCTGATAAGTACAAGAGAAGATATTTAGTTTTTTCTTTCTCCTGTAAAATTTACCAAGTCCAAGTTACGCGGTATTGTCTGTTGTTAGTTACGCGGTATTGCAGTATCAGCGACGATATATCCAAAGATAAACAACGCAACCATAGTGAGATGCAATATGACGCTAACGCCATCTATTGACACACTTTGAAACTACATACTACAAATTTGTTTGCATCGTGAACATACCGCCCACCAAGGACATAGTGACGGAATGTCCTTCCTTTACATGAAATACTGTACTAAATTAATATAATGTGTAGATTAAGTTTAAACGTTTTACTATTTCATAACAACTGTTTGTTCTGATAAAAATAATGTACAAAATAAAAAAAAACAATAAATTCTTAAACATAGTATAAAATATCAGTGCCCTTATTCGGGCTTAGTATAAGAACTTTAACATAAATAACAATCTTAAAATGAATACATCGTAACCTATGACCTATAAAATTAGCTATAATAATACACTTCATTGATCTGCAACGGGTAAAATACATAATTTAGATGTTGGTCTTTTAACAGTAGAAGCCGCCGTGCGCAATGTGACTACACGGGTGATGTTATCATTACCGGGATGTTTGCATTCAACGCGACCTAATAACCAACGACTTGGCGGTAAATCGTCTTACTTGATCAGAACAATGTCTCCGATCTTTGGCTCTGGCATTTGAGAGGACCATTTATATCTATGCATGAGATTGGACAGATATTCGTTAGACCAACGTTTCCAAAACGACTGGACCATCCTCTGAACATATTGCCACCAAGAAGACAAGCAACCGACATTTGAACCTTCATAATTATAGTCGGGTACGTTTACTATTGGCTCTCCGATCAAAAAATGTCCGGGAGTCAAAGGCAGTGGTTCACCTGGATCATCACAATTAATAATACTCATAGGCCGCGAGTTCAAGCAAGCCTCCACCTGGTAAAGGAGTGTACTCATTTCCTCAAACGTGAGTTTGGCTACACCAATTACTCGTTTAAGGTGATATTTCGTAGATTTCACTCCCGCTTCCCAAAGCCCACCGAAATTAGGGCTGTGTGGGGGAATGAAATGCCATTCAGTTCCATTTGCTGCAAGGTGTTCTGCTATTGATGGTTGAATGGATGCTAAATGTCGCAACTCTCTGGATGCACCGATAAATGTAGTGCCATTATCGCTCCATAATTTGGCGCAATGACCTCGTCTTGACACAAACCTATATGCGGCCAGAAAAGCTTGTGTGGTCATGTCACTTATCACCTCTAGATGTAGTGCTCGCGTAGACATGCACACGAATAAGCACAAGTAGCCTTTATGTGAGTGCTGACCACGTCCTTTTGTTGTCCTGATGCTTATCGGTCCGGCATAATCGACGCCGCTGTGCAAAAATGGTCGCGCGGGAGAACATCGAATGCTTGGTAGAGAACCCATTAATTGACTTCTTACGCTTGCTCTCTGTTTGGCACAAATTACACATTGTCGGACATAATTTTTAATCATGTTCCTGGCACCGATAATCCAGTAGGCGCTCCTCAGATAATTTGTCATTAGTGAGGGGCCTCCGTGCAGAGTTTTAAAGTGTGCATCTGCTACGATAAGGTAAGTCAGGTGACTAGTACTAGGCAGAGTATTGGATGTTTTATCTGTTCATCCAACTGCGCTTTTTCAATTCTGCCTTTAACTCTCATGATGCCATTGTTGTCTATACAAGGACAGAGAGATCTTAGTTTACTTGATTTTAATTGTATATAGCCATCTTCTTTTAACTGTTTGTATTCTATTGCAAATATATCTCTTTGTACTTTTCTTACACAACATTCTAGCGCTGATTCAATTTCAATTCTTTGTAAATAATTTGGTTTAATTGTACTAGTTTTAAGAAATCGACGAATATAGGCAACTACTCGAATTAATTTTGACAGCGAAGAAAATCTTTCAAATATAGAATAATCGGGTTCTTCTGGAATAGTTACTAAATGTATTTTTGTACAGGCTTTTAAATCGATATTTAAATCCTTGGGTCTTCCGTAGCTTATAGTTTTGTTCTTAAGGAATTTTGGTCCAGTAAACCATATTTCATGGCCGATAAATAAACTGGGTAATATTCCCCTTGCGGCACAGTCTGCTGGGTTTTCTTTAGTGGGGACATGAAACCACTGTGGCGCTCCTATTGTGGTCAAAATGGTTGAAGTTCTATTGGCTATAAAGGTTTTCCACCTACTAGGGTGACTGTTCAGCCAACCTAGAACCACCATGGAGTTAGACCATGCTTTGATATTTTCATTTGGGACGTTCAGTACTGCTGCCGTTTCAGACAATAATTGTGCCAACAATACTGCTCCACACAGTTCCAAGCGAGGGATACTTCTGGGACATGACCGTCTCACAGAAGGAGGCCATCGCCTGCCAGGCACTGTCGCTCCCGAGCATGTAGCGGACCACGCTCGGGAGCGAGAGGTCCGCGCTTCCCAGCGCGGACACCAGCTCATGGCGCTGCCGAGACCATCTGGGACACTGCTCCAACGTGTGTTGAGCAGTGTCCTCGGCCGCGCCACAATCGTGGCAGCCCGGCTGTTCCTCCCGCCTCGCGACCCGGTGCAGGTACTCACCGAAGCACCCATGTCCAGTGAGCACCTGCACCATGCGGAAGGTGAGGGGTTTGCGCCTACGGCGCATCCACGCCTCCAGGACCGGGCGCAGCGCATCCGCAACGCGGACTTGTCCTATTTCTCCTTTTATTAAATTCCTCTCCATAATATTCATTATTTCTAATATTTCTTTATTATTACTGTTCCACTTTTGTAATTTGAATCCACCCTTTCCTAACAGTTTTTTAATCTATATATATAAAAGGAGAAGCTGACTGACTGACATATCAACGCAGGGCCTAAACTATAAGGGTTAGAAACTTAAAATTTTGAACAGGGATTCCTTTTATAACGTAGGGGAGCACTAAGAAAGGATTTTTGGAAATTCATTATGAAAGCAAATTTAGTATGAAACTTTGCCGTTTTTGAAGTTATTCGAATGAAATTCAGCATGAAGGTTCTTTACTGATAGGCATGAAACATGAGTAAATTTTTTTTTTCAAAATTCATCCCTTAGGGGGTTAAACGGGGGTGCAAAGTTACTATGAAACTTTGCCGTTTTTGAAGTTATTCGAATGAAATTCAGCATGAAGGTTCTTTATTGAAAGGCATGAAACACGAGTAAAATATTTTTCTCAAGAATCATCCCTCAAGGGCGGTAAAACGGGGATGCAAAGTTAGTATGAAACTTTAAGTTTTTGAAGTTATTCGATTGAAATTCAATATTAAGGTGTTTCATTGACAGTCATGAACCAAATGTAAAATATTTTTTTCTAAACTAATAAGTATAAAAGATTTTGTTTTTACCTAGATTATCGGATTCGAACCTGTCGAAACTCTTCTATCTAGCGGGCCGTGCGCGCACGGATGTGCCGCGGTCTACAAGTGGGCAACCCGAATGCAGAAAATATCTGCTTAAAATTTAAAAGCTCCCCAACAGTCCAGAAAGTCAGTTCGTCATTCGCCCTTTCATTTCAGTGCTGGACCAATTTTCACCATACATAGCTAAGAACACTCCCGACTAATACACCTTTCAAACAAAAAAAAATAAATCTAAATCGGTTCATCCGTACGGGAGCTACGATGACACAGAAAGACTCAGAATCACATAGACACACACACACCCTCTCACACACACATACACATGTCTAACATATAACACCCCGTCCTGTTTTCGTCGGGTGTTAAAAACAGAGGCATAAAATATATATGTATTAGTTTCGATTAGTTCCAATTATTGCTAAGAGATGGCGCCATAAGCCAAATTGAAACGCGCTATGGTTTCTTTTGTAGCTCATAAAGTATTGACCTCAGTGACGACTGATTTGACCTCAGTGCGACGTTTTTCGACGTCGCGAAAGCGTTTGACAAAGTCTGGCACAATGGCTTAATATATAAACTACACCAAATGAAAGTGCCAGACAGTCTCGTTCACATCTTACGAGACTACTTGTCAAACCGCTCCCTTCGCGTCAGAGTCCACGGCACTCTCTAGAGGCCACATCCGATCCGAGCCGGGGTCCACCAGGGCTCGGTGCTCGGTCCTATCCTATACACGTTGTACACCAACGATGTTCCCAAGACTCCCTTCGTGGAGTTAGCCCTCTTCGCCGATGATACGGCGCTTTACACTTCCGAACGAGCCAAATCCAACATATCGGATAGGCTCCAGAGAGCGGCTAACGCTCTAGGCGAATGGTTCGTTGGCGATAGGACGTTGGCGAATCGAGGTGAATCCGGAGAAAAGTGCCGCAGTGTTCTTTTCTCGGGATCCACAAGGTCTTACGAGACCCGATTCCCAACATAGGACCGTGCGCCCCATCTCATTGTTCGGCCGATCCATCCCATGGATCACCAAAGGCCAAATACCTAGGTGTCATCCTAGACTCCAGAATGACGTTTGGACCTCACATCACCGCTGTTAGGAACAAAGCCGCGTTCTACCTAGGCCGGCTCGCTCCGATATTCAGGAATCGTAGAATGTCACTTAGAAATAAGTGTACACTCTACAAAGCCTGCATCCACCCCGTTCTCACCTACGCCAGCGTAGTGTTCGCACACGCTGCGCGCTGCCATCTGGCTAAGCTCCAGATTATCCAAAACCGGTTTGCTCGCAATGCAACCGGCGCCCCTCACTACTTCAGGGTCGCAGATCTCCATCTCGACCTTGAACTCCCTTCCATCATTAGTTTCATGAAGAAAGCGTCTAGGCGCTACTTCGAAACTGCCTCCCAACACCCCAACCCATTGATAGCCCGCGCTGTCAATTACACCCCGCGGATCGACGCCCGGGGGTTCCGGCGCAGATCGCGAAATTCACTCTTTGATCCCGATGATCGCATTACTGTTGCGAACGCCCCCCACCTCTCCCCCTCCAACCCCAACACTCCAGACATACACCGCGCTCGGCGGCTCCGGGCGCGAAGAGTAAGGACTTCTGCGCGATACACCAGGTACCGAGTAGCCCAGGTACCTGGGCGCCTCTCTCCGTAAGGCCCTTCAGGCACGAACCCGCGTGTTCTATTAGTTTCTCCAACGACGTCCTGAGCCGAGGTTCGACCCCTCTCAGGGGCCCTTAGGCTGTCGTATAACTTAGTTTGCTAGGCTGTGGCGCCTCACGCCCGCCTCTTTAGTCCGGTGACGTAGTAACATCCCACTCGGGGCTAACTACATAGTCAGGTCAAAAAAAAAAATGTTCTAATTCGTACTTCGACGTAGCGTAGGTGATGATCACTTTGATTATTATAACAAAAAAATTTTGTTGCAATATTCGGATTAATTATTATTATTTATTATTTTTTTTAGTACAGAGTCGGCAACGCACGAGTAACATCCAACCCTGATGTTGCAAATGTCCATAGACTAGGCTGACGGCTTACCATCAGGCAGACCGTATGCTGGTTTATAAAAATACTTAATGAAAACCGAACAGGCCGTGACATATCTTCATTACTACACAAATAAGGATATTTGATACTTTTACTAACTAATTAACGCCGACTGTACTAAAAAATAAGAAGTAAAATAATAATAAGTAAAACTGCTGAAATTCCAAAATCTACGCGTGCGAAGCCGCGGGCATAAGCTAGTTTGTTCATAAATTTCTACACCTTCAGTTCTATCGCATCCAGTCATCAAATCGTCCATACAGAAACTATTTAACACGATGTCCTTAGCAACAGCATAACTATCGCCTTCGTCATATGCCGTTTGATGTAGCGTTCTGACAGCTTGATATGTAGCTGACGCTGTACCGAAGGTGACTGTGACTAATTCGTAATCTTTAATCTCATCAACAGGATTGTCTCGCCAAAGTATTCTTTGAAACAAGGCATCTTCTTCAGCTATTCTGACTTGGCGATACATTTTAATTATGTCTGCCACAAGTCCGATTGGGTGAGTTCTCCATCTTAAAACAGTATGCCTTAAATCAGTCTGCAATGTTGGACCAACCATCAGCGTATCGTTTAAAGAAATACCTTTTTTGTTTTTCTGAGAAGCATTGAATACTACACGGTCCTGGGTAGTGGTCTTATCATCCCTGATGACCTCATGATGTGGTAAGTACACGGCTTGTTCTCGCATACTATCGGTTTCTTTTATTGGTCTCACATGTCCAAGCTGCAGATATTCCTTGATAACTTCCGTATATTTTTTCTTTAACTCTGTATTTTTTCCCAATCTTCTTTCTAATGCTCTAAATTTAGTTTCAGCGATTTCGCGCGAATATCCTGACCTGCAAGGAGGATCTTCATCTCGAAATGGTAATCTAACTACATACCTGCCGTCTTCGTTCCTTCTTGTTGTTGCTCTATACAATTCTTCACATCTTTGTTCTTCCGGGGTAAGTATTTTGTTTGTACTAATTTGCTCTTCAATTTCCCAAAACTTCCTTAACAACTCATCTTCCTTTATTTGTGCATGCATTACACATATACGGTTTGTACTAGTATTGGAACTTTCATTATTTTCAGAATTAATTGTTCCTGATAATATCCAGCCAAAGATGGTGCTTTGCGCTATCAGATTGCCAGAAGGGCTTTTCGTTACACCTTCATTTATTATGCAGCTGTAAGTATTAGCTCCTAACAGAATATCAATTTTATTGGGCTTGGTGAATTCTGGATCTGCTAGACGCAAACTGTTGAACTCGACCCAATCAAGTGTAGACGTATTGATGGTTTGTTCTGGTAAGTACGACGTTATTTTATTTAAAACATATGCGTTCACCTGTAGTTGAACTCGCTATCTAATCGGGAGTGTAATGTTAGACGCACCATATGCCGGGAAACAGTTGACTTATTAGCCCCTAATACTGATGAACAACTTTTTGCATGTTATCTAGCGAATCGTTTTTATGTATAAGAGACACAAACAGGCTATGGAAAGAAGTCCATTGGTCGTATTTACCTGAAAAAACTGGAATAGAGATTTTCGGGAGTTTCACGAATGCGCTGCTTGAATTAGACTCCCTATCTGTATTATTCACCGATTGTACTGATTCTACCTTCTTTACACAAATTTTATTGAGAGTGGTTTTCATTACACATTTATAAGTTACATAAGTATCTTCAGTTGCGTCGTAAATATTTTCAACGTGCTTTTTCTTTATTTCCTCTATGTCGAAACTCTCATAAAGTTTTGTATTCGTGCCCTTAAATTTTGCCCAATCCCTCTCTAACATTTCCTGTCTGGTTTCTATGTATTCAATTATTAATCTCTCTTTTGGAGATTTTTTAAAATTATTATATCCTTTCTCAGTAACATTTTGTAAATCTTTTAAAACATTAATGATTTTATCCATTTTTGTAAATGTAAATAGAAAAGTATAAACAGTAAAAATAGGCAATTTAATGTATAATTGAATAAGTAACAAAAACTTCGGAAAACCAATTAAAATTAAACTCAAGTAAATAAAAATGTAAACAAACTTATGTATGAAACAAACGTCGTTTAACAAAAAAGAGTTTTTCAATCTAATGTATGATTTCTAAATTGTAAACTACGAAAAATAATTATTACTAAAGTTATTGAACAAACACAATATTTAAAAGTGTAAAATTTTCTAAGTGTTTGACAACCGAGCGGAAATCGGGTATAGATTTCCCGTTCCGTCGTTTTTTAAGAGATTATTCT
Organism: Pyralis farinalis; assembly: GCA_947507595.1. Classification (NCBI taxonomy): domain Eukaryota; kingdom Metazoa; phylum Arthropoda; class Insecta; order Lepidoptera; family Pyralidae; genus Pyralis; species Pyralis farinalis. Next base: position 488,148 of record OX382275.1, read on the forward strand.
AAGTCCTTAACTATCACGAAAATTTTACAAGTCTAAATTTATTTCTCTTAAAATTTTCTAAGTCCAAACGTCTTCATAAAAATTCTATGTTAAAATTGTTCGTATAAATAAAGTTCAAAATATCTTGATATTTTTCTTCTATAGTATATTGACAAAGTTAAAATCTTCATATAAATAGGGTTCAAAATTGCTTGAAATTACTCTGCACTGTCACGTAATAATATATCAATGTAATGAACACGTTTATATCGGTCAAACGGGACGTAACTTTGTAACACGATTTCACGAACACGTATCGGCGTATAAAAACAATCGCCCAGAAAGATCACACTTCGCTGAGCATCTCATAGACAAAGGACATAACTTATCCCCCACTAATACATATCAAATTTTACTAAATATTAGGGAACAATTAGAAATTAATAAACATAAAAATTCTAAAATTACTCTCATGAACAAACAGACTGACGTAAACTATTCCCCACTATTAAATATCTTTTCGCTCACACCATCCACCCCCACCCTCAATTCAATATAAGGGACGGCACTGCGATGGATTTGTCACTTGTAGCATGTTATTCTTACGATTAACGTCTACAACGCCTGATGATGCCTCGTGGAGAGTCGAAATACGTGTCGCAGCGACGACCAGGCCAGTCGTGGCAGCGACGGTGGTGGTGGGGGCATGCGGATTGTGTTCCAGATGGCGGACGACCGCAGCAGCCGAGGCAGAGACTACCGGAGCAGCCATGGCAGCGTCGGCATGTTGCACGCACTAACAGTAGTGGGTGGGTGCCGGCCGACGCTAGGCCGCATGAACTAATTGGTGGCGGAAGCACAAAAAGCAGGTTAGATCAAATTGCATGGAGCATATCTTTTCTTATCTTAACACCGATACTCTCTTTCAGACCAACTCTCTCTCTTCCGTCATTATTACGAATGTGGTCATTATTGAATATAAATATCTAAATATATTTTAACCTTAAGCCTTACAGGTTTCCTTTGTTGGAATTGATTACAGTAACCACATACAGTGACCAATTAAATATGTACAAAAAGTAAAAGGCAATATATCCTCGAATATATTGTTTTATTGTCCTACATTTTCCTAAAATCCTATCAGGACTGAATACAGTTCAACCTTTACACCCTTGTTTCTTATGTTGCAGCAGTACTGGTGAGACTTGCTTGGTTTTGTATACCTTAGTCTACTGTTGTAAATGGCATATTTTGCAAGTACTTATGCAGATGGACTCTTAACCTTGATACAGAATACAGTAATTAATTATTTATCCAAAATGCCCAAAAAGTACAGAATGGATACCACACACAGCTTATACTTGGAGTTGCCATTTAGTTCACTTTTTCTGGAACTATTTAGAGTAGCTGACATCGAGTAGGTTACATACTCGATGGTTGCTGAGAACAAGTTTTGCTCGGTACTCCATACAAAAACGATCAGCTGACATGTAAGACACGCGGCCCTGGGGTTTGAATACTCTATTATGAATAATACAAAAAACTGCTTTGTACTGTAATTTATTAGACTATTCAGCTAATTGCTAATAATCAGTTCTTTAAGGGGGTCATGTGCCAGAAGCGTGCTCGTTCGCGACCCCTGCCAATCAGTCGATTGCAATTCTGGACCAAGAGCGCACCGACGTGCGGATTAGGGCGTCCCCCGTAGGCGACGCGCACCGATCCGCCCCCGTCGGTGCGAATATAGCTGCATGCAGCGGTGGGGGCCGCCACCCACCACGCAGCGCCAATTCCGGCGGAACGAGGGGAGCCGAGTGCCGCATAGGCACGTGGAATGTGAGAGGTGGATTGAATGATAAGACGAATGAACTGATAGACGTAATGAATGATAGACGTTTGGATGCTTTATGTGTGACAGAGACTAAGCGCAAGGGGAGCGACACCGATGATCTGCCCGGTGGTATGATGGCCCTATGGTCTGGGGTAGACCGGGACGATCATTCCAGTGCTGGTGTAGGTATCGTACTCTCCTCTCGCTTAGCCACTGGTGTAAGAGATTACTGTTTGGTAGGGCCTCGACTTCTCTGGGTTCGTATTAAACTGGGCATCACGCGAGTATTTTTGGTTGCAGCATACGCTCCCGTAAGCTCAGCGTGTGCTCAAGAACTGGAGAAGTTTTGGGAGTCTGTGAGGGATGTTCTGGACTTAGCTGAAGGGAATGAAAGAGTGATTATGTGTGGAGATTTGAATGGATGGGTTAGGACCAAGCGATACAGCTATGAAGCTGTTCTTGGTCCGTATGGGGATACGATAGTGAACGAAGCAGGTAAGTCAATACTAGATTTATGTATGGAACGAGGCCTCCTCGTGTCGAATACTTTATTTCATCATAAGGATATTCACACGTATACATGGAGAAGGAATGATCAAAAAAGTGTGATTGATTTGATTTTAATAGATAGACGTCTCCGAAATGTTATAATGGATACAAGAGCCTTTAGAGGCCCCATTCTTGAGACGGATCACTACCTGGTGGTAAGCCGATTTGTGGGCCTTTTTAGGAAGTGGAGGCACTGGCGAGTGCGTATCCCTTTCGGAGACCATGAAAGGATAATGAGCGAAAAATTGCAAGATGAAAGTGTAAGGAGAATGTATGTGCATCTGGTAAGTGAGAGACTTGCAAATGCAAGCCTCTCCGACTCAGATGTGGATGATTGTTGGAAAGTTTTGAAAGAAAGTATGGTGGATAGTGCAAAAGAAGCTTGTGGATGCGCAAAGAGACGTAAAACAGCGAAAGGAGATGCCTGGTGGGATGCGGAGGTTGAATCCTCCGTAGCAAGAAAGAGGAAAGCGTGGCTGGATTACGTATCATCTTTGCCTTTAAATGAAAATATGAGAGAAAAGAAGAAAGAACTGTACCGCCTATGCAAGAATGAAACCAAGGCTTTAGTGAAAGAGAAGCGTGAAAGATAATTTATGAATGAGGAAGAGAGGCTGACGAAAAACTTCGAGGCAAATACCAAACTCTTTTGGAGAGAAGTAAAGAAGTCTCGGAGTGGTTCGTCGGCATCCAGAATGGATTTGCTGCGGTTTTGTGGATCTTGAGAAAGCCTTTGATAGGGTTGTGCGAAAGGAACTGTGGGACATATTGCCGAGATATGGGATTGACGCTTTACTGCTCCGTGCTGTGCAGTCCACTTACAAAGATTGCTCAGCATGTGTGCTGATAGACGGTGGCATGTCACCCTGGTTTGATGTCAAAATTGGTGTCAAACAGGGTTGCATGCTATCTGCTAGGCTGTTTATCCTTTATCTCGATAGTTGTCTGCAGAGAATAAGGTCAAGGAATGTGGGATTGCGCATGGGTGACCAAGTGGTGAACTGTCTGCTGTATGCAGACGATGCCGTGCTATTAGCAGATACACCATCTAAACTGCAAACACTGGTCACAACGATGAAAGACGAATGTATGGAGAAAAGCTTACTACTGAATGCGAAGAAAACAAAGATAATGGTATTTGAAAGAGAAGAATCCAGAACTAATGTAAGGATTACGATTGATGATGAAGTGTTGGAACAAGTGGATGAGTTTGTATATCTTGGATGCGCTTTCAGCAGGGATGGAAGGTACACCGCAGATGTGGAAAGACGAGTGAGTGCTGGGAATATTGTAAATGGAGCGTTGGGAAAACTTCTTGGCAGTAAAATCCTGAGCCAGAAGGCACAACTCGCTATACACAATGCAGTGTTGGTCCCACTTAACTTATGGAAGCGAGAGTTGGGTATGGCAGAAAGAGCATGAAAGTAGAATAAACGCGGTTGAAATGCGAGCGCTGCGCAAAATTTGTGGCGTAAGGCTTGTAGACCGTATTCGCAATGATGATGTTAGAAACAGAGTTGGTCTGAAAGAGAGCGTCGGTGTTAAAATAAGAAGAGGCATGCTCCGATGGTTCGGGCATGTAGAAAGAATGCAAGATGAAAGAATGACGAAGCAGATATACAATGCAAAAGTGGAAGGATGTAGGAGCCGGGGAAGGCCAAGACTTACCTATCATGACCAAATTGGTCATGTCTATCAGAAGGTGATGTCAGGAGCCCTAGAAACCGGCGTGCGTGCATGAGAAGAGCAATGAATGTTAAAGAAGCGAGTGAGATATGTAAGGATCGAGTCACGTGGCGCTCGGTTCTCTCTGCCTACCCCGCAAGGGATTTGGCGTGAAGTTGTAGATGAGTTCTTTTCATTAAGTGATTGATCGTACACTGAGGCTGGTGTCAGCCCACTGAATCGCTGCATCAGCAGTGTTCGAGATGATGCATTGAACGTGCTCCCAGGGGAAGAGATGGAAGAATCAGGAAGCCACAATATGAGGGTTGTCTCACAAGAAGATGATAACAAGGCTTTGCTTAATTCTAATGAGGGTTAGTACAATTTGATCGAGATGAAAGAGTATTAAAGTACAATATGATGCGACATTCTAAACTAACAGAGTCAGTTGCATGTTACTCATTGCTCAAAATTAAACATAGATTGGCTATTGGCGATGTCGCAATGTCCCGTTTTTTAATCGCAAATTAGTCGAGCTGTGTTGCAGCGCAAAAACTCGGAGAAGGGTTGTTCAATTTGTTCACACTATCGATGCGCCGCTGCTGGGCAGTCGAGCGGGTCGCTCGTCTGCGTCGCCGCCTCGGAACGACCGCTACCACCGCGATGATGGCCGTTGTTACTAGTCCATACGATACAACATACTTGTGTATGTATTCGAGGTGGGCATCACCTCGAACATTATGTAAATAGATATTGATGGTAGTTCACATTAATAAGTAGAATCATCTTTCTTTGGACATTCCCATCGTGGTGTCCCTGTGTGTGTTTTTACTATTTCTCGTCATGTCTGAAAATAAATATTCAATTTTAAAATGTTACGCTTACATGCTGGTACAACAATTTCATATTATGTTCAATTCTGTTGTCTGACTGTAGAACCATAAGCAGGGCAACTTATATATTTGCTCAATACGGGGGAACTAGGTATTTCTCCAGGCATTGTTAGCGTGAATTTGGCTTCCAACTCATCTGTTAATCATTTGCATTGGTGAGTCTGTTTTGGCGACTTAGCTTCCGTAAGCTACATTTTTTTGTGGTTTTGTCATAGTAACAGCATAAATTATACTCACGCGGCCCTGCAACAATAAAAAACTGTAAAGTAAAACTGACTATCGCATTATAACCTTTTTATAGCGGACCATTTTACTTTTCGCTGTTTTTGATTCACAATAATATCGTAATGGTGTTTGGTACATCCTGAAATTATTATACTTACATTGTTTTTGATATATTCCGAAATTGACACTTAAAATTTCACAAAATTAAATAAAATCCTTAGATCAACCTTGCCAACAGCCCTCAAAGTAGTAGCTTTTGCTTTTGACATTAGATATCGAAGCTGTAGGTAGAGGCTGTAAGGCGAACGCGAGGCTGTTTGCTTTGTAGAATTCCAATTTCATACAAGAAACGTCAAATCCGTGATACCATGTCACGCCGTACGCAGCCGTGCGGCGCTAGTGTTGGACAGCCATGAAAAGCGACACAAAGGAATTTCAATTTTGTGTTCCCGGCTGTAACAACCAATGTTTTCGAGGATCTAAGGATGTTTACCCTTATAGAATTGCACTATAAGCTCCTGAGGAGTTTTTGTATTAGCAGAGGTGGCATCGCGCGAGTGATAATGTGTTGCAAGCGTTTATAGGCTTCGGTAACCGCTTTACATCAGGTGGGCCGTATGCTTGTACACCTCTCGACGTTGTATAAAATAACATGCAGACTGTTGATATTGATATATTAAACGAGCGGTGTGCTCTGGTATACGTGAAGTGTAGAGTGATCAGTGTACTTAATAATAGTACGTTTTGTTCGTGAGGAAGTGTATCTGTCACCACTACATCTTGTATACAGGGTCTCTTCTATCGTGGGCTATTCGAATCTACGCATGTTCCGCGACTTTACATGGTTTTCGAGTTATGAACTTTTGAAAATCTTCGATCCAAGCAACTTAAAAATTTAAAAAAAAAGTAGATAACTTTTTGAGATATTTTTTTTGCAACTGAATCTTCACTGAATTTTTATGCATAAAATAATCAGTTTCTTAACTTTGATGAAAGTTATAAAAATGTTGGTTTAAAGTGAAAAAAATACGTTCGGTGAATTATGACCTAAATCAACTTTAAATTAAAAATCTAAGCAGGTGACTTCACGGTTCCTAATTAGGCCTCAAGACTCTTCTCAAGCTTTCATAAACATTTAAAAAAAATAGTACTTAATAGGACTACTTTGGCTAAAAATGGCTTTCAAAGACAGCGTGGTGTAAAATTCTTAAAATTAGTCTTGTAATTAGATTACACATTTTTTTTCCGATTTTATCATTCCTAAGGTAATTAACATTAGAAATGATAAATCCCAAAAAAAAATTTGTTAACTTACCAAAAATGACTGAAGGGAAGTTAAGTTTTAAACATTTCTTATTTATTTTAGTTTATTTGAATTCATTTTGCACGATCTGTTCTTGAGGATCATGGGTTGTAAAGCTCTTTTACCTGCTTTAACAATGGGCTGAGAGGATAAGAGACTGAATTATTGCTATCTTTCTCGCTCTCGGTGGTGAGAGGGGCAGCGAACAACCGAAGCCAATACAAAACAAGTCACCTCAGTCGCGCTGACTTTGTGTTTACTGCTACGGGTGTCGCCATTTTGTCTTTACCACACTCGCTTTGCCCACGGACCCCATGCCTACTTGTTTGACTACTTTGCTCGTTTATTGGACTGTGTTTTGCATTCTGCCTTTGTGAGTTCTACCGATTGTACAACGGGTTGTGTTCCGAAGAATCGTTCGAAATGATGCCGACAGCTACCTTTTATAACCGCACCACTCACCGACGGCGGGGAGTTCACCCTCACACGCTGGAACCGCAATGGTCGCGTACTGTGCGGTTCCAGAGAAGTTATTTTCCGAGTAGGTACTCTCAAGCTGTGGAATGAGCTCCCAGCCGAGGTTTTCCCAAGGGACTACATCATCAAATTGTTCAAGAAATGCGTGAACGGATTTTTAGAGGGTCGGCAACGTATGAGTGACACCCCTGGTGTTGCAAATGTTCGTAGGCTACGGTGACTGTTTACCATCAAGCAGGCCGTATGCTTGCCACCTTAGTGGTATAAAAAAGTTGTCGTGAGGTATTTGTGTGATTTAGTTTTAAATTGCTTACTATATATATATATATATATATATATATATATATGTTGCCACCCCCTAAAAACAAAAGCAGTTCCTTTAAAAAAATAATATTATTCCCACACATGAATAATATTATTTTTTTAAAGGAACTGCTTTTGTTTTTAGGGGGTGGCAACGTTGAAGTGAGTCTGTAAGTTGTGCGCTACAGAAGATGTGTGCTACGAGTTAATGTTTATTTCTTTATTAAAGATTATCTGGTTTATTTTTGCCATGCAGTATTTTTCTCCATCCCACAACTTTTTGGGGGCTCGTCCGGGATGGAGAGATAGACAGATTTAGTTACAAATAACATTCGGATTGGAATACGGACATTGATTTGACGAGCTCGGTGGCGCAGTGGTGAAACGCGTTGTTACGCTACTTTGACACCAACGCTCGTGGGTTCGATCCCCACACAGTACAAACATTTGTGTGCATGAACATGTCTGTTTGTATTGGTAAAAAAAAAAAATTACGTATGTTTATCAGTTAAATACGGGATCGTCAGCCGAAGGTCCCAAAAAAAATGATTTTATTAATTTAATTTATTACAAAATAAAATTACAATTTAAGTATACTAAACTAAATAGGTATTGCTTCAGTTCGATGGTAGAACAAAATGGCCGATGAAAGTCCGTTTTACGTATAATGCAACCTCGGTCGCGGACGTCACGCCGGTCACGTTGCGCTGACGGTGCGGCTCGTGTTGAATCGAAACTGGGTCATCGTCGCTGCTTCTATGTTGCAATTGATGTTCGATATATGTATGCAGCGCGTATGTAATTCCTCCCCCTTTAGATCAGCAACTATTTTCCAATATTGTGGGAAAATATTGCTGGTTGACTTGGATTCCGGGATGGTCTTGCGTAGGTATGGTTTTCATGGTCCTCATCCGGCTGTAGACTGGACGTCGATTTGTAGTCTTTTTCTTTCTTGCAGCAGTGTTTCCAAAGTCCATAGCGTCGATTCAATGTGATGCCCAAAAGTACAATTGTACCCATCGATAGCATGGCATAGAATGGCACTGTTGTGTGGTAAAGTGAGCCAGATGTCGCCTCGAGTTGAAGTGGGGTTTGTATCTGCATTTTCTCTTGAATTTTATGAAGTGTCTTCAGGTCGACGGTGTCTAGATTGAACTGGGGTGATTTCAAATGGGTTTCAGGGTAATTGATCTTGGTTATCTTCAATGGCTGTCCCTGTACTACATCATCGGAGTTTGTTAGGATGAGTTCAGGTGTTTTCATAGAGCAGTGTATTGGTATTGTTGCTAAAAAGCTTCCATTTAGTATGTTGTAAGTTTCAGTTCCACAAATGAGGTGAACTTTCGTTGGTTTGGGAAACATTATAACATAGCTGCGATCGTCGAGTTGCTCCATGGCCTCTCTGGTTAAGTTGACGTTTGAAAAAGTGCAGGACGGGCTGAAAGACTGGTGTAAAACGACTTCTTGTATGCAATTGGGCTGGGTATCGAATCTGCGGTGCGGAGTCTCTTCACAGAGATGTTGGCCTTCGAACTTCGGGCATTCAGCCTCTATGTACACGAAATTTTCCGTATTGGTTGCTATAAGTGGAAAGGGAGGTATGAGGACTTGATGGAATTTATTTGGAGCCAGAGACAATTTGTAAAGGTCATAAGTACTATCCGAAACTACAGGGAACTTAAAAACTATAACTATTTGTTTCCGAATATAATAAGAACCTGACTTAATAATATTATAGTAATTTCTTAACTCTAGATCCATCACCTTATCCTTACCATATACTAACTTTAATTTATCTAACATTTTCCCGAGCACTTGCGTAGTTATCATAGAATGATGGGTAGTTGTAGTTCGCGTTAAAGCTAAAATATTTTCTATTCTCTTAAGTTCGTCTAATAGATCATCTGCGTTTTCCGAGATGATTGCAAGCAATTGAGCAAACTTAGCGTATTTAATAAGATTACTATCTCCATATGCATTTGAATCTAATAATAGTTTTAAGGTAGTATTAATTTTCTTTTCATTATCGACAATTTGACTGATTATGCTGTTATGTTCAGACATCCATTCTTTATTCAAACTAGCGCGATTATTAAATTCCGTAGTTATCTTATTCTGGTTATGTTCTAATATTTTAAGGGCATCGTTATATCTCACAGCATCCTGATGGTCTAAATTACCGGTTATGCTTTTAATTATATACCCTAAACCATCTAACAAGGCTCTCTTTGTCCTAGTGGGCTCAAGGCTTTTTAAATGATCTAATATCTTATTCGCATTGTTAGTTAAGTGGTTTATTTGAAGTTCGTACAGTAAAAACGTGTCGTTCGGTAAACTTCTCTCAAAGTCTTGTAACTGCGTTCTGAGTCTAAAGATTTCGAGTTCTATTTTGTCAAGTTCTATATACTGTAGAAAAGTATGGTAGTGAGTCGTTATTCGTGTCGGTCCTATTTTAAAAGGCAGAAGTCCGGGTCCATCATTAAGGCTGTCAAGTTTTATCTCCTCGGCTCGTACTAGGTATGTTGTCAACAGCAGTAGTGTCCTGTAACAATTTTTTATTTTTAGGGGTACGTTTCAGACGTGATTTTGCTACTGGACCGCGTTTTTTAGACGTGTAGATGTGGATGGGTAAGTCAGCGAGCACCTTGTCCTGAGTATAACGAGGAGCTACCTTTTGTCGACTGGCAACCGGGTTTTTGATGAAAACTTCCTGTTGCGGTTCATATTCCGCTTCAGGTTCCCTAGATTTATTACGGTTATTGATAATGGAAATTCGATTTTCTAATGAGGAGTCATTAATAATATCATACACAGCTTTCATTTGCTCACGGTGGTTCTGAACATATTGTTGTAATAGTCGCTCTGTTAAATTAAAGTCTGTGGGATCACGAGGGTCAAAGTGTCCTTTTAATATGTCATAAGGTCTACATTTGGTAAAACTATGTATTGAGCTATTGTATGCAATGAGTGCATAAGGCATTAGATTTACTATAGGTTCATCTTTTTGTTTTAGCTTAAGTACACGTAAATGTTCCAGTAATGTTGAGTGAAACCTCTCAATGTTACCGTTGTCGTTGGGCGAGTGTGGTAAGGTTCTATGGTGTGATATTTTGTGAAATTTCAGAAATTCAGCAAACAACTGGTTTGTAAACTCAGTTCCGTTGTCGGTCACTATAGTCAAAGGAAAGCCATGGTGAGTACAGTACATTAGAAGGGCTTGGAGTACACTTATAGCAGTGCCATCTCTTAAGTAATAAGCCTGCCCGTACTTAGAGAAAACATCGATAAATGTAATGTACTTGTCATTCTGTACGCTGAATAAGTCAGCATGTACTATTTCTAATGGTTTGGTTGCTGGTGGGACGATGTTAAACTGTTGCTTTATAGGATTCCTATCATATTTGCTCTGACCGCATATACTACATTCGTTTATATGTTTAGTAATGTGGTCTTTCATTTTTGGCCAATAGTACCTACGGGACAGTGCTAGATAACATTCGTTGATTCCCCTGTGGTTGGTTTTTCCATCATGATACTGTTGGATTATATCTTGTTGTCTCATGTATTCTTTGATGTTTTCTAGTTCCGTTTTGCATAATACAAGGTTCATTGAGGAACTTTTGAATTTTTCCTGAATGATAGGAATTATTTTATACATGGCCAAGGGTGGATTGATCAACAACGCAGTTTTTACCTTAGGGTTTATGTATTCTTTGATGGCATTTACTACGTCTTGTTCTAAGTTATCTTCAGTCACTTGTACTGTCACTCGTGTATGGGTCTCAAAGGGTTTACTTACAGCAGGTCGTCTTTTGATGTCACTTACTACAGTCATGCACAATTGTCTGTGGAATTTATTTATGGGTTCATCTATTATGGGAACTTCTAAAATAGGATGCTCTTGGCCGGTATGGGCTGTATCTGTATCAGAATTGTTAATAGGCATTTGATTTTCGGATGGGTTGGCAATTATGGAACTAACTTCTTCGTTGTGGATTTCTATTCTAGACAGGGCGTCTGCGTTTGTGTTGTTCTTACCCTTTTTATATACCACTGTAAAGTCGTATTCACTTAATTTTAGTCTCCATCTCGTTAATCTAGAGTTCGGCTCTTTAAGACTCATTATCCATTGGAGTGGCTTATGATCAGTTAAGATTTTAAACTTACGTCCAAATAGATATGGCCTAAAATATTTCGTCGCCCAGACTATTGCTAAGAGTTCTTTCTCAATCGTACTGTAATTAACTTCGCTCTCATTGAGAGTGCGCGAGGCGTACGATATTGGCTTGTCGGACCCTACCGGTCCCTGAGAAAGAATAGCCCCAATTGCGAAATTCGAGGCATCAGTAGTTAATAGGAACTCTTTTGTAAAGTCCGGGTACTGTAATATAGGGTCGTTAGTCAGTAATTTTTTGCATTTCTCGAAACAGTTGATATAGTCATTGTCTAGGGTGATTTTTCTGCCTTTCTTTAAACACTGTGTTAGAGGTTTAGTTGTTTTAGCAAAGTCGGGGATGAATTTACGGTAATACCCTAATAGGCCTAAAAACTGCTTAATCTCTTTAGGAGATTTTGGCAGAGGGTATTTCTCTATAGAGGAAATTTTATCAGGATTAGGTTTAACTCCATTGCGAGTAATAATATGACCGAGATAAGCCGTTTCAAGCTTTAGAAATTCTGATTTGTCCATCTGGATCTTGAAGTTGGACTCGCGAAGTCTATCAAAAACTTTTTCGAGATTGTTCATGTGCTCTTGAAGAGAGGTACTGAACACGATTATGTCGTCCAAATAGACTAGACATATCTCATTTTGTAAGCCTTTAAGAACATTATCCATGACGCGTTGGAATGTCGATGGTGAATTTTTTAAGCCCATGGGCATTCTCAGAAATTCGAAATGCCCATGTTCCACGTTGAAAGCAGTTTTCTGAATGTCTCCATGGTCCATTTCAACCTGGTAAAAGCCACTGGCAAGGTCAAGGGTTGTAAAATATTGACACTTCCCTAATTTGTCTAAAACGTCACTAATGTTAGGGATAGGGTATTTGTCGTCTATTGTCTTTTCGTTTAATTTCCGAAAGTCAATAACTATACGCCATTTTTGCTTGCCTGAAGCATCAACCTTCTTGGGTACCACCCAAATTGGCGAGCTCCATGCGGACTCCGAGGGTCGTATAATGCCCTGTGCGAGCATCTTTTCTATCTGTTCTTTAACCTCTTGTCTGTGCACGAACGGATACCTATAGCTCTTTGTATGAACTGGTATCTCGTCGGTGGTGTTGATTCGATGCTTTACTTTATTAGTGAAAGTTAAAGGTTCATTTTCAACATAAAATATGTCTGCATAGCGAGAACAGAGTAAGGTTAAGTTTGATCTTTCCTCATCATTCAAGTGATCAGTGCGCAGTCGTGATATTACATCTTGCGCGCGTGATGACAGTATTTCACTATTGAAACACTCGATATTGGATACTTCAGCATTAATAGAATGGTCTAGAGAAAGTATTATATCATTGTCGGTTACATTTAAGATCTCTACATAGGCTCGATTATTAACTACGGTTGTGAGACATTCGGAAATTATACAATTACAAGTTATTTGTTCAGGAATATAAACTTCACCATCAGATGCGTTAATTGGAAGCCTCAGCATTTTGGAACTTTTTGCTGGGATGACGTCTTCGTATAAATTGACGTTTCGGGAATTGTACATTTTTATTTCGTTAATCATACATTTTGTAGTCAAAGTTTTGTCCTTTAGGTCGATTTTAGCCTCCCATTTATCTAGTAAATCGAGACCAATGAGTCCGTCAAAGTAGTCGTGGAAGTCATAGACGAAAAGTCGTATGTCCTCTGTATCGTTAAATTCATCAAAGCAAGGTACCGTAATGGAGTAATTATTTCTACTAGTGGCGTGGACGTTTGTGACCTCGAAGGGGTCATAGGTAAGTGGGATGTTAGAAAAATAATTCTGTACTGCTTTCGGGCTGATAAATGATTGGTTTGCGCCCGTATCAATCAAGAGCTTAAGTGGAGGCTGTCTTATTTGGATGTATGGTAGCTGCCTCTGAGTTTGTAGATTTATTTCTATTTTGGTCTTTTTGATATCTGACTGAGGTAAAAATTTTGGCTATTATCTTTCGGTTGGTAATCGTCCGTGTCGTCAGTGCTTGGGTTATTCGGTACGTCATTGTAATAAGTGGGTGATTCAGTATGACAATCATAAAATGAATAATTACCATGTGCACAATCTAACTCCTCGCTGCTTTGTGGGGCATAATAGCATGCATTGTCTATTTCGTACTCATAGTCGTACTGGTCTGAGTCGTAAAAGTTATTATAACATTCGTTAAGGTTCATCTCACGCGATTTAAAGTAGTTGGTCGGTGGCGGATTCCCGTGAATTCGCCAATCACGGCCATGAATCCCTCCTGAGGGTGGTAACACTCTCGGCGTGAAATGTTGTACACCGCTCATAGGCTTAGGAGCAAAAGATGGGCCGGGCTGATTCCTAGGTGGAAGGCGGAACGTGTTACTTTGCGCGTTATAGTTAGGGGGCCTAGCACTAAACATTTGTTGTGTACGCGTCGGCATTGTACGTACCTGGGGCTGGTGCGGAACTTGCAGAGGGCTAGGTCTAAACTCCCGTTGTGGCAGCGGCGCGTACCTAAATGGCTGCGGCGCTGGTGGCAAGGGCCTCTGTATAGCTGGTGCCGGCCAGAATGGAGATGGCGGTTGAGAATGTAAAGGTTTTTGAGTATGTACAGGTATTAACTGAGTATTTTTAGGCACTGCGTGCGATTTAGATACGTCATTACGTTGTTGCAGATACATAATGTTCATTTCTTCCTGTACAAATTCCAAAGCCTTTTCCATAGTGGTTGGTCGCATGCATCTAATTCTAGAGCCTAGGGGTTCGTGCAAACCACGTACGAATGCTTGTTTAACAAGGTTACGGTAAAGAGTACGCTTTGCCTCTATGGTGGTCGCTATAGTTTCGTGAAGACTTACATAAGTCATAATCGTACTGAACAATGTTTGACAGTGATCGTAAAATTCCTGTGGAGTTCTCTGTCCTTGAGTGGCCAAGGAGAGGTCATTATAGAGAGCAGTTTCGTCTCTCTGGTCAGCAAAATTATTGATCAACGCATTACGAATATCTAACCAATTATCAGGTATACCGTTAGAGTTAATTATGCTAGCGGCCGGTCCCGTGATTTTATTTAATATTCCATTTAACAAACATAGATTTGATAATTCGCTACCGGGCTCAGTACTCATATACGAACATACTATCTGATCACATATTTTAATAAATCTAGTGAGTACGTTAGGATTGCCGTCAAAGTCAGGCACTGGGCGTAAGGCCTTAAAAATGGTGTCGGGGTCATGTGGCATTTTGGTATCAAATAATATATTTAAATCGATATCAGTTATCTCTAAATTCCTACGACTATCTATTCTTTTTTGCCTGCGAGACTGCCTTAGCGCAGACTCGCTTGACCCTGGCTTGCTAGGGCGGAAAATGGTTAAGGATAAAAAAGGACTACACTAAGGATACAAGGAAAGCAACACAAGAAAAATCTGTGCAACTCACAATTTCATATCTCCGCTGGGTGTATCGAGGTTCGGATACCGTGGTCCCCTGGTGGCTGCGACACTCGTAGGTTCAGGATACTCGTACCGAAGCTAGATAGCTCCCGGGCTATTCGCGATTCTTGAATTCGATTTTGGAAAACTACTCGCAATTATCCCGCAAGTATCCTACCGACTGCGCCAAATACGGGATCGTCAGCCGAAGGTCCCAAAAAAAATGATTTTATTAATTTAATTTATTACAAAATAAAATTACAATTTAAGTATACTAAACTAAATAGGTATTGCTTCAGTTCGATGGTAGAACAAAATGGCCGATGAAAGTCCGTTTTACGTATAATGCAACCTCGGTCGCGGACGTCACGCCGGTCACGTTGCGCTGACGGTGCGGCTCGTGTTGAATCGAAACTGGGTCATCGTCGCTGCTTCTATGTTGCAATTGATGTTCGATATATGTATGCAGCGCGTATGTAATTAGTTGTCTAGTACCCATAACACAAGCTTCGGTTACTTTGGGGCTAGATGGCGCTGTGTAATTTGTCCGACAATATTTATTTATTTATTATTTATTGATGTGAAAAACAAATTGGTACGAAAAACATTAAAATAGACTTTACTTTACTTTAGTTGTATTTTATTCATTCAGTGCACATAAATTATAAAAACGAATATAAGAAGTAAAATAAATACCTAATTTGATATTTCATAAAATGACATGGAGCGATAAAAATAATGGATGTTCTGTGCACACTTAGTACGACGACCATGGGGTAATGAACGAAATTGAGCACACTTGTAAATGATTGACTGATTACTATGATGATTACTGAAGATTCCTTTTATTATTTAAATGCTTAAAGATATTTAAGATTGAAGACTTTTAAGACTAATTAAAGACTAAAAAGACTAGTTATGTCGAAGACTCGGCATATAAAGAAGAAAGAAGACACAATGGTTGAAGAAAAGACTGATGAACTGCCTCAAGACTTACAAGGTCCATCAAATGACTTCGACAGACCAAAAGTGTCGTTCCACGATGTTGAAAAATCCATGACGCCTTCCACCGGAGATGACACCTGCCCAACTGGAACATGGTTATCAGAGTTTGAAGATGCATCAGAGATTATGAGATGGACTGACATTGAAGAGTTGATATATGAGGTTATTACAAGGGACTGCTAAGCTATTTTTACGTTCTTTAGGTAGCGTGAAGAGTTGGTCTAATTTAAGGAAAGAATTATTAGAGGAATTTGGACCACGCCTAAATAGTGCCGCCATACATAAGAAACTTAGCTCACGCAAGATGAAAAATGCCGAAACGCATCAGCAGTATTTTCTGCATATGAAAGAATTGGCGTTACGTGGTAACATAGAAGACTCCGCTAGGGCATCCAGTAACGGAAGGTTTTCAATTCCGGAGCTGGTTTACCATATTGGCCTCTCATCTCCGGAATTCCGGAACTGGTAAAAAAAAACAAAAATCTTTCTAGTACGTTTTAATCATTTTTAACACCAGTCTTGACTCTAGATATAACAATTTTTAGATTTTGGCGAGTCTAGCTAGACCTTTTAAACAATCAGCAAATTGAAAATCTTAAAGAAAATAAACACAAGAAACATCAGACTTTCGAATAAAAATACTTTAAAATTTTAATATAACAAATATTAAAACAACAGTCTTTAACTCTCTTGACATTACCTTATATATTATTAAAATTAAACAAGTTATACTTCTTAAAAACAAATCAACTTAAGTAATTTGAGCTCAATAGCAAATATTTATAAAATAAAATAATCATTAGAATCACTTTTAACATTATTAAGTACCTAGTTAAATTAAAATCAAAATAGTAAAACGAGCATTTAACTAATGTACGTATTAAATTAATAGGAACATTAAAATCTCAAATGAGATGAAATCAAACCAGTTTCATAAGAGCTAATTAGGCAAAGTCAAGGAAACATTAAGCTCTTGCAATGAGATCTTACTATCAAAAAAGGTTCTCTACTCTACGTGTTGCGCTGTTCTTGATAATGCGTTCTCGAGTATCAATGAGTCTAACATTTTGTCAGAAAGTGAGCTCCGTATTCGGTTACAAAAGTAACCAGCGCTCGAAAATACCATTTCACTCTCGACACTCGTAGGAAGCACGATGCTTAAATAATTATAAGCTTGTGTCAGATATACACCTCGCTCTCCGCCATTATCATACTCGTACATTGCTTTTTCAAATCGGACAAATCCAGAAAGGTCAAAATTGGCAGTCGAATGTTTACGGGACTCCTGCAGGCGTTTATGTAGCTCTCTATCAAGCTGTTCTTGCAGTGTTAAATCGTCAACTGCGTCGTCAACATTAGAAGACGAAGAGTTATTTTGATTTTCTTCGCGCTCACTTGAAGAGGGGTTGTATTTAAGCTGTTGTAGCAGAGTAACAATAATCTCGGAAATATCGTCGCTTTTGGGTTTGATAAAAGTGTCATCATCTGCTTGTTTGAAGAAATCTTCGGTGACTACCGTATCTCCGATTTTTTCCGATTGTCGGCCACGGCGCCAGCGGAGCGCGCGGCGGGTTTCTCTTAGTCTCGAAGCATAACTCGCAACTTCCAACTTTGTGTTCGATTTCTTTGTCTATACCGGGCCACCAAAATTTTGCACGAGCTAACGACTTGGTCTTATTGACACCGAAATGCGCCGAATGTAATTCATCTAAAATCCTTTCTCTGAGCGACAATGGTATTACAACTTTGTGGCCTCGCATGATGCAACCAGATTCACAAGTTAATTCTAACCTACAATTAAAATACGGTGTTAACACAGAATTCGTAATTTTCTTTGGCCAGCCCTTATTTATTAGATTAATAACCTTATTTAAAATTTGATCCTTATTAGTTTCGTTGCGAATGTCGTTAATAGAAAGCGGTAATTGTTTGTTATCCTAAATAAATAAATAAAAATAAAATAATTCCTTATGTACTGACAAGAAATTTATATAAGTGTCTAATTCCGCTTTTCGGTAGCGTTCCTCAACACCGTCGCCGCCGCGGCCGGTGTCGCAGGCCTCGTGCGGCGATGACGCACACGATCGAGACAAATAATCGGCCGTATTCTCAGCGCTTTTCACATATTGAATGTCATAATTATAGGCTGACAAGAATAACGCGTATCTTTGTAATCTATTGGCCGTCATCAAAAATCGATAGTAATGGCTTGTGATCAGTCAATCAAGTCAAGATCAATAAAAACGGTTCAGATCGGCTATATAAATATTGATGGAACTTTTTGTCCCAAAAACAAGCAGTTGCCTCTTTATGAATTTGGGAGTAAACTCGCTCGCTCTTATTCAACGAACGGGAGGCATAACACAATACTTTCTCTGTACCGTCCGACTGCACCTGCGATAAAATCGATCCCAGTCCTGAGGGTCCCGCATCTACTGTTACAATGATTTTATAATTCGGGTTATAATGGGCTAAAACTCTATCCGACTCTAATTCCGCTTTTACTTTTTCGAACGAATGCTGATGTTCATCCAACCACTTCCATCTAACACCATCTTTCAACAGTGAATGTAGCGGACTCAACACGCTGGACACATTTGGTACAAATGTTCTGTAATAATTTACTAAACCCAGAAAGGACTTTAATTCTGTTACGTTACTGGGCGCTTTAGCGTTTCTAATAGCGACTACTTTATTTGGTGACGTACGCAACCCATTTTTATCTATAATATAGCCCAGGTATTCCACGGACTTCTCAAAGAATTTGCATTTATCTTTTTGAAGTGTTAATCCGGCCTCCTGAAGTCTAGCTAGAACTAAATTCAATCGACTTAAAAGCAAAGCTTTATTGGGAGCTGTCCGAGCTGTTATTAATATGTCTTCTAAATAAATACAGACTCCATCTATATCGTTTAGTACCTTTCCATAGTCTTTTGAAAAATGGCCGGGGCGGACGCCAAACCTAACACAAGACGAGTAAATTTAAATAAGCCTTTATGAGTGTTGATGCATGTGAGATTCTGTGATACTGGACTCAATGGTAATTGCCAGTATGCCATAGACAAATCAAGTTTAGTAAATTCTTCCCCTCCATGTAGCTTTGCAAAGAGTTCCTGAATTTTCGGAAAGGGATATCGATCTACCACTAACACCTTATTTAATATACAGAAAAATCACCACAAATTCGCGCGGAACCATCCGGTTTTAGTACCGGTAAAATAGGAGTAGCAAATTCAGAATGACTTACTGGTTCCAGTATGCCTAAATTTACCAACTTCTCTAAGGTCTCATCTACTTTTGGTTTCAACGCAAAAGGCAAAGGTCTCGGTTTGAAATAAATCGGTTTAGTATCGGGCTTTAAAAACAATTCCACCTCAAATTTATTAAACTTGCCAAGCGCGTGTGTAAAAACATCTTTATATTTATTTTTTAAAATGAACACGTCTCGACTGACCGCTTTATCTAAATGGTGTAAATTACACAATGTCAAACGAAATTTCTTCATAAAATCTCTGCCTAGAATAGGCATAGGAGACGAACGACCCGTATACTTTATGACGTTGAAATCAATATTGTGAGTCATATTATTATGTGTGATGGGTAAAGTCACCACTCCCGACGGCACGATAATTGTACCATCATATGACCGTAAATTATTTTTTTTAGGTAATAAAATTTTGTCCTTGAAATGTGTACTATAAAAATATTCCGACATAGCCGATACCGAACTACCGCTATCAACCTCACAGCTGATCAAAGCACGATCCACACGCACCGCCTCCGTTAAACGATCGTCACCTCTATTGTGCATATTAAATACAAACAAATTACCTTCTAACTCGCAGGACGATGACTCGGACGTCAAAAAATTATTTCGCTTAGTAAAAACCTTCTTAGGACACATTTTAGCCAAATGACCCGTCTCCTTACACTTTTTGCATTTATAATTAACGAATCTACATTTAACTTTCGTGTGATTAGAATAGCCGCACACTTCACATCGTTGTTTGCTACCGCCGCTGCCGGCGGATGCCAAGCGCGATACCGCGAACGACGCCTCCTCGGGAGCGTTACCGCTGCCTTGCTTAGCGGCCATCCGTGCACATCTTACTGATTGAGCCAACTCCAACGCCTTATTGATAGTCAACTTCGATTCGTCCTCTGCAAATAATCGCTCCCGCTCCTTTTTATTTTCGAGTCCCAGAACAAATCGATCTCGGATTAATTTATCCAATTCGCCTTTAAAGTTGCAATGTTGCGCCAAATTACGCACCCTAGCAGCCCATTCTGCTAGCTTCTCACCCGGTTTCTGCTCTGTTTTGTGCTATAGCTCGTGTGAATACATACAGCGCATTCAACTTTACGATGAAAGTCAAGTTTAAAATAATTTTCTTTTAACATAGTATAGTGTATTTTTTGGTGAATTGGTAAAATTTTACAGTGTTTAAAAAGACTCAAATCATCATTCTGATATTGTAATTAAACTTGAGTGGATACAATCGACTTTAGTATTTTTAATTGTAATCTGTATATATTGTTTAAGTATGTATTATATGTCCGTCCGTAGCTGCTCAGACATATTGTACGTGGGACTCAGCTAGAGAGTTATAAAGTAATAGTTTTTCGCGATATGGAATACGACGGCTTAAGATCTTTATATTTCCAAGAAAAAGTCGTAATTTATTACACACTTCATTAATGTGAAGTTTCCAATTTAGTCTATTGTCAATTACTAGCCCGAGGAGTGTATGCGAGTCAGCAAGTTCTATGGTATGGCAACAGCATCCTCTACTACTGGAGCTATGTAAGCACGGATGGTCACGAGCTACTATAACTTTAGTCACTAACATGGTTTTTAAGTATGGTGATTTGATGTGCAATAATTTAGTTTTATTAGCATTAAGTATAAGACCAACATCATGGGACCATCTACAAAGCATATTAAAGTCCGATTGTAAGATATATATGCTCTGTCTAGATCTTTATCACTAACTAATAGTTAAGTATCATCGGCATATTGGTAACAGGTACTCTGTTTCACGCAATTTTTCATATCGTTGACATAAGACAGGAAATGTAATAGCCCTGCGACCAATCCCTGTGCAGTGCCCGCAGAAATGGTAACAATGTTAGTCAGTAACATTGTTACCATTTCTTTTGCGATTTTTACAGAAAAAGTACGATTTGAGAGGTAACTTTCAAACCATTTTGATAGCGGACCACGTATACCACAATCATCTAATTTATTTATTAACAATTTATGGTTGAGAGTATCAAATGCACGTGAAAAATCAATGAAAAGCGCCAGAACGTGTTTTCTTTCGTTTAGACACTCGTTACAATGGTCTGTGAACTTAGAGAGAACGTCGGTCGTATCTTTTCCTTGTTGAAAACCAAATTGATTTTCATGTATAATATCGTTTTCTTTATAGTATTTATGAATTTGACTACAAATATACTTTTCAACAATTTTGTTTATACTAGAGAGAATTGTGATAGGACGATAATTACAAAAGTTATTTCGCTGTCCTTTTTTAAAAATTGGCCTAACGCAGCCATTTTTTAATTCGTCAGGATAATCACCTGATATGACACTACAAAGTCAAAGTCAAAAATTTTTTATTCCGTAAAAATGGCTACATTTGTTTGGAATCGTCACAATTTTTTCCCCTACCGTGCAGTTCATGACTAGGTGAGCACTGATAAAAATACTGCCAAAAAACTCAGGCATCCCTCTTTTGGTATCCAAACAAATTTACATAATTTATTAATTACATTATAATTGGATCGACTCAATCCCAGGCATTTTTATCATTAATATAGTCAGATACTTTATAATATGCCCTGCTACACAATTTGGCTTTAATGGTAGTTTTAAATTTGTTTATTGACAATTCTCTTATATTGCTGGGAAGTTTGTTATAGAACCGTATACATTGCCCCATAAAAGAATTACTTATTTTGTGGAGACGGCTTGGATGTAACACAAGATTATGCTTGTATCTAGTATTTATGTTATGAGTATCACTCTTTTTACAAAATGAGTCTATGTTTTTATGGACATACAAAAGATTTTCATAGATATATTGCTATGCGACTGTTAGAATATTTATTTCTTTGAATTTTTCTCTAAGGCTCTCCCGGGGACCAAGTTTGTAGATAGCTCTTATGGCTCTCTTTTGCAATAAAAAGATGGTGTTAATGTCAGCGGAGTTACCCCAAAGAAGAATTCCGTATGACATAATACTGTGAAAGTAGCTGAAATAAACTATTCTATTCTACATCAGTAAGCCGTCTACAGTTGATAAGATTCGCTATAGCTCCTGAAATGCCACATTTTACTAACATAATATCAGAAATTATTATAAAATTTTAAGGTAGTTTTTAAACAAATCCAAAGCGACGCCTCTTATTCCTATGTATTCAAGCTTCTTCACAAGGATTGTAACAGAGACGGTATCGAATGCTTTTTTCAGATCCAAAAAGACAGCAAGGCACTTTTTTCCTTTATCAACTTGCTCTACTATAAAAGAACTTACAGCAGTTACTGCATCCTCTGTTGATATTTTGGATCTGAAACCGAATTGTGATTTCGAAGTAATAGAAATTTGTTTAGGTATCTATTTAATCGTACATTCAATATTTTTTCTAATATTTTGGAGATTGCAGACAACACCAATATTGGTCTGTAATTACTAACATCATCTCTCTCCTACCTTTCACAAGGGTGGGCCTTGTGAAAGGTAGGAAATATACCTTGGCTAAAACACAAGTTAACTAAATGAGTAATTATTGGAACATTAAATGATTAGCCATTGTGAGAAACTTTGTTGGTATATTATCTATGCCTGGGGCACTGTCCATTTTTAAGCCCAGCAGAACAGAATGGACTTCTTGAAAATCAGTTTCAAAGAGCACAAACGATGAGGAACACCTTTTAGCTTAAAATTTCTATTCGGATTTGTAGTATTTTGATTACAATGAGATTTGGAAAGTTTGGATGTAATATCTTCAGCTAATAGTTTTCCAACGTTAGCGAAATAGCCGTTGACAAAGTTAACAGATTCTTTAGGGTTACATTTTAATTTCGACAACTCTGCATTCGGCAATTTGATATTTTTCCGGTTTGAAACATTATTTATAGTATGCCATATTTTCTTAGGATTATTTTTAGCATTTTCAAGTTGTTGCTTATGATAATTTTATTTTAGTATTTTGATCAAGTTGTTGCAGTAGTTCCGATATCTTCGATATGTAATCTTTAGAAGTTCATTATCGGGATCTGATTTAACTTTTCTTTGTAATGCGTTTCTATTTCGTATGCATCTCAGAATTCCCGAGGTTATCCAAGGTTTAATAACTCTGTCTTTCCGGGGGATTAACATAGTAAAGTAGTGTTTTCAGATAAGCATTTTTGTACGATATCTATTAGTTTTTTTTGTAACTGTATTAGGGTCTTTACAACATAAGAGTTCATTTAGGTTACAATCTTTTAGGTCAGTAAGCGCTTTCTCGAAGTTAGTGGTAGTTTTAATATTAGTTATTTTATTTTTATTTATTGTAGTAAATAACCTTAGGAAAATCATCCGATGATCTGTAATTGTTGTATCCAATAGAACAGTATGAGGCTGCGCAGTGTAATTTTCCAATTTAATGATAATATGTTCCAAGCAGGATTCGATCCTAGTTGGAAACGAATGTCCTGGGATAAGACCATGCATTGCCAACATATTTAGATAATTTAGCCTATTAGCCTTCTCATATGTCTTTTCATTTGGTTTACAAATAATATTTATATTTATATCTCCCGAAATGATTATGTTTTACATGACCTTATGTACTCTAAGTGATTATTAAGAGAATTTATGAACTTGTCGGTATTAATATTTGAAGGTGAACGATATATTACAAGAATAATGTGATTTTGTATTGTTATTTGAAGGCAAGAGGCATGCAAAAGTATTATTTCTTTAACATTTTTATAATGACAATTCTTAACATAGGCGACTACACCGTCATTTTGATTTAATAAATTTTCAGTGCTGTCAGAGAAATAATTTGGAATTGCGGGAATAGTCCTATTTTGATTAAGTCTACATTCGGTCAAAAGTAAAATATCTATCTATCTATAACTTCACGCCAAATCCCTTGCGGGGTAGGCAGAGAGAACCGAGCGCCACGTGACTCGATCCTTACATATCTCACTCGCTTCTTTAACATTGATTGCTCTTCTCATGCACGCTCGCCGGTTTCTAGGGCTCCTGACATCACCTTCTGATAGAACACGACCAATTTGGTCATGGTAGGTAAGTCTTGGCCTTCCCCGGCTCCTACATCCTTCCACTTTTGCATTGTATATCTGCTTCGTCATTCTTTCATCTTGCATTCTTCTACATGCCCGAACCATCGGAACATGCCTCTTCTTATTTTAACAGCGACGCTCTCTTTCAGACCAACTCTATTTCTAACATCATCATTGCGAATACGGTCTACAAGCCTTACGCCACAAATTTTGCGCAGCGCTCGCATTTCAACCGCGTTTATTCTACTTTCATGCTCTTTCTGCCATACCCAGCTCTCGCTTAAGTAAAATATCAATCTTAAAATTAAAATTGGTCAAGTTAAGATGTAGATCGTCGATATTACTATATACGCTGCGTATGTTTTGTGTGATAATCGTTAAATCGGATATTTGGGAATGTGTATTTTGTGCGTAATCTTCAAAATTTATATTACTTAAAATTGAATAAGCAGCTTTAAAAGAGTCTATTTCATGTGTGGTTTGTAATGAGCTATCCATATTTTTTTTTTAAATGAATTTAGTTGTAATTATAGAAATGTTATATATTTTATTTATGTATTGTTGTGTATTTAAACAAATGGCGTATTTTATAGAAATCTGTGATATTTAATTTATTTTATATAGTGTGTTTGTGATTGCATTTTTACAATTGTATATTAATTTATTATATAAAGTATTTTTAGATGAGGTAGCCATGATTTTTATAATTTGCATAGTATATGTATTTAGGTAATCTATATTACATGTGCAGTGTATCGAGTATACAGCAGTATGTACTCGTAGTATAAAAATAAACATAATCTTACAGGTAAAAAAACACACAATATTTTTCTCCTAAGGATAATAGTTACAGTATGTAAGTGTGTTATGATAATGAGCATGAAGATAGTCAGGGTATCTGCATAAGATTATGTAGCTGTTAAAACGGAATCACAAGTGTGATTCCGTTTTAACAGCTATTATTGGCGAGTTCTCGTCCTTTCTCACGTGAACCTTCTCGTCGGCAGTCCGGCAATATTTATACTTGTTACATTTCGCTAAGTCGCGGGCTAGGAAGTAAAGCCGAGATCCACGGGCGGTCCATTGGTCGGAGACGAACACTGGCGAGTCTTCATTTTTTCGGAGTCCCAAGTGTTTAGCACGGAGTTTGTCTTTATGTTTAATTAATGCAGTGCCCTGCACTTTAATAGACTACACCTATTGGTACTGCAGTATTCCTGCACGACTCAAGTGACAGGCGTAAACGTGCAGTTGCAGTTATTTAGCAGAATTGGCTGCACACGGAGAGCCTTTGGGCGCCATATAAGATGTAGTGTATCTGAAATATTGCGTTTTTTGTCTCCCGGGAGGCCGCAGCTCGTGATATAAAATAATGAGCATTACAAATATTGAATGTCAAAGGTCAAAGTTAACAACAAATTTAATGTTCAAAACGATAAGTTTCATGTTTGTGTTAAAACATCGATCACTAATGGTTGAAAGGATAGAAAATTCAAAGATGCACTTCAATGAATTACGTAAGTAGGTATGTGTACACACAGCGACACCTCAAGTTAGACCGTTTGACCTTTGTACGGTTCTTATGACGCCGGCAATAAGAGCCGGTACAATTATGCTAACGTGACCGACAAGTGTAAACATGCAAGAGTCTAACATGTATTGGTCGCTGTGTGTAGACACTACGTGAACAACGCTGAAAGAAGGAGAGTACAGAAGCTATAGAACTCGGAGACCAAATTGGTCGTGTTTTATCAGAAGGTGATGTCATGAGCCCCAGGAACCGGCGAGCGTGCATAAAAAGCGCTATGAATGTTAGAGAAGCGAAGGAAGTGTGTAAGGACCGCGTCTTATGGCGCTCGGTTCCCTCTGCCTACCCCGCAAGGGTTCTGGCGTGAAATAGGGTGACTACTTCGACTTAAGTTCTCAACACCTAATGTAAGACAGGTGGCTACCAATGTACATGTTAATGGAGCTAATTTAGCCCCTGTGGAGACAACTGTGTTCTTGGGTATAACAATTGACTCCAGACTACAATGGGGCCCACAAATTGAAAAATTATCAGGAAAACTAAGTTCTGCAGCCTATGCAGTGAAAACTATTAGACGGCTCACTGATATTGATACGGCTAGAATAGTTTATTTCAGCTACTTTCATAGTATTATGTCATATGGAATTCTTCTCTGGGGTAACTCCGCGGACATTAACACCATCTTTTTATTGCAAAAGAGAGCCATAAGAGCTATCTACAAACTTGGTCCCCGGGAGAGCCTTAGAGAAAAATTCAAAGAAATAAATATTTTAACAGTCGCATCGCAATATATCTATGAAAATCTTTTGTATGTCCATAAAAACATAGACTCATTTTGTAAAAAGAGTGATACTCATAGCATAAATACTAGATATAAGCATAATCTTGTCTTACATGCAAGCCGTCTCCACAAAATAAGTAATTCTTTTATGGGGCAATGTATACGGTTCTATAACAAACTTCCCAGCAATATAAGAGAATTGTCAATTAACAAATTTAAAACTACTATTAAAGCCAAATTGTGTAGCAGGGCATATTATAAAGTATCTGACTATATTAATGATAAAAATGCCTGGGAATGAGTCGATCCAATTATAATGTAATTAATAAAATATGTAAATTTGTTTGGATACCAAAAGAGGGATGCCTGAGTTTTTTGGCAGTATTTTTATCAGTGCTCACCTAGTCATAAACTGCACGGTAGGGAAAAAAATTGTGACGATTCCAAACAAATGTAGCCATTTTTACGGAATAAAAAGATTTTGACTTTGACTTTGACTTTGACTTGACTAAATACAGAACAGCCCGAGCTTCGTAGACCAGGGCAGTTGAATTCATTGTAGGCACTTATGTCGTAATAGCTCGGAGTGTAGGCTTTAATATGTTAAGTGGCCGAAACCCACGCGCGCGGCCAAAGTTTTGATCTCGTCAATTAATGTTTTGCAAGTAATCAATAATGTCTTCATAAGTACAAAGCCAGCGTCCAGCCGTGCCACCGAAACAACGCGCTCGCTGTGCACGCCGCGCGGGGCTCCGGGGCAGGTCGCCGTGCCGGTACTTCGACAGACATGTATCCGACTTCTTGATCGACTTCGACGTTCGAGCGAAATCTCGTTTCGTTGATTGAAAATTGGGCCTTTCTAAGTTAAATGATGATCGACGTGACGCGGGAGGGGGCCCCGAGCTGACATTTGAACTTTGTGTCCGGCGAGCGCGCGGCGGCTGCGCGAGCTCCGGATCGATGAGGGCGCGCGCCCCCGCACCGCCGCCGCGCTCGCCAGTGCCTGCTAGCGGGCGCCAGCGAGCGCAGCCTCCGCTCGAGCTCGCGAGCCGACCGTCCGCCGCGTCTATACCAGTGTTGCGATGAAGGTATAGAGCCCCTTTGCCCGTCCTCCGTAGCGCGGTAGTGTTTGAGTTAGCTGTAAGTAGCGCCGCAGCCGGCCCGCTCCGTGTCGTGTAGTCCGCGAGCCCGCCCGTCCCGACCCCGCCCGTCCCCACCCTGCACGGACTCGGCCGCCTCCATCGTCATCATCGCCCGATCATCGCCCATCATCAGCTCTCGCCGACTTTTCGTTTCGTACACACATCGTCATTCCCCGCTCACCAATCGACCGTGGTCACCTCGCCTCCTCCAATAATCGATGTCTGCTCCCGAAACATGCGGCGCAGTGATCGTGCTCGACGTTCAGGACACCCTCGCCGCCGCTCACTCCGCCGGGGGCCGCGCTAGGCCGCCGCCGGACCGTCTGGACCAGACATTGCGTGTCTGTGACTGCGGCGGTCGTTTTAGTCTAATCATTATAAGGAAGGGGCGTCGTCGCGGGGAGAGGCGGGATGAATTCGACCAGTGATGAAGATGATGTAAGCGCTGTGGGTACTGATCGATATGGCCACAGTATACGCGGACAGCAAAACTCACAAATGGGTGGTTCTTTTTTTTTAAAAGCAAATGAGATAAAATCGTTTGTCCGGCGGCGGCGAGCTGCCGGGCACGCAGACACATCTTGAAAAAGGAGTGTCATGTTTCCATATGGTCAGGTTCATATAGTTATGTAGGTAACTACGCAAGTTTACGTCTTCCACGTTAACTTCTGAATGATCGAATTAGATGTGTAGCTAATTTGAGCTTTAAAAACCTACAACCCACCTACGTATAAGTAGAAAACAAACTAGCTCGTCATTAAAAGCTTTATTTTCCTGAATTGTAGCGCTGGCCGCTGCTTAATGGTTGTCGGTACGTACAGATGTGACACCCGCGCACCGCCCGCGCCCGCGGCCTTCACTTCAGTGACAGATACTTCTCGAGGAGTCGCTAGCTTGTTGCCTTCTCCGTTAGTGCTGTTTTGTTTCGTTATTAACTTCCATTTTTATTTCACATTTTTGGATGACGTATGAAATTTTTGCAGTCGCAAGTTTCGGTTAAAGTCCATTTTTATAAAGAACAGCGTTCGGTAAGATTATGTAACCGTTTTCTTGAGTTTAAATCACCGATGGACGTCTACACGTTCGACTCTGCTCAATGCGACGTAAACCGTGCCTTGTCATGTCAGGTGTGCTACTCGTACTTCCGGAACTCATCACCGCGCCGCGTATTCTAAAGGAGAATGCCTACCTTTTCATGGTTTCAAGTTGTGCACAATTAAGATTAACATTAAAAATCAAATCATTATTTTTCACTACGTCTACCAAATAGTTAAGCCATTATTTCTCCGGAGAATAAATTACATGAAATTAACAATACTAATGTCACAACGTATCTCACGAGTTCCGGCTCGCTATTTAAATTAAATTATTGCCAGTACTCAAAGGTACATTGAGTACTCGGCTCAATAAAGGCAGTCAAATGAATATAAATATAACATAATGTACCATTTATTGCTCAAAAATATACATATTACGTATATTTCGATAACAATTGATAACTCTTCGTGAACATTTTCGCTACTTATTTAAAAGAAGAAGTTTAAAAATCGAGAAACTCGTTTTTTAAAATTAACTCGTTTGTTATAATACCTATGTTTAATGTTTCCGCTTTTGTTCTGTTCTTTCCAAAAGTATAGGTACCTATATATATTTAGTTTCGCCCGTGTTTGAATGCTTTATATTTTTTCATGTTTCATTTCGTAATACGCCGAGTTGAGCTTCTCGGAATATGACAATAATAACTAAGTATACGATGTGGCTGAATTATGTCGATGATTGTTGAAGATTTCGAAAAAAATCATGCTGACTGGGAGCTACGTAGAGCATAAGCTCTACAACAGTACGAAGTCAAAGAATAAAATTATTTACTTATTTATGCCTCAAATACATTATACTTATATAACAGCTACCTGTAATCCTTACCGAAAAATATAGGTGATATACCGGACAAAAATAACCTAAAGTGAAGATTTTTATTATTGTTTTTCTCGTAATTCCGGAGCTTTTTTATACCACTAAGGTGGCAAACAATCATACGGCCTGACTGATGGTAAGCAGTTACCGTAGCCTATGGACATTTGCAACACCAGGGGTGTCACTCTTGCGTTGCCGACCTTGTGAGAACCTCTTCACGCCTTTCTTGAAGAACCCCATACTGTAGTCCCTTGGGAAAACCTCGGCAAGGAGCTCATTCCACAACTTAATAGTTCTCGGTAGAAAGCTTCTCAGGAACCGCACAGTACGCGGTCATTGGCGAGCACCGTCATTGTAGAACACGCAAACGGAGGCAAAATCTCTTCTCAAACTCAACATCAACAAAACAATGAACAAGACATTGTGTAGTGAGTGCGGCGGCCCCGGCCGCCTCCGAACTAATATTGTGTCGGTGCGATGCGCGTCCATGTTCTGTCACAATCACAACTGAAAGCCCTTCGTCAAAGTTTCTTCGGATATCTTCACATTATTCACAAGTTTGATCGTAACTATTAAATCATTTATTAATATTGATTTCTAAAACAACGTCGAGAAACATACAAGTAACCCCCTCACATCAGATGGGTATGCTTGTATGTTTCTCGACGTTGTATAAGAAGAAATCTGAAATGACCAATTACGTAAACGAAGTTTGGAGATACAGGTTTTCCAAATGAGTTCTATATTTTAATACTTTTATCAACACCTCCGTTGACGTCACAACGATCATATCGATTGATATGAACACTTTTTTAGATATGTGGTTGCCCGTGCTGAATCATTTCCAGACAACTCAGTCAGTTAAATATTCATTAACTCTATATTAAATACAAAGAGTATTTTAGATGTGTTTTTTTTTCTGGAAATGAGTTAACTATTGAAGGCAGAAGCGCCAGGAGCGGCAAGAGAAGTCTCGCCGCCGCCAGCAGGCCGCCGCCAGCAGGCCGCCGCCAGCAGGCCGCCGCGCCGCCGCCCGCCGCTCGTCTCGGCCCCGGCAGGCGGCCGTCCTTCAGTTTCGTAAACGACTTCACATTTGGACGAGCGCGCTCGCCCACCGAGAGCATGGTGACGGTGATCGTGAGGATGTTTATTTGATCGAACAGGTGCCCGAGCTGCTAATGTAAAGATAGAAGAGGGCCAGTCTTCATGCCCGATGAAGTCAATTCCACGGGCGGTCAACCAGTTCTGAGTGATTCGTGCCTTATGAGCTGGTGCACAGTCCTGAAGGAATACACAGTGTCTGTTTTTGACATTTAATATAGGTCTCTTCTCAAATCGTCAATTTATATTACAATAAATTTATGACAGTGCATAATGGTGACCAGTTGCACTGTTAAAGATATATTAATACATGTGCTGAATCATATACAGACATCTCTGTCAGCCAGATATTCATCGATTCTGTAATAGCCCTTCTTACAAAGAGTATTTTTGATGTGCCTTTTGAACTTATTGTCAGGCAAGGACATACTGTTTTAGGTAGTTATAGAATACATATCGAATCGAATACAATTTACAACAAAAATTATATTTGTCTTAGCAAGCCTATGTACCGGAATACGCAATCTATTCCTACTTTAAGATTTTCACTACATTTTGAAAACGACTGTATATTTTTACGAGCATACATTATATTCTCATAAATGTACGTACGTAGTACGTAGGTATGTAATTGTGAAGATATTTATGTCTTTGAATAGTTCTCTAAGTGATTCCCTGGAGCCCATGTTATAAATAGAGTGGCTCTCTTTTGTAATATAAAAATAGTTTCAATATCAGACGCTCTCCCCCATAATAGTATACCATGACATAATGCTGTGAAAGTAGCTGAAATAGACTAAGCGAGTAATAGTCAATTGTCTAATTCTCCTAATTGCATATGCGGCAGAACAGAGCTTACTGGCCAGTTTATTTATGTGGCGGCCCCACTGCACTTTTGAGTTTATTGTAATTCCAAGAAACACGGTATCATTAATAAATTCTAGTATATTATTGTCAATGTAAACTTCTGTATTGGCAGAAGTCACATTTAGAAGACTAAATTTTATACATTTAGTTTTAGTTGAATTTAATATAACATTATTGCATGTGAACCAATTTAGAATAGCAAATAGTATTTTTAGCCAAGGGACTGCCCGATCTATGTCTCTCTGCAGCTTTTAACAATCTTGTTTTGGGGGATACGGCTTGAGATCGTCAGCAAATGAAAGGCATTTGGCATCTTGATGACCGTCGGTACGTCTTTCACCATTAGGATAAATTCCAGTGGATCAATATTGCCTACCACCCTACTAACCCCTGACCTAGTGACATATGGATTGGAAGTGTGACCTGTATACTCAACATACTGCTGCCTATTACTCATAACTTGCAAAATACGCAGTAAATGCGGAGTGCTTTGCTAACCATTTTTTGAAATAATTTATCCATATCGAGAATGTCAAAGCCTTTTTTTAAATCAAAATACACTGTCTACTGCTGGTATCATAATCGTTCATATAGCTGTTAGCTGTTACTAGTACTAGTTGGTGGTACTTTTAGTTGGTTGGAATCCATGCTGAGCGTTTGAGAGTCGTGCTTGCTCCTGCGAAAACTACTGTCGATGAATGGCTGATTCCAGTAACTTGGCTGGAGTAGATATAACTTCTACCCCTCTACTGTAGTTGTCCCTGATCCTCCATTCAGCACAGGAACCAACCTGGTCACTTTCCACGTATGCGGACCCACAACCTCCCCCAGTGACCGATTACAGATATGAAGCAGTGGTACCGGCAGTACTAAGGAACAATTTTTCAATTTGTAAGGTGGAGTACCGTCCGGGCCCGTTTAGGGTAGAGTATTTAGACGGCGTGTTTCACATCCTTAACGGAGCCGCTCTATATAACCCGGACTCCGCAGCCAGTCATTACAGTTGTCACGTTCAGTATTCTATAAATAGAGGAAGGAAGCAGCCGAACTACGCCTCACTCTGTGTGTTTTACCGCCGTGTCGCGTACGGTCTGTTTCTTTTTGAGAAAGGTACGACACATCACCTGCGTATCGGGACAGAAGGCTTCAACTTTTTTCACTTTCTTCAACTGTAGGGATTGATTTAGTGCATGTCCTGTATATTGCCGATTAGCGCCGCGCCTCAGGTCTTATTTTATTATACGCGACAGAGGAATCTTCAGTTCTGGCGATAAGGTTTCATAATGGGGGTTCGAATTCTGGCTTTAACAGCATTAACAGCCTTGTACCTTTGACAGCACGCGGTCGCCCGGATCTTTTATGGTCTTCAACAGAGGAAGTGTTGGTATATCTGTTGATAGTGCGATGTACGAACATACGGCTGATACCAAGCTTTTAAAGTGTCTTGAATATGACCGACCGCTCCATACCCATTTTATGCGAGGCAATCACTGCAAGCCTATTTTTTTTAACATCCTATTCCATATTGTAATATGATAATAGACAAGAAAAAAATTTTATAACGGCGAGACATCGAAAAAAGTTTTTTATATTATAAAAGCGTTCCAAATTTAAAATAATTAAAGAGTTGAAAAAAGAAACGTTTCTATGTACCAGTGTTTATTGCCAGACTAGTTATTAAGGTTTAATCATCGGCGTTAATTCAATCTATACCAATGGTCGTGCACATATTTAATCTAGTTTTTAAAAAACAACTTTTTTAAAAACAAGTTGTTATTAAAAAAATCAGTTCTAAAACGAAAATAATATTTTTTTGTAAGGGTTGTGTGTATGATGTTATTGATATGTATACATGAATATAATAAATTAGATCGACCGACATAATACTATCTACTTACAGAGTATATAGGCACAAATAATTTAGCGTGTTTTTCAAAAATATTTCTTTTAATAACCTTAATTTTGAAGCTTTTAGTTTAGTTTTAATTACTGCGAGGTATTTTTCCTGTTAATTTCGTTCGATTATCGATTGAGAAAAGAAATGAGAAATCCCTTATTTAGTTCAGAAGTTCCTATGTTTACTTTCCGTCTCCATCTTCAGAACTTATACTTCGAGCTCGTCCCAAGTATGCAGCGGGCGGTCGAACTGCGCCCGCAGCCTCACTTCGGGCACAGTTTCACGGCCGCTCTCAAACTAGCTGATGTAACTATACGTATAACAGCTGTTAATATTTCATCAAATGCGGGATTATCTGTTAAATGACTTCAAATTAACATTTTTGGGGATATGTGCCGTTTATTTTTGTAGACTATAAGTTATTATTAAAAACGAACATGTTAACTTCATATATATTGTGACAGTAGCAGTATACTTAATGAAGCTCTTTTGAGCAACGAGTGCGTTCTCGGCGTCACGCTCCGAGGCCTAGCGCGGCGTGCTCGGGCCTCGGACTGTGCGCGGAGCAGGGCTACCGCCGTTTTAATGTTAGTATTTTTTTTTTCGAATTTCGTATAAACAATCTTATTAATTCTGCTGCATACGTTATTTACTAGTTTTGTTCAGTTCATTTTCTCGTCTAGCTCACGCAACATATCATATTTTTCTTTTTACAATCATAATTATCATGACATTATGTCACATGTCACTACACTTGACATAAATGTGTGCTGGAGATACTATATCTGTACGAATTGTATATCATTCATTTCCTTTGTTTCAGCAACGCGAGAGTCTTCTGGTAAAAACATATAATGCTAAAGTTACCCAAAGGCCTTAAAAAGAAGAAAAAAGGTAAAAAATCGAAACGTAAAGGCGAAGACGAACTTTTCACAGAAGAAGAATTAGAGAAATACAGAAAGGAACATCAGCAGCAACAATCAGACAGTGGCGAGGGACCAGTCAAGGAGAATGAAGAATGGTCGAAGTTTAAGGATTTGACAACTGGTATCGATTCCGTACTTAAAAGAACACAAGGGGATTTAGACCGCATAAAGTCTACTTCATTTTTTCAGAGAGTAACAGTAAAACCGCAAGAGGTAAAAAAAGTGAAAGAAGTACCACATCGACCAGTAGTTGAAGTAACAGAGGCTGACTTCCCGCAACTAGTACAGGCTGCAGCGGCGGCTGAAGTTGACCCTGATAGAAGCGAATACGGAGCGACTGACGACGAGTCGGAAGAAGAGGAGCATGACGATATATTCGACACTTCCTACGTAGACGCTGTTGAACGCGGTGAAGTAAAGTTAACTTACGTGCCTGATTCTCCAGAAGATTTACAGGACGATGACATTTTCGATACTTCACACGTAGATGCTTTAATAAAGGGTCAGGAAGCAAAGAGTTCGAAGGGAAAGAAAGTATTAGATATTGGCGTTGCCGTTGAAGTCCTTACAGGTAGAATAGATAATGTTACCGTAACTACTACAAAAAGATCGAAAAGAGTTATACCCGGCGATTTATTACTCGAAAACACAGATAATGAAATCTCAACCACTATACAAACTGTGGATAATGAATCTATAGAAAAAAGTATCCTAGACACAGATGCAGATATTCCTATTACAACACCAATAGATCTTAGTGTTTCGCTTCATACGTCGTTAATCCAGCAAAATATACGAAGCAGTGAAGATAACTTACCTGTACTCGATGCTGATGATAACATAGTTGTTAAAGAAGATCAAAACGAAATAGATGAATTTACGTTACTAGCTGCGGAATCGTTGGAAACTAGTACTGAGGTCACTAAATTGCAAGATACAGAAATTAAACTAGAACCTGTATTGCAAGAATCTTGGTCAGCTTTTGAAGCTGATAAAAACGAATTTGTATTTGCAGAATGCATTGTTGAAGATCAGATTGATGTTATTGACCCATATATCGATCAAGACGATCCATTTGATACAAGTTTTGCGGATGCTGTGGTTCCTCAAGCACAAAGTCAAGTAGTAAAGAAGGAAGCTGTTATTCTAGAAGACGACGACGATTTTGATCCACGTGCTGAAGAAGTACAAATACGTTTAAATAATAGACGAAAGTCATCAGTACGTATTCATTTGACACATCCGTCTGGACTGAGAGAATCTATAACGTCTGATGATGTTTTAGACAAAGAGGGGAGTCGACATTCCCGTGATTTATTGGGTGGCAGTACAACGGACTTAACTCAACTAGGAGACTCTCTTTTAGACCCCGTGGAGTTAAATGACGGTGAAATCGATCCGTTCGATACTACTATTGTTGATAACATAGTAGCACCTGGAAAAGTAGAGCTAAAACTTTTGGAACAGGAGCTGCTTGGATCATCACCAACCCAAATTTATCGGGTGCTTAGTGACCCTGATTTTGATCCCAGAGCTGAAGAACCCAGAAGGGAAGAAAGGCGAGCGTCTCGCCCTGAAAATTTAGTAGTCAGCAAGAGCGTTATATTTAACGTTGATACTATTGATACTCTTGATCAAGATGATAAGATAAAAATTGTTAAACCACTAACACCATATTATACTCGCGAAATTTCTATTACAGAAGATATAAGCGAGGAAGCTGAGGCTGCTGATACGGTTTCTGACTCTTTAACTAGGACACGCTCTGACGAGGATTTAGCACCGAAGTTTCTGTATCACACTAAGCGAAGGCACTCTGAGCTTCCGCAGTCTAGCCACAATAAAGTAAATGTAAAAGCAAGTGATCTTCTTCAAAGTCAAAACGAAATACAAGCTAAGGTTTTGACCCCATCAGAACCTGAACAATCTCATAAAATTGAAGCTGATCCATTTGACACTTCTTTTGCAAGTGATATTGCTCCAAGCAAAACTGAGTTAAAACTTTTGGCAAAAGAATTTTCCTGTGAGGATACTGAACATTTAGCAGACGAAGGGAATCGCGACTTGCTAGATCCATCAGACGATATATTCCAGATAAAAGCACTAACTCCGGAACCTACTGCTAGTGCTAAAATTCCAGAAGAAGATTTCGATCCATTTGATACCTCATTTGCGACAGATCTAAATCCAGGTAGAACAGAACTAAAACTACTGGAATCAGAGTTTCTAGGTTAACTCATGCTTACATATTTACTATTTGTGGATTAAGTTTACACCCGAGCAATAATGGCGTATAATCCATTTTTAAGTATGAACGAACCACTTGCACCAGCAGGTGCTGATGTACTAAATCCATTTATGATAACTGACAGTGAACCCACTGAATTCTCCAGCGATAATCCATTCGCAGCTAGCAATCCTTTCTCAGATTTTGGAAGTGGCTATGAACCTCCTGCAGGTGACACTATGCCCGTCGATATATTTGGGACGGCAGAACCGATAGGAATTGGAGCTAAGCATTTCGACGATTTCACTATCAATACTACAACATCTTTCGATGTCTTTGCATCTCTACCGGAAGATAATGAACGACTTGTGAAGCCTACAGAACTCGAGCTCTCGTCCACGACTGCCGATATGACGTATTCTGAAGGCGAGATGAGTGGCCCACAATTGCCAGTTCGTCCTTTGCCGCCCGAAACTCAAAACCTAATCTTGAGCGTTACAGGACAAATGGAATTCACGAGCTCGCATTTGTTAGATCGAATCCCTCCAACGCGGACGCCAAGCCCTGTGTCAGTGCGTGATATTCACTCGCCGAGTCCAACTCCCGAGCCGGAATTAGAAGTGGAACCATGTATCGATAATTTTGATATCAACCGAAATAAGCCATCGCGACCACCGCCAGCACGGCCCCCGCCAGCGTCACGACCTCCACCTCCGCGTCCCGCACCTCCTCCACTGCCGCCCACTTTACAATCTCAGTCGCAACCTTCACAACCGGTTCCAGATGACATCAACCTTTTCGATGCACCTGTTCCAGTGCCAATAAAGCCAACTAAGGAAGCTATTTTAAGCCTATACTCAGCGCCTAAGAAGGAAGAACAGCCTATAGATTTTCTGAGCGACGATATTGTTAATGATGTGCCCATCGAGTCAAACGATGAGCCAGTTTCGAACTTATCCAATACATCTCCAAAAGATCTACAAATCGAAACGCCCAGTCCCGCTCTTCCAATTGAAATAGAGTCTGATAAAGTCGACACATTATTTTGTGCTCCAGTGAATGCAGTCACTGATATAGTGGCTCCTATGGACTGCTCAGAACCGCCACCGGATACTGTACCAGCCACCATGGACTCATCTCCCTTCGCCGATATTTCAACTGATAATATTGAAAGTCGACGTTTGAGTGCAACTGAAAAAAATCCTTTTGAATATTCTACAACAGCCAGCAGTGATGTATTCCCTGCCAGTTCTGTAAATGTGTTCGATATGAAAACAGAAGACAATAATGAAAACATAACGGAAATAACAGACAACAATGCGTTTAACTCTACCCATGAAATAGACGTCATTGCTTCACAAGGTGACGTGTTTGGTTCACCGGCGATAGATTCATTCGCAACGAATGAATTTAGTAACGCAGGAGATGCGTTCATGGGCGCTCAGCCCGCACAGTCAGCAGATCTCGGGCGCGACGACTGGGGCGACGCGTCAGAGGGAATGGTTCAAGACGGCTTCCCGGAATCTCAAGACGCATTCGATGCTTTTTCAGCTAAATTTGATTCTACGGCTTCCAATCATGTGAGCACAGGTAAGGATATTAGATTATTTTATGGATTCAATAATATTGCATTTCAAATTGATATTTCAATATTCGTTGCCAAAACTGGCAAAAAACCCGTATTAGGTCAGTTCAGACAGCCTGTCCGCGTGTCTGCACTGCACGGGGACGCAGGACGCCTGTTGTTCATGCTGGTTGTTACAAGTATATAAAAGATTACAATAGTACACTTTATAGCACACGTTAAAACAGTTGACAAACGAATTGCCGCCAATTACAAAGAGTTACGTGAAGCTAGAAGTGCAATATCGTCTGTATCGTGTATACGGCGCCACGCGCGCCGTCAAACAGTGCCGCGAGTGCAGACATGTCTTGTCGCCGTGTGCCCGCGCGCGTACACCCGTGCGGAAGAAAACCAGGTAAGGTAAGGTTCAATATTACATATATAACTGGCTCAACAAAAACACTGAAAACAGCGCTACTTGCGAGTTCCGCTTCAATTATTTATTTTATTGTTATTAGTTGTCGCCGTAGCGGCCGCACTAGAACACAACGGCCTCTGGGTTGTTCGTGTGTCTGTCTCCCAACAATAGAGCGACGGCCGGCAGACCGACGGAGTGTGTTGTCAGCGAGGTCCGCTGGCGTTCTTTAAATAAGAAACTCTAAAATTAAATACGATACTCATTTAAATAACGAGTTTTAGTTTTAAGAGTTAACTATTAATTGAGTAATTATAAAAAAAAAATCGGTTAGTCTAGTATTTTTTTATGCAACGGCGGAGGACGTACAGCCATAGGTATACGGCCCACCTGATGTAAAGCGATTACCGTAGTCTATGAACACATGTAACATATTAAGTATCATTCGCGTAATCCCACCTCTGCCCCTAACACACTCACTCGCGGAAAACAACCCACCAGGGAGTTGTTATTTACATGCCATTTACTGTGAGAAGTAGATACTTCCCGGACGGCTGCTTTGATGTGTCTTAACTCCCTTAAAACATGTTCATGCACACAAATGTTTGTCTCGTGTGGAAATGGAACCCACTACGTTGACCACCGTCCGTCGTCGGTGTCAATGTAGCGTAACTAACCGCTGCGCCACCGAGCCCGTTGCAACATGTATTACGATGTTATTAATGCAGGAAAAATATTGCGAACATTTGAAGTTAGAAAACATAATTTGAAGCACTTTCATACGAGTTGAATGAATCCATTGCTTTACATACATTGGTTGTATTTACAACATCTATCTAGAAATAGGCGAACAGAAAACACTACTATATTCTTTTACTTTGTTTGTCTACCGTTTATAAATATATTTTTATTTTGTACATAATGACATTTTGGAAACAGTAGAAAAAACAAAGTTTGAATAATGAAGAAATATGCAAAAAATTATTTTCAATGATTATGGCGGCGGATGCTGGTTTAAATAATTTCATATTAGAATAGTGTTCGCCGCGAGGGAGGGCGCAGCACCCGGGGCGCTCTGGACCGCGCCCCACCTAACGTATATGTTCATACACGATACTATTCATAAAGTATTCATTTAATTTTGACTTAACATTGAATAGAGTCTTCGAGGTATAGGTAAGTGGCCGACGGCTGGATATACGGTA
Organism: Pyralis farinalis; assembly: GCA_947507595.1. Taxonomy (NCBI): domain Eukaryota; kingdom Metazoa; phylum Arthropoda; class Insecta; order Lepidoptera; family Pyralidae; genus Pyralis; species Pyralis farinalis. The sequence continues at coordinate 527,837 of OX382275.1, forward strand.
GGCGAAAGTTTCTTGTCATTTCAAACTACAATCAAACGCCTACCGGTACTTAAAAAGGGTAATCGAGTGACGGTCCGCACTGATCGAATGACGCTCGAAATAGTCGATCGTCGAGTGTGCGGCGATGGAAGGTCTCCAGCCGTCGGCCAGTGAGCCTAACGAGTGTTTGAACGAAGGAGCGTGGGGCGACGACGCCGCGGCGGAGGCGGCGCCCGCAGGTTTCGAAGCGGAAGCCTTCGACTCCTTCCTGAACATGGCCGCCCCGCCGCCCGCCGCGCCGCGCCGCGACCGCCGGGGCTCGCGGGACTCCGCCGACGACAACTTCTCCGTCTTTATCAGGTAGCTATACGTTTTAATCGTTAAGTTGCGACCTTTTTGCTACAAATACTGACGTTCGACCGGATTTCTCGAACAGGCCTAAAGAGCTGGACACGAGCGGCGGAGAAGCCGCCGTGCCGGTGTTGGCGCCGCCTCCGCGGCCGCAGGCGCTGCCCGAGTCGCCGCGGCTCAATCCCTTCGACAAGAGCGGTTTCGAGGTACCGCCCGCGTACATACAACACCAAGGTAGGGCTCGTCTGGCGAAAACGTGCGTCGCAAAGACACTAGCCCTCGGCGTTGACGGTGTGTGATGTGTGCCCGTCGGCCGCAGGGGGCGAGGAGCGGCCGGCGAGCGGCGGGGACACGCCGCCCACGCCGCCCACGCCGCTCTTCGACGACGACGTTTCCATGCCGCTGGAGGACTTCCCGCGCACCACCTACAAGGGCCCGGGCTGGGAGATGCACTTGCGACAGCCGAACAAAAAGAAAATAACTGGACAGAGGTAACGAACACATCGGCTGACAATGTAATTTAACAAGTTTATTATTTAATGGTATACACGACTTCTAAATAATTAATAATTTACTTTTTCAAATAAGACTTTATCTGGTAGAAAACACAGGTATTTAACAGAGTTGCACGCAAGGATCTCAGGAAAGTGAACGGCCAAGACCGTGACTACATTGATCGCATTTTATCAGAACACGATGTCAGAAGCCCTATAAATGGGCTACAGTGCATCTACGAATGAGGGCAGAGCAAGGAGCGACTGAGGGCATGGTCGTGAGGTGCTCGATTCTCTTTATCTAACCGCAATGGACGCGGGATGACGTAGAAAGAATTTAATAAATTGATTCTATATCTTTGTGCAGAAAGATAAAAAAAGTACCTTTTACAAGGTTTCATTTATATTTTTATTTTGTATGTTTGTTTATTTGGGTCAAATCTTGTATGCTGTTTTTTTTTTTGCGTATAGTCCACACTAAATTCGATGAATAAAGAACCTGCCATACAACAATGGACGCAATTAAAAAAATAAACAGACTTGTTTCTAACATGAAAAATTAAAAATAAATGCATAAACGTAACTAAACACGAGCTTTGCGACAAGATTTTATATATACGAATTGTATAATATAATACATTTTTGAATTTGATTTAATTTCAAGTTTATTTCCTACTTTTTAATAAACGCTTGTGTATAAAAATGTTAATGTATTTTTTCATGCTACTAACCATTTAATAATATTTTCAAATTATAGTTTAAGAAGGCGGGCTGAAGCGATACTTTAGGAGATTAAAATATTTGCTTTATGAAAACTCAGCGCGGTTTTGATACAGAATTTGTCAGCGTACAAAAATTAATCTATCGGGACAGGCCCAAGGACGTACACGCATTCCCACCACTGTGTCTCCTGTGTAGCCAGAGTTAACAGCGGCGACCACCACAAAGGCAATGAATGTGCAGGTTCCGCCACGATTACACTTCAATGGTGCATCAGTTGCAAACGAAAACTCGGCTCGTACTTGGGATTACTGTTAGACAAAGGTTTTAATTACATTGAACACATAAAGCAAGTTGGAGAAAAAGCCAAAAAGAACTTTTATGCATTAACTCGAATTTTCACTTAACTTTTAAAACGTTAAAAATTATTTACACAGCCACACATTTAATTCAATTCAATTCAATTCAATTTATTTCTTGCTAAATATGGGTAACAAAGATCTTATATAAAGTTTGTATATATGAACAAGCCAAATTTTACCTGTAGTATAGGCATGCAAGCTTTTTAACATAAAATATATATATCGTTACAGTTAACAAAATATTTAAATAAAATATGTCCAATCGTAATTATAAACTTACATTAGTTAATTAACACATAACAAATTTTGCCTAAAATATTGTCACTTAATTAATATTGACAACAAATTTATCATTTACAAATTCGTCAACAAAATAATAAGCCCTTTCTATTAGTAAGTCTTTTAGCTTTTTCTTAAAACCTTGTATATTTTCTTCAGCCTTGACATATTGGGGTAATTTATTATATATTTTTGGGGCCATACAATATACACTTTTATGGAACATAGTTGTATTGGACGTTATGGTACATAGTTGGTCATTATGTCGTTTACTTATCAAGTAAAAGCATATTGTAAGAATGAATGTTTTGTTTTACAAAATTTGATACCTCATAGATATATAACGAGGGCAGTGTAAGCAACCGCAACTTTTGAAAGTACGGTTTACATGAATCTGTCTGCCGTAATCTACACATAGATCTTATACATTTTTTCTGTGCCTTGAAAGCTTTGTTATTATCTGTTGAGTTTCCCCAGAAAAGTATTGCATATTTCAATGTAGATCCTACGTATGCATGATATGCAGTTAGTAACGCCGATTTGTTTACTACTTTGGCAAGCATGTACAATGCATAAGAAAAACGATTAAGTTTTAAGCATATTTGTTCTATATGTGATTTCCATGACATATTAGAGTCAATATGAACACCTAAAAATTTTGTTTTATTTATTTCGTCAATTTTCTTTCCATTATATTTAATATTTAATTCGTGTTGTCTACTATTTTTATTTTTAAATGTCATGACTTTGGTCTTGTCTAGGTTAATTTTTAGGTTATTTGAATGCAACCAGTCTATAATTAATGTTAATGCTTTATTAATGTCATCTACATATTTATCATTAGGTTTATCAACAAATATCGCTGTACTGTCATCTGCAAATAGGACCATGGGTTGAACGATAGATTTTGGAAGGTCATTAATATATATGAGAAATAATAGGGGGCCAAGTATACTTCCTTGTGGTACACCATATTTATTTAGTTTTTCATCAGATAAATATTTTCTTTTTATGTTTGTTTTTTGTGAGATTCTAGATATAGCTGTAATTTGAGTCCTGTTGCTTAAATATGACCTTATTAAATCATGTACGTTTCCTCTAACGCCATAATTATGTAACTTGTGCAACAATATATTTAGGATGTATTACGTACCGTACGCCTGCATGGGCTGATATGGCTACCATAGGTGCTGCGCGTCTAAGTTGCTGCAAAGTCAGCGTCTCGCTTTAATATTTTTATGCAAATCGTATAGAACTGTGAGCATCGAGGCACTACCGGTGCTGGCAGGCGTGTTACCAGTTGACTTGGAAATACAACGCCGTGCTCAATATACTACATCTCTAAAAACATGCACCCTGGCTTTCTAAAACACTGCGACCATGACAATATACGTAGATTGTTCAAACCAATTGAGGAGGTACTTAAACTTTGCTGTCTGAATGGCAAGAAAAATGGGAAACTTGTACTAAAGAACGCCACTTGTGTCTGTTTCAATCAGTGCGAGACAGACATTAAATAAACAGTGGCTAGAAGTGGACCATCCCGTTGCGCAATTTTTAACAGGGCATGGAAGCTTTAGGTCGAAGCTCTTATCGTTTAGACTTGTGTCATCGCCTTTATGTGAGTGTTCTACGAGAAATCATGAATTCGAGCAAACAGCACATCATGTTCTCTGGGAGTGCGATCTCTGGCGTCGGGAGCGGAACAATATGTTAAATTCCTTGCATGTCATATGCGGGGTAGTATACTATTCTGATTAGGTGGCAAAAAGGAAGAATTACCAGGCGTTTAGGCGGTTCTGTAATCTATATTATTGGAATCGATGTGTAAGGTAACAACTCACAGTTCAGGCCCCAATAGTGTTAGAAATTTGATAATCCGTGGTGCACGGCAGTTGAGCTTCACTTGACTAGCCATCTCTTTGAGGTTTTTAAATGCCTTATTTGTCATATTGCTGTCTCTCACTTTGCCGAGAGGGGAAGTCAATTCCAAAACTTCCTACTCCTACAAATACAAATTTCTTCTGATTAAATTCGTTGTGAGTTCCAAGGCAGCTGTAGTTTAACCCCCGGCACAGCGATGAACTTCACTGGTCATTGCCTGGTTGGTGGTCGCCGCTGTTAATTCGTGCTTACCGTTGATAATTTGTAATATGTTGTAATTTAATTTTTTTAAAAAGAATCGAAGAATGTGGACTGCATAAAAGTATTCTTGCTTAATTACGAACTAATTACCCTAAAAAAATTTAATTATCAATATTTTATTTTACCAGTTTGTCGGTGTGGCTAATGTATATCCATGCCAAATTAAAGTTTCCTAGTACTAAGTCTCTGAGCCAAGTTGCGGACAGACAGACGCACAGACAGATATGGTGAAACTATAAGACTTCCCCATTCACTAAGGACCGTCCGACAGCCGGTCACGTGCTAGCGGTGTGGTGGCATTTCGCAGGTTCTGGAAGAAAGTGTTCGTGCGGCTGGCGAGCCAGGGCGACAGTCCGGTGGTGCAGCTGTTCAACGCGGCCGGCGATAAGGAGCCCTTCCAGGAGCTGCCGCTGCAGGCGTGCTACTCCGTGTCGGAGGTGGGCGCGCAGCAGTTCGACCAATACGGGAAGATCTTCACAGTCAAGCTGCAGTACGTGTTCTACAAGGAGCGGCCCGGGGTCAGGTACGTCGCTCGCGCGCCGCGCCCCTTCCCTTTACGTACATACGGTATATGTTGGTGACGTCGCCACCGCCAGACCGACTTCAGTGCACTACTGCTGCATGAACTTGCTACTATCACGAGCTGTACCGCCGCGGTCGGTGGGGCTGCCGTAAAGCTTCTCTGTAGAACGTTGCGTCGCCAACACTGTAACCAATTTCCAGATCGGTAGAAGCATTAATGAAATGTCTGTTTAAAAATACTGAATCGTACTACAGTATTAGTTTATTTCGCAATTAATATTCACCTTTTTTCACGCAAATTTTTGCCATTGTGTCCAATGAACTTTATGTATTATTATTTATTTACACACTTAAATTACATTTTAAACACGTTCACGCCATTTTAATCTCGGAGTCCTGGCTTGAACCACTTGCCATCGACGTCCAATTCGTTGCCGGGGTTTCAACTTATCTGAAACGATCGCGTCGGTGGGAGTGGTGGTGGTGTTGCTATTTCCCTGCGTGCTCTTCAGATCGTGTCTAAATCCCAATTATCAAACCCTTCCAATGACTTAGAAAATCTGTTTATTGACGTCTCTTTTTTCCACACCCAAATCCTACGAGGCGTTTTTTACAGCCTCTCTCCAACTATTAACTATTGTTCCTCTCTTGAGACTTCTGCAAAACTCTATCCCTTCTTTCAATCACACTATTATAATGAGTGATTTTAATACCTGTCTTCTTAAAGGCGATCACCGATCAGATTCCCTTAAATCCTTTACCAATGCTTGCAACTGGACTATTTTGCCTCCTGATGCAACTCATATCTTTCCAAGTTGCAAGCCCTCCCTCCTTGACCTCATCTTCGTTTCACCTCTCAGTGGCTCTCAGTCACGTAATATGGACAGTGTCCGGGTGAGGCTTTTTCCTTTCACGACCTTCTCTACCTTTTCTATAAAGTGCGTTCACTGCATAAGAGTTTTAGGTTTGGATTTAGCCAAAGCTTAGTGGCATGGATGTCCGCGTTATAACATCAACTGATGGACCTTTCGAAGGACTCTGCGGTCGACGAGCAAGTCAATCGTTTTAATGACATTATAATTCAACTTTACGATCACCATACTCCTGTACGGCCAGTAAAGATCAAAATGTTTGCCCGCGCCTTGGTTGACAGAAGAAATTAAGGTTGCCAAGTAAAACATCGCCAAAACCAAATATAAAGCTGATCCCGTCAGATATCGTGATCGCTATATTCGCGCTCGTAACGTCCGCAACAAGATGTGTAGGGAAGCACAACGTCACCATATCCACAAGTCTGTCGAGGATGGGGAACCTGTAAAGGTCTGGAATTTCTTCGGAGTTCGAAAAAACTTGTCTGGAATAATATCCCTTATATTATGTTTGACAATTTAATTTAATAATAATGAAATAAGAAAACACCCCAATTTCAATAGTGAAGATGGTTGGCAAGTACCACGTGCTTGGGATCCAGTCCTAAAAATAAGTCCCAAACCCAAAAATCTAAAAAATGTTCGGACACTGTGAGCGATTTTTGTGTGAATCGGAACATATATAATTAATCCATCCATGTCGGTAGATGTAATAATTGAATAACTAATGTAAGACAAATACCACCTTAGTCTTCCTGCGACCACGGACGCTGCAAAGCGTTCGAAACGTCAGGTTCAACAAAATAAATAAAATACGCGATACTTCCGTTAAAAATTGTTTAATTCAATTTAATTTAATTTATTTCAAGTATCTCAGAATATTAGTAACAATGACACTTATGAACTATGTTAGTAGCATGTACAAATTATAATTAATTTTAGCCTCAGTTTATTTACAATACACTGATAAATTTCAGCGAAAAAATAAAAAATCTGAGAATATTTTTTGATAATTCTTTATCTTTGTCAGCACAGATTGTGGAAGTGAGTCGGCAATTGTTTGCTGCGTCTGATTCGCTTAGAATGTTGCGATATTTTATAATTTATAATATTATATTTTATAATATTACACACAATTCTTCCTCCTTTCCATTTTCGACTACGCTGTTTCTTGCTACTCGTATCTCGATATCACCAAAGAGCAATTGAAGAGCTTGAACGTCTTCAAAACTTACTTACTTACTTAGCATACGATTTATATTTGAACTTCGCAAATATGATCATGTTTCTGAGTTTCGTTTTCAGCTCAAGTGACTCCCTATAAGACTTCGTCGTAACTGGGACAGCCTTTCCCTTCTATACTCTATCCTCTTTGAGCCTGCTAGCCCAACCTATTTAAAGGAACGTTTTGTGTTTCACAGTGACTCACGGGATCGTACCTTGCGTTTACTCCGTCTTAAAACACCACACTCCACTGATTTCTATACTAACTCATTCTCGGTCGATGCAGTGCGCCTGTGGAATGCTTTGCCATGATATAAGGAGTACTCAATCACTTGGTTCCTTCAGACATCTTGTAAAACTTCACTGTCTTTCTCTAACATTAGAGACGTAATCACCTTAATTTTCTTGGCTTTCTCCTCAGTGTCATTAGTTTCATTTACAGTAGTATATATTTATAAAACGTATATATCATTTACATTAATTATGTGTATGTATATATTTTCGTATATATAACATATGTATATTTATATAATTACTTTTATTTTCCTTAAGTGTTGCTCTGCGCGGCTCTATCTTGTTTCCTTATTTCCTCTCCTATCCTATTCTCCTCTACCCTGAGGTTGTCTGGAAGAGATCGCATCGCGATGAGGCCGCCGTTGTACTGGTACATTGTTGTTTTTGTGTTTATGTATTATTTGGTGCAATACAGTGTATCATATTATATTGTGTTCACCACTGATCCTAATTTAGTGCGTGCAACCGAACATTGGAGATTGACCGACCGGACAATAACTAACAACCTACGGTACGGAGCGACCGGTGACCGCTCGCGATCGGGGCAATGTCGAGAGTTCGCGCGGTACCCAGAGGGGCGATAGCACCCCGCACTGGTGTCCAGCGGCGCCGGCCCGCGCGCGGTCGCCGTCCTCCTCACCGTTACAGCGAGATCCGAGCGTCGCGAGTGTAACAATAATGAATGATCGGCGGCAGGCCGGGCCAGGTCACCAAGGCGGAGCGCATCACCAACAAGCTGTCGCAGTTCGCAGCGTACGCCATCCAGGGCGACTACCAGGGAGTCAAGGAGTTCGGCAGCGACCTCCGCAAGCTGGGCCTGCCCGTGGAGCACGCGCCGCAGGTGAGCAACCGCCGCGTGCCGTCCTCGGCTGGCATTTCATAGACTTAACCTACTCGTTGATTATCTCGCGCAGGAGACCTCCGACGAGCTCGGTGGCGCAGTCGTGAATGACGCGACTTTGACACCACTGCTCGTGGGTTCGATTCCCACACAAGACAATCTAGTTTGTCTCGATTTGGAAGTTTTAAGAGAGACAAACCAATAAATTACTTGACGGCTCATGTAGCTCTAGTAGCGTGCCGCGATGTTGAGCCGTGCACTAGCCCACGAGCCTCATGCTGTACTTCACCCGTCCAGCCGGGCCGAGCCGGGCCGGGCCGGCGGCGCGTCCGTGGGGTGGGTCCTTCATGACACTGTACATAAAGCGGAAGAGTTTGTTTGTTTGTTTGTTTGAGCGCGCTGATCTCTGGAACTACCGAAATACGTTTTTCTTTCGATTGACCAATTCTTGAGGAAGTTATAGGCTTTCCAATATCACGATACGATCCTTAGAAGCCGAGGAAAAACAAAGTAAGTAGAGATGGTAGTTCTTATCGGACAGCGAGATACGCGCGGTCCAAGTCGCGGGCTGCAGCTTTAGCTGTAACATAGTTAGTAGCCAAATTAGTAATATATACGTGCGGGTCCCATGTCGCAGGTGTCGCAGCTTTTCAAGCTGGGTTCGCTCAGCTACGAGGACGTGAAGCAGTTCTCGTGCTGCGTGGAAGAGGCGCTGTTCCGGCTGGGCGCGCACCGCGACCGCGCGCTCACCTACAAGATGGAGGAGGTAAGGCTCGCCGCCGGCGGCCGGCGCCGCGCGTCCAGCGACCGCGACGGTGGCTCACACGCTCGTCTGCCGCAGGTCCAGATCACGGCGGTCGACGAGCTGTACGTGGAGCAGGACGCGGAGGGCTCGGTGCTGAAGCAGATCGCTCGAGTCAGATTGTTTTTCTTGGGATTCTTGAGTGGTGAGTTATTAAATCCACTCACGCACTAATATTTAACGAGGCACGCGAGACGCGAGGATATTGAGCGGCGCCGGTGTGCTTCACAGGCATGCCGGACGTGGAGCTGGGAGTGAACGACCTGCGGCGACAGGGCAAGGAGGTGGTGGGCCGACACGACATCATTCCGGTCGTCACGGAGGAGTGGATCCGAGTCGAGGAGCAGCTGTTCCACGCCTGCGTGCAGCCCGACGACTTCACCAGCACACAGATCATAAAGTAATACCCCCAGGCGTACCGACACGCCAGCCGGTCGCCGGTGACACGGTGTCGTAAGGAGGAGTCGAGTAACGGCAGTGTTGGTGTCTCGGCGCAGGTTCAAGCCGCCGGACGCGTGCTACATCGAGCTGATGCGGTTCCGCGTGCGGCCGCCCAAGAACCGCGAGCTGCCGCTGCAGCTGAAGGCGGTCTGGTGCGTCACGGGGAACAAGGTGGCCGTCAACACTTCTCAATTCCATCGCCAATGTCGTACTCTGTTCACATTACGTGACACCTTCAGTGACGGCCAGTAGCATTGTCAAGTTTCGTGTTTCGGATGCAGGTGGAGCTCCGAGCGGACGTGCTGGTGCCAGGGTTCGCGTCCCGCAAGCTGGGGCAGGTGCCGTGCGAGGACGTCTCCATTCGCTTTCCGATTCCCGAGTGCTGGATATATCTGTTCCGCGTCGAGAAACACTTCCGCTACGGCTCCGTCAAGTCCGCGCACAGGTGATCGCCCGCCATTCGCTGACCGTGCGACAAGGCTTGTTCACGAATGTGACTCTCACAAACTGGTCAATAATTTCAAAGCATGTATGGCTTACTCATTACAATTACATTAACGACTTGGCAAAACTTTCCCGGTCAATGTATTGTCGTTTGTAACAAACTCTATAGCCGTAAGTAACCGCCGCGTGTGACTGCTGCAGGCGGACAGGCAAGATCAAGGGCATCGAGCGGTTCCTGGGCGCCGTGGATACGCTGCAGGAGTCGCTGATAGAAGTGACTTCCGGACAGGCCAAGTACGAGCACCAGCACCGCGCCATCGTGTGGCGCATGCCGCGCCTGCCCAAGGAGGGGCAAGGTACCGCTGGCCTTCGTTACCTATTGATACTCAATATTTTTAAATATCGCACTTATAACTTACTAGCTGCTGCCCGCGGCTCCGCCCGCGTGGAGTCAAATAACGTAGCCTATGTGTTAATCCAGATCCTAATCTACGTGCCAAATTTCATTCAAATCCGTTCAGCCATTTAAGCGTGAAAGAACGACAAACATCCATCCATACATACAAACTTTCGCATTTATAATATTAGTAGGATTTGCAAAAATACTGCGAAATATATTTTACATCTAATAGATCTATGAACGGTGTCACACGCTCTACCGACTCTGAAAGCATTACTAAAATCAGTACAGGACACACACACACACACACACTACTGATTAATATGCCCGTAAATGTTCATTCTGTGATGTCGCACGATCAGGATCTGTGACAGTGACCGATTTAATATCACACACAATTTGAATAAATTATCTGTTGAAATATTGCATCCAAAGTAAATAATGGCACAAGTGGTTGACTGTACATAATAGAAATTCGACTCGACCTACGATTTTATTTTAGTGTGATCGATGCATCCATCGACGAGGAGAGCGGTGTGCCGACTGTGCCTGTTGTCTACCTAATTATTTTTAGTTTTTAGTAAATTATCTGCATCATTATTTGTCTCTTTACAATAAAACCGCTTAAAACTTAAAAAACTACTTATTTTTTATTGAAGTTATACTTCTAATGCGACTTCCAACAAGGTTGCGTTAAACGTTTCGCTACCATGGAGGGGGAATAGAAAGAGACAGAGCGAGAGTGAAGCTGCTAAATGTTTCACGATATTACCGGTAGATGGCGTTATAGTTAAAAATGTATAAAACTTGTACTTGACATTTCACTTGTATGTAATACATTCCATAAACATCGCCGCTACTACTTGATAGACGTTTTTTTAATTTTACTCCAATAACCCTTCTTATAAATTAAAATATTATTATTTAATATAATTAATACTAAATATTATTAAGTTATTAATGTTAAATATCTATTTAATGATACAGATAAGTATAACTTCTCACGCGCGTACATAAGTACACGCACCCATTTTTTTTTTTTGTTCAAGGTTTTAGATATTTTAATTTAATTACTTAATTTAGTTCAATTAATGCTTCATTAACACAAGGTTTCTTTCTTGTCAGTTTATTACAATCTAACTAACTAAGAATACCTACACAATCCTTCCAAAGACTACTCGATTCAGTGTCACGTGATCTGGTCCTTTTTCAAACCACATACAACTAGATGTGGCCAAGTCTCGAGGAGAAAACGTCGACGACGTCAGCCCGATGCCACCCACACACGGCGCTCGACACGGTACCAAGTCTTGGGGGTGAATACCTCTATCAGACGGTATCCTACCACTTTTACTGTTGAGCGGTTCTTGGTATTTCAATATTTAGCTACGACCGCCGAGTGTGCACATTTTTTAATAGAATTCCAATCAGAATCATCGTATCCCAAAACTAATGGTTTTTAATGTACGAGTATATATCTATTATTTTAATTACTACTGGAATAAAAAACATTAAAAACAACCTTCTATAACATTCAAAGCCAAAGTCAAAATCTTTTTATTCCGTAAAAATGGCTACATTTGTTTGGAATCGTCACAATTTTTTTTCCCTACCGTGCAGTTTATGACCAGGTGAGCACTGATAAAAATACTGCCAAAAAACTCAGGCATCCCTCTTTTGGTATCCAAACTAATTTACATATTTTATTAATTACATTATAATTGGATCGACTCACTCCCAGGCATTTTTATCATTAACTAGCTTATGCCCGCGGCTTCGCACGCGTACATTTTGGAAATTCAGCAGTTTTACTTATTTTTATTTTACTTCTTATTTTTTAGTACAGTCGGCATTAAATAGTTAGTAAAAGTATCAAATATCCTTATTTGTGTAGTATGAAGATATGTCACGGCCTGTTCGGTTTTCATTAACTATTTGATACTGGCTGTACACACCAAACACAAAACACCTCTTTATTCTCATCATTGCCTATTTTAAAAACATAAAAGTTTCAAGCCACTTAATAAAATATCTGCCTGGGTTGCAATTCAAAAAAATCTTTCTTATCTCTCATATGCATTACAAAAGGAACCTATTGGTGAGTCAGTGAATTAGACAGGAACTCCATTTCTATTATAGATTAGCGTCTCGTTCAAACACACTTTCAACCCCCTTTTCACCTCATCTCACCTCGCTAAGGGTGGAATTTTTGAAAACGTTGAAACCAATTTTTTTTTGGATTCTAATAGAGAGTATCTATACAAAGTTTCAAGTCACAAACTTCAAAAAGTTTTCTGCTCCATACAAACTGTCAACCCCCTTTTCAGCCCCTAAAGGTGGAATTTTGAAAAACGCTGAAATTACTTATTTGACGTCTTGATTGAGAGTCAATTTACAGTCTAAAGCAGCTCACTTTAAAAAATAATAATTTCAACTTTTAGTTCAAGAAATACTTTTGACCTCCATTATACCCTGGGTGGAATTTTTGAAACTACTTTTTTGGATTTTAATAAAGAGTATCTGTATAAAGTTTCAAGTCATAAACTTGAAATAATTTATCAACTCCATACAAACTGTCAAGCCCCTCTTCACTCTCGTGAGGATTATAAAAGTAACCTCTTTGCAAAATTTCAGCTTTCTAGGTTCAAGAGTTTGGCTTCGGAGTTGATGAGTCAGTGAATTAGTCAGGAACTCCAGTTTTATATATATAGATAACCGCCTTAGATTGTGATAACACATCCTATTGTAGGCAATTTCTTAATATTACCAATCCCTTAATTTAGTATTATGGAAAGAGATCTTGTTTCTATAAATATTTTTATAAACCAGCATACGGTCTGCCTGATGGTAAGCCGTCAGCCTAGTCTATGGACATTTGCAACATCAGGGTTGGTTGTTACTCGTGCGTTGCCGACTCTGTACTAAAAATAGAATTAATAATAATAATTAATCCGAATATTGCAACAAAATTTTTTTGTTATAATAATCAAAGTGATCATTATCTACGCTACGTCGAAGTACGAATTAGAACATTTTTTATTTTTTTTGACCTAACTATGTAGTTAGCCCCGAGTGGGTTGTTACTACGTCAATGGACTAAAGAGGCGGGCGTGAGGCGCCACAGCCTAGCAAAACTAAGTATAACGACAGCCTAAAGGCCCCCGAGAGGCGTCGAACCTCGGCTTAGGACGTCGTTAGGGAAAGTAATCGAACACGCGGACAATCAAGTCAGTCTTTTTTTTTTTTTTTTTTTTTTTGACCTGACTATGTAGTTAGCCCCGGTTGGGCTGTCACTACGTCAAGTCAGTCGTCACTGTGGTCAATACTTTATGAGCTACAAAAGAAACCATAGCGCGTTTCAATTTGGCTGATGGCGCCATCTCTTAGCAATAATTGGAACTAATCGAAACTAATACATATATATATTTTATGCCTCTGTTTTTAACCCCCGACGAAAACACGACGGGGTGTTATAAGTTAGACATGTGTGTGTGTGTGTGTCTATGTGATTCTGAGTCTTTCTGTGTCATCGTGGCTCCTGCACGGATGAACCGATTTAGATTTATTTATTTTTTGTTTGAAAGGTGTATTAGTCGGGAGTGTTCTTAGCTATGTATGGTGAAAATTGGTCCAGCACTGAAATGAAAGGGCGAATGACGAACTGACTTTCTGGACTGTTGGGGAGGTTTTAAATTTTAAACAGTTAGATATTTTCTGCATTCGGGTTGCTCACTTGTAGACCGCGGCACATCCGTGCGCGCACGGCCCATTAGATAGAAGAGTTTCGACAGGCTCGAATCCGATAATGTGGGTAAAAACGAAAATCTTTTATACTTATTAGTTTAGAAAAAAATATTTTACATTTAGTTCATGACTGTCAATGAAACACCTTAATATTGAATTTCAATCGAATAACTTCAAAAACTTAAAGTTTCATACTAAATTTGCACCCTCGTTTTACCCCCTTAGGGGATGAATTTCCAAAAATCCTTTCTTAGTGCTCCCCTACGTTATAAAAGGAACCCCTGTGCAAAATTTCAAGTTTCTAACCCTTATAGTTTAGGCCCTGCGTTGATATGTCAGTCAGTCAGCTTCTCCTTTTATATATATAGATATAGATGATTTTTGAGAAAAATATTTTACTCGTGTTTCATGCCTTTCAATAAAGAACCTTCATGCTGAATTTCATTCGAATAACTTCAAAAACGGCAAAGTTTCATACTAACTCTGCGCCCCCGTGTAACCCCCTAAGGGATGAATTTTGAAAAAATATTTTACTCATATTTCATGCCTATCAGTAAAGAACCTTCATGCTGAATTTCATTCGAATAACTTCAAAAACGGCAAAGTTTCATACTAACTTTGCGCCCCCGTTTAACCCCCTTAGGGGATGAATTTCCAAAAATCCTTTCTTAGTGCTCCCCTACGTTATAAAAGGAACCCCTGTGCAAAATTTCAAGTTTCTAACCCTTATAGTTTAGGCCCTGCGTTGATATGTCAGTCAGTCAGCTTCTCCTTTTATATATATAGATATAGTCAGATATTTTATAATATGCCCTGCTACACAATTTGGCTTTAACAGTAGTTTTAAATTTGTTTATTGACAATTCTCTTATATTGCTGGGAAGTTTGTTATAGAACCGTATACATTGCCCCATAAAAGAATTACTTATTTTGTGGAGACGGCTTGCTTGTAACACAAGATTATGATTATATCTAGTATTTATGCTATGAGTATCACTCTTCTTACAAAATGAGTCTATGTTTTTATGGACATACAAAAGATTTTCATAGATATATTGCGATGCGACTGTTAAAATATTTATTTCCTTGAATTTTTCTCTAAGGCTCTCCCGGGGACCAAGTTTGTAGATAGCTCATTAAATACTTACATGCCTTAGAATTCGTATTCATATCCGGCCTCAAGTACCGAGGCCAGCTCGCGTTAGTGAGTTACCAGGAGTCGGCAAGCATGTAGCAGAGGGAGGAAAAAGAAATATTTTGTAATATAACTATACTACAATCCTGTCCCGGGCTAGCCGAGCCGGCCGTAAGAAGTAAAAGTCTACAATGAATGAGAAGTAACAAGGAGTATGTTGCAGGCGCGTACACCACGCACAACCTGGTGTGCCGCATGGCGCTGACGTCGTACGACCAGGTGCCGGCGGAGCTGGCGCGGCACGCCTTCGTCGAGTTCACGATGCCCGCCACGCAGGTGTCGCACGTGACCGTGCGCTCCGTCTCGCTGCAGAACCACGACGCCGACCCGCCCGAGAAATACGTGCGCTACCTCGCGCGCCACGAGTACATGTGAGTCCACCCGCCACGCCAGCAGCGCAGCAGCCCGTCTGTGTACTTACGATAGCTCGCACTCAATCTATAGTTTTTAAAGGAGATGTAGCACAAGTGACGACAGATCGAGCACTCAATAGATGGTATATTTTTATATAGAACTAAGATCTGCAATTGCACGCCTATTTTCAACAGGCAATAAATGATATTTAATGAGCCATCGATGATTTATTGTACTGAGTCGTGTGTCAATCGAGCACACGGCCCGCCCGGTGAGTAGCTGTTCGTGTGGTCCGCAGGCACGACGCGGAGCGGTCGAGCGATGTCACTCCCCCTGCCACCGCGGTGTATTCTCCAGTAGGTCGATTCTACTAAAAAAACTGCAACTGCACTGCAGCGGGGCGTGTGTCAAAGTGCGTATATTTTGACGGTTTGTTAAGCGATTTGACAGCAGCGACATTTAACGAAACGTCAAAATGTACCTACGCATTTTGACACACACCGCGCTGCAGTGCAGTTGCAGTTTTTTTAGTAGAATCGGCCTACAGCAGGACATCCCCCATGTCAGTCGCAATGAAAATACAACCCTCCAGGGAATTGTTAAATAAAATATTTAGCTGTGATTTTCTTCTCCAGTCGATGACGATATTCCGCTCACGCTCCGAGATGTATAAATGTTACTCGGAGTATCGGAACATTGCAACAGTCCCCGGTGTGTGCACTAGGTTCTACACCAGTACTGCGCCTCTCGTTTCGTCTGCGTGATCAACCTGTTACATGAGCGTTGTGTCTGTGTCCGCAGCGTGGGCATCGAGCGCACGTCGGGGCAGGCGGCGCCGGCGTACGCGGCGGCGGCGGCGGTGCCGGCCGCTCCGGTCGCGCCCCCCGCCGCCGCGCCGCCACCCGCCGCCCCGCACCCGCCCTCTTCGGACTCCGACTCGGACTAGGCGCAGCGCACCGCCCTCTCCCCGCCTTAGTAATAGAATGATGACAATATTACCCGAATGTAAATAATGTAACACGCGTTCAGACGTACACCTACTACGATATCGTAGTGAGCGTGAACACACGCACCTTGTTACGGAAATGTCTTTTGCTACGTGTTTACTACACCTTCAACGTCGTAGCACTCCTACGACGTGTAGCTGTTTTCCGCGCGGAACTACGGCCGGCGCGAGCCCGCCGCCGCCGCCGCGATCCCGCCGCGCCGCCGCCGCCGCTTGGGCTGATTTGTGTATAGAATAACTAGTTACATTATTATCGAGTGATCATATTCATATCCAATTAACTCTAAGTGTTGTACGCTTCCGGACGACGTCCACCGCGGCCGAGCGAGCGCCGCAAACTGTGCTTATATTTAAATTGTAGCCATAGGTACTTTATCCGAGACGAGTATTCCAAAATGTATATAGCAAAATATATAACTAACAAGAGTATAATATATAATAATTCGATATACATCAAACAACAACGTTTTTAATTCGCACAAAGTTAAATAAGTAAAGAGCGATCTGTCCGCAGCGCCCGGCCCGCCGCCAGTCGGCCCGGCCGGCGCCAGCGCTCGGCTGTCCGCAGACGAGTGAGCAGCGCCGCGCGCCCGCGCCGGGCCGGCTGGCGGGCCGGGCGCGGGCGACTCGACTCGTTACGGTCACCGTATGCAACGGACAACTCGGCGTGTGAAATTATTGTAATCGTAGTGGATTTATGTAAAACATTAATTCCGTAACAACCTTTGCGTATCGTATATATAAGCGTAGGTATGTACCACGTATTTGCTTCACAAGTTAAATATTATAATATATTATAGTGTAGACGAATAATTAATGATATCATACGTTATTAAAGAAATTGAAGCAACCATCCAGAAACACATCGCGATGAGTATTACGTGGTAAGTTAGAGTTAAGGAGGGTGGTGTGCGGCCTGCGGCGAGAGCGCGCCGTGCCGTGCCGCGCCGCGCGGCGGTGGGCGCTCTACCTGCGATTGTGATATCATCTCTAGTTACTTGTTCACATGTATATTGAATAGTAGCTGTTTAAGCAATAACATCAAATAATATTATATGTATAGAGTACCTTTGTTCCAAATATATTTATATAGTCGTTATAGAGACGGGCGGCGGGCGGGCGGCGGGCGCGGGCGGCGGACGGTCGGCATGTGAAGTGGCCGTCCGGCGGCCACGACACGACCGCGCCGCGCCGCCCGCCGCCCGCCGCCCGCCCGCTAGAGCCCGCTCTCACACCGCATAGTATCAAAATAATATTAAAGTGCGAGCCGCAGTAGCTGCGGACTATTGATATAACGTTTAATATAAAAGTATATTTATTTATACATATAGACACAATATCCGTTTGTTTGTATATGTAAGTGATACGTAGCTCTGTCCGAGATGTTGCATGTACGTACGTACCTAGTACTGCAGTGGAGCCATGTTTTGTTGTCAATAAAAATAAAGTGAATATGACCGATGACAGTTTATTCATTCGCCCTCGGTCCGGCGCCGGCCCGACGCCACGGTCCGGCGGCGGCCCGACGCCACGGCCCGGCGCCCGGACCCTGACCCTCCTCGTCCGCCGTGGATACTTTATAAAACAGGTGTACTTTTGTACAGATCTAATTACTTTTTGAGTGCATATGAGACGACCAAGAGCCGCCTACCACGGGGTGTGGTCTGCAAATACAGGATTGAAGCCCGCGAGTTGGCATTGCTCCTGCGACTCGCGAATTACGACCGAAACTTAGTTCGGTCTTGAAAGTTGAAAGGTCAAAGCTAATTTTGTAGGTGACGCGATGACGCCATGCTTCCCGATTGAAATTTTAATTTGTCTTTAATCTTAAGTGTACAATCTCGTGTTAACTTATTAGTTTAAAAACCATATGGGATGGCCGAGTCCGAGAGAAAAAAGGGCTGAGAAAGGGCCCGCCAAGCCGGAATTTATCTGTCAAAACCAAATCGGTTAGTTGACGGCTACGCGTTGCCACTATGATGAATTATCTTAACAGATGACGTTGGCAGCACCAACATTTGAAAATAACATGGAAGTGTAGATTTACACCGTAACAAGGTGATTAGCGGCTAAGCTGTGTGCAAGGCGTAGGTTCGAGTAGTTGAGTAGAGTGGAGGCCAAAAAAAACCAGGGAAGTCATTTGTCTGCTTCAAAGAGAACAGATAAAAGAAAGAAGGAGCGCCACTTGATTTAACCAAAACCTATCATGAAGTTATGATAAACTAATGTACGAACTTATATAAAGACAGACAGGTTAGCAAGTTACATATATTTACTCTTTGCAGTCGCTTTCAGACACAATTAAGAGCACACTTAAATTAACTTTCATATGTCTATATCGTACACGGCGTATTTAAATGTAAATAAAGAGTAACTAAATGTCCTCTCATATGGACAACATATATTTATATTCATCTAGTTTAGATTACCATGCTTTAAGCTAGATTACACATCGTAGTATTGTCTTAGGTTTTCGCGATTGTTACACATTGAATTAAACAATTTTCAACGGAACTATCGCGTGTTTCATTTATTTTGTTAAACCTGACGTTTCGAATGCTTTGCAGCGTCCGTGGTCGCAGGGGGACTAAGGTGACATTTGTCTTACATTGGTTATTCAATTATTACATCTACCGACATGGATGAATTAATTATTTATATATTTTATTTATTGTAAATCAAAATTTACAGCATTACAGTAACAAACTATTGCGCTATAAATTTCATACTATGTTTTATAATTTAATAACAATATTTCATTAATTCAATAACAATTTGGTAATTATATCTTAGTTAACTACCATCCATCCTCTCACAATGTCTAAGGCATTCATAATTCACATCCAGCCATCTCCACGCAAACAGATCAAAGTCGGGTGTTGATGACAGAAGATCATTGAACATAATTATTGCACGAACAAGAGGCGCCTTCGAGTAGGATACTGTCCGAGTCCGAGGTGGGGCCAGTAGAACTGAAACGCGTGGCCTCAGGCAGTAATTGGGCACTGGCGGGACGAAAAGCTTTACCAAACGAGCCACAAGTTCAGGACAGTCTTTTTCTCCTCTCATTATGCTACATGTAGTTGTAAGTAAGTTGTAATTGCGCCTCACCTCAAGTGAGTTGAATCCTAGTGTGCCTAATAAGAATTTTGTCGGGAATAAAAAGGGATAATATCCAAAACATTTCCTATATAGGAACCTCAAAAAAGCTTTTTGCACTTTTTCGAGAAGCAATGCATAGGAACTCTCATGAGGATTCCACACGATGCTTGCAGTTTCAAGTTTAGTTCTCACGAGCGCACTGTAAACTAATTTGATAGCCTTCGGATCACTGAAATCACGTGCACAACGAATTATGAAACCCAATCGTCGAAAACAATTTTTGGCTAAAGATTTTATGTGATTATGAAAAGTTAGGTTGATGTCAAAGATAACACCTAGGTCCTTAACTGAGTTTACTCGTGATATAACGTCAGTGCCCAGAGTATATGAGGCAAGAATTGGTGTTGTGGATCTAGTGTAGGACATGACACAGCATTTCGCCGTATTAAGATGAAGCTTATTGGTATTACTCCATTGAAGCACCGAGTTGATATCATCCTGTAATGATATACAATCCGAAGGCTGCTGTATTGCGTAGATTAATTTCAGATCGTCAGCATAAAGTAAGCACCTGGAATTCCTGAGAACAAGTTCAAGATCGTTTATCATCACACAGAATAAAAGGGGTCCAAGAATTGAGCCTTGACTGACACCGGATCGTGTATGATATGGTTTTGATACATGGCATCCGTACTTGACATATTGTTGTCGATCACGCAGATAGTCTGCAAACAGTTTTAATAAATTGGGTGAGAAGCCAATGCGATCCAGTTTATTTAATAAAATGTCATTATCAACGCGATCAAAGGCCTTCATGAAATCAAAATAAATGACATCAACCTGTGAACCTTTATCCAACTGCTCAGAAATAAGACCAACAACAGTCAGAAGATTGGTGTCCACCGAACGATTTCTTCTAAAGCCATGTTGTGAGTCATATATGTATGGTTTAAGCTGGGATGATAAATGCTTATGTAGAATAGACTCTAACAATTTAGCAAGTGCCGAAAGTATAGCTATCGGTCGGTAATTTTCAACCCTGTTAACGTCATTTGTTTTTGGAATAGGTTGCACTCTTGTGAGTTTAAATCGGGTTGGATATTTTCCTGTTGCAAGAACTAAATTAAAGATATGATAGATAGGAAGAACTAAATATTCCCTACACGCTTTTAGAATAAATGCTGGAAAATTATCGGGTCCCACAGCACTTCTTGGCTTCAGTCGCCTAATAGCAGCATTAATATCATCCAGAGATATCTTGGGTATGTGTACGTGATTAGCCACAGGGCTGGTCTTATTGTCCTGAATGGGATTATCGTCAAGGGTTGGAGGATCTGGCAAGAAAACATTGGAAAAGAACTTTGAAAAAGCATCTGCCAAGCGACCACCAGTACACTCAACTCCTTCAAAACTAACACGTGTCTCGAATCCAGCCCTTGACTTTAGGTTACCAATATGTTTCCAAAATGCACGTGGGTTACCTTTAATATTGTTTTCAATGGAGTGAACATAGTTCTCATATGCTTCACTTACACAAATCTTAATATGAGCCCTAAGTCGCGAAAATTCATTATATACAGAGCGCTCGCCATAGGCCTTCCAAATACGGTGTAAGTCAGCTTTGCGCCTTATCTTAGCTATCAGTTCAGCCGAAAACCAAACCGGATAACGTCGACTTGACCTTCCAGATCGAACTTTCTTCGGAATGGATATATCAAACACATTATATACAATGTTATAGAAGGAATTCACGGCAGAATCGACATCATTAGCGGCTAATACCTCATGCCAGGACACGCGAGATAAGAGTTGATATAGCAGCTCATAATCACCCTTAGCAAAATTCCAGTCCTGTTGTGTGTCAATATTGCTACGATCTAATGGATCCGAACGGCCACTCGAGGAGTTCTCAAAAGGGACAAGAATATCAAGAGGTGGGTGATAAGCGTCGCGATGCGGAACAAGACCACCACCGGGAATCTCCGTCACTATTACAGGATGAGTCCTATGACTCTCTGTCACCAGGACAACATCTAGTTGGCCACCATACGTATGTTGAACTTCATTCATCTCTTTCAATCCACAAACATTTAAAAAATAACAATAATAATTTAAAACAGTTTGAGATGAATAGATAGGATTCAAATTCATGTCTCCTAGAATAATCACTTCACTTTTTAATGTATCTATTTTTGATTCCACATTTGTAAACCAACGCATGTAGTGTTCTTCAGAAGCTCTGGGGGGAATATATATAACACAGATATAGCAGGTAACACGCCCCACCCTAACCGATGCCCAAAGGTCTTCGACACCCTCCGTCTCAAGGTCTTTACGTCTACTTAAAGTGATACCCTGTCGAGCAGCAAGTAGAATACCGCCTCCACTCCTACCGTTTTCTCGATCACGACGCAATAAGCTCCACTGCCCGCCAGTCAGCTCTGCATCGTATACCGCGTCGGTGAGAAAAGATTCAGTGACTGCGACAAGGTCACAGCTGAGAGTAAGGACATTTTGTCTGAAATGTTTAAGCTTCGTGTTGAGGCCTCGAACGTTCTGATATACAATATTCAGCGACATAGTACTTGATTGAGTTTTGTACGAAATTTTATAGTTTGTTGTCGCGCGCATTTCTTCGAAAAAACCAGGACTTCACTCTAGCGTTTTCGGGCCACACCTCCGCAGATAAACATCTATCGAAACATACCGCTGGGACTCCAATTTTGAACGATTTGTATGCACCCTTTGATTTAAGTTCCTCAATGGTGCATTTTCCCTCCGGGCAAAGGTTTTCAAGGTACGCCTGTATTTCGTCGGCACCCGACATCATATTCCAAAGGTGTATGTGTTTGCGGTGTTCGACTGCCTTAAGAGACGTTACATCGGGACCAGCGGTGCCACGCGTCGAAGTGAACCTCCTTTTCTTGTGTTGCACCTGCGTAAAGTTCTCATTATCTGAACCTACTTCATTATTCAGATCTCTAAAATCCCTTTGTTCTGGAATTAAGCCAATATCTTGGTGACAGGAATGTGTATTATGCCTTTTGTTGAGAGTTGAATCCTGTTGAGAGGTCACGACCTTTGTTGGTTCAGCTTTTGCTGTCGAGATGCGTTCGCGGTATGTTTCGTTGTTGGTAGTTTTGGAACAGGTTATCTCGGCTCTATACTTAAGCTTTTCGGTAGGTGCAGCATTAGGTGACATTAGCTGATCCGATACTCGACGATGTTTTTTATTAAAATTAGCCTTCTGAGTTCTTTCAACTTGTCGAGACTGCTGATTCAGGGCTTCTTTTCGATCAAGTAACTTACCATTCTGCGCTACTGATCTTTCATCAGCATCTCGAGACCGTTGATTCAAAGTTTTTCTGAGTTCAGAAATCTCAGCATTTTGTGCTGCGATCTTCTCCCTACATCCACCTAACTCCATGATCAACGTCTCAGAAGTAGCCGTGAAAAGATTTCTCAGTGCCAAGAGCTCGCGTCTGAGAACAATAATTTCACGAATGTCTTCTCTGAACCCACTGATTTCAGTGACCAATATCGAATAGTCAGGATTATGTGGCTGTACCTGAGAGCATTCAATCACGGAGTCATTTCGTTGGTGCCCGCCTCGGGTCATATTGATATTATTACTACATGACACGTAAGAAGAGTTCAGGTAGCTAGTAGATCGAAGCGGAGTGTTAGTATTATCGCCCTTTGGTAGGGAACACTTACATGTTGGGCATAACCAGCACTCCTTAAATTCTTGTGATAAATTGTCAAAGGCTTCTTTAGGTATTTGCAGGCAAACGAGATCATATCTTCCGGAACAGCCCATACAGTCCAGGTAATAAAAGCCAACAATTAATTCGCCACAAGCCTCACACTTCGTTGACATAATGATCCCTTAAGTTGTATGGTATAGCGGACGGTGTAGATAAGCAAGCAGCGCTCACCGGTTCGTGTGTCGTCGACGCAGTCCTGTAGCATGCCCCGCCGCCGGTCGCGGATACGCTCATACGCGTGGATAGCCGGTCCGTCGTATATGTGTGAGAGCGCGCGGACGCCGGCAGCGCGATGACGTCAGGGCCCGCAATCGACGAACACGCCGCAAAGCACGAAGTTAGCAGTCGAATGTATGTAGTGTATCACGATGTCGTAGCACACGATGTGTCGCTGCCGCCTTAGCCGACTTTGTATGCGTAGCTCGTCCGCCGTCGCTGTAGCACCACCGTAGCCGGTGCGTCGAGTCGTAGCGTGGCCGTGGCGCGATGACGCTGATGCAGTTCGTAGCAACGTACCGACAAGTAGTTGTGGATTTCGTCGTAGCAGTTTGCTTGATCGATGGCTCAGCGGTCAGAAAGCGGCCACTCAACGCCTCAGCTCCGCGATCGATTCCAGTTCGCACCACAATTTTTGAGCACTTTATTTGATTTTAAAATTTACAATTTATTTAATTAATTTTCAAACAACACACGGCAACAGACAGTGGGCACGTCCACACTTCACAGCGGTCCGGGGGGAAGGCTCATATGTTCCGATTCACACAAAAATCGCTCACGGTGTCCAAACATTTTTGAGTAGATCTCTGGGTTTGTGACTTGATTATTTTTAGAACTGGATCCCAAGCAGGTGGTACTTACCAACCATCTTCTCTATTGAAATTGGGATGTTTTCTTATTTCAATAGCCTCGCGTAGCATTCTAGGCATGTAGCGATTCTCCTTGGCGAGGATTTGTGGTTTATCGAACCGTTTGTAATGATTTGGCTGGTCCAGTGTATGTTTATATACTGCAGAGATTTTATCATGCCTATTCTTCATTGGACGCTGCAAAGCATTCGAAACGTCAGGTTCAACAAAATAAATAAAACACGCGATACTTCCGTTAATTCAATATTACACATCCTCTTAAATTTACCTACTGCCATTGGGCCTATGCAAATGATAAATAAAGTCGCATACTTTACAAAACAAGTACACATTTGTACAGATCTAATTACTTTTTGAGTACTTATCGGGCCAAGAGGTTCATCTTTTAGAATCATTAACACTTTATAGAAAAATTCTAAAGATTCAAGCGATCTATCTGTCAAACCAAATCCATTTATAGACGGCTACGTGCTTGTCACCATGATGAACTATTCGCAGATGGCGTTTATGTGCCAGACAAGACTCTTCTCAAAATTCCGTTCTACAGTTTTCTATAATAAAGGATATCTGTGGAAAACAAAGAAAATAACAAACATTGAGAACACAGAATTTTAGATCTGCTGTAAGTGTAGATACTGTTTGTTTAAGTGCGTTGTCCAACATTGGGGTAGCTGTGAGCATGTGGATGTTCTACCATTTGTTAACTCTAAAGCTTGATTCAGATTCTAGAAAGGAATGGGAAATGTATATTAGCAACATAAATGAAATATACTTTAGTTAGTTAGTGAGTAGAGATAGTTTTCTCAATTTGAAGAGTTCGTGCGCCTTAGTTTTTAGATCCTAAATCAACAGTTGCTCGCAAATCGCAAAATGTACAAGCACCAAATGTGAATAAGCCTAAGGTGTTTCATGCAACTCGACTTCAGTGCGAATATTGCGCAGAGAATCATAACCGTACATAGGCCGGCCTTATTCTTCTTATACAATTTTTTTACAAGTTCGCTATTTGTAAAAAAATGTAAACTAGGAAATAGACGGACGTAGAAAATATATCGAGCAAAAAGGTTTGTATTTTAATTGATTTCGTCACCATTTCGAAAAAATCTGAAAAAACATAATTTTAATACAGTTGCTCAAAACGTGGCGTATTGCAGGGACGTATAGCGTTCGGGATGTGGGCTATTACATACTCGAGCTTTTTCTTTACCTTTTCCGAACTCGTGCGTTCTGTTTCCCAACTGTCAAAATAATGTCTATTAAAAAGAAAAAATCAACCACGAAGTTTTTACTAAAAAAAATTCATAGAAATTTTTATGATTCATGCAAATATTTCTAAAAAGAAGCTACTAATTTGTCTTAGGTTTTCGCGATTGTTACACATTGAATTAAACAATTTTTAACGGAAGTATCGCGTGTTTTATTTATTTTGTTGAACTTGACGTTTTGAACGCTTTGCAGTGTCCGTGGTCGCAGGAAGGCTAAGGTGGTATTTGTCTTACATTAGTTATTCAACTATTACATCTACCGACATGGATGGATTAATTATATAGGTTCCGATTCACACAAAAATCGCTCAGTGTCCGAACGTTTTTTAGTAGATCTCTGGGTTTGTGACTTAATTATTTTTAGGACTGGATCCCAAGCAGGTGGTACTTGCCAACCATCTTCTCCATTGAAATTGGGGTGTTTTCTTATTTCAATCGCCTCGCGCAACATTCTCGGCATGTATCGGAGTTTGTCATACCTGGGAAAAATCACTGACAAAATAGTTCACATATTTAGAAAAAAAAATAACATACATGTTGCACTCAAATCCGATAATTCACTCAAATCACTTTGTAACACTAAAGATAAAATCCCGCCCAATAAAAAATCCGGCGTCTATAAGCTGTTCTGCGATGAATGTGAACACGTTCATATCGGTCAAACGGGACGTAACTTTATAACACCATTTCACGAACACGTATCGGCGTATAAAAACAATCGCCCAGAAAGGTCACACTTCGCCGAGCATCTCATAGACAAAGGACATAACGTATCCCCCACTAATACATATCAAATTTTACACACCATAGACAAAGGTTTAAATATAATTATATAAAATATTAGGGAACAATTAGAAATTAATAAACATAAAAATTCTAAAATTACTCTCATGAACAAACAGACTGACGTAAACCATTCCCCACTATTAAATATCTTTTCGGTCACACCATCCACCCCCACCCTCAATTCAATATAAGGGACGGCACTGCGATGGATTTGTCACTTGTAGCATGTTATTCTTACGATTAACGTCTACAACGCCTGATGATGCCTCGTGGAGAGGCGAAACACGTGTCGCAGCGACGACCAAGCCAGTCGTGGCAGCGACGGTGGTGGTGGGGGCATGCGGATTCTGTTCCAGATAGCGGACGACCGCAGCAGCCGAGGCAGAGACTACCGGAGCAGCCATGGCAGCGTCGGCATGTTGCACGTACTAACAGTAGTGGGTGAGTGCTGGCCGGCGCTAGACCGCATGAACTAATTGGTGGCGGAAGCACACAAAGCAGGTTAGATCAAATTGCATGTAAATTTGACTTTCG
This sequence comes from Pyralis farinalis, assembly GCA_947507595.1. Taxonomy (NCBI): domain Eukaryota; kingdom Metazoa; phylum Arthropoda; class Insecta; order Lepidoptera; family Pyralidae; genus Pyralis; species Pyralis farinalis. Next base: position 554,623 of record OX382275.1, read on the forward strand.
CAAAATAATGCCTGAATCTATTAACTCTTTTACGGTTGGCGACATTTTCCTAGTTAGTTGAGTTTATTGTATTTTTATTATTTTATAACTGCAACTGTATTAAAAATTGTTATTAATATTATTGTATTTAATGTAGTATGTACAGAGTTTAACATAAGCCTGAACTACAATACATAGACCCTGTAAGGGTATTGCAACATAATATAAGTTATTCCATTTACATTGTTTCATCAAAATTAAACAATATTTAATTATTTACAACAATTAATATTCGTAAGTAATCAGTATTATAATACAATAGTAATAATTCAATATGATGTTCACTATAACTTAATATGATTTATGATTGGTATTTATTTATTTATTCATAGTAACCCAATATATTTATTTTATTCTATGTCATACATGTCATAATACAAGTATGTCTCATCTTATTTTTAATATTTTATATTGTACTATCCTTCATAAATTCGTCTATGTCATAGTAACATTTTTTAATTAATAGTTGTTTCAGTTTTATTTTAAATGTTGTATCCTTTAGCTCATTTTTTTATATGTTTGGCAATTTATTATAGATTAGTATATAACGGTACTGCGGACTGCTCTTGTATAATTCTATTTTAGGTGTCAGAAGTATCAATTTCTTTTTACGTCTCGGATTTTTGTCGCATACATATAAATTGTTATTTTTTTCTTTCAAACATTGCTATCTCCAATGTATAGGTGGCAGGTATGGTGAGGACCTCGAGTGACACAAAATGCGGTCTGCAACTATCCCTTCATCTTATATTTGCGATAATTCGTAAGCATTTCTTTTGAAGAATAAAAAGGTCTTTGGCGTCTTTGCTATGGCCCCACATAATTATGCCGTACCGGAGCCAAGCGTCTGCATACGCGTAATATGCTGTTAGAGCACAATTCGTCTTGGTGTTACTTTTTAATACTCTACGTGAATTTAGCTAGTTTGACTTTGATATTTTCTACATGCTTTTTCCAGTTCAGATGTGAATCCAGTATTATGCCAAGAAGTTTACAGTCCTCTACTTCTTCTATGTCTAACGTAGCTTTTGTTATTTTTAGGTCTAATGGTAATTTTTGATATGGTCTAAACTGGATTAATTTCGTTTTACGGTGATTTATTTCGAGGTTATGGGATACAAGCCATTGTTTGATACGATTAAAAGTTTCTGTTATTAAGTTGTTGCCACTGAGGCAGTTATTAGGGATTTTGAATAGAAGGGATATGTCATCCGCAAACAAGATACTTAGTGTGTTGCTTACTTTGGGGAGATCATTGATATAAATCAAAAACAAGATACAACCTAAGACACTTCCTTGTGGGATCGACCAATTTGTTTTAGTAATGTCCGATCGCACTCGCTGTATCTCACCCGTGATCTCGTCTACATGCTCTATCTGTACGCATTGCTCCCTGTCTCCTAGAAATGATTTTAGCCACTCATGGACATCGCCCCTGATGCCCACTCCATTTAGTTTATATAACAGGATTGCGTGCAACACCCTATCATAGACCTTTGTCATATCAAGCAGCAATCCAACTGCATAGTTTTTGTCTCTAATATATGTTACGTAGTACGTCTGTGACAGAAACCTACTAAATTTGCCAGATGTTTGAATAGAGCTGACTCGAATTATCGTCCGCGATCGGTCACGATGTCCTTAGGGCACCCAAAGCGGGAGAACCAACCGGAAACCAGAGCCTTAGCCACGGTCTCCGCTGTGATGTCAGGGATGGGTATTACCTCAGGCCATCGCGAGAACCGATCGAAAGCGGTGAGAGCATACCTGAAACCCTGTGAAAGAGGCAAAGGTCCTATCAGGTCAATGTGGATGTACAGATGTACGTTTGCCGACTATGTCACGAAAACGGAGGAGGCACTGGCGAGGGGCGCTGCGCATGATGCGTTCCACGAAGTGCCGCCGGCTGGGCAAATCCTGGACAGGACTGAGTTGGTCAGGGAAATCGTGGCAGCTGTAAAAGCGGAAGTGACTCCTCTCTACCCACCAATGCGGGACTTGGCAAAGGAGTGGGAGGTTTGGCGCGCTGAACTACAAACAGGTCTGGAGCCAATGCAACAGCGCATCTGATCGATAGCATCGACCATCAGGGATCTAGAAAAGGTGAAGGCTGGAGTAGATGTGGTGGCTTTGAGAATCGGTATAGCTGGAGTCAAAAAAGTGCGTAATCAAAGGATCGTGGTGCGGTGCGAAACAGAGGATGATCGCACATGTCTTCGAGAGGCATTGAAACGACCGGAGATGCGACTAACCGCAATGAAACTGAGCCAGGGCAACCCGCAGCTTAGAATAAGAGGCGTCGCGCACTATCTCACTGACGCCCGATTTCAGATAGTTCGGTCGGGGGACCAGTCGTCTCGCCTGCAGTGTTACAAGTGTATGGGATTCGGTCACAGAGCCAAGGATTGTAAGAAGAATGGCGAGATTTGCGGATATTGTGCGGGGCCACATGACTCCAGGAGGTGTGGTGTCAGTAACTCTGCACCACGGGGCTGCAATTGTGTAGCTGCCGGTGCTGTGGACCTACACCATCCTGCCTACAGTCAGGTGTGTCCGATCTGGCAGAGGCAGGACTAGTTAGTGAGAAACAGCACAGCATATTGCTAACGCCTGGGGCCCATCAACAAAAATCAAGTGCGCTCAAGCTAACTTGGGCAGGGGTTTTGCGGCCACCAAGGATTTAATGAATGCTGCGGTTATTACAAATATCAATCTCCTGCTTCTGCAGAAGCCGTATGTGAGCTCGTCCGGGAGAGTTAACGTTTCAGGAGTGCGAGTCTATCAGGCGGACCGCAGGAGCGGTCCAGTTAAGGCTGCGATCATTGTGTCTGATCCCAGCATCATGGTATCCGAGGATCAGGCTCTTATGACTTCCAATATAGCAAGTGTTAGTATTAAAATGGGAGACTTGAGACTGGGAGTCATTAGCGTGTATCTCGAGGGTGACGCGGATATCGAGATGCAGTTGGTAGAGGTGGGGAGAAGTATAGAGAGGCTAGCTATACCTAACATCCTTCTTTGCGGTGACATAAATGCCAAGAGTCCTTGGTGGGGATGTGGTATGGAGGACGGGAGAGGTTCAGCTGTGGTTGATTTTATGGCTGAACGACCTCTACAGGTTGTCAACACAGGAAGCGAACCGACCTTCTTGACTGTTAGGCGTGGGGTGCGGTATGCGAGCATCGTGGATGTTACCATGGCTTCGGAACACCTTTTCACTAGGATTGATGACTGGAGAGTTGACCCCAACCTTACTGATTTGTCGGACCATAGACCAATAAGCTTTCATATTATACTGGATAACGATAACATCGTTATTGCCGCACCATCAACAATGCGATACTACACCAAAAAAACCAACTGGGAGATATTTGATAGGGAGGTTGTCGAGCGCTTGAGGAACCTTCCTCCTTCGTTGCTGCGATAATTGGAGCAGCAGAAGCTTCGATTCCGCTTCTGAGACCCAAGATGGGACCCAGGCCTTCCCCTTGGTGGACTACTGAGCTTGACAATCTTCGGAAGACGGTCACAAATCTGAGAAGTAAGATCCGATATGCAAATCCACTGCGCCGATCTGTTGTATTAGAATACTTGTCAGCCAAAAAGATTTACAAACATGCTATTCAGGCAGCTATATCTGGAACGGTATACACCATATCCTAAAGGTGTGTAGTGCAACGGCGCTGGACAAACTGTTACGTGATCCAGGAACGGGAGTAACGTTGTCTGCGGTGGAGTCTGCGCGTACACTCGCGGATACCTTTTATCCTAAGAATTCGGTGGACACGGACGATTCCACGCAGACGGTGGTTCGATGTCAGACCAAAGACCTAGTGGAGGACTTATTGAGGGATGAGCCTGTGACTCTGGACCTCTTCACAATGGAGGAGGCCAGAATGGCTATAAACAATATGCACCCCAGGAAAGCGCCGGGCAGAGATGGACTCACGGCAGATACCTGTCAGCGAGTGCTGTGCACGAGTGGGGCATTTCCTGGCGGAATTGCTTCCAGCCACAGTAAAGGTCTTGCCTAAGCGGGGTAGGGCGGATTATACGATACCTAAAGCGTATAGACCCATCTGGCTTATGCCTGTACTGGCCAAGGGGTAGAAAAAATGATCATTGGAACGCTCGCCCACGAACTGTCTGCTGGAGGCAAGCTCAGCTCGCGCCAATATGGCTTTACCCCACAGCGAGGAGCAGAAGACGCTCTTTACGACGCTATGACTGTCCTCCGAGAAACGCTGGCAAATCGTGAAATGGCGGTTGTAGTGTCATTAGACATTGAGGGAGCGTTTGAGAATGCTTGGTGGCCTGCCATACTACTGGAGTTGCACGTCAAGGGAATTGATAGGAATGTTCAAAGGCTGGTGGCCAGCTACCTCCGACCCAGGGAGATAACGCTCAGATATAACCCACACAACAACCAATAAGGGTTGCATACAGGGCTCTACCTGTGGACAGGCAACGTTGGAACTTGCTGTTCGACCCCCTTCCCAGGCTCTCTTGATTACTAGGAAGCTCAAGTATCAAGAACCTAAGATCACCTTTTTAGGGTTCCGTACCCAAAGGGTAAAACGGAACCCTATTACTGAGGCTCCGCTGTCCGTCCATCCGTCCCTCCGTCCGTCCGTCCGTTTGTCACCAGGCTGTATCTCATGAACCGTGATAGTTAGACAGTTGAAATTTTCACAGATGATGTATCTCTGTTGCTGCTATAACAACAATAAAAAATAAAATAAAATAAATATTTAAGGGGGCTCCCATACAACAAACGTGATTTTTTTGCCGTTTTTATCGATAATAGTACGGAACCCTTCGTGTGCGAGTCCGACTCGCACTTGGCCGATTTTTTGGAACTCCCGTGAAGTACTCCACATCTGTCAGGGTATTGGGTCTCCTCATTGACCGTAATCTTAACTTTTGTGAACATCTTGATGCGGTTACGATGAAGGCAATTGCTCTTTATAAAACTATTTCCCGGGCTGCACGCGCAAATTGGGGATTAAACAGTGAAATCCTCCGTACTATATACACAGCGGTAATTGAACCTACAGTGCTCTATGCAGCCAGAGCCTGGGCTGACACAGTGCGAATGGTCACAAACAAAAAGGAATTAGAAAGCCTGACGCGACGATTTGCTATAGCCATATCCAAGTCGCACCGCACGACATCCTTTGTTGCAGCCACCTTATTGGCGGGCATTCTACCCCTGGATCTTCGCGCACAAGAAAGGAAAATGTTGTTCGAAGTGAACAGAGGCAAATCGTTGGAAGAGCTGCCCGGAAGAGAGTTGGAGATGCGGGTTGGCCCTGGTACTTTGCCTCACCCAGCGGGGAGAAGGGCCTAATTCTTCGAAGAGGTGGAGACGGAGGCTCAGGTCGCAGAGCTTGTTGCTGAACGGGTCGCTGCCTTCACTGATGGCAGCGAGCTGGAGGGTAGGGTTGGAGCGGCCGTCACAATGATAGAAGGAAACAAGGAGATTATGTCTTCCAAATTCCGTTTGGCTGACTACTGTTCAGTGTATCAGGCCGAGTTCGCTGCCATTGTAAGAGCATTTGAAATGATTGCTAAACGGGGAAGGCGGTCTGTGCTTCTGTCTGACTCCCTATCTTCTCTGGAAACTATAAAGGATACCACCACAGTCCACCCAGTAGTGGTACATATACAAGACCAACTGCGAGAACTAGACGCAGCGGGAAACTCTGTGCAATTGGCATGGGTCAGAGCGCACAATGGTATACAGGGCAACGAACGCGCAGATGAACTCGCAAAGAAGGCGGCTCTGACGGACAAGCGGCATCCGGTATATGAATGTTTTCCATTGTCTCTCGCCAAGCGAATTATCAGAAACCGCACCATTGATGCATGGCAGACACGATTTAGCGAGAGTGACTCGGGAGCCACTACAAAAATATTTACGACTGACGTGAGATTGGCATATAGATTTTTCCGACCTATGCGCCACACTAACCTAAGAGCACAGTTACTTACGGGACACGGAGGAGTAAGGGCTTACCTTCATCGGTTTCGGTTGGCTCCCAGCCCATTTTGTGCCTGCGATGATGAGTCTGCAGAAATTATATTCCACATTTTAACATCTTGCCCCCGCTTTGGGAGGCTACGATATAACCTTGAGCACAGGTTAGGCTGTGAGCTAACTAAATCGAATATCAGAACGCTGTTCGCGGATGACGAATGCAGGGATATATTGTTCGGATTCGGTGAAGATGTCATGAGCAAAGCAGCCCGGGAAAATGGTTCCTTGTTTACATAGACGCGGCGGTCCTTGCATCGAAATTTAAAGAAAAATTGCCGGAAATCTCTCCACCTTAGCCGCCAGCTTCTCCACTTGCCTGGTGAGTGCACCAATTTCCGAATTACAGGCCGATGGGCTGGGGGTAGATTGCGAATACGACATGGCCGCCGTTGTAACCGCCCTTGTGCCGACGATATCGTGAACTCGGTCGGCCAGCTCCAACAAGTCGTCGATACTGGTCTTCGTCTGCGAGGCTACGATGGCTTGCGTATTACTGGGTAGGTGACTAGTCCAGATGGTACGAAGAAAGTCCTCAGGAACGCCTGGTCCCGCCAAATTCACCATGTGGTGGTAAAATTGAGACGGTTTCCGGTCCCCGAGCTCCTCGTGTACCAGGAGTTGTTTAATCTTTCTCTCCTGGGACGCGGACAACCGTCTGATGAGCTCCGACTTCAGCTTCTCATATCGATCGTTCGATGGCTGATCGTTTATTATATCCTCCACTTCAATGATATACCGCGGGTCCAGATTACCGACGATGTGCGAATATTTCGTCTCATCCGTTTTAATATTCGCTATTATAAATTGTGCCTCTAGTTGCTTGAACCACAGCGCGGGTTTTTCTGGGTAGAACGGGGGTATTCGGACGCCGACTCGGGACGCCTCTGACGGGTTTTGGTCGCCGACGCTACGTTCGGCCATTACGTCTCTCTCGTCCGTCGTGTTCCTCAGGGTCACCAGTGTAGCGATGTTAGTAGTGCTCCAAGTACCTGCTTTCTGTAGCGGCTTGAGGCGACAAGCGAGGTGAAGGCGAACGATGAAAGTTATAAGCACGGTAGATGAAGAACAGTTTATTATGAAGATAGCGCAGATAGTTCACAGCAGAGTAGACGGAAGGAGTGACAATGAGAGAGAAGTGAATGTACGAATGCACAGAATTTAAACAGATATACAAGCAACGTATGCGTAGCGATCTTAGCGTATGCGCGGCGGTAAGCAAAGCGACACAGAGTTCGCGTGCATGGCTACATGTGGACTGGCTGGCAGCGACGGGCAAGTGCCGGCGTTCGCCCCGCCCTGGCGCCCTCCGCGTGAAGTCAGCGCGCGAGACAAAGGCACGACAGAGTAGAGTGCGTATCTACTAATAAAGACGGTTTGCTTGGCCGCCTTCAACATACGAAAATATTAATTTTGACAAGATATTTTATAACAAGATTTCTATTAGGGATTCAATTTAGGGATACAATATAATTTAGACAATAGAAAATACATATAAAATACATAACGCCACAAAACAATTGTAACTGGTTTCGAGTAGTCAACAAATGTATACAGTATACAGCACGTTGTAACCGGCCTCGGCTGTTTTCGATAGATGACAGCCGTTAAGCTAGCACAAAGCCCTCCATAGACGGTGCTGTAATATATTGTATGGTAACATGCAGTCTCGCTCTAAATATATGAAACCAGATGAGTCTGTATGTCTTCTGTTTCAGCATGCTCCATACGTACAAAGTAATACAGCATGTTATGTATGTATATCTTCACGCTAGCTCCCTTGCGGGGTAGGCAGATTGATATAAAATTTCATTCTTTAAAAACCGTCGTCCGGCGTCTTTAAATACGGCTCTATTAGAGAAGTACCTCTACCTGATAGAAAACCGCAACCTCTGGTGTGAGAGACTACCGGCCGGTAGGGCCCCTTACCTAACCTTAAAGTAGTGCAAGTGCAGTGTGATGTGTAAGTAGGATGCTTACCATCATGCAGGCCGTACGCTTTTTTGCCACCTTAGTGCTATCAAAAAAAAAACTCTGGAATGCTTTGCCAATTTCTATATGCAGTGCAATCCTTAGCCTCCTTTAAAAATATGATAAAGTCTCACTATCTCTCCATATAAGTAAATATAGTACTATGTAACTAGTCTAGCCATAAATACTGTTACATAGGAACATATCCGCTAGGTGACGCGGTTACGATAGCATCGCGTTCCGTTTATAATATTACGAAAAATATTTATTCCATCCCATTATATGTAAAGTTGTGCTAATGACGTCTTAAATACTCTAACAATTGTGTGGAAGTGTTATTAAATGATTTCAATGGTCAAAAGTGAAGCGTCATGAACTAATTAAAAAACTAAAGTGACAACAAAACATCTTGTACTTAAACATAAATATACCAGTGATATTATTATGTCAAAGCACTAAATAAAAAATACATCAGCATTCAATAAAAGCTTACTCTCAACTAAATAAAATTATACAAGAAATATAGTGAACATAAAATAAACGTTACGGTAGACATACAAAGTGATCATAATGTGTGATGGCGGTGGTGTAATATTCACATCTTCTAAATAAATGCCATCAGATACTCAAAGAGCTTGGATTAGAATGAATATCAATTTTTCGTAATAAAAATTAACTTATTATTGTTTGCTATTACTTCACTAAGTCCGAGTTCGATCCCCACTGAGGTCATAATTTTTTAAAACCATACATTTTTCTACCATATCTCGAAAGTGTATTAAACAGTACAATTTGATCAAGTCGTATCGCATAGAACTTAGTACAACTTATATATTCGTTAAATATAGTGTGAAACATTAGGGAATTATGATATTTTCTACAAGTACATTTCAAGAATCAAAGTTACGGTGAGTCACCTCAACAAACATCTGTCCGCAAACATTGCCTTACATGGTCATGTAAATATCGATCCTGTCACTTGTTGAATCATCGAGTACAAACACACAAGTACTCGGATCGAATCCCAACAATATAAACTTTTTATGGATATTTATTTATATTGATATGCTAGTAGAATCCATAAACAAAGCAAGATATTATTGTAGGAAGAAATTACTAAAGTCATACAGAAATTTAAGGCGACACATCGAAAAATTAGACCAACTTTCATCGAATAGTATAGGCTAATGACTAAACTGACGGATCTAAGATTTTAATATAAATAACTTCATTTCTTTATCTTGAATTTGCTTGCTCAAATACGCGATTGTGTAAAATTGATTCGATAATAATTACTTTCGAAAACACCTCCTGAAATTCATTATTTTTGAAATTACAACGAAGTTGTTCTGTTTATACGCTTCAAAATTACTTAAATCTATTAGTAATATCTATGTTTATAATATGGTTGCTGCATATTTTGATAAGTGAAACATGAAATTTTTTAAAAATATTTTAAGTTTCTGACAATTTCTAAGCGATCACATTCGTCTTGGGTGCTACGTGTTTTCGACCTTATTGCGCGGTAATGAGGATTATAAACGCGTTGACTAACTACATCCAGCCAGTCCGGCTGCAGCCCGCTTCGAGGTGAGACCTATGTCGACTGTCTGCTCGAGCTCGCTCCATTTACATCGCGACACCGAAGTTTTTATAATTAATAGTTGTAAATATTCAATATTATAGTATTTAGCGTAAGTGTATTATTATTAGATATAAGTAGTAAATAATATTATAGGTTTATATATATTTATTATACTGTTGTAATAATGGGGAACACTAAAAAGAAAATATATAGAATAAAAATACAAAGAAAATGTTCGTAGAATGGCGGAGGCGAACAAGACAAGGTATTTTTTTTTTTTAATTATTATATTCATTAAACATATTATAATAACATTGTGTAGACATATTTCTTTTGCTTACTTAATAACTCTATATAAAACTGCATTAATTAAATAAGAGTTATTTTTTGCAGGAATAAACAGTAACATTTGATAATTGGTATACATCAAGGGTGGCCAACCGGTCGATCGCGGCTATTAGTCCAGTCGATCGATCATCTTGTATGATTTCTTAGTCGCCATTTCGTAACGTTATTTAGCCTCTCTTTCACGCAGTAGTTCTCTTTTGTTTTCGTGACGTGATGGACAATAGGCAGGTAGCGTGTGGGGTGGGACGCGTTAGCGGAGCGGGTCTCAATCTATCATCAGTTGACGACAGGGACTAGTGGTGTTACGACGTCAACGACTGTAATCGATATAAATCACGGTTAGATTCGCGCCTCATACGCTATGGATAAGTGGTTGAAGAGAAACGCTGAAGGAACATCAAATGAACAATTAAATGCTTTGGAAGGTTCAACAAATAAAGTAAGATATAACTAGTTATATATATTTTTCATTACAAGAAGTACGAAATTCGTTAGTACAGCGTTATTTCTTTTTTTTAACCACAACGCGTAAGGTCATATTCGTTATATCGATCAATCAACTCTTAACCACATTATATTCTCTTAGATTTACGCGAATATTTAACATTTCATGAAATAAAACTATGTTTACGGATTTTCTCGCAGTATTTCAATGACTTTAGTTCCGGAAGTTTCGTATGCTTTGCAGCAGACATGACCACGGGAGAGACTGAAGTCTTACACGTCTCAAAAGCTAAATTACAACAGTGAATTTGAAACCACAAGGTTTTAACAAAATTTAAAAAAGTCACTAAGTACCTTATAATTTGATTTAAAAATACAGATTATTAACTTTAATTTTTATTTTTTAATTAAGTATTAACTTATAATACAACAACCGTATGATTTTAAATTATTATATATATGGAAAACAATATAAAATTTATTTTTATTTATTTCATATTAAATTTATTTTCATAACCACAATAAAAATAAGCAAGTACATACAAAGTACAATTAAGAAAGCCGATCACTCCCGAATATTGAGTTGAGTGAGACATAATACGTGCCGCGTTCGTGTCATTGACTTCCCAAGCACACGAAGAATTCACATTAAATTTTAGTGGTAGGATATTTCTATTTTTATTATTATACGAATTTATCTTTAATTTTATTTTTTGTAGATCCTTAAAAAATGTGCTCCAAAGAAATCAAAAACTTATTACTTTCACCAAGAATGGGAACTGGACTACTTCTTTACTATGGTGAAAGAAAACTGTTGCTGCCTAATATGCAATACGTCCGTGGCAATACCGAAAAAAGGAAATTTAGAGCGACATTTTAACACAATGCATAGTAAATATCAGACAGACTTTCCGTATAACAGCGAAATAAGAAAGAGTAAACTGCAAGCATTGAAATCACAATTTAAAGTCCAAGAAAACATGTTTTCTGCGCCTATTGAGCAAAGTAAGGCTGCAACTGAAGCTTCTTTCCAAGTAAGCTACAGAATTGCACAAAAGTGTAAACCCTTTTCCGATGGAGAATACATCAAGGAAATTTTCGAAACAGTGACAGATTCGCTGTTCGTAAATTTCAAAAATAAAAACGAAATTAAAACAGCTGTTCATGGTTTACAGCTGTCTCGAAATACTGTGATGCGGCGTATAGAAACAATGAGTAAAAACATAAACGAACAACTACAAAAAGATATCGTCCGCTGTGTTGCTTTTTCACTACAACTTGACGAGTCAACAGATATCACTGATACTGCTCAATTACTTATTTTTATTCGAATGGTCTTTGAAGATTTCTCGACGAAAGAAGAACTGCTAAGCATGATTTCCTTAAAAGGAAAAACTCGTGGCCTTGATATATTCACGGTATTCAAATCTTATATTAGCGAGATTAAGCTACCTTTGTATAAACTCGTATCAATGACAACTGATGGGGCTCCTGCAATGACAGGTATTCATAATGGTTTTATTGCTCTTTGTCGCAAAGACGAAGACTTTCCAGACTTCATTAGCTACCACTGCATAATTCATCAACAAGTACTGGCTAGTAAAAGACTAAACACAAAACATGTGATGGATATTTCTTTCAAGATTGTAAATTCCATAAAAGGAAAATCTCTCCAACGGCGGCTCTTTAAACAGCAATTAGATGAGAAGGAACCAGATTTGGCATTGCACACTGACGTAAGGTGGTTGAGTCGAAGCAAGTTTTTGCAAAGATTTCGAGATCTGTTGGACGAAATAATAAAATTTCTTGAAGAGAGGGGTGATGAATATCAGCAACTGCGTGATTTAGACTGGCAATGTGATTTAGCATTTTTAGCAGATTTTACTGGAAAACTGAGCACATTAAATCTGGAACTCCAAGGCAATAATAAAACATTACCAGAAATGATGAGTTCTATTGCAGCATTTCAAAGTCAAACAGCGTCTATGATAGTTGACATCGAACATAAAAAATTTCAACAATTTGTGAACATCAAGGATCATATGGAAAAACATACTACCTACAAATTCATTCCTGACAAGTACACGGCAGAAATTAAAGCAGTGGTATCAGACTTCGAAATTCGCTTCAGTGATTTCAAAAAGATTGAGATGTTGGTGGAATTCATCAGTTACCCGTTTAATAATTCCATTGATCATAGTGATATTTATGAAATGGGTAAAAAATTTGCAGATACGTTTCAAATAGACCACATGACATTTCAAAACGAAATTATTACTCTGCGCTGCGACATATTTCTAAAAGCAAGGTCATCCTCAGGTTTAGATTTCTGGGCACTGGTTTCCAACAACAAATATCCTAATTTGAAGAAATGTGTTGAACAACTGCATTCGTGTTTTGGTTCAACATATTTATGTGAATCAGCATTTTCCTACTTAAAACAAACAAAAAATAAACACCGTTCTCGCTTGACAGACGCTCATACATTGGATTCTTTAAGGTTGGCAATTTCCAACTACAAACCTGATTTTGCAAATCTAGTGCAAGGTGTTCAGACGCAATGCTCACACTAATATAAGAAGTAGTTAATAAGAATAATTTTCAGTTTTATGTTTTTCCTCTTAATAAAATAAAAAATACTACATAATTGTATACTGATTGTTTCATTTAAAATTTCAAGAAATATATCATTGGTAGATCGCACAGGGTTTCGTCAGTAAACAGTCGACCTTAGGTCTAATCAAGTTGGCCACCCCTGGTATACATTATCTACAGGCTGACCGCGTACCTATATAGGACGTCAAACTCTTATTATGTCCATTATAATCTGACCGAACTCCGACTTAGAAGTTGTACGTCGGTGGAGGTCAGGTTACGTTGGAAATTTATACCAATAAGGTTCGCGCTCTCAGCACATAGCAACCAGTGGAGACTCTTTATTTCTTTGTATTAAAATAAAAATATTACAAAAATATTCTATTTTATAAGTTTAAAATAGAATATTTTTGCTGTTTTGTTTTTTAGGAGAAACTTACTAAATAAACATATTCCACTAGAAGAATCACTACTCGATTTATATGCTACTTTAACGTAAGTGTCATACGGGACGACAAACTCATAGTAATAGTAACCATTATAAGCTCACCGAACTCCGACTTAGACATTGTACGTAGGTGAAGGTTAGTTTACGTTGGAAATTTATCCAATCAGAAGATAGAAAACCAGTGGAGGTTTTTTTTTTTTTTTTTGTATTAAAATAATTACTAGTAAAATAGTATATTTTGATAGTTTTTAAAAAAACTCGGTATGTTTCATGTTAAAGAAGCGAGCGAGGTGTGTAAGTACCGAGTCATGTGGCGCTCACGAGGGATTTAGCGTGAAGATATAGATAGATAGTATACTTATACCCATGGTACTCGTGAAAACAAATAATATTTACTATGAACCAACACTGAAAACACAAAAAAATCATCTATTCTATACATTGTGGTTAGTATTGAACTATTGTACGGATTAGATCTATTTTGCAACATCAGAGATGGTCCTGGTTCTTTCTTCTTGAGAGTTTAATAAATAACAAGGAAACGTACAACAATACAAAACACAGAGTATACATAAGTAAAATACAATAAATGTCATTATACTGAAGTTAAAGTTATGAAACAGCAAGAAAATCATTTGTCACATGTTTTTTTTAAATATGAATAGATTATAAAATCTATTTGTAGATATGTATATTAGGGTGTCCCTTATTTTTCAAAGTTTTTATTTTCTAACGCATATGTCTTAGTTTTGTTCATTTGCTTTTAAAACACTCGGAAATTAATTTTTAACTTATTTGGATTACGATAATCCGTACCGAGTTACATCGAAACATGTTCATACAAGTTGCGCGGCAGTGCCGCACGTACTCGCGGTATTCATTTGTTCAAATTCAAAGTCAAAATCTTTTTATTCCGTAAAAATGGCTACATTTGTTTGGAATCGTCACATTTTTTTTCCCTACCGTGCAGTTTATGACTAGGTGAGCACTGATAAAAATACTGCCAAAAAACTCAGGCATCCCTCTTTTGGTATCCAAACAAATTTACATAATTTGTTAATTGCATTATAATTGGATCGACTCAATCCCAGACATTTTTATCATTAATATAGTCAGATACTTTATAATATGCCCTGCTACACAATTTGGCTTTAATAGTAGTTTTAAATTTGTTTATTGACAAATCTCTTATATTGCTGGGAAGTTTGTTATAGAACCGTATACATTGCCCCATAAAATAATTACTTGTTTTGTGGAGACGGCTTGCATATAACACAAGATTATGCTTATATCTAGTATTTATGCTATGAGTATCACTCTTTTTACAAAATGAGTCTATGTTTTTATGGACATACAAAATATTTTCATAGATATATTGCGATGCGACTGTTAAAATATTTATTTCTTTGAATTTTTCTCTAAGTCTCTCCCGGGGACCAAGTTTGTAGATAGCTCTTATGGCTCTCATTTGCAATAAAAAGATGGTGTTAATATCCGCGGAGTTACCCCAAAGAAGAATTCCATATGACGTAATACTATGAAAGTAGCTGAAATAAACTATTCTAGCCGTATCAATATTAGTGAGCCGTCTAATAGTTTTCACTGCATAAGCTGCAGAACTTAGTTTTCCTGATAATTTTTCAATTTGTGGGCCCCTTTGTAGTCTGGCGTCAATTGTTATACCCAAGAACACAGTTGTCTCCACAGAGGCTAAATTAGTTCCATTAACATGTACATTGGTAGCCACCTGCCTTACATTAGGTGTTGAGAACTTAATTACTTTAGTCTTTTTATCATTTAAAAGCAGATTATTAACACTAAACCAATGAATAACTTTAGAGAGAGCATCGTTAACTTCGTCATAATTACCTAACCGTCTATTAATTTTGAATGTCAGTTATTCTCGTGATTAATACGTAATGTTTTAACTTTTATAAGGTGGCACTGGAATTGAGAAGCAATAAATCAAGTATTTTCTTAGTTGGAGACGTAAATTATCAAATAATAGGCGCAAAATTACCGTCTAACCGTCAAGTTCTTCCTGTACTTTTTATAAAATTCGCGAAGTTAAATTGACTGTTAGTGAAAGCGCATACCTAGTCATTCGAGAGTGTATTATATTTAGGGAAAAAGCTAGGATCCCTACCAGAGCTATACCTAACTGTGTAAAATAACTTGTGAATCTTCACCAGGAGGGAGTTGCAAAAAAATTCCAATTTTCTATTTCAATTTCAATCTAATTCAATCTGATAATTTTAATTCTCTTATTTATTCGAAATAAAAAAATCCTGTTTTTACTCGGCGCTATCAGCCATTATGACACTCGAACATCTATAACTTCAAGCCAAATCCCTTGCGGGGTAGGCAGAGAGAGCCGAGCGCCACGTGACTCGATCCTTACATATCTCACTCGCTTCTTTAACATTCATTGCTCTTCTCATGCACGCACGCCGGTTTCTAGGGCTCCTGACATCACCTTCTGATAGAACATGACCAATTTGGTCATGGTAGGTAAGTCTTGGCCTTCCCCGACTCCTACATCCTTCCACTTTTGCATTGTATATCTGCTTCGTCATTCTTTCATCTTGCATTCTTTCTACATGCCCGAACCATCGGAGCATGCCTCTTCTTATTTTAACACCGACGCTCTCTTTCAGACCAACTCTATTTCTAACATCATCATTACGAATACGGTCTACAAGCCTTACGCCACAAATTTTGCGCAGCGCTCGCATTTCAACCGCGTTTATTCTACTTTCATGCTCTTTCTGCCATACCCAACTCTCGCTTCCATAAGTTAGCGTTGGGACCAACACTGCATTGTGTATAGCGAGTTGTGCCTTCTGGCTGAGGATTTTACTGCCAAGAAGTTTTCCCAACGCTCCATTCACACTATTCCCAACACTCACTCGTCTTTCCACATCTGCGGTGTACCTTCCATCCCTGCTGAAAGCGCATCCAAGATATACAAACTCATCCACTTGTTCCAACACTTCATCATCAATCGTAATCCTTACATTAGTTCTGGATTCTTCTCTTTCAAATACCATTATCTTTGTTTTCTTCGCATTCAGTAGTAAGCCTTTCTCCATACAGTCGTCTTTCATCGCTGTGACCAGTGTTTGCAGTTTAGATGGTGTATCTGCTAACTAAACATATGTGTCCGAATCAACAAATGGCCCGCTTTAGCCTCTCGATAAACAATGTTGTATTATGTAGCTGGGGTTTCATTCTTCTTAAGGGGGATACATGCCGTCCAGTGGCGCCTCAAGGAATAAAATATCGTATCTTAGCGTGGAAGATAAACATTATAAAGTCATGTGTTGCGTGTGTTACAAATACAATAACGTACTTTTACGTCATTAAACCAACAATTGAAATGTTTTGCTTTCGTTGTTATAGGCATAATTGCCAAAAAACGGCCTCTTTTAGCACTTTTGCTTATAACAACGATAGTGGAATATTTTGAGTGTTGGTTTAATGACGTAAAAATACTTTACTATCTTCGTAATAAATGCAACATAAGATTTCATAATGTTTATCTTCTATGCTATAATATGTTTTTTTATTCAATGAGGGCGCCACTGGACGAGACCTAAGTAAGAACAACATAGATACCAAGACATGTTAACTTGTAGAGATATAAACATAAAACGATGTCATTGATTTCTCTTTCAATAAACTTTTAAAAGTGAATACGTTTCTGTAGTTTTTTATTACTATTATTACTATTGTTTTCCGTCTAGCTTAAATAAATATGTTTGGTTCAGTATGTATAAAGCTAAATAATAATTAAATCAATAATTTTTATTAAATATTGATATTATAAATTTTATTTAAGTGTGACGCGACTCTGTAGCTTTTCTGTTCGTTTGCATTGACTATACGTTGACCCCAGGTTACCTATTAGGCGCTAATTTCAAATTTTACAAATCGAGCGTCGAGTGTCAATTGAGGGGCGCGGGGTGATTGGGCGGAGCTATTTTAAAGCTTCACGATCGAGGTGTCGCCTTAACTGGTAGACCTAATAACTTTATAATGAGTAACAACATAACATATCGTCGAAAATATCAAACAAAATCATATAATGACTTGTCAAACCTATCAGACGAATATCATTCGTCAATTCTTGACAGTACTATAAAGAGTTTACCAAACACGAGCTTTGAATGCGAACGCTAACTTAAATTTGAAGTTGGAAAAATTAACATTGGAATTAGGTGGTGCACATGTAAAAATTGATAAACTGTGTCTCGAAAATAACAAGCTTAAGAAAGAATTAGATCAATGTAAGAGTCAGGATGAACTTATTAAAAAGATTTCGGAAAAGCATACACCAATTAGCTCAAGGTCAAAAACTGAAAACGGGAAGGAAAGATCGAAAAGACATAGTAACATAAATTCTCAATTGAATTCGACTCCAACTCCAAGATACAGATCTACAAACTACGTAAAAGCACTCGTATGAGCTAGATAATACTCAATCATCAATTGCCCAGAAAAATAAGCTAGAAAAGTCTTGCCAAGAACACCATCAACATGCAAGCTATTCTCAAAAAACAAGTAATATACTGAGTGAAAATAGTATACTATCAAAACAACATCCGAAGGATAATCGACGCAAAAATTGTATCATCAGTAGTGTCTCCAAAAATGGAATCCTAAAAACATCTAAAATGTTATTCCCTAATGTCAATATTTGTCATTACATAAATCAACTTGTTAATACACTCGAATCAAAGCTTGTAAATTTTGGTGTGCATGATTACTGTTTTATCCTTATAGGACCGACAGATTTCAATAGTTCGAAAAATTATAAAAATGTTATATCGCTACTTCGTACACAAATCTCTAAAATAATATTAACGAATATTGTTTTGTGCTTGCCTACGTTTGGAATTTGCTGATATGCAAATTCAATAGACGTATCGAGATATTAAATAATATGTTGTATAAGGATAACCTAGAGTGGGAATACGCTTTTATTATGGACTCAAATAAACATCTTGCCTATGATAGTACAATGTTTTCGCGGAGTTCTGGAGAAATAAATAATCATGGAATATTGGCAGTAATTAGAGATCTAAGAAATCTTGTTAAAAATATTGACTTGTCATATTGTGTGACCCCTGACAATTTAAACTATAAACCAGTACCGGGAACTATACTTAAAACTTTTAAACCTTACTATTTTAGAAGACTTTCAAAGAGCTCTCACTCGTTAAAAGGACAAAAAATTAAACCTTAACAACAGACACTAAGTCTTCCGATTCATTTTTTCGTGAAAAAAAGTATAAATATTCTCCACCAAAATATTAATGAACTAATTAATAAACAAGATCAAACAAGAAGATATGTAAGCCTTGATGCACTTGCGAACAAAAATAGTGTTATAGATGTCGTCTGCATTACCGAACACAACATGAAAAATGATGATAAAAGGCTTCTAAATATACCAAATTACTCACTTACTTTTTCGTTTACAAGGAAAAGTAGACACGGGGGATCATGCATACTTGTAAATAATGAAATCAAACATAACGTCCTAAATCAGATTGCGAATTTTAGTATACGAAATGTAATTGAGTGTAGTGTGGAATTAAACTTATAGATTACAATATTACTATAATATGTATAGGCCGCCAAATAATAATCTTGAAGACATGAATGCATTTTTCACAAATCTTGATTTGCTTCTTCTAAATGTATGCTACAATAAAAGTAAGGTCATCTTGTGTGGTGATTTTAACATAGACCTTTTAAAAAATAACAAGTCTACAAATACATTTAGAAACCTACCGGTAACATATAATTTAAAATGCCGAAATTAATCAACCCACTCGCCTTAGTAGCCAGACATGCATAGATAATATAATTCAGAATATACGTGGCTGTAAAGGTGATATAATTTAGTTTGCTTTGTCAGACCATACTGCTCAATTACTGATCTGCCCGGTAAAGCATAGATGTAATATGAATCACTGGTATATTGAAAGACCTGATTACAGTGATGAAAATATGGTTAAGTTCCGTGAATGTTTAAGTTCTCTTACATGTTTTGATGTCTTTAGCTGTGATGACCCTAACATTGCATTTAATCGTTTTCATGAGGATTTTCTCTTGTATTACAACTTATATTTTCCTATAGTGAAAAATAAATCGACCACATGGAAACGTCCAAAATGGATAAGTAACGGAATCAAAACTTGTTCGAAACGTAAGAGGCTTCTATTCTGAAAATTTCGAAAGTCTGGATCTGAGGAAGATAGACTCAACTACAAAACACATTCTGCAAAACTAAATCGTATAATAAAACTAACACAAAAGTCACAAAATAGTCATTATATAAATACGACATCCAATAAGAGTAGGGCAACCTGGAACATCATAAATAACTATCATGCTAAGTTCAATATACCAAGAGAAAGTATAAAACGGCTGAATATTAACGGAGAAATCGTGACAAATACCATTCATATTGCGAATTATTTTAAAGAATATTTCACTGAATCAAATAAACCATCAACATCATCTAAATATGAGAATAAATTAAAGTACAATCAGCCTAATTCTATGTTTCTATTGCCTACTACATCTTTTGAAATCAATAAAAAAATATTAGCTCAAGAATAAAACAAGTACTGGTTATGATAAAGTATCTACCGAAGTAGTCAAATATGTAGTGGACGTCATAACTCCTGTTCTTGTCCATATCTCTAATTTGTGCATTTCACACGGTATTTTTTCCAGAACAATTAAAATTAACAATCGTGAAACCGGTCTTTAAAAAGCAAGATAGGGAAAATATGACTTTTTACAGACCTATAGCATTTACGCCAATTTGTTCTAAAATACACACATCAAAAGTGTCTAGGGATCAACATATATTTTTGCAATAACTTTTCTCCTGATTGATATTAATTAAAATTTTCTTTAAGGATTCATCAAATAAAGTGTTTTCGTTTGTCTACAGTAACGATAAACCAAGTCACCTTTGCATTAATAAAGAAATTTGCCATTTTCATAATAAAGGGATTTTTGACATTTGAACCACTAACATTAAAGTTCGAAAAAAAGACTGAAATAACAGTTTTCTTTAAAATTTTATTGGGTAACTTAAACAATTAATAATCCGTGTTTCTACCGCGAACACTAACAACACAAGAACATCGGTTTGGCATACTCAAAATGAGTTCATCCAAATCACGCTGTGGAATGGCCGCCCATGTTCGTTGCAACAACAAAAAAAGGTCTTCTTGCGACTGGATACCCTCCATATTCGGCAGAGCTCTTCTCTGTAGCATATCCCATGCATGCTCAATCGGGTTCAAGTCTGGCGACTGAGCAGGCCAGGGTATGACATTGATGTTAGCTGCGGCGAGAGTCTGTCTTACAACTCTTGCGGTGTGCGGTCGTGCATTATCATGCATTAACTGAAATAAGGGACCGATTTGCACTTGTAGAGGAACGATGACGTCTGATACAATCGTCTCAGCATAAATTTGAGCGTTGAGGTTGCCTCTGATCCAAATCAACTCAGTTCTTCCGCCGATCCAAATACCCGCCCATACCATGATGGTTCCACCACTATAAGGATGGACTTCCTGGCAGGATTTTAATCGCTGTTAGCGTCCAGGGGTTCTCCAGTGTCGTATACGTCTTGTATCCGGTCTCATACCAAAACGAGACTCATCAGAAAAGCACACGAAACGCCATTGTTTTTCTGCCCAATTTCTGTGTTCAAGAGCCCATTGATATCGAATCCTACGATTGTGCATTGCTATAGGTGGTACCCTTAGCGGTCTTCGGGAATGAAGGTTCACTTCATGCAAGCGGTTTCTGACTGTTTGGTCGCTAATTAAGTTCCCTGAAGAGTGATGAAGCGTCACGGCTAACATCATGGCGGTTATTGTTGGAGCTCTTCGAGTTGTGATTTGAATGTATCGGTCTTGTCTCCGTGTGGTGCAGCGATACCGTCCTCCATGGCGCTCAGCCACGGTACCAGTGCTTCGGTAACGTGTCCAAAGTCGACTGATAACACTCTGACTTGTATTCAGAGCTAAAGCCACAGTACGTTGCCGGGAACCAGCTTCTATCATTCCCACGGCTCTGAGCATTTCTTCCCTGCTTAAATGACGTCGCCGCTCCATAATAACGTTGGTTTTAATCAGTAGTAGGGAAACAGTAGCACTAATAATG
This sequence comes from Pyralis farinalis, assembly GCA_947507595.1. Classification (NCBI taxonomy): domain Eukaryota; kingdom Metazoa; phylum Arthropoda; class Insecta; order Lepidoptera; family Pyralidae; genus Pyralis; species Pyralis farinalis. Next base: position 576,289 of record OX382275.1, read on the forward strand.
TCTTCAATGCGTTGTATGTTTTTATAGGGAAAATATTGACAGCTGATTTTCATCTTTTACTCGAATTTGATTGACAGTTCCTGTTTCAAATTATGAAATGCACCAAAAAGGATCCATATAAATTTATAAAATCATAAATTTATTACAAAGCCACATCTCAATCTCAAGAAATCCGCATAAAAATGCTTGATCCCTAGACACTTTTGATGTGTGTACTTGAAAAGGTAACCTATGAAAGGCTCTACAACTACCTTCAAATAAATAATATTTTAGGTGAACAGCGAAGTGGTTTTAGGAAGAACAAATGCATCAATCAGGACACTAAGTCATCTGTATATGCGCTCTATATGGACTTAACCAAGGCATTTGACAAAGTGGATCATGATATATTGAAGATAAAGATGGAGGGTTATGGTATCCAAGGAATCGCACTTGAATTGATTATGTCCTATTTATCTGACAGAAAATAGGCTACAATGATTACAGATATATGCTCTGTTACAAAGACAGAAAGACATACACTTAGGCCAATTCTGCTAAATAACTGCAACTGCACTGCTGTGGCGTGTGTCAAAATGCGTACATTTTGACGTTTCGGTATTCTGTTAAGTGATCTGACAGCAGCGACGTTGCAGGAACGCTGCAGTAAATGACTCGCTATACTGTTAAAAAACCTGAACTGCACCTGCACGTTTCCTGCAAATACCTCCATGCCGGCAACGAAGGGCAATCGGGTGTGAAACTATAGTAGTCAATATTAAGTAAAAATCCAACTTATTAGTTTGAAATATGGTAACATTATATAAATATATAGAGACATTATGGAAAGAAAAAAATAATAATTAAGTAGTTCATTTGTAGAATACGCGCAGTTCCAGCGTAGTTGCAATGCAGGAAATTTTAATAGAATACACCTATTGTCACTGCACTATTCCTGCACGACTCAAGTGACAGGCGTAAACGTGCAGTTACAGTTATTTAGCAGAATTGGCCTAACTATCTGAATATAAAAATGTTCACGTAGGAGTTCCGCATGGTAGCATTCTAGGACCTTTGTTATTCCTTGTTTACATAAATGACTTTCCAACTTCTATAGCGTCACCGATGATCATGTTTGCGGATGATAGTACTGTTGTTTTTTCTAATAAAGGTTCGTTAGATGTCACATTGTTCAGTGGCTAAATAATAACAATCTGTCAATCAATCTATCCAAAACTCATGTGATGGCATTTAGAAATGATAGACGACCATCAAATGATACTATTGCTGTGAATAGCGCAGCAAGTTTGTGTTTAATAAGAAGGCATTTACACTACCTTTTTGAAAGTTCGACAACACCACCGGCATTAGTTATATATTTCTATTTATTTTAATATTAGTTGTAATATTTATGCCTAATACGTGTGTATGTGTCGTATTATTGGAATATATGTATGTATATTAGGTACGTTTTGCAAGTATATATATATACAATGTGTTAATTTACCGACTTTTGACATTTTACAGGTGCATTATTTAGACCATTTCATTGACAAAATACCCCCCAATAGTGGGTCTATATCACCTCGCTTTGAAATGGCATACGTTTAAAAAAAAAATAACGAAAATGGATTGAGTTACAAAAAACATTACTATTTCTGATTGACTGATCCCATCATGACAAAAATTATATTTTTTCAAGCTCAATAGAATTCTACATCGATATTGATAAAGGTTAAGTTAAGGTTAGTGTAATAAATTTTGTCTTAAAAGTGAAAAAACGATTTTATTTATCTTTTTTTTTTGGTCTATTGATTTTTTTTAAATTAAAAATCGCCCAAGTGCGACTTGGACTCGCACACGAAGGGTTCCGTACCATTATGTATAAAAAGGGCAAAAAAATCACGTTTGTTGTATGGGAGCCCCCCTTAAATATTTGTTTTATTTTAATTTAATTATTTATTCTTAAAGTGAATATATAACTACTAACTAACTAGGGGGTCACGTGCCAGAAGCGTGCTCGTTCGTGACCCCTGCCAATCAGTCGATTGCAATTCTGGACCAAAAGCGCACCGATGTGCGGATTAGGGCGTCCCCCGTAGGCGACGCGCACCGATCCGCCCCCGTCGGTGCGGATATAGCTGCATGCGGCGGTGGGGGCCGCCACCCACCACGCAGCGCCAATTCCGGCGGGACGAGGGGAGCCGAGTGCCGCATAGGCACGTGGAATGTGAGAGGTGGATTGAATGATAAGACGAATGAATTGATAGACGTAATGAATGATAGACGTTTGGATGCTTTGTGTGTGACAGAGACTAAGCGCAAGGGGAGCGACACCGATGATCTGCCCGGTGAGATGATGGCCCTATGGTCTGGGGTAGACCGGGACGATCATGCCAGTGCTGGTGTAGGTGTCGTACTCTCCTCTCGCTTAGCCACTGGTGTAAGAGATTACTGTTTGGTAGGGCCTCGACTTCTCTGGGTTCGTATTAAACTGGGCATCACGCTAGTATTTCTGGTTGCAGCATACGCTCCCGTAAGCTCAGCGTGTGCTCAAGAACTGGAGAAGTTTTGGGAGTCTGTGAGGGATGTTCTGGATTTAGCTGAAGGGAATGAAAGAGTGATTATGTGTGGAGATTTGAATGGATGGGTTGGGACCAAGCGATACAGCTATGAAGCTGTTCTTGGTCCGTATGGAGATAAGAGAGTGAACGAAGCAGGTAAGTCAATACTAGATTTATGTATGGAACGACCTCCTCGTGTCGAATACTTTATTTCATCATAAGGATATTCACACGTATACATGGAGAAGGAATGACCAAAAAAGTATGATTGATTTGATTTTAATAGATAGACGTCTCCGAAATGTTATAATGGATACAAGAGCCTTTAGAGGTCCCACTCTTGAGACGGACCACTACCTGGTGGTAAGCCGGTTTGTGGGCCTTTTTAGGAAGTGGAGGCACTGGCGAGTGCGTATCCCTTTCGGAGATCATGAAAGGATAATGAGCGAAAAATTGCAAGATGTAAGTGTAAGGAGAATGTATGTGCGTCTAGTAAGTGAGAGACTTGCAAATGCAAGCCTCTCCGACTCAGATGTGGATGATTGTTGGAAAGTTTTGAAAGAAAGTATGGTGGATAGTGCAAAAGAAGCTTGTGGATGCGCAAAGAGACGTAAAACAGCGAAAGGAGATGCCTGGTGGGATGCGGAGGTTGAATCCTCCATAGCAAGAAAGAGGAAAGCGTGGCTGGATTACGTATCATCTTTGCCCTTAAATGAAAATATGAGAGAAAAGAAGAAAGAAATGTACCGTCTATGCAAGAATGAAACCAAGGCTTTAGTGAAAGAGAAGCGTGAAAGACAAATTATGAATGAGGAAGAGAGGCTGACGAAAAACTTCGAGGCAAATACCAAACTCTTTTGGAGAGAGGTAAAGAAGTCTCGGAGTGGTTCGGCGGCATCCAGAATGAATAAGATAAAGTCTAAAGCTGGTGTCATTCTTGCGAACACTCAGGAAGTGTTGGAACGGTGGAGTGAATATTTTGAAGAAATGTATGAGTATGCCTCGGACGCTGACAATGAGAGTGAGTCGGATGCTTACTCCACGTTGACGGCGTCCGACGAAGGCATAACTATGGATGAGATCGAATGGTCGATACGAAGCTTGAAAAATGGAAAATCAGCGGGAATTGATCTGATCACAGTTGAGATGATTAAATTAGGTGGCACTTACGTCCGGGACGCCTTCTGGTACTTATGCAATCTATGCTGGAGAACTGGAAGGGTCCCAATGGACTGGAGACGCGCAGTCATCGTGCTCTTGTATAAAGGCAAGGGGTCACGCATGGACTGCGCCAGCTATAGGGCCATCAGTTTGATGAGCTTAGCAGCTTATATATGGAAAGGTGATTGAAAGGAGAATGAGGGTGAAATCCGATGAAATGCTGTGGGACGCACAAGGAGGTTTCCGAAATAGAAGGGGATGTACGGATCAAGTTTTCTCGCTCCGCAATATCGTAGAGAAGCATCTGGCCATAAACCAGAAGATTTTCTGCGGTTTTGTGGATCTTGAGAAAGCCTTTGATAGGGTTGTGCGAAAGAAACTGTGGGACATATTGCCGAGATATGGGATTGACGGTTCACTGCTCCGTGCTGTGCAGTCCACTTACAAGGATTGCTCAGCATGTGTGCGGATAGATGGTGGCATGTCACCCTGGTTTGATGTCAGAATTGGTATCAAACAGGGTTGCATGCTATCTGCTAGGCTGTTTATCCTGTATCTCGATAGTTGTCTGCAGAGAATAAGGTCAACGGATGTGGGATTGCGCATGGGTGGCCTAGTGGTGAACTGTCTGCTGTATGCAGACGATGCCGTGCTATTAGCAGATACACCATCTAATCTGCAAACACTGGTCACAATGATGAAAGACGAATGTATGGAGAAAGGCTTACTACTGAATGCGAAGAAAACAAAGGTAATGGTATTTGAAAGAGAAGAATCCAGAACTAATGTAAGGATTACGATTGATGATGAAGTGTTGGAACAAGTGGATGAATTTGTATATCTTGGACGCGCTTTCAGCAGGGATGGAAGGTACACCACAGATGTGGAAAGACGAGTGAGTGCTGGGAATAGTGTGAATGGAGCGTTGGGAAAACTTCTTGGCAGTAAAATCCTGAGCCAGAAGGCACAACTTGCTATACACAATGCAGTGTTGGTCCCAACGCTAACTTATGAAAGCGAGAGCTGGGTATGGCAGAGAGAACATGAAAGTAGAATAAACGCGGTCGAAATGCGAGCGCTACGCAAAATTTGTGGCGTAACGCTTGTAGACCGTATTCGCAATGATGATGTTAGAAACAGAGTTGGTCTGAAAGAGAGCGTCGGTGTTAAAATAAGAAGAGGTATGCTCCGATGGTTCGGACATGTAGAAAGAATGCAGGATGAAAGAATGACGAAGCAGATATACAATGCAAAAGTGGAAGGATGTAGGAGCCGGGGAAGTTCTTGGATGGAGGGATTGATTTTTAGTTATGGTTAAATCTAAAAAGTGAAGTGAACTATTTTGTTCTATTTCTAAAGTGAATTTAATTTTAGGGTGGATTTTATTTAATTTGGAAACAAATTAATAAACATAAATTAGAAATTAATAAACATAAAAATTCTAAAATTAGTCTCATGAACAAACAGACTGACGTAAACCATTCCCCACTATTAAATATTTTAAGGTCTTATTGTTGGTCTATATATGTCTCCTATAACTGTGTTCTGGGCAGAAGGGTAAGTAAATGAGAGTTGTTAGAAAGTTCACTGTTTATTCTTAACTTCACGAAATGTCATTTACAATTACACAATGCTATTCAATATTTATATAAACATATATTGGGGAAACTAGCTCGAGCGGGCGACAAGGGACGACTGGAGCCGCGTGCGCGTGGCAACCGGCTCGCTGTGCCGAAAGTGTCGAGCATGCACCTTTCGTACCGAGTCGCCAGCCCGCTACACCACACCCCTTCCTTTTTTTGAAAAAAAAATTTTCACATAAAGCATGTTATTCGCACAATATGTAAAACATTCTGGGGCTGTGTCTAGCCCTACGAGAGAACTCTTGGAATCGGTCAATTAACGTGAACTTAAATGCCACTAGACACAACCCTAGAAAAAATGAAAACATTAAATCAAACTATTATTTAAACTCAATGAAATAATAATGTCAGCACGCTACAGCCGTGCGACCGGAAAGCCATGGTGACATCATTATACGTGTCTAATTACAATAACACGTTACAATAACAAATGAAATTGCTTATTCGTAATTCGCTAGAAATCCCAATGTATGTTTCATTACATTAAAGACAACACATTAATTAAAACTTTTGCCGAAGTAAAATTGAATATTTTTAAACACAGAAATTAAAGTTATTACAGATCACATCTATACGTACTGTTTCTAATAATTATCAAAGGGCTTCTCTTCTGGAGCCTTACTGTCAACAACAATCTTTTACGCTTAATAATACAATGATAATTCAATATTACTCTTGCAATAAAACTTACTTAGTATGATCTTTTGTCACACTGCCCGCATCGCAACAATATAAGTGCTACGCAAGCGTTTGCTCGTAGGTGAGCCAACGTGACCACTTGCTGTGACACGCTGTACATTCGTGGAATGCCTGCTCAGCATTCTCGCTCGACGCAATCTTTGTCTCGTCTTTCCTTTTACTTACTACACATTTCATGAGTGTTACCTGATATTTTACCCGTGTGGCAAATGTAACCAATAAAAAATTCTCAATTAACGTTAACAGAATATCAATTTGATATACATATAAGCTGCTCTGCTTATGACGCTAAGTCGTTGCTTTCTCTACCATACTGACGTGCTCTAGAATACTTCGTGTATATGCTGACAAAAATTCGTGACTATTATACACTACGATTTGTCGCTTACGAACGTATCGATTACCAATTATTATGTTTCATACTCGCCTCTCAAACAAGCGCATGTACCTCATTTCTATATAATCATAAGCGTATCATACCTTGTGTCACACACACACGGGCCCGGGAAACCTCGTTACTGAAGACGAGCGCTTCCTACCCCGTTTTTTCCTTACTAAAAGCTTAGGAATTATCAGGTGTAAAAAAAATAACCGATATGCAGATTGTCAGGTGTTTACTCCACGAATATCAGGATAGAAGTGAGTCTATGGCGGTTCATTCCCACCGCCATAACTCGCCTCTTTCTCGCCAACAAAAATAATCAATAGACACATTGTCTTTCAAATCATAAACCGGAAACAGACTTCATAAAGCGTTAAATAAACAAATGATGATAAATACTAAGAACCATATTTCTAATCATAATATCTTAACACTATTGTAAAAATATAGTCCAAGACAGGAAGAGTAAATAATTATCAGAACAGGTAGTTACAACTTAACAAATCTAACATTCGGCCATACTGACCTCTGAGTTTGTCCTCAAACTCCACAACAAAAATAAAATAAATAACTCAAATAACTAGATTGTATCGAGGACTTCACCCATCTCACAGGGCCACCCTCGCCTTCCAATCCAAATAAAAGCAGGGACTGCATCGAGGACTTCACCCGACATGGCCACCCTCGCCTTCCAACCCACAGAAATGCGCATCTACGAAGTGTCAAGAAGAGTCACTCTCGTCTTTCAATTCCCAAATACGCATCTACAAAGATTGCATCGAGGACTTCACCGAAACGGGCCACCCTCGCCTTCCAATCCATCAACTAGACATCTGCAGTGAACCCCTCTTCACCAGGTCCAGAGTTCTATTTACTACAAGACCCGCGAACGTGTCCACCTTCCAGATGATTCACATCTAGACTGCATCGTAACCTTCACTCTACTCAGAGCCATTTACGACTTCCAGTCAATCTTTAAGTGACATCAAGTTTTGTATAACAGTCTAACAATCATAATCACAACATACAATATTCTATATGCTTACACACTACTACAAACCCTTTTGGTTCATATGGTCTAAAATACAACATATAGCATTTCATAATGATAGTATAACATATACATAAAAATATCAATTATAAATTTTCATGAATAGTGTAATCTCAAATACAATTTACGTCAAATTTTCTAGAATACATTATCATCATAATCTAATTAAAATACATTTTGAAGAAGAATGGTCTAATGAATTTATATAAACTCTGATTCATCTTCACTTGAAGAATCATTATCACTTTTATTAGCAAATGATATCCATGGTTGTATACGGTCAACGGACCAAACATTCTTATATTTATTCCGAGTAATATTTGATCCCGGTATAGAGCTTACTTCATAGCGGTCATTTCCCAGAATACTACTGATTTTGAATGGGCCTGTATACTTAGGCAATAGCTTTTTACTTTTGCCATCATTTGATGGTAAATTCTTAAGAATTTTTACTAAATCTCCAATCTGATAAGATTTGGCGCTTTTTCTTGACTTATTAAATCTTAACTGTTGTTGAACCTGATCGTCATCTATATGTTCTCTAATGTCTTTTCTTATGTCATTAGCATTTTTATCTTTCTCTCGCGTATCTACTACAGTTTTACCTAGCATGCCTTCTCCTCGGCCCAAAGGTCGTTTGCAGAATAGTGCTTGAGCGGGAGTCTTTCCAATTCCCTTGTTAAGGGTATTGTTAAGACCCCACTGAATTTTCCCTATATCTTGGTCCCATTTATGTTCATTAGAACTATCTGCGTAAGATCTGAGACTATCAAGTACTGTTCTATTATACCGCTCAACCTGTCCATTTGCGCGAGGCGCAGATACGGCGTTCAGGATATGTTTAATTTCAAACTCGCTACAAAACTGATTAAATACTGCATATGTGAAACATGTACCCCGGTCAGTTATTAGTCGATGTGGGTGTCCAAACATATAGAATACCTCTTGTAAAGCTTTAATGGCAGGACCTGATTTTGTATTACTTACCGCTTTTAATATGCAAAACTTTGTGAATCCGTCAATGATTAAGATTAGATACTGGTTTCCAGTTCTGCTCTTTACAAATGGACCTAAATGGTCCGCATGGATGGTATGGAAGGGTATATCAATTTTTGGTATACTGTGTAAATATCCTTCTTTAGGCCCTGCTGGCTCTTTACCCAAAGCACAATGTAAGCAAGACTTTACGTATTTAGAAACGAATTTATTCATTTTAGGGAACCAAAAATCTTTTCTTATTTTATTAAGCGTCTTTTCCGTTGAAAAGTGACCTATGTCGTCATGACTACGTCGGAGGATCTGCCAACGCGCGTCTTTTGGAACAACCCACTTCAAATTTTCACCTACTTTCCGATAGACGCGATTATTTTTAATAACAAAGTTTTGTTTGATATCGACAGTTTCTTTAAAATTGGGGTCATCTAAGACCGCACGAATGTGCTGTATTTTAGGGTCACTTAATTGTAGGCTAAGTAACCAATCACTTTAGGAAATGTGCAATACTCGGGAAAAATGAGTTTCTTTATCAGTAGCATCATTATTGCTTAAAGGATTACGGCTCAGTGCATCGACGTGTTGCATCGCATGACCGGGCTTATACTCTATTAAACAATCGTACTCCTGCAACGCTATCCACCAACGAGCCACACGAGGGATAATATCCCTTTTTGCAAATGTAGCTCGGAGGGCGCTACAATCGGTAACAATTGTAAAATGTTTTCCTAATAGGTATACCCTGAATCGATTTAGTGAAGTGACAACAGCCAGAGTTTCCAATTCGTATGCGTGCATTTTTTTCTCTTCTATAGTAGTTTTACGACTAAAATAAGCTACAGGTCTTAAGTCAGCCGACAGTGCCTTTTTTTGGAACAGAATTCCACCTAAGCCATGCTTAGACGCATCACAGTGCAATTCTGTTATGTGATCTGGATTATATATGGCCAGGATAGGGCGATCAACTAATTTGTTTTTTAGTGTTTGGAAAGCCTTCTGCTGCTGTCGCTCCCATAACCACGGTTGGTTATTTTTAGTAAGATCGGTCAGAGGTTTGGCTATTAAGGAAAAGTTGTTGATAAATTTTCGGAAATAGCTCGCTAACCCTATGAATTGACGAACTTCGTGAACATTTGTTGGTTCGGGAAAAGATTTGACGGCCTCAATTTTAGCTTTACCTGGTCGGACTCCCTCTGAAGAGATTTGAAACCCCAAATAATCTACTTCTTTGTCAAAAAATCGGCATTTTTGAATATTTAGCGTAAACCCAGCATTCTCTAAGAGTTTAAAAGTGTGCTCTAGTTTAACTAAACACTCGGAAAAATCTTTACCGGCTATGAGTAGGTCATCCATATACGCTATAGCACATTTTTCTCGTGATTTACCTAGCATCTTATTTACTGTCCTCTGAAAAACAGCAGGACAGTTAGCTAATCCGAATGGAGCGCGTCGGAACTGGTAAAGCCCATCAGGAGTAATAAAGGCTGTCAAGTGTCTACAGTCCTGCTTTACAGGTATTTGATAGTAGCCACTAGACATATCTAAACTAATGAAGTAAGTGTTCCCACTAAGTAGATCAATTTGATCGTCTATGCGAGGAAGAGGGTAGAGGTCTCTAATAGTTTTCTTGTTAAGTGCTCTATAGTCTACACATAGACGGTAACCTCCGGTTTTCTTTGAAACCAATAAAATTGGGCTTGCATAAGCAGATTCAGATTCTTCAATTATTTTATTTTCCTCCAATTCTTTAACGATTTCTCTCACTACTTCCTTCTCAGAATGACTTAGCCGATAAGGCCGGTAAACGACTGGTATTTCATCATTTAATTTAATATCCATTTCTGAAATATTGGTGCAGCCAAGTTCTGCTAATTTTCGTGCAAAACAGTTACGGTATCTATCAATCAAATTATAAAGACTTTCCTTCTGCTCGTCAGTTATTTCTGAGTTAATAAGAATTTCATCGCGTTTAATGGGTTCTAAAGTAGAGATCGCTAAACACCTTGTTTTATTTGAATCAAAATGTTTTAATTCATTTACATCATTATCCAGACAAATTGGGTACGCACGAATAATCAAAGAGTTTGAAAATATGTATAAAGGTGTTTGAGATGTCGACATATTTGTAATTATTAAATTGCATTTACCATCCCTAACGCTATAAACCCCCTCTTGAATATAATACTCAAGGTCGTTTACACTTCTATAGCCACCTTTAACATAAATAGTCAAATCCCTCAAATTTTGTAAATAACAAAGAAGTAATTCCTTATTTATAACTTTCGTATCATATTTCGCATATAAATTGTACTTTTGGTCATTTATCAATTCTTTATCTATATTAGCTAAGTCAGAGTCAATTGAACGCGAAAAAACGTTAAGAGAGTTACCAGTCTTCATAATGACAACATGTGAAAGCTCAGAAAAATTCTGTCCTACTAAAAGTGGAACATGTAAATGACGATCGTCAATGACGTAAGCTACGATATCCGCTATAACAGTGTCAATATTTATAGTAAATGTAGTTTTTCCTACCAAAGGTATTTGCACATTGGCCACACCTCGTATCGAAGGAATATTATCTGTGGTTATACATAGGCCTAGCTTTTGAACAGTCTCTTGAGTTATGAGAGAACAGTCGCTTCCCAGATCAATGAAACATTCTATGCAAAAAGTATTATTTATAATGGCCTGCTTATGATATTTAAGATTGTTCGTTGTTTCACTGTTTACGAATAAAACGCGTTTTTCATTAGCTTTCTTTTGTGAACAATCACTAATACTGTGACCAAATAATTTACACTCACTACATTTGACAATAGGTTTTGCACACTGTTGTACTCTGTGGCCTTTTTCTTTGCAATTAAAGCATGTCACTGTAGAGGAAAGCGCTTGATTAATCTGGAAACCAATTGCATGACATTGATTGGCCCTATGCCCTGGCTCATTACATCTATGGCAAATAATATTGTTAGACTTATTATTACGGCTTGGACCAGACGTTCGTACTATATCCCGCTGTTCTTTACAAACATCTTTTAAATATTTAAATAGATCTTCTGGTTCCGAAAAACGAGCGGATGAAGCACCAGCTCGTATAGTGCGGTCATCTATTCCATGTATGACACAATCTACTGCTCTTTTCCCTGATATCTCACAAGCATTCAATAACATAATCTTATCATAATAGTACTCGTCTAAGTTATCTCCATTTCTTAACCTTTTCTCAAGCATATCAGTTAATTGAACACCATAGTTAGTTTCGGATGGAAAAGCTTTTCGTAACAATGTTTCCCATTGCTGCCAATCATGCGAAATGGTCGCCTGACCTTGGTACCATTTTTTAGCGTTTCCTACTAGCTTCGGTAACGCATAGTGCATTATGAGTGTCTCATTCCAATTGTATATTTTTGCACATTCGTTTACTTTGTTCAGCCATAAATCAATACGATTATTTTTAATAGAAGGGTCGAACTCTGGTATCATATTTACATTAGAATTTATTGACTGAGGTAGCATAGGGCGGGCAAGAGATTGTATCATTTGAGAAAGATCGTTATAGTTCAAAGATATACTGGGAGGGAAAAGAGCAGGGTTGCTATTACCTGGTACCGTAGTAGCGGCGTGCTCGCTTGGAAGGCGCGGCGGTGCTGGCCCTGTGGGTGTCGGCTGCAGCATGGCATCAGCGCGAACTCCAATCGTCGCACCCTCTTGTGCAGCCAAAAGCAACGGCGGCGTAAAACATTCTCGTCCGGTCGCAGAACTCGTCGCGTGTATTTTAGATCTTCTCCTGGTCTCAATACACATAGCTTCTGACGTCGAATGTTCTACTCGATCAAAAGAACGGCGAGTTGATTTTTTAGACATTTTCTTTTTAGATCGAGAACTGGAACTATGGCGATGTGATTTTTCAGAGCAATCGGATGGCAAATCAACTTCATCTCGTCTTCGTTTTGAACAGCATCTTCGTTTTTTATGACCCATGGTCGTGAGTATCCCACTTCTGATAAAAGCTTAGGAATTATCAGGTGTAAAAAAAATAACCGATATGCAGATTGTCAGGTGTTTACTCCACGAATATCAGGATAGAAGTGAGTCTATGGCGGTTCATTCCCACCGCCATAACTCGCCTCTTTCTCGCCAACAAAAATAATCAATAGACACATTGTCTTTCAAATCATAAACCGGAAACAGACTTCATAAAGCGTTAAATAAACAAATGATGATAAATACTAAGAACCATATTTCTAATCATAATATCTTAACACTATTGTAAAAATATAGTCCAAGACAGGAAGAGTAAATAATTATCAGAACAGGTAGTTACAACTTAACAAATCTAACATTACGAGCGCCTAAACCTCGTTGTGGACTTACGAGTATGTCTCCATATCATAATCTCATATGCAACGTCTTTCACAAGTAACAACGACTTAGGTATCCCTATTCGAAAAAGAATGGTATATGAACCTACGGCCTCCAGTGGCACACTGGGAATACTCCGCTTAACGCTACCTAATTTCTATACCGAAATTTTTCGCTTATGAAAGGTCGGAGATATTACACCAATGTCCAATATAATAAGTCCATTTTCTCGGTTTAAATTCACTAAATTTTCATTTCACTTTAAAAAATATATATTTATTTCACTGTTTCCACTTAACACTCTTCCGCTTGCTGATGGCTGCTTGCTGTCGCGAAAAAACGTGCCCGCTTGCTCGCAGCGGCACTAAGCTGTGTAACTATGCGCCCGCTTCGTATAGGCGGCGCAGTGCTGGCAATAGTAGGAATCCGAACTTTGTTGCTGGGGGCAGCTTCTGTTCTTTTATTTTCCTTTTTAATCCCATTTGTGCAGTCGTCGGTAATGTTAGAGCCATTATTTTTCGTCTGTACTCTAAACCACGTGTACATCTCTATCTTTACCCTGAGAGTCCAGGGGAGTCGCCTCTTGTCCTTCCGGTCGCCGCCCAGATGCCTTATACGTCCTTATTCACTGTCTGCGCTGACGTGTTCAACAATGCGGGGTCAGGGTGCATGTCCAAATTGTCGGGGGTCACCACTTTTGAGGTCTTACACTGGTGACCTAGCGCGAGCGGGCTACAGGGGACGACTGGAGCCGCGTGCGCGTGGCAACCGGCTCGCTGTGCCGAAAGTGTCGAGCATGCACCTTTCGTACCGAGTCGCCAGCCCGCTACAAATATCTTTTCGCTCACACCATCCACCCCCACCCTCAATTCAATATAAGGGACGGCACTGCGATGGATTTGTCACTTGTAGCATGTTATTCTTACGATTAACGTCTACAACGCCTGATGATGCCTCGTGGAGAGGCGAAACACGTGTCGCAGCGACGACCAGGCCAGTCGTGGCAGCGACGGTGGTGGAGGGGGCATGCGGATTCTGTTCCAGATGACGGACGACCGCAGCAGCCGAGGCAGAGACTACCGGAGCAGCCATGGCAGCGTCGGCATGATGCACGCACTAACAGTAGTGGGTGGGTGCCGGCCGGCGCTAGGCCGCATGAACTAATTGGTGGCGGAAGCACACAAAGCAGGTTGGATCAAATTGCATGTAAGTTTGACTTTCGCAAAATTACTCCTGAATCTATTAACTAGCTGAGTCTCAGTAATAGGGTTCCGTTTTACCCTTTGGGTACGGAACCCTAAAAACGGTCATCTTAGCCCATGAAAGCTAGTAATACATTCAGTATCACTCGCACGATGCCATCTCTACTGCTAACACAGCAACTCCTTAGGAGCTTACTGGTGGCCTCATTCTCACACAGGAACACAGGAACCCACCAGAGAGTTGTGTGGCTGTGGTTTTGTGTGAGGTGGAGGTACTTCCCCAGACGGGCTGAGATGACTTCTCTTTGAAATTGTTTGTCTCCCGACATGCATAAAGTCAAGTAAACACGAAGTTTAATATCTGCGTCCTCGCAACGACTAGGACGCGGTCCACATTTTTATTCGTCGTCGGTCGTGGGTTCGATTCCCACACAGGACAATTATTTGTGTGCGTGAACATGTTTGTTTGTCTCGGCTGTATGATCAAACTGAAGAAAGTTATATTGTATGCAAGACCCATATGAAAACTCTGTTGACTCTGAATTTGAACGTCCCTGAATTGTTTCGGTTGTTGGATGAAGCAAGGAGTGGTGACGTGTCTTACAGATTCGACAACTGATGGTCTTCTTACACTCGTAAACAGCGTGGTTACTACTATACCTAAGCAGTTAAAGCAAATTTTATTTTTTGCTACAAATTCACGTCTTACATTTGTATCCTGACGAGCAAACTTCTTACAAAAGCAAAGTTTGTGGCTTTCGGAACAGTATTCACAACGTATACAAGAACTGCCCGTTGTTACCAAAGCCCTTGCATTTTGAGAATGTGAAACGCTGTTATGCTGTACTGTTCTCTTTGGTTCAATGAACTCCAAAGCGCGATAACGGCCTTCCAAGAAATTCCTGAATTGTTCAAAGGTGGGTAACTTATTACTATCGTTGCCTGAACCAGAAATCGATAACTCCCACTGCTTCCGGGCTTCGTTATCTAACTTAAATGTAACTATATGTATGACCATTATAGCCCATGTACTCACGTCAATGTCTAAAATGTCTAAAGCACTAAGACAATCATTAGTTGTGTCTAACAAATCCTTTAGTGCTGACGCCGATTCGACGTTATGGCGTCGCTGCCCGAATAAAGGCTTTAAAATACAATTTGCAATATATCGTTTATTATTGTATCGCTTCTCGAGCTGAGACCAACACTGACTGTCATTAGATCCGGTTATAGGTGTGTGTCGAATTAACATTTCAGCTTCACCTGTGAGATGGCTTTTTAAGTAGTGGAGCTTTTGCACCTCATCCAAAGACTCATTTTTATGGACTAATGAAACAAATAAATTGCGAAAGGTAGTCCACTCGCTGTACTTTCCTGAATACGTGGGAATGGAAATTTTCGGCAATCTCACGAGAGAAGCCGACCCGTCAGTTGCCTTACAATCGCGCCCAGAAGCGGTTACTTGTTTTAATACCGTTTTCATATGGGTCTTGCATATAATATAACTTCCTTCAGTTTGATCACACATGTTATTTTTTACATAACTCGAGCGATCCAATTCATCTGGGTTCGAAATTTCATACAATTTAGTATTGTTCTTTCGGAACAAATCTCAGTCCTTTTCTAAGTTCTCAATTCTTATTTCTACATAATCTTCCGAAAGTGTGTCCTTTGGAGATTTTTTAAAGTTAACTAAGGCCTTATCGATGGACTTTCTAAGATCTTTTTAAACGTTAATAATGGCTTCCATATTGATTAATCGAACTAAACTTCCGAGATAAATTAAACAATATTAAATAACAATTAGACAAAGTGTCAGGCCAACTTCTGGTAAACAGACAATACCGATATATTAGAGTAACGAAAGTTTGAAAAATACAAGTGTTGAATTTTGCAAGAAACGGTGTAAGTCCAACACCACTTTGAAAAAGTCTACAAGTTTAAACAATCAGTAAAAATTACAAGTGTTTACGACTCGGGTGAAAAATTGGCACAGAATCCCCGTTCTGTCGTTTTTTCTAAAGTTATTCTAAGTCTAAAATAAAACATACGAATTTTTCTAAGTTCTAAACTGTTAGCGAAATTTTTATTAGTCCCAAATTGCTTCAAAATTTTCTAAGTTATTCACTAGTAGTCGATAAGGTTGAATTTTGCTTGTTTTTTTAATACGGAAATTATACTCACAGTTTTATTGCACTCACTCACACATATACACCACCTCCTTGTCTTCAGTATTCGTCACGGCAGCGACAGCGGTGATGTGACGTCACGGCTATGACGTAGTTATCTTCGATACGTAGACTGCGCCCACTGGCGCTTGCTCAATTCTGCGGTGACGGGATGCCTTCCCCTCCTCACTCCGCACCTTCCTGTACCTTGCCACAGCGATCCACTGCGAGTACAGCCATGCAATTCTCTAAGCGAGTCGTAATGGCTGTGTGCGTCGCTGTGATCACAGATGTCACAGCTTTGACATTGTCTACTGCGATCACGGCTAAATTATTTGATATTCTATAAGGCTGTAAGCGTACGCGAGGCTGTTTGCCTTGTAGAATTCCAATTCCAAACGCAGCCTTGCGGCGCTAGTGTCGCACAACCATGAAAAGCGACACCAAAGAATTGCAATTTTGTGTTCAAGGCTGTAACAGCCGATGTTTCCGAGGATGTAAGGACGTTTGCTCTTACAGAATTGCATGGCTGGTTAGTAGCTCACACTGAACTACTTGAACTTACAAACCGATCCGGCTCTTAAGGACCATGTATAATAGGGACCTTTTTTGTACTTTGAAAATACTTAGAGGGTTAGATATTAAATAAAACCACAATGTACTTGAACTGAATGGAAAAGGTGTATTAATAAAAAAAAATATCCTACATGTATTATCACAAAAGACAAATCTTTTTGCAATGTATATATTCATTTATACATACAGCGCCATCTAGTATCAATTTGGCAACTATATCTTGTAAACAATAATACTTATTTAGCAGTAAATACAAAGCATGGTTGTTACATATAATTTATAAATATTGCAACAAATTTCATTCCAAGTTGCTAAAGCATAAAACAAGCATATTTACAATGTGCTGGAAGCACGCATTTACCGCCACCTGGCGGCGAGTGTTAACACTATTGATTCTTGAACAAATAGGCTGTAACCTGGGCCCACTAATGTGTAACTATGTAAAAGGCAATAATATTAATTATTGTATGTAGAATGCAACCTACAGCCAAGTTGTAGAAAAAAATGTGAATACACAGGCGGATAGCAATACTACCATTGTTCTATTAATAGGAAATAGTTCAGGAATCCAAAAAATAGATATTATGCATTGTGCGCATAATAATACCTTATTACCTTTAACTGGTACAATTTATCTAATAAGTACATTAAAAAAGATATTATTACATAATGCATTAGATATTAAAGGTGAATAAGATATTATTATGCGCACTTCCGTATGTTAGCGGCCAGTCACCAAAAAATAAATACTAACATGTACAATATTAACAATCTATATCATTTGACATGTTGTCACAATGTCAAATTTAGATTTTTTGACTCTAAAATAATAATTTTCAAGTGATTTTTATTAAAATTTGACAAAAGAAATAACATATCTTTCATAGAAATGTAGGAATAAGATAGCCACTTTAGTGACCTATAATTTTTTATTTTCGAAATGCTGGTAGAAAAATATAATACAATACGATTTGATTTAAAGAATGTAAGACGTGTGTAAGTGCCTGTGAGGGCCTAATGGCAAATAAATATTTTTTATCTTTATGCACGAAAATGACTCGACGTGCACGAATCACTTTTGAGCATAAAGATAAAGATCAAACCCGCGAACTTTGGTACTAAAGTGGTAATTGCTGTCTATTGGTTTGGTCAATTAATTCATAATGAGGTCAACGCGCAAGGTGACAGGCGAATACACAGCACGACGACGGCTGCGGCCTGGCGGTGCACGTTCTCGGCGGCCGAACAGTATCGCCATCGATTCAACTCGTCGCGTAGGAACGAGCGAGCATTTACAAGGTTGATAACCGATACAAAATTGGCGAAGGACAGCGCTCGCGTAGCGTGCAGTGGTGCAGTGTGGCCGCGGGCGGTGGCGGCGGGCGGTGGCGGCGGGCGGGTGCGAGCGCGCAGGCGCGACGGCCGCACAGGCGCCGAGCGCCGCGTCGATGGGCGCTGACATCGCGCGGCGCGGCGCCACGAGCCCGTCGCCACCAGGTACGTCCGCCGCCGGCCCCGCGCGCCAGCGGCCGATGCTGCCTCTGCCCGCGGCTCCTCGACGCAGCGCCCGCTCGCCCGAGGCACGCGGCCTCCTCGAGCGCGCCACCCGCAGGCGCGCCTCGCCGCGGTGTTGCTCGATAAATGTGTTGCGTGCGGTCGCTTGATATCGATGTCGCCAACAGGTCGTGTCGTCGGTCGCCCATGTCGACGGACGGACTCCATATTCGAGTGCTAGTGGAATGCGAGCGCCGCGCGACCCGACTGCTCGTGTCATTAGAAACTATGCAATAGGTACGATGTGTTTGAAGAGTCCGTAAGTAACGAAATGTTCCATATTACAAATACACTCTTGATATTATATATTGCCAACTTTGACACCTCCACTGACCGATACACGGCCATTTTTATTATTACATTACGAACGTGCACTCGGCCGGCTCAGCCAACAATCCGTCCATACGCAAGCAGAGGCGACCGGTGCGCGAGTACGAGCGGCGCATGTGACCGCGGTGTGTGTTGCAGTGAACGGGCGCAGCGATGCGGCGGCGGCAGTAGCCCCGCATGGCGGCCAGCGGCGCGCCCGAGCGGCAGCCGCGCCGCGGGCCCGCGCCCATCGCCTCCTTCGACCACGACGTGTCTGACGAGGTGAGGCCGCCAGTATGTATCTTTTAACATCCTCTTTCGCTTTCTCGCTCGAAGCGCTTGAGTCCCGAGTGACGTTTGCTTTCTTCGCAAGTTTATTTTGGTAAATGAGCGCGCGGTCGATTGCCTCTGTTAATTATTTATTATATTTTTCCAGTCGAGCCCAGAAACGAAGCAAACGGCGCGCTTGCCGGAGATCCGTGAGGACCCCTCGTGCTCGAGCCGCGCGCCGGCGACGGAGGCGCTCGCGCCGCCCGAGCAGCGCGGCCGCTCGCACTCCACACCGGCAGCGAGTGGGTTGCGCACGCCGCCCGCGCCGCGCATTGATATCTCGCGCGCATCCAGCTCCAGTCACCAGGATTCGCGCGACAGCTCCCCGGAACTGGCGCTGTTCGCGGGCGGCGGTGCCGGCGATGGCCGTGCTCGGCTTGAACTGGGCTTCCGAGAGGATGGCGCGTTAGAGCTACGCTCCTCCACCGAAGAGCTAGCCTTTCTGGAGCCGGCGCCGGGCGAACCGCGTCCACCGGCCGCCGCTGAGCGCCGCCACTCCCGCAAGGACAGCCAGAGCTCTGAAGCGGCGCTGCTGGCCGTGTCTGGGCGCACGAGTCGCCTATCCAGTGTAGGCTCGCAGTGCTCGGCACACTCAGCGCTCTCCGCCTTCAGCCATACCAGCCGCGTGTCGCGGCTCTCCGTCGTCTCGGGCGTCTCACGGTCGCCGTCTCCTCACAAGATGCTGCTCGAGACCTCCTTCTGTGGGCCGAAGCCGATCGAAACTGATCCAGAGATTTGTGCTGCAGCCGTCGAAGAACGCCTGTTAGAGATGGCGAAGTTAAACTCGGCACCGGCACCGGCGCCGACCCCGACACCAGTGGATGCTCGCGACAGGCGAGAGATACGCACGGAGGCAACAGTAGAACGAGCTAGCTCACGGCCTCCCAGCGCCAACCGCACGGCGCCGCCCGCCGCCGGCGTTGGCACGGCGTCGGCGTCGGCGCCGCCCGCGACCGTCGTGCCCGCCGATGGGCTACCACCGACTCCAGATGACGACAAGAGACACAAGGAGACCAAAAACCGAGCGCGAGTGGAAGAGAGACGCGCCAGGCCGAGAAGAAGACGCGAGTCTCGCGATCCGGAAATAAGACAACCTGAAAATCGCTCAAAAGATATCATTCGAATTAAGTTGAAACCAGACTCGGAATATGACGACGAAGACGAGGATGAGAGTGAACGGACATTAATAGGAAGTGATGCGGTCCGCAAGCCGGCCAGTCTGTCGCTAGGCAGTGCAGCGCGGCCCACCGAACTGGCGGCGGGCGCCTGCAGTCCCGACCCGCCACGCCCGCGTCCGCCGCGCGACAGCAGGACGCCGTCCCCGGCAGGGCCGGCGGTTTCAAGAAAGTCCTCGTTTTGTTCCTTGTTTAAATCACGAGAAACGATCGCCTCCCCAGACTCTCCATCGGACGCTCTCCGACGCAAGAAGAGTCTTACTGAAGGCCGCTCGCGGAGCAGGAGCCGCGATCGCTCTGCGACGCCGACATCCGCAGCTAAAATTCGAGGATCTGTTTTATCCTTGTTTAGAACTCCACGGAAGAGCGCCACCTCGCCTTCCCCGAGCTCGCGTGACGGCTCGCCCGTGGTGCAGCCGCAGCGACAAATAGTGCCACCGCCCGCCGACAGGACGCGGCGGAACGATCGCCTGAAGTATTATGAGGAATCAAAAGATGGAATCATACACATCCCTTTACGCACCCCACCCGATGAGCTGAAAGACGAAGCGGGACCTAGTGGTTCGTGCACTGCCGTCCTGGCCAGCGCAGGAAACGCCTCTAGCCAAATCGAGATCGAGAACGAAGTTCGTACGGTAGAGGTGGTGACACATCGCGAGCCAAATCGGCCCGCGTCCGCGCCGCAACCTCGCAGCGCGCCCGCCCCTGCGGCCACTGCACGTCCTAATACAAAGCCCATTTCGCGCATTGTTTTACCTGACGGAAGCATCATAATTCCATTGCATTCTCCTACGGAAAAAATAGTTGATGATTTTCCAGTTACACCGGCGCCATCAATCGACAGCATACAAGATAAAACAAATGTACCGATAGCAGACGCAATCGCGCAGTCGCCCGTTCAAAGCGTCACGAGCCCCAGCGAAAGCTTCGTGGCGACCGAGGCAGAGCCGCCGCCGGAGGTGTCACACGAGCGGCCGCGGCCGGCGCGGGTCGAGCCCACGGCTGCGACCAAGGCGGCCGACGAGCGCGTCAGAAGGAAAGAACGGATAATGTTTTCGACGCACGTGGGGAGCAGGGACCAGGTGTTCAGTACACAATTTAGTATAACTAAAACCCCGAGCGTCACTAGTGAAATATCAGGATCGTTCCCGTGCTTTCCGGACGAAGAGCTGCGGACGTTGCGCGACACGCACATCGCGGCCGCGCCGCCCGCCAGCCCCGCGGCCGGGTCGTGCGCGGCCACCCCGACTGCGGCCAGCCCGCCCGGCGCCCTGCGCGACTCCTCCGAGTCAGAGCCCAGCTCGGAGGCGGCGCCGACGCGCTGCGGCAGTGACGTGGAGCAGCGCGGCCTCGTCGTGCAAGAGTCGTTCGAGGAGGAACTACCGTACGTGCCCACCACGCTGCCACTGGAGCGGTCGCTGGCGCTCCCCATGGTACCAGTACGCGAGCGCGGTGGTGTCCGCGTGACAGCAGTGCAGCGGCCACGTGCCGCAGCGCCGCCTCCGGCACCGCCGCGCGCCGCTCCTGAACCAGCCGCGGCGCCGCCGTCCGCGGCCGCCGACAAGCTGCGCATTCGGTTGCCGCGGCGGCCGCGTACCACGTCTGCGTCGGGGCCGTCGCGCTCCGAGCGCATGCGCACCAGGAGCGGAAGCGAAGGT
Source organism: Pyralis farinalis (assembly GCA_947507595.1). NCBI lineage: Eukaryota > Metazoa > Arthropoda > Insecta > Lepidoptera > Pyralidae > Pyralis > Pyralis farinalis. The sequence continues at coordinate 598,098 of OX382275.1, forward strand.
TTGCGACGACGAGCTCGGCAGAGGTATTCACGTCGACCCGGAAACTCTTGCATACTCTAATCCAAAAGTTTTCACACTGGAACTGGAATCTGACACGTGTCCTAGTGAAACGAAATATTTTTTTATATTTTGTTTTTTTATCCCAGAGAGGAAATGCAAAGTCTTAGCCCATATGGCAAAAGTTTAAGTTTAGAATCGTTTCGGATTTTTTTTAAATTCTAAATGTCCCAGCTTCAGGAACAGACATCCTGAAGTTTCAATGCCACCTGTAAAACGATAATGAAGTTATCGCCGTGGACATTTCACGTCTTCCAAAAGGTGCACATACCTACCTTTTGTGTATGTAAGTGTTATATTTGAGTTTTATATTGCCGTATAAGTACTTAGGTGAGTAGTTAGGTACTCGTGTTACAAACTATTATCAAAAGTAAGGCTATATTTGGGACCCGCAGGGATCGGAGATGTCACGAATATAATTTAAAAAATTGCTTCAGCACGTGGTTCTGTTCGTGTGGACGAGACGTCTTCTACGTTAACACCGGGATGTTCAGTTCGTAGTATGTATTTCTCTCGTCTTGTCCATAATATGTAAATCAAAGTGAAAGCAATTTAGATATTTCATAATAAAATGTTATACAGGATGGTCCAAAGAGTGACGTCAATAAATTTTTTTTAGATTCCTCACGCATGGGTGCATCCGAAAATATCCCATGTATGTTAAGCGATTTTTCGTAGTTTAGAAGTTATGATTTTTTTTATAGTAATTACGAAATTTTCTACTAGAGCTACTTAAAAAAATCATAACTTGTTTAATAGTGATAATTTTTTCATTTTTTTTTCTGCAACATGAGTGCCTTGTATCACTCTTTCTTATGTTATAATCAACTACAAGACTTTCTTTAGTAACAGTTATTGAAAAAAGGGTCGAAAGTGAAAATTTTAGGTTTGAGTTAGACGAAGTAAAATTTTCATGATTCTCTTAAAAATACAAAATGGATGTTTCGTAGGTTCAAAGTACCTTTAAAAAATTTACCAATTCATCAGCTTACCTAATAATAAAAAAAAAGTTATTCTTAATAGGCGATTTTACGATGAAATCGGCTTCCAAACCTAGTCAGGTAAAAAAAGTCAAAAAAATAATTGTCCATATTATTAATTGTTGTAGCTTTTTTTCATCCTAATGTCAGCAATTAGTTTAGTAAGGCATAATGAAGAGCATTCACATAATTTTAGATTAAACAAATGCTCCATTGACAGTTAAACAAATGCTTTTACAGTTTTTTATTAATACGGTTATTTTTATTTATTTTTAGGATAAATAAAAAATAAAATCGTTTATTTGAATTAATTTATTACAAACGATTTTCAAAATGACGCCCTTCAACTTCGATACACAATCGGCAACATCTTAAAAAATTATCTTTTAAACTACGGAAAGCGCTTGAATTTTCTGTGACTTTTGTCGCTGCTTCTCTTAATTTTTGTCGAAGTTCTTCTTCGGAATTAGTCTCCCGGGCGTAAACTACTTCTTTGTAGTATCCCCAAATAAAAAAATCGATTGGGTTGAGGTCCGGTGAACGTGCAGGCCATTCTATTGGGCCAGCACGCCCAATCCATCTGCCCGGAAAAGCCTCATTAAGGTGCCCCCTCACTTGGCGTGCATAATGGCAAGGAGCACCGTCATTTTGGAAAATCATGTTTCTTCTTATCTCCAAATTTACATCTCCCAGTAATTCATTTAGGTTATTCTGTAAAAAGTTTAAATAGGTATCTCCGTTCAACCTCGAAGGTAGCTCGAAGGGCCCAATCAGTTCTCCATTTACAATTCCTGACCACATGTTTACGCTGTATCGATGTTGGAAATTCGAAGCTCTAGCAAGGTGCGGGTCTTCGATGGTCCAGCTGTGGTAATTGTGTATATTGAACACTCCGGTTCTTTCAAAACGGGATTCATCAGTCCATAAGATCTTTTTAAAAAAATCTGGGTCTTCCCGAGCCCTTTGTAGCATTGTTTCGCAGAAAGCAACTCTCCTAGGGTAATCTGACACGTGTAGCTGCTGGACGCGCTGAATATGGTAGGCGTGGTACCCTTCTGAAAAAAAAAAGATTTTATTACTCACCAGTTAGGCTGGAATAAGCCTAACACTGCTGGGACCGGGCGTGACAACAGACTCGCATAAGTTGTACTTAGTAGCATAAGTCGCACAAAACTTCTAGTCTTCTCTGAAGTTCGCTTCGCGCGAAAGTCACACGCGAAAACAAACCTTCGTACAATCGTATTAAGGTACTGCGACGCGAATCGTGCGTTGTTCAGAGTGGACTTTGAAGCGACAAGAAGTTTTGCGCGACTTTTACTTAACATTACATTACAATTTTACGGTGTGTTGGGGACTGTGTGTTGGGGGCTTAAAGTAAAACAAATAACTTTAAAAAACGTACCATTTCTCAGTATTCTTAGAACTGAGGTCCGTGGTATTCCAGTACTTCTGGTAATCGCTCTGGAACTAGTAGAATGATCTCTTTCAACGTCTACTAGGACGTCATCTCTTCTGTCAGGATCTACTCTGGGTAATCCTTCGTGTGTTTGGTTACGACCGGGTATACGCCCTGCCATCAGCGTGTTATGGGTATTAATAAACACCCTATGGTCCGGGTAATGGTTCAGTATTTCTCCTCGCCGGTTCAGTTGTTGACGATACAGCCTTGCTGCCAAAAGACCATTTCCTCTGGCCACACCATAGTAATAGTGCATTTCTGCGTACTGCTTTAGAGTAAAATTACTCATGTTGCCGCACAAACGTAATCCAAATCACTAAGCAATCAAGGTCCTTAACACAAGCACAAGTCAGTCGTAATCGTAAGGCAAATCGGAGTCCAGTAACAAAGCGAAAGTAGGTTCAAAACAGGGAACGGAAGCAAAGTAAGTAACACACGCGATGGTAGTGAACGACTGGTTTGACAAGGTGATGTGATAAAGATGCGAGCGCGGGGGTTGCGGGTAACGGGGGGAGTTTCCTCCCCCCGTTAACCGCAACCCACGCTAGCACGTAAAAAATTTGGTCCCTTCGAGTGAGTCATCTCATTTGTTGCTTTGTAAGTGATTTGACTGGCCTAGAAGTACATTTCGGTTTGTTTCTAGCTTTCTAAATTACATGTTTTAATTTTTTTAAAGAACGATGTTTTAAATGTGTCAATGATCTTTAAATTCAGATTATGTGAATGCTCTTCATGATGCCTCAGTAATGTCAGCCATAAGTATGAAAAAAAAGCTAAAACAATTAATAATATGGACAATTATTTTTTTGACGTTTTTTTACCTGACTAGGTTTGGAAGCCGATTTCATCGTAAAATCGCCTATTAAGAATAACTTTTTTTTTATTATTAGGTAAGCTGATGAATTGGTAAATTTATTAAAGGTACTTTGAACCTACGAAACATCCATTTTGTATTTTTAAGAGAATCATGAAAATTTTACTTTGTCTAACTCAAACCTAAAATTTTCACTTTCGACCCTTTTTACAATAACTGTTACTAAAGAAAGTCTTGTAGTTGATTATAACGTAAGAAAGAGTGATACAAGGCACTCATGTTGCAGAAAAAAAAATGAAAAAATTATCACTATTAATCAAGTTATGATTTTTTTAAGTAGCTCTAGTAGAAAATTTCGTAATTACTATAAAAAAAATCATAACTTCTAAACTACGAAAAATCGCTTAACATACATGGGGTATTTTCGGATACACCCATGCGTGAGGAATCTAAAAAAAATTTATTGTCGTCACTCTTTGGACCATCCTGTATAAAATTCACGCGCTCGAAAGTCGCAATGTATGTAATTCCATTTATCTTAGTTAAAATAACTCATGTTTGCAATTTGTAATAAAAATGCAAAATAAAAATATCGCGAGCCTACAAGCACTAGAGAATATTTCGAGTCAAAATGGCGTAATTTTACGAATGAAGAAAGAGAAGTCGTTTCGATCCGACATCGTAAGTTGCACGGATACAAATTGCATCGAAAAGATTTCGATTTAATGGCAATATGAGGTTCTGTGTCCATGTAAATGAAAATGAAATACATTTCCCTAAAAACGATGCCGGTTCCGTATAACAACTTTTCGATTCGAGAGAATTTTCCGTGTCAATGTGAATAGTTATAATAGAATAGTGAATACTTGTCAATCAACTAAAATAACGAACACGTTTATATCGGGTCTCAGCAGAAGGCGATTCCTGAATGGTACGCTACAACTAGATTGTAGGACAATCAACGAAATTTGTTTACAACTTCGGAAGGCATACAAGCATACCGCCGACCTACCTTGTATAAAGTGGTTACCGTAGCCTATGAACGCTTGTAATATAATAGGTATCGAAGCCTTCTCTGCTGCTAACAAAGCAACTCCTTAGGAGCTTACTGGTGACCATACTCACACGCAGAAACACAACAACCCTTTAGGGAGTTGTTATTTGGCTGCCGTTTATTCATGAAAACTAGCAGATGTACACTAACTAACGAAAACAAACTTTTAATTTTTTACCAGATGATATGTGATTGCCTTTTTACACCATCGCTTGTTTGTTACGCCTTATTTTTAGGAAATTGGCAATTCATCCCCGTCCTTTGTCGGCCTCCTTGCGCGCTCTGCTGGCGGTCCGGCTAGTACCTACGCCCTTCTTCTTGCCCTCCAGCCGTGAGCGAATCACGCTCGTTCGTTCTTTATTTGCCTTTAGACCCCCACGGGCACTTAGACACGTCTTACATTTTAAATATTATCTTATTATTTTTTTAAGTTTTTCTTTTTTTTAATCTACCAGTCAGACGGACATCCTCTCCTTTTCATCTTAAGCATCATCATCGGCCACCAGATGCCTGTAGAAATGCCTGTAACAGACTAACTTTTTCATAGACTCTGTAATGAATTTAATAAGTTTTATAAGTCTTCCAGCAGAATTGATTTGTTGGCTGACTCTTTAATTTTTTTCAAAAAGTCTCTGTAAGCTTTTAAATCCATGTCGTAGTTAGGACTTTTCAAATGATTGTAATCTTTGAAAGTTAAACCTTTCATTTTATTATTCGGAAGGGTGTTAACGCAACGCTAACTTATGGAAGCGAGAGCTGGGTATGGCAGAGAGAGCATGAAAGTAGGATAAACGCGGTTGAAATGCGAGCGTTGTGAAAAATTTGTGGTATAACGCTTGTAGACCGTATTCGCAATGATGAGGTTAGAAGCAGAGTTGGTCTGAAAGAGAGCGTCGGTGTTAAAATAAGAAGCGAGATGCTCCATTGGTTCGGACATGTAGAAAGAATGCAGGATGAAAGAATGACGAAGCAGATATACAATGCAAAAGTGGAAGGATGTAGTAGCCGAGGAAGGCCAAGACTTACCTACCATGATCAAATTGGTCGTGTTCTATCAGAAAGTGATGTCAGGAGCCCTACAAACCGGCGAGAGTGCATGAAAAGAGCAATGAATGTTAAAGAAGCGAGTGAGGTATGTAAAGATCGAGTCGCGTGGCTCTCGGTTCTCTCTGCCTACCCCGTAAGTGATTTGGCGTAAAGTTATAGATAGACATAAATCATTGTTGTAAAAATGTTGGTAGACCTTATAAATAAAATAAAAAAAAAACTGAAGAACTAGTAAACGGTGTAACGCGATAGTCAGCCTTCCTCCAACCTTCGAGTGATGCTCCTGGTTTTACAACACCCGTCATTTTCACCATAAGGCAGGCCTTATTCTTGATTGTGCTAGAGTTTTAATAATATGGACACGATCAGTGCAGGTATTTACGCCGAGCGTTCGACAGGTTACGAGCCGCGGCCGAAGCCCGAGTGGATCGACTTCGAGGAGGTGCCGGAGCGACGCAAGCAGCCCAAGCGCATTCAGACACTGCCGGCGGCAGGGGCGGCGCGGGACGTAGTCTTCAGCTACGTGGAGCCCGAGCACTGCCGCTGCGAGTGCCACGCACACGGCGAGGCCGCCGCGGAGCCCGCCGCCGCAGACAGCCTCCCGCTGCTGGGGGAGCACGGGCGCAGCAGGTCCCTTACTCCGTCGTCTATTTAGTCGTTTATTTATGTACACACTAACCTTTAGCGATGCAATATGCATAAACAACAAACACACGCTTTCCTTGAGGTTGTATTAAAATCCCAATCTATACTTAATACTCGTAATTGATTGCCGCGTCGAACCAAACGGCGACGGAGCAGCCCCACACTCAATTAACACTTCTACCATCTCAGTCACTGTTTTCCCGGTATTTATGCAACGTCGGGAGGCATACAAGGATTCGACCCACCTGATTTAAAGTGATTACCGTAGCCTATGAATGCTTGCAATACAAGAAGTATCACTCGCGTATTGCAAACCCTGCCGGCAACACGACAGTTGCTCAGGAGCTTACTGGTAACCTCACTCACTCGCAGGAACAGAACAATCTCCCAGGGAGCTGAGGTCATCTATGAAATAGATTTCCTTAATCGGGCTGTTTCAATGCACCTTACCTCTTTTAGAAATACCCAGACAAACAGATATGTGATGCACACGAGTGTTTATCCTGTATGACAGTCAGACCCATACCATAACAGTCGAGCTGCGGTGCGAGTAGCATTGGTAATCTCTCCATCACCGGACTCGTCACAAATTACTAGAAAGAAAGAAAGAAAGTATTTCCATTTGTATAAATAAAGACGCACGTGCACCGGAGAACCAGAGAACACAAATATGTCGTCTAAATTATCTAATATGTTTCATTGCATACCAATAAAGGTGTTTACGTCCCTCAAAGCTGCTCCATCTCTTGCAACCGAAGTCCGACATGCAGCTTCGGATGTGATATCTATTGCCTACGTGAGTTGGACGTGAGAGTTAATAGATTTCAAGTCAAAACCAAAGCGTGTTGATCTGTTACACGCTGATCAACATGGACCTGCCAATTTAAATGCTCATCAATTATAATGCCGATAAATTTGAAAGTACTAACCATTACAATCTTATTGCTGTCCAGCTTCACTTCTAATAGCATTTGATTGGAGTTGCATGACGAATAGTGAATGAAATTAAGTTTTACTGATGTTAACTTGTAGATTATTTTCAATCAATCAATTCGTTTGCAAAGAGATCTCGCAGCGAGCGATTAGATATTTATTATATTAGCTTCGTACCAATGTTTTAAAATCTTCACATGTAACATGTTAACGTAGTATCTCGTTTGCAAACAGTGTACGTTATTTATGTCCATTACTGTTCGGGAGCTCATTAATATTTTGCAAAAATAACAATGGTCCCAGAATAGTTCCTAGAAGGACACGTGATTCACAATTTTTAAAATTGGATAAACAGGGCTTTTTATTTATATAATTTATTTTCACTATTTCTATGCATTGTATCCGATTTTTAAGTACCTTTTAAACCAGTCGTATGCTATACATCTGATGCCATAATGATCCAGTTTTTCTAAAAGCTTATAATCAACAACATCGCAGGCTCAGCTCGTTTCAAGGAATCTTGATATTACAGATAAAGGAGTATTGTTATTAATACTACCAGTGATTACACTAGACGCAGGGTGTCTCTATCACGAAGCACTATCGTGGCGTCATAGTTCCATTCCAGAAGCCTTGCACCCTAGTAAGAAGCGCTATACATCATGCATTTCATCGTGTTGGGAGATGTATTACATCTCTCTATTATACCAGAAACAGAAATGTAGTTCAGGTCCGAACTACCGAGTCCGGCAATAGATTATTTATGAAAGGTCTCAATTCAAGTTCTGGGGCATCTTCGTCTTTCGGGAGCGTGAAACCACCATACCATGTCGTCCGAGGATTCCTTCAAGGTGTACCCTTGGAAACATGGTTTATTAGTTTGGTAGCTCTAATATTTTCATACAGCTGTAATGGTTATTTTACATTCAAACTATGTCTTTATGATATTAGTATGTAACTTTGTTTTGTCTTGGTCGGTGTTGTGTGACTGTGCCCGTTGTGTGCAGCCCGCAGTCTCCCCCGCCGGCGGAGAGCGCGGCGCTGGCGCGGCCCTTCACCGGCGACCTCGGGCTGCGTGACCAGGTGAGGCACATACACACTCTCACTTGACTTTATTTAAATTATAGTTCACTTTTATATAGTTCATTTTAAAGACTGCACCATGGAAGCCATTAAATAAGACAGAGTTTCGTTTAGAAGAAAGTAACCCTTCTTTACAAAAACTACGTGTTCTGCGAATAAAGTTATTTTTATAATTATTATTTTTACATACATGCTTATACACAGAATTCTAAATAACACTTTGTAATAACATTTTTTATTAATGTATTTTTTTTTAATGTAATTGCTTCTTAATAATAGTATGTTTTGTACGTGAGTTAAGAGTGTTTATGTTAGCATTTTATCTTATATATATCGATGTCTCAGGAGAGCACCTATATATTTTTTTGTTGGAGTTAATTGTACCAAAGAATTCTAAGATGAAGTGTATTTATTAGTTTCGGTTCGCAAATAGGCTCCTAACATCTTATGTGAATTTTCTAATGCTCCAATACTTTAATGGTGGTAAGCTGTGGCAGTAGCTTGAGTTATTCCCAAATGTTTTCACATTTCTGATATTATGCTGGAAACGAATTCGGTTCCTCGAACGCTCGCGATTTCTATCAGTATGCCGTAAAGTAAAATGACATTTTCTACAAAATTTTTGCAACTTCTTGGGTACTTTTTTTTCGTAATGGATATACTTCTAAACATTTACTGAGTCCGCATTGTAAGAATGTAACAGAATCCATTATCATCACGGTCCAAAGGTCCCATTATATCAAGAAAAATCTTCTGAAAGGGACCAGAAACTGTGCTCGTGATTGTCAGTTATTCTTTGTGAATTTTTGTGTTTTTGACAGAAATCACATTTAGTGATGTAATTCCTAACGTCTTTCTCTAAGGGCGATCAATAATAATGGTTTTTGATATTGTTAGCCATTCTTCTAATACCTGCGTGACCAGCACTAGGTAATAGATGGAAATCATTCATAATGATCCGTTCGAGCTCCATTGTCTTAATCTTTACTTCTCAATAATTCTTTTAACTTCTTGCGCAAGATATTATCCTGTAAAATGATGAATTCCGTATCCGATTCATATTTTTCGTAAACTTGTACTACTCTAGTGTGGCCTAACCTTTCATTGTTAAAAGTTTCGTATATGTCTGATGCATAATTTGTCGGAATATTACTCTGTAAAGTTTTCTTAGTCTGTGCTGTAGTTAATATACTCATTATATTATTTCTACGGCGGTGAGGGCCGCCACCCACCACGCAACGCCCCTCCCGGTGGGTCAGGAGAACTGAATGTCGTATAGGCACATGGAATGTGAGGGGTGGTCTAAAAGATAAGATGAATGAATTGATTGATATAATAAACGTAAGATGCCTAGATGCTTTATGTGTGTCATGGTCGACAGTGCGAAATAAGCATGTGGATGCGCAAAGAGACGTAGAACACTAAAAGGAAATGCCTGGTGGGATGCGGAGGTTCAATCCTCCGTGGAAAAAAAGAGGAAAGCGTGGCTGGATTACGTATCATCTTTGCACCAGAGTGATGGTATGAAAGAAATGAAGAAAGAAATATACCGTCGATGCAAGAATGACTCCAAAGCTTTAGTGAAAGAGACGCGTGAAAGACTACATATGAGTGAGGAAGAGAAGCTGACGAAGAACTTCGAGGCAAATACCAAACTCTTCTGGAGAGAGGTAAAGAAGTCTCGAAGTGGTTCGTCAGCATCCAGAATGGACAAGATAAGATGTACAGCTGGTGGCATTCTTGCTAACACTCAGGAAGTGTTAGAACGGTGGAGTGAATATTTTAGAGAAATGTATGATTATGTCCATGACGCTGGCTTGCGAATGGGTCTGTGATTGACTCGGCAGTGCCAGCGTACCATGAAGACATTACTATGGACGAGATTGAATGGTCGATACGAAGTTTGAAACATGGAAAGTCAGCGGGAATCGATATGGTAACAGCTGAGATGATTAAGCTAGGTGGTATCTACGTTAGGGACGCCTTCTGGTTTTTGAGCAAGTTGCTGGAGAATCGGAAGGGTCCCGAGCGATTGGAGACGCGCAGTCGTCGTGCCCTTGCATAAAGGCAAGGGCTCACGTATGGACTGCGCCAACTATAGGGCCATCAGTTTGGTCAGCTTAGCAGCTAAAGTGTATGGAAAAATCATTGAAAGGAGAATGAGGGTGAAATCCGATGGAATGCTTTGGGAAGCACAGGGTGGATTTCGAAGCGGCAGAGGATGTACGGATTAAGTTTTTCACTCCGCAATATCGTAGAGAAGCATCTGGCTTTGGACCAGAAGGTTTTCTGAGGTTTTGTGGACTTTAAGAAAGCATTTGATAGAGTCATGCGAAAGAATCTCTGGAACATTTTGCCCATATATGGGGTTGACGGTGACCTACTCTGTGCTGGGCAATCCACTTATGAGGATTGTACAGCATGTGTGCGGGTGGACGGCAGCTTGTCGCCCTGATTTGATGTCAACATTGGTGTCAGACAGGGATGCGTGCTGTCGGCTCGGCTGTTCATCCTGTATCTGGACAGTTGTCTTCAGAGATGTTGCCACATTAACATATGCTGCAGCGATCTGGTGCCACCGATTACAAACGTAAGCTTGCCGCAGTGCCGTACTGAGGAGTCAGAGACAGGCACTGATTCTCTTGACTAAGGCTTACAGATCCGCCAGTACGGCTGCCCTGCCCGTTCTGGCTGGAGTCCTCCCTGCAGATTTGGAGGTAATCCATACTGGTCAGTTGGATGGTGCACGTAGGTCCGTGGTTGGTGGGGAGTTAAGCCGACGGAAACGCGAAATTTGGGGAACTGCAGTGGCTACCTGGCAGGATCGATGGGCTGACGATACTAAGGGTCGGGAACTGTATCAGTTCTTCCCGGAGGTGGGGGCTCGACTAAGGGCGACTTGGGTTGAGCCTGATTATCAATCCTCCCAGACGCTCCTAGGTCATGGCATTTTTCGGAAGAAATTGTTTGAACTGGGTAGGTATGAATCAAGTATGTGTGCGTGCGGGGAAAGCGAGGAGGACAGAGACCATGTTTTGTGGTCCTGTCCTAGGTATGATGATCTGCGGTGTGAGATGTTGGATGGGATTTGGCGCTGTGGTGCGGTAATGGGCCCGGTGTTCCATACTGATCTCGTGGCGTCGGCGGCAAGCTTCGCGGTTTTCCGCAGGTTCGCCCACGCGTGGCACGAGCGCAGATCTGCGGAGGAACGGGCAAAGAAGGCTGGGGAGGATGTAGGGCTGTAATCGAATACAGTACACTTACAGACGGCGACGAAGGCGTAAGTGTGCTTGTTGCAGCCCCAGAAAGGGGAGAAAGAAAATATAGAGACAAGGACAGAGATGTAAATAATTTGTAGGGAGCGAAGAATTGCCCACGGTACGAAGAGAGCCTTAGAGCAGCATGTACCGTGCGCATCTCCCGCGATTCGCCTCATATGACCGAGAGGTCGGTGGAGCCATGGGCGGTGGTGGGTTGTCTCAGTTGTCTTCAGAGAATAAGAAATATGAATGTGGGAATGCGAATGGGTGACTCAGTGGTCAACTGCCTGCTTTATGCAGACGATGCGGCATTAATAGCAGAATCACCATCCGAACTGCAAACACTAGTTACAACAATGAAAGTTGATTGTATGAAGAAAGGCTTACAATTGAATGCGAAGAAAACCAAGATAATGGTATTTGAAAGAGAGACAACCAGAACGAACACTAGGATTATGGTTGATGATGTAGTGTTGGAGCAAGTGAATGAGATTGTATATCTTGGAAGTGCTTTTAGCAGCAATGGAACGTACACCGCTGATGTGGAGAGACGAGTGAGTGCCGGGAATAGGGTGAATGGAGCGTTGGGTAAACTTCTAGGCAGCCGAAATCTAAGCCAGAAGGCACAGCTCGCTGTACACAACGCGGTGCTAATTCCAACGCTAACTTATGGAAGTGAGAGCTGGGTATGGCAGAGAGAGCATGAAAGTAGAATAAATGCGGTCGAGATGAGAGCATTGCGCAAAATTTAATTAAATTGAAAGAGTTGGTCTAAAAGAGAGTATATCGGTGTTAAGATAAGAAAGGAAAGACAAAACAGATATACAATGCAAAAGTGGAAGGATGTAGGAGCCGAGGAAGGCCGAGACTAACCTACCATGACCAAATTGGTCAGAAGCCCCAGGAACCGGCGAGCGTGCATGAAAAGAGCTATGAATGTCACAGAAGTGAGTGAAGTATGCAAGGACCGCGTCTTATGGCGCTCGGTTCTCTCTGCCTACCCCGCAAGGGACTTGGCGTGAAAATATACATACATATACATATTATTTCTCATTCCCTTTAATTCTTCGGATGTTAAGATAACCCGGGAAAGGCGATCTGCTGTCATATTTAGTTGTCCCTTAATGTAAACTGTTTTAAAGTCGTTATCTTCCAATGCTGGGACAAAATTTGTTAATCGACTCGATGGATCTATCATATATGATTTTAAACGGTTGTTCACATTATTAACGTAGGTACGGGACTTACCGCGATTTTTCCCCCGCTATTTCGGCGACGCTGCAGACGCCACATCCCGTGACCATGGCGCGTACCTACATGAATAGGATCTGTCATATTAAATAAATATAGTAAAAGAATGATGGTCGGTTTTAATAACAAATTTTCTTCCATATAAATATGGTCTACAGTGTTTTATCGACCAAACAATCGCCAAAAACTCTTTTTCGATTATAATTTGTTAGGACTTTGTTTAAACAACGACTGGATATGAAACCGAGACTTGCTGACCGCTCGAGTTACTGAGAACAGTACCGACGGCACAACCACTACTATCAGGTTGCGAGATAAACACATTTTTTGGAGATACGTCAGGAAAATCCATGACTGGAGGACTCGTAATGCAATGTCTCAAATGATTTTGGCAATCAGAGTTCCAAATGAACGGTACATTTTTCCTACAAAATTAATTCCAAGGTAAAAGCAATTTCGGACAGATTATTAAGGAATTTTCTGTAATAATTACTAAATGCTACAAAAGGTTTGACCTCGTCCGCACACGACGGAGTCCGGTAACGTCCGATTGCCTCTAATTTCGCTGGATCAGGCCAAATGCCTTCGGCATATGACCTAGATATGCATGTTTCTTTAAAAATTCACATTTTGAGGGACTTCGCCTCAAGTTCATTTTTCGTAAGTTTGAAAATATGGACATAAGATTTTTTTTATGATCAGCTAAGTTTCGTCCGAAAGAGTCCATGCTTGCTATTATTAGTAACTATATAACGTTAAGCTAGCGGCGTGTTCCCTTCGTTCGAAGCTTACGCGGGACATAATACGTTCCATGGTTTGCCTCCTGAACTCATTTTGCATCCATTTTGTGTGAAACTTCTTATAGCGGCAGCTCAGTGCCACTAACACCTCTGCTAATACACATAGGTGCTACTGTAATGGACAGGAGCCCATTATTTTTCTCCAACTGCGCCGCCGTGGCTTTGGCGTGGCTGTCACCGACAGCGGAGGTCTGACCAATAGGTAATGACCTCCTCCTTGGAATCCCATATTATAAAAAATAAAAATATTTAGCAGACAGATGACTTGGTATTGTTCACTTGGCACTTTTGTACTTGTTGCTGATACTGATGATGTATGTATAAACTGAGTAGCGCGCAGAGTAGTGACTAGTGGCCACCGTCGCCGGTGCCCGGGGCCCACCGTGCCAACTGTTCGTAGGCGGCAAGGTAGGCTCGCCATGGCACGATACAGAGAGCAGGCAATGAAACAACTAGTTCCACTCTACAATAAAACTATATATTCTCTCCTGAGACATCGATATATATATACAAGATAAAATGCTAACATAAACACTCTTAACTCACTTACAAAAAGTACTATTATTAAGAAGCAATTATATTAAATTAAACTAAGGACTTTTATATTTTATATGGAGATCATAATATGAGCTAAGGCTAGGCGGTAGAGTATAATATACGATTAATGAGTGCTCGTTGTGTGTAATATGTACACACAAATATGACGGCGTAGCAGTCTACCGTTGCAGCCGTAGCACCGTCCACTGAAGCACACTCTGTGGTTGCAGGAGCCGGCGCGGCCGCACTGACCCCGCCGCCGCCCGCGCACTGCTCGCCCGCCTCTACGAGTTTAACGTTTTATAAACTATATTGTCTACTATCGACTCGACGAGATGTTATCATTTTTGAGATGAAAATTTACCCGGTTCGTTAGTTATATATTTATAGCGTCGTTTATATCTCTCCTATTAGCCACCGTTGACCTTTGCATTTTTCGATGTTTATTGAATCGTTTGAAGTGTATGTATATTGCGGATTTTATGCGAGTGAGGTGTATTGTATGACAATGAAGTGAATCGTGCGCCGCGCCGCCGCCGCCGCGCACGCCGGCCGCCGCGCGCCGCGGGCCCGGGGCGGGCGGCGGCCGTCGACCGCGGTGGTAACTTTTACCTACATTTTAAATACTTATTTGTAGCTTAATTCACAGAGGCGCTTGAAGGAAATAACATTTGTAGATTATAATGTAATCGTCGTTACTTATAACAGAACTTACATTAAAGGCAATGTAATTAAACTATAAATTCGATTCGGTCGCAACGGTTATGTGATATATATAAGTGTAAAAGATAATCGGCCATTACAGCGAGGCGTGCGTGTGCCTCCATTGAAGACATTATGTATTATCGTTGTTACGCAGCACGTGTAAGGCGGCCGCGAGTCCCGTAGGTACCTAGCGTGCGTCCCGCGACGGCGTCCGAGCGTCGTCGCGTACCGCTCGCACGCGGCGCGCGCTCCTGCCGCGACGCCGCGACACTTTCTCGCAATATGTACGCAGCAAAAGATGCATTTATAACTTTTATTGTGACCTTTAATCTCGATGTTTTCACTTGTAATATTTTATGATTGTATGTATACCGCCATAGGACAGTAATGAAATGAACTAACACTGTATGTATGCCCCTTCGTGGACGGGGCGCCCGGGTCCGCGCGGTCATGGCTTGCAGCGCCGCGGGCCGCCTGCGCCGCAGCCTGCGGTAACATCCAGCGATGCAACGTTTTACAATCCTCTGGTAGTACGCTTTGTATCGCTCACAGCCGCCACTGTGCGTGTCAGCCTCGCCGCGACCGTGTCTCAGTCTGCGGTTGCAGGCCGCGTTCCGTGTAGCCTTTCCATTTAGTGGTTCGTCGCCAACACAGCATTATGTCTACTAATTGCTAGCGCCCCCTCGTACTAGCGTAGCCTGCTTCGTACCTGCATTACAGTAGACGTACTCGGGCGACTGTGACATAGTACCAACGCTCGCGTTAGACCTTTCAACATCAGAAAGAAGAGCGGTCCGCTACACAGAGACCGCTCGTTTCGAGGAACCACTCGCAACTATTTTAGCTGTGAACGTTGTTTTCAAGTGTGCGAGTGCGACGACGTCGATGGTGTCTGTGTTGTGCCGCAAGTATATCCGCACAGCGCGCGCCACTCGTGGCCGCCGCAGAGCCCGCGACCCGCGTGTCATACTCACCAGCACGACCTGCAATCATGACCGGAGTAGCCTGCGGACGTCGCCCGTGGCGGTGCGTGCGATTGTCAATCATATTGCAACCGTGGCCAGTAGCATAGCATAAAGTCGTGATGGGAGTCGTAAGGTACGCTGTAGCTGCGCTCGTGACCGGCGACGTAGCGTGCGGCTGCGACCGGACTCGCGGCTCGCAGTGGCATAGCGTATAACATCGTGTCCGACATTATATCCGGTGTTGCAACTATGGTCGCGGCCAGGCTAGGGCGTAGCACGTGATCATCGTAGCTGGACATTGTCTTGCAATGCGATCATGATCCGTGTCGTAGCTTGCGGCCGAGGCCGACTGCGACTCGGCTTGCATCACTACCGGCATCATAGTCCACTTGCGGTCGTAGCCCGTCGGCGGGCACTGCCAGCCGGATCAGCGGCGGGCAGGCAGGCAGCGGCCGGCTGCTGCGCCGGCTGCCGTGACCGGTGACAGAGAGTGCCGGCGCTCCGACACGATTGCTTTAGCGATTCTCGTCATTAGTTGGTTTCATTAATGCAATAATATGTAAGAATGTACACTAATGTTAATACAACTCTATCAGTTTAGGCAAAAGTCTGAAATAAAATATATAATTTTTGCTTTCCAACCTGCAGTTTTAATACCTTTCCATTCGAATCCTATTAAGATATAATATGTGATCAAAATAGTCCACGTCGAGGCCGCTCAGATACTACTGCAGTACACTAACCCTCACTCACAGGGGTGCGTGCGAAGGTGAGGGTCTCCCTTCAACCGAAGGGGGTTAGAGCATACTCCGCCACGCTGCTCAACTGTGAATTGGCGGAGGCCAGTGTTTTCAAGGCGCCTGAAGACCACTGATTTAGCTCGACGACTGCCATCTATCGGCAGGGTGCGGTGGACGTTGCTAAACCTACGTGTTCGGTTATTACACGCGCAGCGCCGCCAAATTTTAATAAATACCTAATACGGTACACGGACTGGCGTTCTAACCGTAGCTATACTAACTGTACTACACATTTATATAAAGTTAATACGAGTATTAGGAGTTAAAGTATGAAATTGCCGATTTGTACTGAAAAAATTTTTTTTTCTAAGATGAGCATATTTACGAGTATTTAATCAAAATATTTACTTTCATTATCTATCCATTGCTGCTATCTAATCGGAAGTTTATTTATGCCTTTGCGATAGAACTCTGGGGATTTAGAGTCGACGAAACTGTGTGAAAGTATTTTGTACTGCCTCTTGCGAAGAAAATTTTTTACCACGTAGAAAATTGTCCAAATCACGAAATAATGGTAGTCAGTTAGAGCAAGGTCTGGCGAGAACGAAGGATGACGTACTGTTTCAAACGTCAGCTCTAGAGTACTACGGTTTCTCGTGCAGTGCGAGGTCTTGCGTTATCATGGAGCAATAATGATGAACATCGATTCACGTATCGGGGCTGTTTCACTGCCAGTTTCGCCATGTTTAAAGTTCAGCACAGTAAACATCTGGTGTTATTGCTTGACCAGACCTGAGAAAGGTGCAATGAATAACGCCATGAAGAGACCACCAAACAGTTTCCATTACCTTTTTATTGTTAAGCTTTGCTTTCGAGCACTGTTACAGGGTTTGACCTGGGGCCCAGCCACTGCATTTTTCACGGTTATCGTAAAGACTCTACTTTTCGTCACATGTCACAATTCGATCCAATATTCCTTCATTTCTGCACCGATTCAACGAGGCGACACAAGTTTCAACACGCGTTTCTGCAGATCAGTCAAATTCCATATTTTTCATATTTTTTTTATCTTTTTGATTTGATGGAAATGAGTCAATATTGTAGGTAACGTTAAACCATGCCGATACTTCCTGGGTAGTTTGACTCGGATCGGCTTCCACCATCTCCTTCTTCAGCGTTATTCACGTGTGTGGGCGGTCTTCCACGTGGTTCGTTCTTCAAGTCAAAAGTCAAATTACTCGTATTTTCGAAGTATCCATCTTTCCCGTCTAAGCTGAATAAAAAAAAACAAGTGAAAATCGAAAATCTAAAGTTACACATTTTTTAAAAGAAAAACGTCATAGGTATCTGAAAAAAGTTTCACTCAAAAATCTTGCACACATTTTTTTTATATGCTACGTCGGGAAGCATACAGCCCACCTGCTGTAAAGCGGGCACCGTAGCCTATTAACGCTTTATATAGTATCACTCGCGCGATGCCTCTTCTGCTACGCAGCAACTCCTTGAGAGCTTACCGGTGAGCTCACTCACACGCGGGAACACAACAATCTTCTAGGGAATTGTTAGTTGGCTACGGTTTGCTGTGAGGTGGAGGTACTTCCCCAGTCGGACTGCTTTGATGTCTCCTACCTCCAGTACAAGACAAACAGTTCATGCACGCAAACGTTTGCCTTGTGTGGGAATCAAACCCGTTGAACGTTCGTGTCAAAGTCGTGCGTCATTCACGACTGAGCCACCGAGCTCGTCAAAATGCCTAAGGTGCACCGTGAACGTTTAATGTCAATTCAAAGTATATATTATTATAAAACGGCAGCTTCCTACTTTAACCACTATTATTATACGCAATTGTGATTAAGTTACGTAGTAGTAGGTACGCCTTGGTAAACGAGGACACATTGACGTGTCATCGTTTACCAAGGCCATAAAAAACACCCAATCACAAGCATCAGGCTTGTCTTTCAGAGAGTGTAGCCCCAGTAACCGTTGGTACGAAAAATGTTGTGCGGCGGTTACTCTAAAGATGGCGCCACTTACATTATAAGTACATTCAATTGCGGAATTAGTAGCGGATATAGTCGGCTAAATAACGTCTCTTTCCCATAAGATCCTTTTCGCGAAATGTTCTCTACTTAAAATACATACGCGTTATACAGAGTACTTTATTAAATTACATCGCGTGGCAAGCAAGCACACGTTGCGCCCGACGTGGAGCGGTTGTAGACTATGAACGTTAACGAAATAAAAACGCACCGTGCCAATGGAGCCACCCTCCTCACTTCACTTTATGGTGACCTTACTCACTAGCAGAAACACTATACATCTCCAGGGAATTGTCATTTGGGCGCGGTGTTCTGTAAGCTGGAGGTGTCCTCGCCGGCTGTCCCCGGACCAGACCTCTTTTTTGTCAGAGCCTCGTTTGCTATTTAGCAGAGTGCACCACGCGCAGTTGGCTTCGGCTCTCAAGGTACCGGAGATCCCTCGCGAGTGTCTCGTCCGTCGTTCAGTTACCATTATCGAGTACTAAATATTAATTGGTAAAAGCTGCTCGACACGCACTCCTCACAGCGCATCCTAAATAGTTGGCGACACACACGTGACTCCTTTCATTAGTCCTTCATCACGTCACTTAGTGTGGTTAGCGGCACTCGCGAGGGTAACAGAAGGTAAGAATACTAAGAATCGTTAGTCAGCCCACGCGTTTCATCTTTAGAACGCGACAAAAGCAAACATACATACAATGCTCATTACTTTTACATGTACAATAGTAATATTTACATTAAATATGACTCGAATGTCAACTGTCGTAAGGCCGGAGGCAGGCCGCGGCGACAGTTGTACATATCATTACACAATGCCAGCACAATAAACAACATTTGAATACATTGATAACACATTACCCTCCTTTACGTCACGCAATCTGGTAAAAATCGGGTCTATATTTAGAGCTCCGCGGGGCACATTTTGACGAGCTCGGTGGTTCAGTCGTGAACGACGCGACTTTGACACCGACGCTCGTGGGTTCGATTCCCACACAAGGCAAACATATGTGTGCATGAACACGTCTGTTTGTCTTGGGTCTGGATGTTTTAAGTGAGGTAGGGCGCATCAAAGCAGCTCATCTGGGGGAGTACCTCCACCTCAATGAAAACCGCAGCCAAATAACTCCCTAGGGGGTCGTGTTCCTGCGTGTGAGTGAGGTCACCAGTAAGTTCCCAAGGAGTCGCCGTGTAAGCAGGAGAGGAGGCGTCGTGCGAGTGACACTTAATTTTAATTATTTAATTTAATATTTTACAAACATTATAGGCAACGGTAACCGCTTTACATCAGGCGGGCCGTATGCTCGTATGCCTCTCGACGTTGTATAAAAAAATAACATGAAACCGTCGATATTGGCCGTTTCTAAGACGCGACGGTCGCAACGACGAGTCGGTGGTGTGCGTGCGGCTTCTGAACACCGGCCTGGGCCGCTGGCATCGCTACGAGTATACACTGGAGATCTGTGCACTCGGAGGCCGGCGGGCGGGCGAGCGGGCGGGCGAGCGGGCGGGCGAGCCAGTGTAGCCACACGGCTGCAGGGCACACTGCACCTTTTGAAAATATTCTACTAACTTGAACTCGGGTAACCTCTCGCTGGGCGGCGGTGAAGACTTCTACAAATAAATTCTCACTTTTTTTTATACTACGACGGGAGACACAAGCGTACGGCCCACCTGATGTAAAGAGGATACCGAAGCCTATTAACGCTTGTAATATATTAAGTATCACTCGCGCGATGTCTCCTCTGCTGCTTACACAGCAACTCCTTGGGAGCTCTGGTAACCTCACTCACGCGCAGCGACAACCCTCTAAGGAGTTATTTGGCTGCGGCTTTCTGTGAGGTGGAGGTGCTTTGATAGCTAATAAGTAAACAGTTTGATTTTTATGGGGTGGGACATCACTGTCCCGTTGTGACGCGCCGCTGGTTCGACGGTCAAGAGAAAAACGACAAGTTAAATAAATAAAAAACAATTTTAATTTCAATAATTCCAAGCTGTGTTCATACGGGAGACGTCGATGATCGTCCGCGGTCGACTGAGTTATAAATGCAAGTATTGTATATAATAAGTATTGTATAATGTACACGAGCGAGCGCCAGCTCACTTGAAGATCTTGCCCTGGTTGAAGGCGCGCCCGCCCTTGTCCGCGCCCGCCCACGAGAAGTACTGCTGCACGAGCTGCTTCGTCTCCTCCTGCTTCGGGTCCAGTTTCTTCCAATCGTAGGACTCGTAGTCGATCTGCAACAGACGCGAGCGCGTGAGCCCCGGCCACGTCCCACCAGCGACACCGCAACCAACTCGACCCTCACGTTTGTCCGTCTCTGCATACTTCTCCACCGAGTCCCAGGTGACTCGATTGTAACACAGCTCAGTTGCTTCTTTAACATTCATAATTCCTTTCGTGCACTTACGACGCGTCACACTCTGATAAAACAGTTACCCTCTTTACTTTCTGCTGTCTACCTGTTTCGTCATTCTTTCATTCCTCAAGCGACGTGCTCGAAGCGACAGACCGCACCAGTACTTGACCCACTCTTGTTCGCCTGATGGAAATGTGGTTTGCAGACGTCGCTCCACAGATTTGACAAACATCAAAAGAATAAACACAGTATGTATCGCCGGCGCCGGCGCCGCGTTCTGTACGGCGAGGTGTCTCTCTAGAAGGTGTAACAGCGACCCGTTAAGAGGGTGCATCAATAATTTCGGTGTTTTACTCATTTTTCAAACAATATTACGTAGTTATGAGACTACATTAGTTAAAAAAAAACTGTCTTTGACAGATAAACTCTTCCTTAATTGTAGTGTCGTGTGAAAACATTCATTTTATTGATGGTTTACTAATAAGATCTCGATTACTTTACGGTGTTTAACAAAAATCTACGTCAGAGGTACTTGTCAGGTATGATCTAACCATTATATATTTTTATGTATGTATATATATCTTCACGCCAAGTCCCTTGCGGGGTAGGCAGAGAGTACCGAGGGCCATAAGACGCGGTCCTTACATACTTCATTCGCTTCTGTGACATTCATAGCTCTTTTCGTGCACGCTCGCCGGATCCTGGGGCTCCTGACATCACCTTCTGATAAAACACGACCAATTTGGTCATGGTAGGTTAGTCTCGGTCTTCCTCGGCTCCTACATCCTTCCACTATTGCATTGTATATCTGTTTCGTCATTCTTTCGTCCCGCATTCTTTCTACATGCCCGAACCAACAGAGCATGCCTTTGCTTATCTTAACACTGACACTCTCTTTCAGACCAACTCTTTCTCCACGTCATCATTTCGAACGCGGTCAGCAAGAGTTATGCCACAAATTTTGCGCAGTGCTCTCATCTCAACCGCATTTATTCTACTCTCATGCTCTCTCTGCCATACCCAGCTCTCGCTTCCATAAGTTAGCGTTGGGATTAGCACCGCGTCATGTACAGCGAGCTGTGGCCTTACTTAGAGATATATCTAATAATATTTTTCAATGTACGGTTTTCACACAGACCAAAAGAAACATTGTTTCCTTCCACAATATACTGAATGAACGAGTGGCTCGACTAGACATGTATCCGTGTGCCTTCCATCAGTACGTGTGTACGCTCACCTGCCAGTCGGGTGAGAGCGGGAAGGCGAGCTCCTGTCCGCGCCACACCCACACTCCGGAGATGGTGGAGTCGTTGTCTGCTCCGAACAGGCAGACGGAGGCGAACGCCTGCTTGCGCATCTTGTCCAGTCGCTGGAACATGCCTGCGGACACACACACGCGCCTTACTACGACTGCCGGCCGCCGCTGCAGCGTCAATAGACAACAGAGTTTTAATTTGACTCTTATTATACTTTACTTTCGTGTGCTTCGCGTCTAATTCATCTAAAGCTAGTGGTGTCTAAAGCTATTAATTTGGTAGGCCTCGAAAGGTACCGAGATATACATTGTCTTATACAACGTCAGGAGACATACAGGCTGATGTAAAGCGGTTACTGTAGCCTATGAACGCAAAGTATCACTCGCGCGATGCCACCTTTGCTGCTAACACAGCAAACTCCTTAGGTGCGTACTGGTGAGCCTCACTCACATGCAGTAACATAACAACCATCCAGGGAATTGTTATTTGGCTGCGGTTTTCCATCTGTGTTGTGGAGGTGTAACGGCAGTCACTATGTAAAAATCTGTATCTTCGCCAAATCGTTAATCTTCGGTAGCTGACCCCGCCAGTCTCTCTAATGGGTTAAGGGGTAACAGTAGGAAGAGGTAATTTAATATAAATACCACAACATGTTATTGGACTACGAGAACAGAATATGTCGGATTATCTATCTATAACCTCACGCCAAATCCCTTGCGGGGTAGGCAGATAGAACCGAGCGCCTCGTGACTCGATCCTTACATATCTCACTCGCTTCTTTAACATTCATTGCTCTTCTCATGCACGCTCGTCGGTTTCTAGGGCTCCTGACATCACCTTCTGATAGAACACGACCAATTTGATCATGGTAGGAAAGTCTTGGCCTTCGTCAGCTCTACATCCTTTCACTTTTGCATTGTATATCTGCTTAGTCATTCTTTCATCCTGCATTCTTTCTACATGTCCGAACCAACGGAGCATGCCTCTTCTTATTTTAACACTGACGCTCGCGTTTATCCTACTTTCATGCTCTCTCTGCCATACCCAGCTCTCGCTTCCATAAGTAAGCGTTGGGATTAGCACTGCATTGTGTATAGCCAGCTGCGCCTTCTGGCTCAGATTTTTACTGCCAAGAAGTTTTCCCAACGCTCCATTCACACTATTCCCAGCACTCACTCGTCTTTCCACATCTGCGGTGTGCCTTCCATCCCTGCTGAAAGCGCATCCAAGATATACAAACTCATCCACTTGTTCCAACACTTCATCATCTACCGTAATCCTTACATTGGTTCTGGTTTCTTCTCTTTCAAATACCATTATCTTTGTTTTCTTCGCATTCAATAGTAAGCCTTCCTTCATACATTCGTCTTTCATCATTGTGACTAGTGTTTGCAGTTCAGAAGGTGTGTCTGCTAATAGGACGGCATCATCTGCATACAGCAGACAGTTCACCACTAGGTCACCCATGCGTAATCCTACATTCGTCGATCTTATTCTCTGTAGACAACTATCAAGATACAGAATAAACAGCCTAGCAGACAACATGCAACCCTGTTTGACACTAATTTTAACATCAAACCAGGCTGACATGTTGCCATCTATTAGCAGACATGCTGAGCAATCCTTATAGGTGGAATGCACAGCTCGGAACAGTGAGCCGTCAATCCCATATCTCAGCAATATGCACAACAGTTCCTTTCGCACAACACTATCAAATGCCTTCTCAAGATCCACAAAACCGCAGAAAACAGTCTGATCTGTGACCAGATGCTTCTCTACGATATTGCGGAGCAAGAAAACTTGATCCGTACATCCCCTTCCATTTCGGAAACTTCCCTGTGCCTCCCACAGCATTTCGTCAGATTTCACCCTAATTCTCCTTTCAATTACCTTTCCATATACTTTTGCTGCTAAGCTGATCAAACTGATCGGATTATCTAATTAAGTAATATCTAAAAAATATAATATAAAAATAAATGTTCTCATGTCACTGTGTTAGAGGTCTCACCTGTGATAAGGTTACAGCTCATGAACACCTTGGCCAGCTCCTCAGGGTACTTGTACTCCGCGTACCAGATGGAGTAGTTCTCCGGGTCGAACTTCTCCCAGAAGTACGGGATGGATTTGGCCTCGTCTTCATTTGAATAGCACCGCTTGAAATCGTCCATGTTGAACGTTCTGAAACATAATAGACAAACACAAAAGTTCAGTACTGTTTTCTCAAATATTCTTTTTATTTAGCAGCTGCAGTTACTAACATAAACCAAATGCAAACAGTAGAAAAGAAGTATGTAAATGTAATTTTCTCAAATTTCAATAATGATTGAACTATAAATTATCTTCTGCATAACGCGAGCGGCGGGAAAATTATCCAAATTTACATGCAATTTGATCTAACCTGCTACCGTCACCAATTAACGGTAGTGGGTGGGTGCCGGCCGGCGCTAGTTCGCATGAACTAATTGGTGGCGAAAGCACATAAAGCAGGTTATATAAAATTACATGCAAAATTTATTTCTTCATTACGCAAACAAATTATAACGATTTGTATCTGTTTGGCACAGACTGGCCCTATAGCTGCGAGTAAATAAATGTGGTCTCTCCTGCACGACACCGCTAACAATTGCGCTGAGGTTACGAGCCTGTCTGGAACGATCGGTCGACACTTAGCGTCGTCCGCGCTCACGTTAAACGTTTATACATTGGACGCACCCTTTAGGCATCGAGTCGAAGGGGTCTTTGGACTCCTTGGGCTTCTCATCGAGGTCGTCGTCGGCGGGCGGCGCCTCCTCCTTCTTCTTAGGCGGCTCCTTCTCTTTCTTGTCGGCCTTTTTGTCTTTCTTGGTGGTCTCCTGAAACACGGCGCGAGGATAGTGATTAGGTAGCGAGCCTAATTTGACACACTGACCAAACTGTCAGCAGAAGTGCACTATACTTATAATTGATCATTTTAATGTTAAAAATATTATGGATATTGGTGGGTCATGTGCCAGAAGCGTGCTCGTTCGCGACCCCTGCCAATCAGTCGATTGCAATTCGGGACAAAGAGCGCACCGACGTGCGGATTAGGGCGTCCCCCGTAGGCGACGCGCACCGATCCGCCCCGGGCGGTGCGAATTTAGCTGCATGCGGCGGTGGGGGCCGCCACCCACCACGCAGCGCTAATTCCAGCGGGACGAGGGGAGCCGAGTGCCGCATAGGCACGTGGAATGTGAGAGGTGGATTGAAAATGATGAAAAAAGAGCATGAAAGTAGAATAAACGCGGTCGAAATGCGAGCGCTGCGCAAAATTGGTGGCGTCTAAAAACCAACTCTTGGTCTGAAAGAGAGCGTCGGTGTTAAAATAAGAAGAGGCATGCTCCATTGGTTCGGACATGTAGAAAGAATGCAAGATGAAAGAATGACGAAGCAGATATACAATGTAAAAGTGGGAGGATATAGGAGGTGATGTCAGGAGCCCTAGAAACCGGCGAGCGTGCATGATAAGAGCAATGAATGTTAAAGAAGCGAGTGAGATATGTAAGGATCGAGCCACGTGGCGCTCGGTTCTCTCTGCCCACCTCGCAATGGACTTGGCGTGAAGACATAGGTTAATTAATAAATTGTGGATCGATTACCATAATGCACACAGTGGCATTATGGTAATTACGACCACGACCGATTAATGTGTATGTGTGGAGGGTGGAAGTCCACCATCAATTTACAATGACAAGTAATCATTTACTTCTCATTGTAAATTGCTCTCTCAGCAACGCCAGCAGGCTGAGGGAGAAGCACCTCCTCCAATTCATATGCGAAAGCCAAATAACATCCCTCATAATGCCCCTGTAGGCTGTTGTGTTCCTGGGAGTAAGGAAGGCCAGCAGTAAGCGCTAACCCGTAAGTAACAGCCGAGCTGTATATTTGTTGTCGTCGGACATTGTACATAACAAGTGTTATTAAAGTAATGCTAAAAAAATATTTCAAATTAAAAAAATGTTAGTTATAAACGGTTGAGTAACTTCGAAGCCAACACAAAGTGCACACGGGTCGATTGTCAGTTTAGTTTTGTTTGGTGATTGGTAAGATCAGTGCAAATAAATATTAATTCTAATAAACTTTAATTGAAATAACTTTTTTAATCAATTACTTGAATTAAGTTTGATTGGTCCCCAAAATCTTAGAAATTGATATAGTTAGCATACCTTCTTGTTGAGCTCGTTGAACTTCTTGGGATCGTAGGTGGGCGCCTGCGAGCACAGAGTGACGGCGCCCAGCACGGAGCGTGCGGCCGGCTGGGCCGCCAGCGTCAGGAACCAGCGCGACACGTTCACCAGCGACGAGCGCAGCGCCGGCTCCAGCACGTGCTGTAAGGGAGACCGCATGCGTTACACACACCGACACACACGGGAACGAGCAGACTGGCAAGGCTCGACACGGTATATGTCTTATGCCTTGTCTTGATTTGGAATAGAGGGGCCCTATTAGTCGTAAATAATTATAATTAAATATATCTATCACTTGATGAGGCTAGATACAATTCGTCATACCAGACATGTGAAACTTAAATGCTATTCTAATGCTTATGTTAAGTAACAACACTCAGTCATAGGTTGCCGATAGTAATGAGCAATTTGTTGAGGTAGGTACTCTTTCAATTGAGGTTCGCGCATCGCCAAAATCTCACCAAAACGTAACCTTTTATTTCAATGCCTTGTAATAAAATTGCGCGAAACTTCACCCTCACAATACTATTTGGTTATAATAAAAATAAACAGTTAAATTCACATGTTGAAATTAAACATTGCCAACTTTTAATGTTTCTTTTATCAAATTGCTTTGTCTCATATTTAGTTGCGGAAAGCAAGTCATGTCAAGAATGACTGTGTAGTCCCGCGCTGTGTCATCTCCGTTAAGGAGATTGCTATTCAAGAGAAACATGTGACTGACCTGGAAGGCATGTATGAGCGTGGTGAAGACGACGATGTCTGCGAGGGTGATTCGCTCGGTGACGAGGAACGTGCGCGTGAGCAGGTGCGCGTCCAGCACGCGCAGCGCCGCCAGCAGGTCGTTCTTCGCGCGTTCTACGTTCTGAAACAGTAATATACATTTATTACCTACTTAAAGATTTATTGATTTTTACTTGTTATTGGCACAACTTGTCAGAAAAATCCTAAATACTTTTTAGGGAATGCAAACTCACAACCTATTGGTTACTGAATGAGTGGTCTTCCATCGGTTCCCACAAAGGAATGTTAGCGATAGTGGGGAATTTTTTCATTTTATACATTTATTTTAACATTAATTTCACTTTTGTTCTAGTTGATTATAGCTATTATTCTAATCACTCCAAAAAGTCAAGTGTCCAAAGTACCTGTTTATTAAACTGCATGATGCCCAGGTAAGGGAACACCCAGGCGCAGGAGGCGGGCAGCAGCTCGCTGTCAGCCCACGAGGCCCACTGCCACACTTTGGCCTGTGTTGGTAGATCTTCACCACGGAGAGCTGCGTTGGCCACTGCGAACGACCATTATTTATTAAACGTAAATTATTGATTCATTTATTTTATAAAACAATACACTATCAATTCAATTTTCTTAACTAAGGTGTTGAGCCATCGATGGGATGGGTGCATCACAATCAAGTGCATACATTACTTAACCGAGGGCTGGAGGGATCCCCAGTGCAGGGTTGTTTTGTAATTGTGTTTTAACAACATTTTAATGGATGAGGGCTCCTATTTTTGATATGATATGATAAATGTTTATTTGCTCATGAATAAGGTACAATAGGTGTCAGGTAGATACAATACTTAAGTCAACTTATTCAGATACGTTGATAGCATGCAAAGCATATGTTTGTGATTACATTTGGATGTCATTACAGATACATTAACCATTATGTCAAACTAAATCTATGTTAGTTAAATATTCATTTACTGAGTAATATGCCTTTTGTAACAATACGTCAGTTAAACATTTTTGAAATTTCTTAAAAGGTAAAATTCTAATATGTTCGGGTAACTTGTTATAGACTTTGATACACAAGCTATAACTATTTCGCATATACATTTCTGTCCTTGGTATGTGATTATATACTAGTCTGCTGCCATTTCTTGTATTTCTTGCATATCCTTCCGCGGCTCGTGTGAACAGATTCATATTGTTTTTTACAAATTTCAAGAATGTAAATACTAGAAAGTGTCAGGAGGTTAAGCCTTTTAAATAATGGCTTACACGATATGTAAGGAGGAACACCACAAATAGCACTTAAGCATTTTTTTTGGGCAATAAAATTTTTATTTAAACCATTACCATTGCCCCAAATCACCAAACCATATCTTATACTGACTCTATGTAACCATAGTATGCTGTAATCGCAGTACGTTGTGTTGCTACTTTATGTAGCCTATTAAGAACATATACATATCTGTTCAATTTTGAGCAAACATTATCAATATGATTTGTCCATTTAAGGTTTTCGTCAACAATTAGTCCTAGAAATGTCACATTTTGTGCCTGCCCATTGTATTTAATAATATAATGTTTATCCTTTATTAATTTATTGAAATTTATATAATTAGTTTTGTTTACGTTTATTTTCAAATTATTGTGTTGAAGCCACTGACTTACGTCACTAACAGCATTATTAATGTGATTTACATGTCTGTCAGGATCATGTGTATTGTTACTTACAATTACAGAAATATCGTCTGCAAATAATGCGCATTTGTGAGTTAGTGCACTGGGAAGACCGTTAATATATATTAGAAAAAGAAGCGGTCCTAAAATGCTTCCTTGTGGTACACCAAAATTATTTTGCTTATACTGAGATTGATGTATTTGTTTAGTGTTCCTGTTATCTGTTTTGTAGATTTCGACAGCCTGGGATCTTTCAGTTAGATAAGTTTTAATCCTGTTGTGGGCATTACCTCTTATGCCATAACTTTCAATTTTTGACAATAATAATTTATGTGAAACAAAGTCAAAGGCCTTCGTCATGTCAAAAAATAGAACGGTTGTCGGTTTTTTAGCATTCATACTTTTAATTATCGTTGCTACTAGATTGAATGCTGCCAATGTTGTCGATTTTTAGGGTTCCATACCCAAAGGGTAAAACGGAATCCTATTACTGAGGCTCCGCTGTCCGTCCGTCTGTCACCAGGCTCTCATGAACCGTGATAGTTAGACTGTTGAAATTTTCACAGACGATGTATTTCTGTTGCCGCTATAACAACAAATACTAAAAAATAGAATAAAATAAATATTTAAGGGGGCTCCCATACAACAAGCGTGCTATTTTTTGCCGTTTTTATAGATAATGGTACGGAACCCTTCGTGTGTGAGTCCGACTCGCGCTTGGCCGATTTTTTCTTTTGTAAGCCATATTGGTCAGCGCTTAGAATTTTATGAGATTTAAAAAATTGGGTCATCCGTATATGCATACATTTTTCAAAAATTTTTTAAATGACAGGAATAAGAGTAATTGGTCTATAGTTTTCTATTTGACTCGTTATCACCTTTTTTATATTGTGGCTTTATAATCGACTTTTTTAGTTTCTTCGGAAATGAACCAGTCTCAAATGATAAATTTATTAGATAGGTTATAACTTTTGCTAATTCATTTTTACAATGTTTTAGTATATATGTTGATATTTCATCATATCCTACTGATTTTGTATTACTGAGCGACATAATAATTTTTGAATTAATCAATTTTTAACAGAAGTATCGCATGTTTTATTTATTTTGTTGAACATGACGTTTCGATCGCTTTGCAGCGTACGTGGTCGCAGGAAGACTAAGGTGATATTTGTCTTACATTAGTTATTCAATTATTACATCTACCGACATGGATGGATTAATTATATATGTTCCGATTCACACAAAAATCGCTCAGTGTACGAACATTTTTTAGTAGATCTTTGGGTTTGTGACCACCAAAACTGTATGGATTACCTAAAATACATAAAAACAGCATTCCGTTACGACCCATAGTTAGCCAGATTGACACACCAACCAACAAACTGGCTCAACATCTATCGAAGGTATTCTCACAACTTCGTGGACATACAAGTGCATATGTTAAGGATTCCTACCATTTCATTAGCCAAATAAAAGACCTAAAATTGACTAGTGATGAAACTATGGTCAGTTTTGATATACAGTCACTCTATTCACCTGCCTACCTGTACAAGACTGCATAGAAATTGTGAAAAGGAAGCTTTGTGAAAATGACATGCCTGAGGAATATGGAGAACTTCTAGAACTTTGCTTAACATCTGGCTATTTTCTTTGGAATGACGAATTTTACACCCAAATCGATGGCGTAGTTATGGGCTCTCCCATTTCTCCTGTTGTCGCCGACATTTTCATGGAAGACCTTGGGGACAGAGCTCTGTCGATGGCACCGGCTGTGCCGAAGATGTACAAACGGTACGTAGATGATACTTTTGTTGTCATACCCAAAGATAAAGTGTCTATATTCCTACACCACCTTAATTCCATCAACAATAAATCCATGTCAGTTAGCTACCGTAGGCAAATCTTTGTTTCAGACAGCACACGGCATCTGCGACGCTGAGCAAACATGTCAAACAAGTACTGCGGAGCAATAGTCACAAACTCCCACGCATGCATCACAGAAGCCGCCCGAAGCCACCTACAGTTGAACGTCAACCTGCCATCTTACCATACTTAAAGGGAGTCACAGACAAAATTGGCAACATCTTATGGCGAGCTTCAATTTCTAAGACCTATCAAGTCTAATATCCCCTTACAAGATGCAGGAGTATACAAATTAAGACTGCGAATGTGGTTTATCATACATAGGGCAAACAAAGAGAAGCGTACTCGTGTGAAAAAAACACATCGCTGACATGAAGAATAGGCGCGATAAAAACTCTAAAGTATGTGAACATACACTGGACCAGCCAAACCATTACATCTGGTTCA
Organism: Pyralis farinalis; assembly: GCA_947507595.1. Lineage (NCBI taxonomy): Eukaryota > Metazoa > Arthropoda > Insecta > Lepidoptera > Pyralidae > Pyralis > Pyralis farinalis. Next base: position 629,013 of record OX382275.1, read on the forward strand.
ATAAACCACAAATCCTCGCCAAGGAGAATCGCTACATCCCGAGAATGTTGTGAGCGATTTTTGTGTGAATCGGAACATATATAATTAATCCATCCATGTGGGTAGATGTAATAATTGAATAACTAATGTAAGACAAATATCAACTTAGTCTTCCTGCAACCACGGATGCTGCAAAGCGTTTGAAACGTCAGGTTCAACAAAATAAATAAAGCACGCGATACGAAAAATTTTTTAATTCAATGTCTAACAATTGCGAAAACCTAAGATAATACTATAATAATTTTTTTAATATCTTCGACGTCAAAGGATTTTAGAAATATGGAATTTTTTGGGTTATTTACATTTTTGTCAATAAATGTCAATAAAAAGTCATTAAATTATTCAGTTGAAAGATTTATAATCATGGATAAAACCTGGGTTCACCACAATACACCCGAGACAAAAGAACAGTCGAAACAATGGAAAAGAGCAGGATCGCCCACCTCAAAGAAGGCAAAGGTGGTTTTATCGGCGGGCAAAGTCATGGCATCCGTTTTTTGGGATGCAAAGGGTATAATTCTCGTGGATTATTTAAAAAAGGGTGAAACAATAAACTCCGATTACTATTGCAACCTGTTGCACTATTGCAACCTGTTGCGTCGTTTGAGAGAAGAAATCAAAGAAAAATGTCCAGGTTTATTAAGAAAGGTCTTGTTTCATCAGGGCAATGCGCGCGTTCACACCTCTGTGCAATCCATGGCAGAAATCCATCAATGTGGCTTCGAATTGTTATCTCATCCCCCATATTCACCGGATTTAGCATTAGCATTTAGCACTTTTATCTGTTCCCAAAGCTAAAAAATTTTTTAGGTGGTAAATTTTTTTTTTACAAATGAAGAGGTCATAGCCGCCATGGACGCTTATTTTGAGGAGTTCGACGAAGATTTTTTTAAAACGGGTATCGAAGATTTTTTTAAAATGGGTATCAAAGATTTTTTTAAAACGGGTATCGAAGCCTTACTGGGTCGATGGAAAAAGTGTTTTGAGCTCAGAGGAGAGTATGTTGAAAAATAAAAATAAACTCAAAATCGTGTGGTTTCTTTTCAAATGACCCTCCTACTATTACAAAAGGTTTTATGATTTTGATATCTTTGCGCAGGTAAGTAGCATTTTTTTAATATTTTCGAATGTTTTTTAAATTTGGTTTTATCTGCTTCTGTTTTATTTTTGTAATAACGGTATCTCAAATACCTTTTCGTTTTAGCACTTATTCTTAAACCTTTCGTGATCCACGCAGAATATGCTTGAGCTTGAGCTAGCTAGTTAATGGGAAACAAAGTTTATACAATAAGCAAAAGAAATCATGAAATGTGTTGAAGGCTTCATTTAAGTTCTTTTCTCCATAAACTTCAGACCAACTTAAGCATTTAAAGTATTCACGAAATTTAAATACATTTTCTTTGATATAATTTCTTTTGTAAATGTAATGATTTGTTGTTTGTTCATTTTTGAGCCCTGAAATGATCCGATAGACCAGTTGGAATAACGCAGCCATCTGCATTATCAATGTTACTTATCATTAGAACAAGACAATAAAGTGAGTAGGTTCATTTATAAAAATTCTTAAATTATTATTTTGTAAAATGTTTTGCAAGTGATCCAAATATTTATCCTTTTTTAAAATGTTAATGTTTAAATCACCTGTAATAACAATTTATTTACTGTTATATTTCTTAGAGATTATATGAAATGCCAATTCTAGTCTATTCAAAAATAAGGACTTGACAGAGTTAGGCGTTCTATATAAATATATAATTACAAGATTTTTTGACGTTACATCAATTGCACAACATTCAAAGACGTTGCTTTGTGTAAGTTCATCAAAGTCATGTATTTTCCTATACCCAATACCCTGAGCTACAAGTATACAGACTCCACCTCTTTTTACTGTTTTTCTGGAGTAATGTGACCCTATTTCATATCCCCTAATAATAATATTTCCTTCACTACCTGATTTAACAAATGTTTCCGATAGGCAAATTATGTCAGGCTTCTTACACTGGTTTTGAAGGTCAATTAAGTGCACGGTTAAAAATTCTTTTTTCGAAAGTATACTCGCAATATTCTGATGGAATATTCTAAAGAAAAAACTGTTGTTTTGTTTTTATTGCAGTTATGTCATTACTTGATATATTCTGCAATTTCATAGTTTATTTGAAACTATTTTTGTGAAGGTAAGTAGCATTTTTTTACTTTTTTACCTAATCACCATACAGGAGTTGCAGGAAACTATTAGTCAACTTCAGTCAGAACTTACAATTTCACAACATGAGCTGGAAAACACGATTTTACAAAATAATGATCTCCAAAGACAGATAATTAAGCTAACGAAAGATAATAATACGTTAAAAGTCTTATGTCAATCCCCACTAAGCGATAGTCATGTTAACCGCAGTACCAAGAAAACTAAGAGTTATTCCAGGCAAATAGCTAAATTACAGTCAATCTTTACGCCACCAAAAAAATCTCAAGAACAAAACACAGAACTCCAAATAGACGAAACTATATTAATGCTACAACAAAGGATTACGGAACTGGAACATCAACTAAAAAATGCCGAAGACGAAATACGAAACCAAGACATGCGCATTGATACTCTGAAACAGAAATTGTACACTACAAACGGTACGATAAATAACTTTCGATCCTCTAAACAGAACTATGCGAATATACAATACGTAACTTCTAATCAGGAACAAAAAAATCCAAGAAACAATATATTTATATTTGGAACTCAACGATGCGTCGGTCTGGCTGCGGCCATGTTACGATCAAGGGAGAATACCTCTTACGATAAATATGAGATAACATCATTGACGAAACCATATGCTTTTACTACAGATTTTATAAAAAGTTGTAAAAATATGGAAATTACATCCAATCGAGACAAAATAGTCATATGCGTTGGGGAAAATGACTATGATGTAAATATATTTTCTTCACAGTTAAGAAATTTATTACGTTTACTTTATAATAATGATGTAATCATTCTTAACGTACTGAAAAATATGTATCTTCATGCACGTGAAATAAATAACGCTATAAAAACAATTTGCATGGAATACAAAAATTGTCATCTAGTAGATTGTAAATACAGCAGTTTGTTTAAAATATGTTATTCTATAAATAATGTTATTGACTATATTGACTATAGAAATAAGTACCTAAATGCCAAAGAGCTAAAAAAAATAATAATGCTTAATAAGCCAATATCAAACCAACCTAAAAACAGCGCTACCATGAAAAAGAAATATCCAATTGGAACGATTCCGTATTACTTTTCCTCGAGGCGACCTTTACCTTTGGATAGCTCTGATGCAAATAATTCTAAATCAACACAAAAAAGAATTATAACTGACTACTTCCCAAAATTAAATAAAAGTACTTTATTTCGGTAATAAAAAATGTCTATCTGGTCTTGTCTTTAAAATTTTACACCAAAACATTGCTGGAATACTATCCAAACAGGAAATATTGGAACTAACTTTACAAGAATTGTATGAGACGGGTAATGACCCTGATGTAATATGTCTTACAGAAACCTTCTTAAATATAGACCAGAAAAAATATCTAAATTTGTACAATTACGAACTGGCTACATCATTCTGTAGAGACAAACGGAGAGGTGGAACCTGCATTTTGGTAAAAAGGAATATGATATATAAAGAACTAATGAATCTAAGAAGTTACGCGACACAGAATTTATTTGAGGCTTGTGGTGTCGAGTTACCTACCCATAAATTGATGGTGATATGCCTTTATAGGACTCCCGCATCAGATCCTATGCTTTTTCTACAGAAATTAGACCACTTTTTATTTGAGGCGTCGCGACACTTCAGCCATAATAGGAAAATTGTTCTAGCTGGGGACATTAATATTAATACTCTAAAACAAGGTAAAGTGACAAAATATTTGCAAGACGTGTGTTACAACAATAACTTGCAAATTCATATTAAAGTCCCAACACGAAAAGAATCATGTATCGATCATATCATAAGTAATATCAAGGACGCCACTGCCACCATATTACCATTGTACTTGTCCGATCACGACACTGCGCAAATGCTGAGTTTTCCTGTACGAGGGTACAGCAATAAAACCAAGACACATATTATTATGAAAAGGGATTATTGCAATGAAAATATTGTAAAATTCAAAGAGTGTCTAAAGGCTTTATCTTGGTCTGAAATTTACTCGGAAACGGACCTAAATAAAGCATTTGGCAATTTTCACCAAATGTTATGTCTTTTATATAAACTTTGTTTCCCAAAGATAAAAATAAAAATATATAACAGCAATAAAATTAAACACAATTGGATGAGCAAAGGACTAAGACATAGCTGTAAGACTAAAAGATCGCTACGACAAGCTTACTATAAAAATAAAACGACATCTAATAAAACTAAATACATTAAATACTCTAGCATACTAAAAAAAGCCATTTATCAGTCAAAAAAGAACAGTAACATAAAATATATAAATAAAAGTAAAAATAAATGCAGAGCAGCATGGTCGATAATAAAAAATGAAACGGGTAATTCAAAATTTACTGATAATGTGGAGAAACTAAAAATAAACAAGAAAATCGTCACCGATCCCATTGATATAGCCACTGCTTTCAATGACTATTTTATTAATTTGAGCAACACTAATAATATCTTGACATCAAATTGTGCCGGACGGGAAAATTCAGCAAATATAACATTAAGTAACTCCATCTTCCTAAATCCTGTGACAGAAGAAGAGTTGAAGAAAGTAATAATCAGTCTAAATAATACCACTTCTGAAGGATACGATGGAATTAACACAAAAATAATTAAAGAATGTGTGTTTGAGTTGGTTCCCATTCTGACACATCTCACAAATGAATCTTTCTGTAAGGGTATATTCCCGGACCCATTAAAGCCATCTTTAGTCAAACCCTTCCATAAAAAGGGTAAGAAAGATGATATCAATAACTACCGTCCAATTACTCTTATTCCGATCCTATCAAAAGTATTGGAAAAATGTATGTACAAAAGAATATTACAATTTTGTGAGAAATATGATATCATAAACAATGATCAGTTCGGATTTCAAAAACAAAAGTCGACTACATTGGCCGTCTTTGCCCTTCTTGATACTGTTTTGACGAGAATTAATAGTAATCATTTAACTACCGGGCTATTCTTTGATTTATCGAAAGCGTTTGATCTTGTTCCCCATAACCGATTACTGCAAAAGCTAGATGCATTGGGTATAAGAGGTCCTGCATTGCAGTGGATATCATCATATTTGTCCAAAAGAAAACAATGTGTAGTAGTTAATAAAATAATACAAAATAAATTAGTCTCTCATGCCTCTGGCTTTAGAGAGAACAAATATGGCGTCCCACAGGGAAGTATTCTGGGGCCAATCCTATTTCTACTCTATATTAATGATATTACTAACTTGACAAATCATAAAACTATTCTATTTGCAGATGATATATCAATAATTGTAACATCAAATAAAAAAAATAATTCAATAATTGACCATCAAATTGATATAAATAAAACGATTGACAAAATAGTGAAATGGCTAGAAATAAATAATTTACAAATTAACTTATACAAATCAAATTACATACAATTCAATAAATCAAAACATTCAAAATACAATTCTAATCTTAACATTGATAAAATAAAGGAATCGACACATAAAAAATTTTTAGGCTTAACTTTAGATTATGACTTGAACTGGAAAGTACATGTAGAAAATCTATGTATTAGAATAAACCAATTTATTTATGCCCTTGTTAAAGTTAAAAACACGACTAACATTGAAACTGCTATTACCACTTATCGTGCATATGTTGAGTCTATTTTGCGTTACGGATTAGTTATATGGGGTAATAGCACAGAAGTTAATAGAGCATTTATTGCGCAAAAAAAATGTATCAGAGCTATATGTGGTATCCCGCCGGATCAGTCTTGTAAACCATTATTTAAAAATCTTGGCTTGTTACCGCTACCATCATTGTACATTTACGAAGCTTGTAATTTTGTAGTTAAACATAGAAACATGTTTATGGAAGCAGGTGATAGAAGTAACAGAATGCAAAGAGATCCCCACAAACTTGTACTAAAGGATGTACCTAAATCAGCTAAGTATATCAAAAGCTGCCTGGCTATGTGTGTCTTTATATATAATAAAATACCTTATGATATAAAGGATTTAAATAGTGTTCAATTCAAAAAGAAATTGTATAAGTGGCTTAATGAGAAGAGTTTTTATTGTGTTAATACATTGCTTGAAAAAACCTGCTAAAATCGGAAATTATGTATATAACTAGTGTGACCGTAAAGTCAAATAAAATTTGCATGCTAAATTAGTTGGCAAGACATGAGAATCTAACATAATTATGACAGCTTTGTAAACCATGTTTTTTGCAAATAAAGAATTATTATTATTATTATTATTATTATTATTATTGAAGTAGTAGGGAATCATGCCTTTCTTCAATTGATTTTTTTTTACATTCTTTAGATATCGTACGTTGGTCACGCTCCGTATTCAGTGATAACTTGAAGCAGTGAGGTTCCCTCTTTAGGTCGATCTATTCTATTCTATTTTTTAAAATAATGTGGCTCCATCGTTGTTAATTTAACGATGATTTTGCCAATGTCGAGGTTGAGAAAGCCACGTTCCGGTAAAATGACTGTTGATCGGTGCAAAATAGCGAGTGTCCGCTGAGTGATCTAAAACAATACAACACAAACATATAGTTAGTACCCTACCCAGACAGATACAAATTAGTAGGCAGTTTTAATGGGCAGCTAAAAGGGTGTCATAACATGGGCTACCCAACAGAAAGATGTAAATGTTACAGGGTTCACAAATACAAATTATTAATTTTTATAAATTTAACTAAAACTGAAATAAAACGAGAATACACCAGGGTGAGTAGATAGGAGACATTAACAGGACGAGGGATATTAGGGGGGAGCATATCATACAAAGAGACCTGGAGTTTTGGGCAATTAAAGAAAAGATGTTCAAGGGTTCCCTCCTCCAATCCGCACTCACACAAAGAACTATTAAGAATTTTAATTTTGGCTAGGAACACTGGAGAACAAACATGACCCAGTCGTAGCCTAATAATAGCCGATGTAGGATGTTTGTCAAATTGATGATATTTGAAGAACCATGGTTTAATAGGGATGTCCGATTGAATTTTTGAGTAAAATTTGGCATGTGTGGTTCCACGCCTCAGCCATAACCCATCCCAGTCTCTTTTCAACCGCATATTAGCCAGCATTCTCAAATCTCTTGAAAAGCAGATGTAATACTTGTCGGTACCTAGATGAATCGCTTCTTTAGCACACCTATCTGCAGTTTCATTCCCAGCAATGCCACGGTGTCCTGGAATCCAGGCCAATGCGACATCTAAACCTAATGAGTGACAGCGAAATAAAGTTTGTCTTATTGCTAGAATAAGTGCAAAATTATCTTTGGCATGAAAAGGTAGCTTGGTTAGGTCTTGAAGACAGCTCTTCGAATCTGATAGGATTAGGGCTTTGGTGATATGGTGAGATTCTATATATGAGACAGCTTCAAGAATAGCTGTGGCTTCGCCTGTAAAGACGGAAGACAGACGAGGACATTTCAAGCTTAAAATTATGTGGAATTTAGGAATCCATACTGCAGCTCCAACATCGCTATTCTCTGAGGCTTTGGATGCATCAGTGTACAATCTGATCCAATCGGTCCAGTCCTTTTCGAGTAAACTGGAAAGCACTTTGTTGGAGTTCGTGGTCTGTTTATTCACACCTAGGTCTAGGATAATATGCGGCTGAAAGATTAGAGCTGGGTATTGAATAAGAAACAATGGATTTTGATGAAATTTTTTCACAGTCAGGGAGACCTCCTTGAAGCTCCTATAACTATTAATAAGAGGGGATGGATCTTTATGGGACCAGTATGGGGAATTAGGGACGGACTGATGGAGATGATCTAGGATGTTCAGCAGTGGATGCGACGAATTTTGGATAGATTTGAAAAAAAATCTATCTGCTAAGTACTGTCTCCGTAGATGGAGAGGAGGATCTAAACATTCCACCTGAAGAGCCAACGTTGGAGATGACTTCATAGCACCTGCGACAATCCGCAGACACCTTGACTGGATTCTGTCCAGTTTACCTAAAGCCATTTTACTACAAGGTTCCAGTAAAAAACAACCATAATCAAGGTGGCTACGGACTATCGCATTGTATAAAATCTTTTGGCTGTAGGGGTGGGAACCCCATCGAACTCCTGAGAGAGCCCGTAAAACATTGATGCTATTCTCAGTTTTATTGCATATATAATTTAAATGGTGTATGCCCGACAATTTAGAGTCTAGAATGATTCCCAAAAACTTCACTTTCTCCTTCACTGTTAGAATTTCGTCTTTGACTTTTAGGATTATTGGGGGGATTATTCTTTTCCTAGTGAATGTCACCGCGCTGCATTTATTGACTGCTAGGGTTAGACCATGGTTATCTAGCCATTCATTTAAATGGAACAGAGCCAAATTGAGGTTGGTACAGGAATCAGAAAAGGATGAAGAGCGATGGTAAATAACAATGTCATCTGCATACTGTAGGATTTTACAGAAACTGGTGACAGATAGGTCTAGGTCTGCTGTGTAGATGTTATAAAGGAGCGGACTAAGGACTGAACCTTGAGGTAGACCTTTCCACACGTGCCGGGGCGGTAGAAGAGCTCCATTAATACGGACACGGATGGAGCGAGACATAAATAGCTTGCATATTATATTGACCAGTCTCACAGGGATACTCAGCTGAAGCATTTTCTGCCTGAGCACCGGAAGCTGGACATTGTCGTATGCAGAGGCTATATCTAAGAATACCCCAACAACATGTTGGTTTTCCGAGAAGGCCAGTCTAACCTCAGAAGTAAAAATACTCAAGCTGTCATTAGTTCCCATACCGCGTCTGAATCCGAACTGGCTTCCACTTAGGAGTACTCTATGTTCTACAATCCATTCCAGTCTGTTCTTCACAAGGTGCTCCAAGATCTTGACTAAGACTGACCGAAGAGCAATAGGTCTATAAGACGAAGAGTCCGAAGGATCTTTTCCAGGCTTTGCAATGGGGATAACAATATCTGAGGACCAAGAATCTGGGACAATCCCAGAGAGGAAAATTTGGTTTAGGATTTGAAGGAGAATATTTTTTGAGGAGGGAGAGGCTTTGCAAATAAAGGAATATGGGATACCATCAATGCCGGGGCAAGAATCCTTCAGACGGTCGAGGGCGCAGTGCAGCTCCGCTAGTGTAAAAGAGTCATTCATGCTATCATTTAAGGATGGAGGTGGAGAATGGGGAAGGAAGCAGTCAAGGTTAGGGACATATGGAGGGGCTAATTTATTAGTGAATTCATCCAACCATGGAGAGGGGTCATTAGATGTTTTATTTTGAATAGAAAAGGAGCCTCGAAAACTTTTAATCTTCTTCCAAATTAGGGTAGGAGGGGTTCTAGGAGATAGGGATTCGCAGAACTTACGCCAGCCTATTTTTTTCTTCTTTGCTAGAAGCCTCGTTGTGCGTGCGCAGATTTTTTTATATGTTAGATAGTTATCCATGTTCATATTTTGTGCATATAAGTACTCAGCCTCCTTTCTCTTCTTTACACTATCGGAGCATGCAGAGTCCCACCAGGGAGGTGAAGAATTTCATAGTTTATTTGAAACTATTTTTGTGAAGTAGTAGGGAATCGTGCCTTTCTTCAATTGTTTTTTTTTACATTCTTTAGGTATCGTACGTTGGTCACGCTCCGTATTCAGTGATAACTTGAAGCAGTGAGGTTCCCTCTTTAGGTCGATCTAATTTTGATTTGTCAAAAGTCTGTTTAGTAGCACAAACTTTATGTGATTGGTGTGTTGAGAGTCAAAAATTTTTTTTATAGTCAAAGTAGTAAATTTTAAAGTTAATTTTATGACATAAATCGTTATAGTATTTATACATGTGGCTATACTCATGCTTACTACATACATTAATAAAATTTCAATTTTTATATTGATTACATAATATTTTTAATTGACTATTAATTCTTTTTTCAATCAAATATTTGGGTGTGGGGGTCTGAAGGGTAACCCTAACTAACCTACTGTCAGCAGTTCCGATTGCAGTATTAAATTGCGATCGAGAAAGAAATATGGATTGCTACAACCATCTGAATAATACATAACATTTAACATTTCAATACACAATACATAGAAACTGGCTAAAATATGCTCCTTATTGCCAAAATATTACTTCAAAATATTCCATATTAAATAATATACAGTATTAAAAAATGAACATAAAAAGACTATGCATCTCTGTGGAACAGGAATGATATATTTAAAAATGAGACATCAATCCCTACATAATTTAACCCTCATCTGCCCCAAAAGCCTGCGCCTTTATTCTATAGCCAACCTCGCAGAACATCAGGACACAGAACATGTGCTTGTGTGCACAACATTGAAAAAATTGTAAGACGGCCATCCGACTCCAAGAACAGTTCACAAATACTTTTTCGCACTTGAGGAAAAAAAAATACTTGTAAGTACAATTTAAGTGTTCAATAAACCACATTTCCTTACAAATATGTAAATTGTCAACTGTAAAGTGTCAGTGTTCACTAAACAGAAATATTTAAAATTTTAGGCACAATTTTGCAAATATGTTCACTATGACAAATTTGTAATGTTTATTGAACGGAAACTAGTATAATTGTAGGATGCAATTACAATATATTCTACAATGTGTGCGGTTTATGAAACACGTCCTCGGAAATTAAATACAGTGTGATATACACCAATACACAATAACTTATAAAGGAAACATTGTTTACGTTATAGTCGCCGTGCAGGGGCTGCCGACCCGTCAGAGGCCGAGTTGATTCATAACGGAACATCATGTAAAAATAACAAGTAGGGAACGGCCCGAGACGGTAACCTGAAAACCCGGCATTAGATAGGTTATTCGCCGACTGCAAACTATTAATAATGCACTCACCATAGTAAGCGATGGCATTGCTCTCGGTCAGTAAAACCTTTCCGTCGGCGCTTTCAAACGCTGGCACCTAAAATAAACCACAAATATTACACGCCACATCACCTCACAAACATATGATCGCACCAATTAATATCACAAATACTCTGGACGATTCTACCGTGACACTCACTTTACCGGCGGGGAATTTCTTGAGAAACTCTTCCGATTTATTCGTTTCACCGAACACAAAGTTAGGGGCTACTTTAACATCTGCCCCGGAATACTGTGCGGCAATCAGCGCCTTATAAGCGCGGAAGTTTTCCGGATAAGTGTATAGTACCTACAAAAAATAAATTTATACTGAATTAGTATATACTACAGTGACGAGTTGCAGCCAATACTATTAAAAATAGTAATTTGATGTCGATGATTATTTCAGGTTCAATTTAGACCTACCCCGGCCGCCATGGTTGAACTTTCGGAAAGAAGGGAGGGAGATTGATAAAAGGTAGTAGAGGTTAAAAATATCGATTTTCATGACAATCGATTATTTTATTCTTAGAATCGATTTTTAATAATCGATTTTCTTAATAATAATAATTAAACTTAATAAATCGATTTTATGATTACATACTATATCTCGCTAGATAAGAAGTCACCGCGGTCCGCGGTGTGCTTAAAAAATGCGTTGACATGAGACCCGGGCTTCGACTGTTGGGTTTGTTAAATTATCAGCCATGCAATTCTCTAAACGACTCGTAATGGCTGTGTGCGTCGCTGTGATCACAGATGTCACAGCTTTGACATTGTCTACTGCGATCACGGCTAAATTATTTGATATTCTATAAGGCTGTAAGCGTACGCGAGGCTGTTTGCCTTGTAGAATTCCAATTCCAAATGCAGCCTTGCGGCGCTAGTGTCGCACAACCATGAAAAGCGACACCAAAGAATTGCAATTTTGTGTTCAAGGCTGTAACAGCCGATGTTTCCGAGGATGTAAGGACGTTTGCTCTTACAGAATTGCATGGCTGGTTCTCTTCTAAGGAAAACTAGGGATTGTATGCCAACTATTTCTTTATTACTTACGCAAAATATTCAACAAATTTTAGTGATAATTTTCCTGTTACAGTTTCCGATGACAACTTCAAATCAAGTATAGAATTCAAAAAGAAAATTAAATATAAAATAGGTTAACGTCACACGATCATAGAGTTACTCAATTTCGTAGTAACTATTTTAGATCTGTGACAATTAATCGCAGTCTCGAGGTAGACAATTTCGTCGGTCCGGTTGTGTGGTCCATGAGAGCCGAGCCCGTAAGTTGCTCAAAGCGGAGCGTACCATCGGTCAGGTCAGTTTGTGGTTCGTTGGTGAGATTAGTGGGCATACAATAATGTTTCGGGTCCTGGGTTGTAGAGTCCCATAGGTAACCCTAACCATCATTTCGGGGGCCAGGAAGACCCAACATCGCCGAGGCGTAGGTACGCCCAGCCGCCTAGATGGACGTCATCCAGGATTGTGGTTTATCTGGAGGGTAGAAAAAAAAATATTTCTTCTAAAATTGATTTTTCACAAATCGATTTATTTAGAAAACAAAAAAAATCTATTTTCAATTAATTGATATTTTTCACTCAATGTCTCATCCCTAAGTACACGGAAAGGAAGAGGAAGTACACTTCGTCACTTCCTCTGAGGTATACTTCCTCTGAGGAAAGGAGCGACTGCTCAGAGGAGTAAATACTTCGTAGATGGAGAACGAAATACTTCCTCTGAGAGCGACTGCGTTATGACATTGACAGATTTACTTTTCTTTATCGTTTTTTTTTCACTGCTGGTTACCATTATTCAGCCAAAGATTATTCAACAAAACTTTGAGTGCACCAGATGTGCGTTTCTTCCCGGGCAGGTGGTAAAAGTCCACCGAGGAACAATATATAATATACAGGGGTGGCGTAAGTAGTGGTCCACCGTTCAGGATTCGATGAACCAGATAATTAACTATAACAATTAAAAATTTACCCCCCCCCTTTTAAGGGTTCCGAAAATATTTCCTTTTTGTCTTTTATTTACGAAATTTCTACCTTTTATTACAAACTTGTTTGTAGTTTCAACATAAACCATTATTTTTTCATTTTGATTTCTATTAATTACTGCTGAATACTAGGGCTATCATGATAAATTATGATTTTTTATGTAAATTCAGCTCTTTTGAAGAAAAAGTTGGTTCTTCTCTAATTTTAACCCTAATTTTTAACATACCATTTAAGTTCAAGGGCGATTGTAAAAAAAACGTACTACACTGTCAATGCCCATTTATTTAATAATATGCCTACTAAATACTTATTTCAAAATGGTATCCCTATAACAGATCCTATTATTTAAGAAAAAGATATTCAATTTTAATTGAAGAAAAGAAGATTTTCATTAAACTACTTTTTTAAACTTTATTGCGTTAATACTTACGATATTTGCAAAAAAAATGCACCACAGTGTCAGTGCCATTTGTTTAAAAAACAAATACTATTGCAGAGTTATCTAGACCTAACTTGTTACTTTAGGTATTTGAACAAAGAATTAAAAAGAAACAAATCACTTTATTTATCATTTACTATTAATATTTGTCATGATTACAATCATTAAAATTAAACGAAATTTCAAAATGGCCGCCCATTCGCAGCTATACACGCTCTGCAACGTCGAATAAACGACCGTTTAAGTCGTCGGGCAAACCCGCTTTCGCTGATTTCTCTAGCTGCTGCCTGGATTCTAGTCCTCAATTAGTCAATACTTGTGATTTCTTTGCTATAGACTTTTTCTTTTAGACAATCCCAATAAAAGAAATTTAGGGGGTTTAGATCTGGCGAGCGTGGTGGCCACAATATTGGACCTAAGCGCCCAATCCACCTATTTGGATATGCTGTATCAAGGTGCTCTCGTACTCTAACAGCATAGTGAGCGGGACAGCCATCGTTCTGCAGCCACATGTCTTCTTGGACTTCAGGAACGACACCTTCCAGTAGCAAAGGGCAATTGGTCTGGTTCATCGAATCCTGAACGGTGGACCACTACTTACGCCACACCCTGTATATTGAAACGTTTCAATAAGAGCTGACCCGGCAAACGTTGTTTTGCCATATAAATTATTCCTAGGATTATTTTAGTAGAAAAAATTGACTAACATAAGCTCAATAATGTCAGTGTGTGAGGATGTGGTATATATGAAAGGAAGAAGCACGGAGCGCTGTGATCGATGATTGAATATAAAAATAACACAATACCAAACGTTTATATTACTAATATCGCTATTAAAAAATAGGTGTTGATGTTAGAAGGGTGAAAATTTAGAGTGGTATGTATTTTTAACGCCACATTAAAAAAAAAAAAAATTGTCCAAAAAATAAAAATAAAGTATTAGGGGTGGACAACCCTTATCACCCTTATCATGAAAAATAGATAGTAGCCGATTCTCAGACCTACTGAATATGCATATAAAATTTAATCAAAATCCGTCAAGCCGTTTCGGAGGAGTATGGTAACTAACATTGTCGATTATGACATTCTTTTGGGCCGTTTACGTTCGATCAATATATCTCCTTCTGCAATTGAGTGGTTTCGTTCTTTACCTGACGACTTACCTGACGACCATACGTCAGCAGCGAGTACGTATTGAGGATACGTTCTCTTCTTGGTGCTCTTCAACTGCTGGTGTGCCTCAGGGTGGCGTGTTGTCTCCTCTTTTATTTGCTTTATTTATTAATTCCATCACATCCGAATTTCGCTCCTCCTACCATCTTAATGCAGACGATCTTCAGATTTACACGCAGGCTCCCTTATCCGAACTTCCAAATGCTATTTCCTCTATTAACGAAGACCTCTCTCGTATCTCGTATCTGGAGTAAGTCAGATATAACAAAAATAACATTAAATAGTTAATAAATTCAGGCGACTTTTGTTGGCTAAACACATAAGTAGGTCATATGTCAGGTAAGTAAGGAGGACATAGTTTAAATACGTAAGTAGGTCTTAGGTTATTAGATAGGATAGGATAACAGTAGGGCTTAGTATTTTAGGAATTTTTAGGTCGTTAGGTAGGATAATAATAATATTAGGTAGGGTGCTACAGTGTCAATTGCTGTGGGTCCATTACAAATTCCATGCTGTAGAATTACTATTAATTACATTTACTTAAGAAGAAAAAGTGAACATGTAAATACCGACGAGAATTTAATGAAGAAGAAGTACAGACATTAGGGGTCGTAGGTAAAGTTGTGGCTTCCACTGCGTTTGCTCTCGACAACTTTTCTTCTCTCAGAGACCACCATATAAAAAACCAAACTGAGTTGCCATCTGCAGTCTATCTGACAAAAGAAGGATATCACTCCGTTCTGAGCGAACGATTCAGAGGAATCCATTCGATTTTAGAGTGATGAAAGATTTTATAGACAATTTGATCTACTTTGTGAACTACTGCCGGCCGGCACCCACCCAGTACCGTTAGCAGATGCATGCCGCCGCTGCCATGGCTGCTTCGGTCGTCTCTGCGAGTGTTCGCCATCTGCAATGTGAACCGCATGCACCCGCCACAGTTGCTGCCCTGACTGCTCCGATCGTCTCGGCGACAGATCAGACAGATCTACAGCGTCCTCAGACGCTGTAGATGTTAGTCGTTAGAATAACATGTTACGAATGACTAATCCATCGTAGTGCCGTCCGTTATATAGAGAATGTGGAGGGGTTGGAAGGGGTAAGCGAAAATGTTATAAAGCGATTTGAGAGCGTTATTTGTTTTGAGTGCAACGTGTATGTTATTTTTTCTAAATATGCTAACTATTTTGTCGGTAATTTTTCTTAGGTATGACAAACTCGCAGTGTATTTTGTTGTTGAAAGATTGGAAACGGCGCATAGTAGTTTATTGACGATATTATTCGTCTTTTCTCGCAACAGTTTGTCTATGGTGGATTTGGGGCATCTGCTCTGCAGTGTCATCGCGATATGCTGCAGATTTTGAGTCTTCTGCTCCACCACACCGGAAAGTTCGATGTCATTTGATAAAAGTTCTTGATCACGATCATTCAAGTCCATCTTTAATTGCTCTATAGTTTGCATGATTTTTGTGCCATCGACAATCTGTGATTTTTTTGTCATGTGTTTGATGCTCTATATAGTTTATGGGGTCGGTACCAGAAGCGTGCACCCAGCCAGTCCAAAACTGGATTGCAATTCTGGACATTTAGGTCCACAAACCGCACAAACGCGCGGAGTAGGTCTTCCCCCGGAGGCGACGCGCACCGATTCGCCCTCGTCGGTGCGGGTTTAAGTGTATGCGCGGCGGGGGCCGCAACCCACCACGCAACGCCCAACCCGGCAGGTTGAGGAGAGCTGAGTGTCGTATAGGCACTTAGAATATGAGAGGTGGATTACAAGATAAGATGAATAAGTTGAAAGATATAATAAACGAGAGATGCCTAGATGTTTTGTGTGTGTGTCAGAGACCAAGCGAAAGGGATGCGACATCGAAGATCTGCCCGCTGGCATGATGGCCTTGTGGTCCTGGGTGAACCAGGACGATCATGCCATTCACACGTACACATGGAGACGGAATGAACTGAAAAGTGTGATTGATCTTGATAGATGGATGTCTCCGAAAATCGTTAATGGATACAAGAGCCTTTAGAGGTCCCACTCTTGAAACGAACCACTATCTGGTGATAAGCCGATTTGAGGGCCTTTTCAAGAAGTGAAGGCACTGGCGAGTGCGTATTCCTGTCGGAGATCATGAAAGAATGGGAAGTGAAAAATTGGAAGATGAAAATGTAAGGAGTATAGGTACGTCTAGTCAGTGAAAGACTTGCGAACGCGAGTCTTTCCGACTGAGATGTAGATGAATGTTAGAAAGTTCTGAAAGAAAGTATGGTGGATAGTGCGAAAGAAGCATGTGGATACGCGAAGAACACTGAGAGGAGATGGATGGTGGGATGCGGAGGTTCAATCTTCCGTGGATAAAAAGAGGAGAGTATGGCTGGACTACGTATCATCTTTGCACCAGATTGATGATAGTATGAAAGAGAAGAAGAAAGAAATATACCGTCGATGCAAGAATGAAACTAAAGCTTTAGGGAAAGAGATGCGTGAAAGACTACTCATGTATGAGGAAGAGAAGCTGACGAAGAACTTAGAGGCAAATACCAAACTGTTCTGGAGAGAGGTAAAGAAGTCTCGGAGTGGTTCGTCTGCATCTGGAATGGACAAGATAAAATGTAAAGCTGGTGGTATTCTTGCTAACACTCAGGAAGTGTTAGAACCGTGGAGCGAATATTTTAGAGAAATGTATGATTATGTCGAGGGCGCTGGCACTGTGAATGAGTCTGTGACTGATTCGGCAGTGTCAGCGTACCATGAAGACATTAGCATGGATGAGATTGAATGCTCAATACGAAGTTTGAAACATGGAAAGTCAGCTGGAATCGATATGATTACAGCTGAGATGATCCAATTGGGTGGCACCTACGTTAGGGACGCCTTCTGGTTGTTGAGCAAATTATGCTGGAGAACTGGAAGGGTTCCGACGGATTGGAAATGTGTAGTCATCGTGCCCTTGTATAAAGGCAAGGGTTCACGTATGGACTGTGCTAACTATAGGGCGATCCGTTTGATCAGCTTAGCAACTAAAGTGTATGGAAAAATCATTGAAAGGAGAATGAGGGTGAAATCCGATGGAATGCTTGGGGAAGCACAGGGCGGATTTCGAAGCGGCAGATGATGTACGGTCCAAGTTTTTCACTCCGCAATATCGTGGAAAAGCATCTGGCTATGGATCAGAAAGTTTTCTGCGGTTTTGTGGACCTTGAGAAAATATTTGATAGGGTCGTGTGAAAGAAACTCTGGAACATATTGCCCAGATATGGGATTGATGGTGACCTGCTCCGTGCTGTGCAATCCACATATGAGGATTCACAATCCACATTGATACAAACATTGGTGTCAGACAGGGATGCGTGCTGTCGGCTCGGCTATTCATCCTGTATCTGGACAGTTGTCTTCAGAGAATGAGAAATATGAATGTGGGAATGCGAATGGGTTCTCTCACTCAGTGGTTAACTGCTTGCTTTATGTAGATAACGCAGTATTAATAGCAGAATCACCATCCGAACTGCAAACACTAGTCACAACAATGAAAGACGATTGTATGAAGAAAGGCTTACAATTGAAAGCGAAGAAATCCAATCCAAGTATTTGAAAGAGAGACAACCAGAACAAACACTAGGATTACGGTTGATGATGTAGTGTTGTGTAGTGCAAGTGGATGAATTTGTATGTCTTGAAGCAGCAGCAGCGATGGAAGGTTCACCCCTGATGTGGAGAGACGAGTGAGTGCAGGGAATAGCGTGAATGGAGCGTTGGGTAAACTACTAGGCAGTCCAAAATCTAAGCCAGAAGGCACAGCTCGCTGTACACAACGCGGTGTTAATCCCAACGCTAACTTATGGAAATGAGAGTTGGGTATGGCAGAGACAGCATGAAAATAGAATAAATGTGGTCGAGATGCGAGCACTGCGTAAAATTTGTGGCATAACGCTTACGGACCTCGTTCGAAATGATGACGTACGAAGAGAGTTGGTCTAAAAGAGAGTGTCCGTGTTAAGAGAAGAATGGGCATGCTCCGTTGGTTCGGACATATAGAAAGAATGCATGATGAAAGAATGACGAAAAAATGTACACATAATGCGAAAGTGGAAGAATGTAGGAGCCGAGGAAGACCTACATTACCCTACCATGACCAAATTCGTCGTGTTTTATCAGAAGGTGATGTCAGGAGCCTTGGCAAGCGGCGAGCGTGCATGAAAAGAGCTATGAATATGAAAGAAGTGAGCGAAGTGTGTAAGGACCGCGTCTTGTGGCGCTCGGTTCTCTCTGCCTACCCCGTAAGGGACCTAGCGTGAAGATATATATATAACTAGCTACTCGACCCAGCTTAGCACGGGTGATCCAATCGTTACCAAACTTCACAGGATCACCTGCTGGGCTAACCTGAAGATTCCCTTAAAATTTCATCAAAATCTGCCCCGCCGATTTTGTGTCCATAGAGGACATACAGACAAACATTCATTTATATATATATATATATATATATATAGTCTATCCGCCCGCTCAACTGCTCAATACATTCGTCACAATCATCCACCCTCGATGTGTGCTTCGTTATCGTCGCACCAAGTAGCGTCATTTGATGCCGTGTAGCACTCATTTCCAATTTAATATCTATCCCGAGTTTCTCCGTGATTCGAAGGGCACGTTAAGCCGTCGGTCCCGGCTGTTGTCGATAGATGACAGTCATTAAGCTAAGTCAGTGTCCCTCGGGAGGCTTGAAAACACTTGCCTCCGCCAATGCGCATTTGAGCAGCGTGGTGGAGTATGCTCTAAATCCCTTCGGTTGAAGCGAGACCCGTATCCCTGTAGTGGGATGAGTAAGGGTTTTTTATACCACTAAGGTGGCAATCAAGCATACGGCCTGCCGGATGGTAAACAGTCACAGTCCATACTGTGTGTTGCAAATGTCCATACATTTGCAACACCAGCGGCTCCACTCATGCATTGCCGACCCTCTAAAATCCTCTTCACGCATTTTTTGAAGAATTCCATTCTCTTCCGTCGCAGTCCCTTGGAAAACCTCGGCTGGGAGCTCATTTCACAGCTTGAGAGTTCTCGGAAGAAAACTTCTCTGGAACCGCACAGTACGCGACCATTGCGGTTCCAGCGTGTGAGGGTGAACTCTCTGCCATCCGGGAGCGGTGCTGTTATAAAAAGTAGCTGTCGGCATCATTTCGAACAATTCTTCAGAACACAACCCGTTGTACAATCGGTAGAACTCACAAAGGGCGGCAAAATCTCGCCTCAAACTTAAGGGTTCAATACCGTGTGTAAGCTTAGGATTGTCAACAATTCTCACAGCTCGTCTCTGAATCGAATCACATGATCCAAGCTGGTATCCAGGTGCTCCCGCCCAAAGAAAGAAAGTAAGAGTTTATTTCTGCTGCAACATAAAGCATTACATAATTATATATAAATGACAATAAAGCTAAAGAAAAGCTTAAATGATACATAGAATGCAAAATAAAAGTTGTTTTTCCTTTTTTTTTGTAATATCCACAAGAAAGTGTCATGGCAGCAGAAAATTGTCCCCGTCTCAGCATAATGCCGCAGCTCAGTTGAGCCACGATGTATTTCAGACGGTGGCGACCGTAGTAGTTTCGCGCTTAAAGAAAAATGTGACACATGTTGCATAAATACTCTCCAAAATTTGGTAACATCGACATAATTAACTTAAATATAAGTACATATATAAAAGAAGCATACTGAAAAAAAAAGTATTTTAGGAATATTAGTATGTATGAGATATATTCGTAATATTTATGTAAGCAGTTTTTGATAATGTAAAAGATGAGATACGTAGGCTTCAGCCAGAGGTTTGAAAAAAAAACTATTTATTTCAGACTTATTTAATAAAAGAATAAAATGAGTTACAAGTTAATTACTATCTCTAAAAATGAACAAGTGGTACCGGGCCGAGGTGTGAGTCCCAAGTGACCGAACTTCATCGAGGCCGGAGGTACGCGGCGCCGCTACACGTGCCGCTGCGCCAGCAGTTTACTTCATTGCGCAATTTCGCAACGTGAATCGAAGTGCCGTGTGCAATGATATGGTGACAATGGCGACTCAGCAACCTTCTACTGGGACGGTTCCGTAACAGGTGGTTCTTTAGTTTGTTTTTATTTGCTACTATTGGATTTTGACTGTCTTATAGGCGGCGGGAGGGTATTCCAACATTTAGTAGCTAAGTATCTAAAACTGACTGACAAAGGTGACTGCAGTCCTCCAAGTGCGGTCTGACTTGAGACTTATATAATATAAGTCTTTGCCCCGCGCTGAAGTACTGCTTTGCTCTATTGAGCACACCAAGTTTATGGACGCCAGTTTGACCTTAAGCAGGTGAGTTGGATATTGCACTTCACTGGAGATCTCGACGCCAAGCATCCTAAGACTTTTGGTGATGGTAAGAGGTGTGTTCTGGAATTTAGGAACCACAGCAAATGGAGTTTTCTTAGCGGTGAACGCGCAAACTTGTGTCTTCTTGGGGTTGAATTCGACCAAGTTAAGCCGCCCCCAGTCAGATACTTTAGCCAAAGTACCATCCATTGCAGATACAAGTTTATCGCAGCTTTTCTCCACAAGGGAACGAGCGATGTTTGCACGCCCTGTATAATAAGTGTCCCCAGCGCTGTCGTCTGCATAATAATGAATGCCATCAATTGACAACATATCATTGATATGCAGCAGAAATAGAGTCGGAGACAGTACAGAACTCTGAGTAACGCCAGCATAGATATCTATACTATCGGAGCATCCACCGTCAACTATGGCTTTTATGCATCTTTTGGATAAAATGCTGGCTATCCATTTGCACAAACCCTCAGGCAGCCCGTATGATGGTAACACCTTGACTCTCAATCGCCAAAGCCCTGCGGTGTGTAAGATACACTAGAAGATCACCAGTTGAGCGACCGTGGCAGAAACCGTATTTACGGTCGCTAATCAAGTCGTGATCCAAGGAGTAGTGTGTTTATCATACGATTCATCACCTTGGAGAGAAGGGAGATAATAGCGATAGGCCTGTAATTCGATGGGGCTGACCTATCCGCCTTTTTGGGCACCGGGTGCACATTGGCGGTGTTCCATGAAGTCAAGACTAGCCCAGTGGAGTAGGAAAGCACGAAAAGTGTGAAACTTTTTAGTTTACAACAACATATCAAATTGATATTCGAACATGTGTTTTTGGTAGTGACTTGTGTCATCTAGATATAGACACAATAAAGAAATTTTTCTCTGTGCAAACAACGTTTTTACTTATAATATCCAGTCATCTAGTTTTACATCATCAAAAGGTTATAGGCCTTTCCACTAAATTCGCCTCTAACTAACCTCTGCGGCCTAGATGACTACCCTACGTGGAAATTCGCGATCAAAATGATTCTCATACGAGAAAAGTTGTTCACGTATACGTCAAAGTACCCGGATTCTAAGGACTCTACCGTCATCGAGAAGGACCAAGAGGTACTAGCTTTGATTTGTCTACATGTGGAGCCTACACTGTATGTGTATGTACAAAATTCAAAGTATGTCAAAGATGCTTGGGATAGCCTAGCGAAAGCGTTTGAGGACAAAGGCGTAAATCGCAGGATTACCCTCATGAGCGCGTTGCTAGATGAGAAGCTAGAGAGACACGCGTCGACGCACGACAATGTTGCTACGGTAATGTCTCTTTCTCAAAAGTTGAAGGATATCTCCATCGGATTTGACGATGATCTTGTAGCTGTGTTGTTACTGAGAGGACTACCTGAAGAGTACAGGCCTATGCGAATGGCACTGGAATACTCTGGGATGAAGTTGACTTCAGAGAACGTACGACAGAAGTTACTACAGGAGGATACACGTCAAGGTTGTAGCATATCGTCTTCAGCGGACTCGGTATTGGCTGTGAGTAAGAATAAGAAACGAAATGGGAATAATGACAAGAATATAACCAAAGTTAAATGCTTTAAATGTGGAAAATATGGACCTAAGAAGCAGGACTGTCCTGAAGGAAAGAAAGCAGATTCGACCTCCAAACCGAAAGACGTCTTGAGTCTGTCTTCATTTAGCGTCGGGGACTCCTTCAATCCGACGGACTGGTACATTGACAGTGGGGCATCTTCACATATTATTATGTGTTTCCAGAAACTTTGATTTGGTTATGAATGTTAGTATGAGTAACGTGACATGCGCGAATAATGATAAGATGAAATGCGCGGGTAAGGGTGACATCATGGTAAGTATGAATGGACGAATGCTTGCTATGAGGGATGTCATGTATGTACCAGGTTTGCGTGTTAATCTGTTCTCTGTTTCTAAATTAGTAGAGAAAGGATGGAAAGTAAGTTTTGACAGGGATGGTTGTAAGCTAATACACCATTTGGTTCCAGGCCATTTCAAGCAAAATCTTTTGGCTTCCGCAACTGAAGTCTCAGGTATCTACAAGCTTGGAAATTGTCAGTCGGTTGTAGATGGGGCTGCGTTGACGTCATTAAAGGTAATGCTTTGATGTTGTGGCACCGGCGACTTGGACACGTAAATGAACGAGATTTACGTAAGCTTCCAGGTATGGAATTTGGAAAGAGCGTAATTGAGCCTTGTGTCGCCTGTATTAAGGGGAAAGCACATAGTTTACGTTTTTCCGGTTGGTGAGGCTGAGAAGGCAGTTGAGAAACTGCAACTGGTTCACGCTGATATCTGTGGCCCTATGTCTGAGCCCTCATACGGTGGATCTCGGGCTACTTATTTTTGATGTTTTTACACGTAAATCTTTTGCATTTTTTACTTAAATCAAAAGATCAAGTTTTGGATCATTTTAAAAATTTTCTAGCATCTGTATAGGTTGAGATTGTATTGAAGGTAAAGAGCATAGGCACAGATAATGGAACATAATTTGTGAACAACAAGTTTGATGGATTTCTACGCCAAAAGGGGATTAAACATCAGTTGACTGTTCCCTACACTCCAGAGCAAAACGGCGTAGTGGAGCGAGCAAACCGCACTATCGTGGAGATGGCTCGTGCTATGTCGGCGGAAAAGGATCTGAGTGTAAGGCTGTGGGCAGAAGCTTGTAATACTGCTGTGTATACGAAGAACAGGCTGCCTCACAACGGTATTATTCCTGAGGAGTTATGGATAGGGAAGGCTCAGTCATTTCATCATAGCTTAGCCCTAAAGCAGTAGAACACATCTTTATTGGTTACTGTGAAGAAATCAAAGGATACTGTTTCATGAATCCCAGTAATCCATGCGTTATTGTTAGAGCAAGAAAAAGTTTGCTTATTAGAAAAAGCGATATACGACCTGAAACAAGCTTCTCGGTGATGGATAATTTTTATATTGCTTTATATGTTGACGATATTTTTTTATTTTATAAAGACAAATTGCAGAAGGAAGTATTATTAGACAATCTTCGTAAGCATTTCAAGATAAAAGATTTAGGGGAAGCGAAACAAGTTTTAGGTATACTTTTGTACAGGACAAATAACGGAATATATTTGAATCAAGAGAGGTTTATTTCGAAGATCTTTGATGAATATGGTATGTCCAACTGCAAACCAGTGAAAACTCCGATGGAAATGGATTTCCATAAAGCCTTTGCGGAAGGGGAAGGGAGTAAGCTCTTGTCCAGCCAAGACTCGCGTAGTTATCAAGCGCTCATAGGATCGCTGAACTATTTGGCCTGTATCACACGCCCAGATATTGCAGCTGCGGTAAATTTTTTGGCGCAATATAATTCTTGTTGTGAGGAACGCCATTTTAAACCAATCGAGAGTTGGGTTCCTTAAGATACATGACCCATTGAAGAGTTTAAAAGTATCTCGAAGAGAGTCTCGGTAGCCTAATTCATAAATAAAATGTAGTGCACGTTTTTGTCAAAACAAGAATTGATCCGATATCAGCAGCATTGTCTTATAAGAGAATTCCATAGGATCTAAATTGTAGCAATGATGTTAAATAAAATAGGGAATTAACGAGATAAAGCTTATATTTTCGGAACAACGACTGTAATTAATTCACAAAATTCGCAGCCTATCCGTCTTTTCGTCTTTCTCTATCAATTCCTCTTAATCCTTTTAATGTCACAATAAGCCACAAACATCTCTAACAGTTCACAAAGGTTTAATACTCTGCATTCAGTCACCCATTCTACTACTCTACACTACATTCGGCCATCCTGCATTCGTACCTGCCATCAGGTGCGACGTACGTACCATAGTAAATTCTTACAACCACGATAAAATATATCTTCCTAACTCTTAATAAAAAAATACATAAAGATTTACTTCTACTACAATTAACATCAATATCATCACATTAACAAAACTGTACCTACCTGCCTAGATTAAGGTGAAGGTTCATTACGCATACAGTTAATAACATAACACTCTACTCTAATAAAATCATAAAACATATTAAAATCGTAAAGCATAAAACACACCTTATTCATTTCTTATACTGAGAAGTATAAAACTCACCTAATCGAAGCCTTCTCTGGCCACTTCTTCATTTGGTCTGCGGAGATAGAAGTCTTTATAGGTCCTTCAGTACCACTATTAAGTTTCTTTACGTCATAGCGGTCCTTTCTCTTGAGCTTTACTACTTTATACGGTCCAAGAAACTTTAACTTCATCTTGAAACCAGGGCCAAACTGCGTCCTTTTTATCGCAACAATATCGTCAATTTCATACTTCGAACTTGGTTTTCTGCTCTTATTAAAGCTTTGCTTGTTATCTTCCTGAACTTTAAGAATTTGTAATTTGGCATTCTGGCTTAAATTCTCTCTATCTTTGTTATAAAGACAAATAACCTCCTGTTGTAGTAAATCTAGTATCTCTACATCCTCTTTACATATCATTTTACTGCCCGTCAGTAACTGAAATGGACTTTTGTCTATACTCCTTTGATATGTACTGTTTAAAGCCCTCTGAACCCGGCTTGTGTGCTTATACCATACAGATTTATCTTCTAAACAGAGCTTTGTTAACATTGCAATAAGTATACGATGAATTCGCTCCACCTTCCCGTTACCTCTTGGTACTCCAGTTGTTATTCTGACATGTTTTATATTCTCGTCTTCACAATACTTCTGAAAGTCTGTACTAGTAAATGCGGTTTCTCGATCCGTCACAAACCTGGTAGAATTGCCAAATGTCTGCTGGTGAATATAGAGTTTATTCAATACTTCTGCGCTCGATGTTGATTTTGTAGGAAATAACCATACAAACTTTGTAAAAGCATCTATAACCGTCAGTTTATAGTTGAATTGTTTTTTAGTCTCTGCCAGGGCTCCAATATGACCTAAGTGCAGCGTATGTAGTGGCGTCCCTTCCTTTTCAATGGGGAATAGGTAACCTTCTTGCTTGCCTTCCTTTCTCGTTGCAAGTAAACAAGGTATGCAACTCAATATCACCTCTTCAATCTTTTTATCCATATTCTTAATATAATAATCTTTACCAATAGCCGCTTTCATTTTCTTTGCAGAAAAGTGCCCGTTCTGATGCACTCTCTTTATAATTTCCTTTTCCATACCTTTTGGAACTACTAATTGCTTTTGCTCACCGTTGAATAAAATCCCATTATCCATCCAAAAATCACAATATTGACCATCTTTTAATAATAACTTGTGCACAGCATTGATCTCTTCGTCTGCTTCTTGAGCTAGCCTCAGACCATCGTGAAGGTATGTATGATATGTCGCGATCATATTAAGGTATTTACAAAATCTCAAGTGGATATTTTTTCGGTTTCCTTAACTGGTCTCAAAAGACTGGTCGCTCAACTTAACGACTGATACATGCGTCTTTACCACCTATTATTATTACGTAATTGTACTTCGTTTTTAATAATTTTCAACTTATATAGTTAAATTACACATATGCTGTGTTTTCCTGTAACTGGATCTACATCCAAATTTTTGGTATTATCTTGTTCCTTATCTTAGTCATAATGATGAATGTCTGTTGGCAAACCTTAAATAAATAAAATAGCTAAAATAACCCAATTTCGCCGTTTGAAAATCAGTAAAATGCCTTATTTTCTTTATTGCATATGCGGCGGCGCTCAGTTTACTACCCAATGTTTCGATGTGGGGATACTACTGTAATTTTTAGTCTAACACAATACCTAATAAAGTATTCGTTTTTGTCATTTCATATTTTTTGTCGTAGTAATTTATAAATACCCCACTAGTTTCCTGTCACGCACTTCCGTCTCTTTTCATCAAAAATCACCCACAGGTTGCAGTAAAATGAGGGTAAAGATGTTACACATCAAAAACAAATTTATTAACACTTATTTCATGAACGTATTGACCTTTGTTAGTTTATTATTTTCTTCATTATTCTTTGAATAACTAATCAAATTCCGGGCCTTTTATCTTTCTATTTCTTTGATATACCGTTTCCCCGTTTTCCACATGACCCACAGGCTAATAAGCATAAACCGTGCCACAAAGGCCGTAAAAATAAAAAAAAGGTCTATGGCACAGTTATTAAAAATAGTCTTTCTTATACAGTCTGTGACGATTGTTGCCGTCTGTGCAATACCTACAATTGTACTGATCGATCATGCATAGTATCGTGTGGTGTTCGTCAGTGATTTCTCTCTTTTCCTAATTTGCGATTGATTTATTGGTTCTGGTGGTAATCGCACATTATTATTTGTGACTGATAAAATTAAATAAAATCCAAAATGGTAAGTAAATCCGATCTTAATTTGGGTCGCAGTGATTAGTATTACTTTCAATACCTAGTTCAACTAGAAAAAATACCTAAATCTGTCTTTTCCCGGGTGAAATCATTGTTCATTTACGGGTGTAATGAAGTTGGTAACCATAGCTGTTTAATTATGATGTTTTCTGCACTATTAACAATCTAGTCTAACTTTTTCGTAACATGATCGGTTATAAAATATATTTCAGGGTAACGAAAATTCGATTCCGATGGAGCTCTGTTCAAATTGTAAGTATTACAAAATTGTCCCGACTCCACAATTACACATTTATAAGCCTGTTTTTGTTTACTAATTTAAATACGTTTCTAATCGCTTAGTATACTTGCCTTAAATTATACATACTTATTTAAGCATTAAGTATATTCAGCTTGTTTGAATCTGAATTTTTACCTGAAGCAAAACTGTAACTTACCTTAATTAACGTGAACCAAAGCTGATTTAATGACATTTAATTGGTTAAGTTGCTTCCCGCTGTCCCTGTCGCCATATCTAGCCTGGTGTACGCCTACCTCGCTCCCCGGGGCCTCTCGCGAGAGTGGCAGTGAGCTGCGTAGGTGTACACTAGTGTCGTTTGTCGCAGTAAGTAAGAGTAGGGGTTGCAAATAAAACATAACACAAGGTTTGTTTTCAGCGCGTGTTAACTGCATTGATTTTAAGGTGGAGAACTGTGAGTGTGGTAGTGCCACTCGCCCGGCTCTGGTGTTCATCTCCATGTTAGCTGCCGCACGTACACTCTTGGCGTCCAGAACAATTTTTTGCTTGTCACAAATATAACTAGGGTTGCCAGGTCAACATTCAGAAAGCTCACTCACCACCTAGTGTAGTGACATTTAAGTGAAAAAGTCACATACTCACACTCTCAAAATCATATGTTGCCATAAAGGCCACATTTTAATTAAAAGGATATGTTTAATTTCCTTACCCACTTACTGGGCATATAGGTGAGACTCATCAACCACTCCATGGTCAACGTTAATGGATTATGCAGTTTGAAAATGTGACGAAAATTAGATAGGGAGGATATTTCCTAATTTGACCAGACAAGTATATTTCTTGTCCAACTTTATCCGGATGCCTGGCAGCCCTAAATACAAGAGACATTCCATTAGAACTTGACAGACAGTGTTTTACCACACTGTCTGATCTGATAACAAGATGTGCGACTTAATCAAAAGTTATATTGCTAACATACGCCAAACATATTGGTTCAGCGATTCAATTTTATTTTTGATTATTGGAAAGTTATGATCCCCGTAGACAATGTCCTAGATATTTCTACTGTCTAGCGTGCACAAGCGACAGTTCTCCAATATATTTTACATTGTTATTGTTTATACAAAATTATGAATGTTTTGTTTGCTTCATATGGCTAGCGTCACATGGGCACTCTTGTGTTGTATTTCCTATACATCGTCCATTTCAATGTGTAGCTTCGAGCCCGTTGTCACTTTGTGCATAATTCCTCCGCCATGTTTGAAAATGGTTTGTATTCAAAAATTGTTCTGGATGAAGATGCTGCATTACATTTGTTTGGTTAGTGCATCCTGTGTCACTTTTGGGCCTTTAGTAAATATAATGTCATTAGAGTCCGCTATGAATGTTCAATACTATAGATTGCTATACTACTGCCACTCGAGTGTGAGGAATCTATGCAAGGTAGGAAGGTCAGCGGTCTGAGAGCCTGTGTGAAGGCAGGTCCCTCATAGTTATGACAACAGTGCACAATTTGTGTCTTTCTAATAACATGTGAGCAGCCTACACAGTTTTGTCTTATAAATGTTACATATACTACATAGAAATTGTTTAATAATTTCAGACGTCAATGATCGTCGTGTTGTGAAGTACACATAAGGTTGTAATTTGTGTTGTCATTGCGTGTACCGTTGACCTTTCTAGTTGCCGTGGACTGGGCACCGACGTCGGCCGCAGACAGTTCAAGGAGCTCACTGTGAAATATGTGCACGAATGTCTTTGATAATAAGCAATGTGTATAATACATGGTATTAATTAACATGCCATTGCCATAGTTAAAAATATTAATGTTATAGTTTAAATTGGTTTCTGCTGCCTGTTAGATTGAGTAGCGAGTAACATTGCATACCAAAATTTAATAATAATTTAAATAAAGAGTCTTTCATACTACTTCAGATGGACACATGCATGTGACTCATGTGAAGTTTCAATTGCAAATGTATACTAGAAATGCAGCAACTTGTCACCAGCTTCCAGTGCAGCAAGCCCTAGTGAATTGTTATTTGATAGTTGTCACCTGTAAGGTGTGAAGTGTATCCCAGTCGGACAACTGTCTACTGTAATAAAAAGCTGTGTACCGCTTCTCTTCTGCTAGAGCTCAAAACATCTGTATTTCCGTAAAAAAATGCTGTTCCAGTGAAAAAAAAAATACTGTTCCAGTAAAAAAAAATTTTTTGAAGAATAATAATACTTGATAAAACTTTCAATATCATTCAAATAACTGGTCAATTAATTGGTTATTTTAATAAATTTTTGTTTAACCAAATGTAATGTAATGTTTCCAAATAATACCATTATTAAATAATATATACAAATTTAATACACAGTCAAATAATTTACCTCCAGATCTTGCTGTGATTTTTTGAAAGTGGAAGGTTTGAGGAGAGATTTGACTTTTACGAAGTCAGAAGAGGCCATGGTGGATTTAATTCAACACTGTAAAACATGATGTCAAACACTGTCTTTGTGTTTTCAATGTCGGTTCGGCTAAAATTTAAAATGTAAAGGAAGCATGTTGAAAAACAATATATTTTATTAGCGTCGCTGATGTGGAAAGATGAGTGAGTGCTGGGAATTGTAGGAATGGACTAAGTGGACAGAATGTAGTATACACAACCCGGTGCCGGCCCCAAACCAAGTCCCGGAGCCTCGGAATAGGCGAGCGGGTATGAAAAGAGGTAACGCAAGTTAAAGAAGCCAATGAGGTTCGTAAGACCGAGTCATGTGGCGCCCTCGCAAGGGACTTGTCGTGAACACATACAATATAGATAGACATAATCTTTGTTGAACTTTTGTTCATGTAATATAAATGGTGCTCAGTGCGAGGTGCACGTCGCGCCCGCCGAGACCGCTCGCTGACTTCACAGGCCAACTTATCAGTAGCCGCTCACTTATCTCTATTTTATTAACTATTGGTAGGCTTTTTCATGGCCGTGCGGACTCTGCGAAAAAACATATTAGATACTGAAAAACGTATAAAACAAATCATTATTCGAATTAAACGTATTAATTATATTCATTTATCTATCTATAACTTCACGCCAAATTCCTTGCTGTGTAGGCAGATAGAACCGATCGCCACGTGACTCTATCCTTACATACCTCACTTGCTTCTTTAACATTCATTGCTCTTCTCGTGCACGCTCACCGGTTTCTATGGCTCCTGATATCTCCTTCTGATAGAACACAACCAATTTGGTCATGGTAGGTAAGTCTTGGCCTTCCTTGGCTCCTACATCCTTCCACTTTTGCATTGTATATCTGCTTCGTCATTCTTTCATCCTGCATTCTTTCTATGAATCAGTATCAGTTTGATCAGTTTAGCAGCATAAGTGTATGGAAAAATGTATGGAGCCGAGGAAGACCAAGACTTACCTACCACGATCAACGTGGTAGGTAAGTCTTGGACTTCCTCGGCTCCTATATCCTTCCACTTTTGCATTGTATATCTGCTTTGTCAAACTTTCATCCTGCATTCTTTCTACATTTCCGAAGCAACGGAGCATGCCTCTTCTTATTTTAACACCGACGCTCTCTAACAGACCAACTCTGTTTCTAATATCATCATTGCGAATACGGTCTACAAGCGTTACGTCACAAATTTTGCGTAACATGCTGTTTGACACCAATTTTGACATCAAACCAGGGTGACATGTTGCCATCTATTCGCACACATGCTAAGCAATCCTCGTAGGTGGACTGGACAGTGCGGAACAGTGAACCGTCAATCCCATATCTCGGCAATATGCCCCACAGTTCCTTTCGCACAACCCTATCAAATGCCTTCTCAAGATCCACAAAACCGCAGAAAACCTGGTCTATGGCTAGATATTGCGGAGCGAGAAAACTTGATCGGTACATCCCCTTCCATTTCGAAATCCTCTCTGTGCCTCCCACAGCATTTCATCAGATTTCACCCTCATTCTCCTTTCAATTATCTTCCCATATACTTTTGCTGCTAAGCTGATTAAGCTGATTGCCCTATAGTTGGCACAGTCCATGCGTGACTCTTGCCTGTATATAAGGGTACGATGACTGCGCGTCTCCAGTCCATTGGGACCCTTCCAATTCTCCAGCATAGATTGCATGAGTACCAGAAGGCGTCCCGGACGCAAGTGCCACCTAGTTTGATCATCTCAGCTGTGATCATATCAATTCCTGCAGATTTTCCATTTTTTAAACTTCGTATCATCAACCATTTAATCTCATCCATAGTTATACCTTTCCATTTTTTAAGCTTCGTATCATCAACCATTTAATCTCATCCATAGTTATACCTTCATGGGATGCCGTCAACGTGGTGAGCATTAGACTCACTCTCATTGCCAGCGTCTGAGGCATATTCATACATTTATCCAAAATATTCACTCCGCCGCTTAACACTTCCTAAGTGTTAGCATGAATGATATCAGTTTTAGACTTTATTTTGTCCATTCTGGATGCCGACGAACCACTCACGAGACTTCTTTACCTCCCTCCAAAAGAGTTTGGTATTTGCCTCGAAGTTTTTAGCTACCTCTCTTCCTCATTCATAATTTGTCTTTCACGCTTCTCTTTCACTCCCTTGGTTTCATTTTTGCATAGACGGTACATATCTTTCTTCTTCTCTCTCATACTTTTATTTAAGGGTAATGATGATACGTAATCCAGCCACGCTTTCCTCTTTCTTGCTACGGAGAATTCAACCTCCGCATCCCACCAGACATCTCCTTTCAATGTTTTATGCCTCATTGCGCATCCACATGCTTCTTTTGCACTATCCATGGTACTTTCTTTCAGAACTTTCCTTCAATCATCCCCACATCTGAGTCGGAAAGTCTTGCATTCGCACTTTCGTGTTGCAATTTTTCACTCCTTATCCTTTCATGATCTCCGAAAGGCATACGCACTCGCCAATGCCTCCACTTTTTGAAAAGTCTCACAATCCGGCTTACCACTAGGTAGTGGTCCGTTTCACGAGAAAGGCTCTTGTATCAGTTATAGTATTTCGGAGACGTCTATCTGTTAAAATCAAATCAATCACACCTTTTTGGTCATTCCGTCTCTATGTATACGTGTGAATATCCTTGTGATGAAATAAAGTTTTCGACACGAGGAGGTTTCGTTCCATACATAATTCTAGAATCGACTTACCGGCTTCGTTCAGTCTCTAATCTCTATAGGGACCAAGAACAGCTTTATAGCCGTCTCGTTTGGTCCCAACCCATCCATACAAATCTCTACACATAATCACTCTTTCATTCCCTTCAGCAAATCCAGAACGTCCCTCACAGACTCCTAACACTTCTTTAGTTCTTGGGCACACGCTGAGCTTACGGGAGCGTATGCTGCAACCAGAAATACTTGCGTGATGCCCAGGTTTTATACGAACCCAGAGAAGTCTAGGCCCTACCAAACAGTAATCTTTTACACCAGAGGCTAAGCGAGAGGAGAGTACAACACCTACACCAGCACTGGCATGATCGTCCCGGTCTATCCCAGACCATAGGGCCATCATCCCATCGGGCAGATCATTGGTGTCGCTCCCCTTGCGCTTAGTCTCTGTCACACACAAAGTATCTAAGCGTCTCTCATTCATTAGGTCCATCAGCTCGTTCATCTTATCACTCAATCCACCTCTCACATTCCACGTGCCTATGCAACACTCGACTCTCCTCGGCCCGTCGGAATTAGCGCTGCGTGGTGGGTGGCGGCCCCCACCCCCGCATGCACCTATGTTTTCACCGGCAGGGGCGGATCGGTGCGCGTCTTATCCGGAGGACACCCTAACCCGCACATCGGTGCGTTTTCGGGCTAATCTAATTGATTGGCAGGGGTCGCGAGCGAGCACGCTTCTGGTACATGACCCTCTAAATTTCATTTAAATTATTAAAATAGTTTTGTACTGTGAAACATTTTATTCAATCGTAACCGCCACGTACATTGAAGGTGGGTAATAATTAATAAATTGAAGTGTTCATTTACGGAAATGAGATTTGCGGGCCGATTGATGTATATGTACTCGTACCTATATATGAGGTGTGCGGCGCTGCCGGCGGAGGGGCGCACGTCACCGCCGCCGCTGCCGCCGCTGCCGGCCGGCTGGTGTGGCCGACTCTGCTAATGGCTAAAGTAGGAGCTGCATGTAGCGGTGCTGGCTTGGATATCGCGGTGTCTCTGCGACGGGGGGTTTTTATAGAACGTCGGAGGGCATGCAAGCATACGGCCTACCTAATGTAAAGCGGTTACCGTAGCCTATAAATGCTTGCAATACATTAAGCATCATTCGCACGCTGCCACCTTTGCTATGTGTTAGCAGTAACGGTGGCAGCGCGCGAATGACTCCATAGGAGCTTATTGGTGACTCACTCACTCGCAGGAATACAACCTCTACCCTCTAGGGAGTTGTTATTTGGATGCGTTTTCAGTGAGGTGGAGGTATTTCCCCAGACGGGCTGCTTAGATGCGCCGCTGTAGACGTGCAGCGCGAGCAACGGGCCACGAATAACTGATCCGGCTGTCATTCCGTCCTCTTCTGTAGACGAATATAAAGTTGTCGAGTGGAGTGTCGTCGCAAACTGCTCGTTGGCTCCGGTGCAGAACGTCTACGTCGCAAAATGTCTACTAGTTGTAAAATGTATCTTTCTCATAATGTCTCTTTCGCAAAACATCGCTTTTGCACAATGTCTCTTTCGCAAAATATCGCGACAGGGACTTTTAAAGAATGATAATTTATTAAAGTTATAGAGTATAATAATGAATACGTTTATTAATTAAAATAAATCAGTAAAATGTTATGTATGCAAAACAAAATTAATGGAAATTCAAAAATTGAGTATAGAGTAAATTATTGCCATATTATACATTATACAGATAAATATAATGCTCGGTGATGACAACACTTATAATATGTGAGAGTATTTTGAAAAAACTATGTATAAATATATAAATGTATGTGTCATTAATCATTTCTGAGTATGTCGGAGCTGTCTTGTTTCTGTTACTGTTTTATAGATAAACATTGAGTTTAAACATGGATATATTACTAATCAAAAAGGACATGGTACACTTACATATACATTGTGAGTACAGATATAATAAGAGCATAACAAATAAAATTGGTAGGAAAGCTTATGGAGGTGCGTAATCGAGACTGTAATACTTCATTATTATCAGACAAAACAGGAAAAATTATTAAACGGAAATCAGTGCATACATGTGAGTCAATGAAATTTCAAAATTTAATTAGAGAACACAACATTTTTAAAACAGTTCGTTTGTCAAGATTATGGGCCAATACGTACATACTCGTATTGGCCGAAAATCTTAGACTACAAAAAAATGCGTAAAAATATAGAATTATGAACACTATCGAATTCCTACCGATAAATCGATTAAAGATACGTTATATAGGGCACGAAAGTGTTATTTGAACGTAGGTCGGCTGCAACATACCAGTACCGAAACTTCAACTGTACCGGAAGTTTTAGGTAAACATTTCCTAATTTGTGAAGATGGTCAAAGTGAAAGAATTTTGGTATTTGTAAACACGCTTAGGAAATAATATTGTGAAGAAGAAACCCGGATTCTATTACGCAGACGGTACGGCATGTCAGCGCCGCCACCTTATTATCACTTTTATGTGTTACATTTGGACATTGATCAGTAAGAAGTGTACAAGTATAATCCCAGTAATTTACACTTTACTACCCAATAAGTCCCTAGACATATACGCGTCTATATTACATATTAAAAGAAAAATTGTGTATAATCATTAAAACTAAGTGATTGCGAAATGGTACAAATTAATGCTATAAAATCATTTTTTCCTGAAACAGAAATAATAGCATGTTATAGACATTATAACGTAGCAATATGGAAAACGCAGAGATCAAGGATTACTGCGTGAAGTGTAAGTACAAGTGAAGGACGAAATGTTGCAAGAATTACTGTGATACATGGGCACACTAAAAGTTTTGCACTTCTAGCTAATCGGAACTATTATATATATGATATGTTATATTTTTTGAAACATTGCAACCTACTTAGTAATAAAAAAAACAATTGGCGGGAAATAATTTGTCAATTGTTTTTTATCACACATCAAAGTTCTACGTACGCAACGAAAATGGAATTGAGTCGAAAAGATTTTAGAGCGATGATTTTTTATGATTTCAAAAGTTCTCTCTCTCCGCAAGACTGTGCTGCTCGTCTTCAAAATGCTTTTGGGAGAGAAGCACCTTCTTTGAGCACCGTGAGGCGGTGGTTTGCTGAATTTGAGAGATGTCGAGTTTCTTTACATGCGAATTTCGTGAAGGGCGGCCTTCAACTGCCGTCAACGTAAATAATGTGGCTACTGTTAAGCGGCTAATTGAAGAAAACCCGCGGATTACCTATGAGACAATTCGAGAACTATTGGGGATTGGTATGAGCCAAATTCAGAAAATTTTACACGAACAATTGAAAGTTCGGAAACTTTGTTGTCGTTGGATCCCTCATGAACTGACAGCGGAGCAGAAGCGGGCTCGCGTGGAATGGTGCTCACAGATGCTACTGAAGTACGACCACGGACATTCTAATGCTGTTTATGACATTGTCACAGGAGACGAAACGTGGATTTGTTGTTTTGAACCCGAAAAAAAACAGCAATCTTGTGAATGGGTGTTTGAAAATGAGAACAGGCCAACAAAAGTGAGGCAGGCGAGAAACGTTGGTAAAAAAATGATCGCGTTTTTTTTCTCAGCTACGGGTCCCATCTGCACAATTCCACTTGAAGATCAAAAGAGTGTTAATGCCGAGTGGTATTCTACCATTTGTTTACCCAGGGTGTTAGAAAAAGTTCGCGAAAGACGACCAAAAAGCCGCGTTCTCCTACATCATGACAACGCTTCTTCACACACGGCCAACAAAACAAAGTCATTTTTGACTTCCGAAAAAGAACAACTCGTTACCCATCCTGCGCATAGCACCCTGTGATTTCTGTATTTTCCCCAAAATTTGATGAGAGGTTTCACTTTTACCAACTCCGAAGAGACAGTTATAGCGTTCAATCAGCACGTAGAAAACATGCCTTCAGATCTGTGGTCCTCCTGTTTTAAAAAATGGTTCGATCGCATGAAAAAATGCTTAAAATGTAAAGGAGAGTATTTTGAAAAGTAATAAACATAATATTTTGGTTATAACATGTTTTTTTAAGTTACGCAAAACTTATAGTGCGACCTACATATTACTACGTTGGTGCCGGCTAACCCAATTGCTGCCTGGGAATACATTTACAAGTGTTTAAATACGAGTAGGTTAAGTTAGGTTTTACTGTACTAAAGTGTATTTATTTCGTCTTATTTGCATTTTGATTATTTTGTTTGGTTAATGTTTATTTTAATAACTAAAGTAAATTTTATGCCAAAAAAGATTTATGATATACTAGCTTTTACCCGCGGCTTCGCTCGCATTGATAAATATATATATATATATATATATATATATATATATATATATTTTAATAAAAAGTATCCTATGTTACTTCTCATACCTCCAAGAATATGTGTACAAAGTTTCGTGATGATCGGTTGAGTAGTTTTCGCGTGAAAGCTAACAAACAAACGGACATTCACATTTATAATATTAGTACGATAGGTTATGATATGAAGATGTATATGTTTTGGCGATAATGATTTTTTATAAATCGAAATATTGTACCAAAATGATTATATTACTCGAATGTTTATTTTTTGATTTGGTTAACATTTTTTCGGTTGTAATAAATATAAAGTAAATTTAAGTACCAAAATGATGACTTTTATAATTTGTTGAAAAATCATTTGTTAAAGTCATAGAGGACTTTAATAAATGATTTTTCTTTAAAAATCGAAATTGTATTCTAAGTCCCTGTCGCAATATTTTGCGAAAGAGATATTGTGCGAAAGCAATCTTTTGCGAAAGAGGCTTTCTGCGAATGAGGCATAAAGTGAAAGATACATTTTACGATTAGTAGACATTTTGCGAAGTAGACGTTCTGTGCCGGCCGATTAAAAAATAACGAGTTCATAAGAAGCGGTGCAGTGAGTGTCACTACGCTCGTTGGCCAAACATTTGACGACCGCCGCCGCGGCGCCGCGCGCCGGCGCGAACACACCGCCCACAGAGGTCACATTTTACCGCACGTCTTAAACACGAATAAATACTTTATCCTCTAACAAATGATATTTTACGCTACATAAATTATACAGAGTTAATATTTAATATTGGGAACAGCTATAAATTGTAAAACATATTCGACGTCGCGTATGCCCTCATGGTTTGCCCTCCAACACTGTTGTACCTAAAGCATAGCGAGCCGGTCGGTCTGTGGCTTAGCACGCTCTAACGACCGACGTGTGCGGCGCCCGATGAGATGTCGTAGGAACGATCACGGCGGCCAGGGCGGCGGCCGTTGCGTGCGTCTTCTGCTGGCGACGGGCGCCGGCGGCCGCGCGCGGCGAGCACCGCGGGCGCCGCCGCCGCCGCCGCCGCCGCTTGCACCTCTGTTACACATTGTGACCGAGGCGTAGACACACAGAGTGCATTAAATAGTCTGTGAATGAGTATCGGTACGCATTGAGCTACTTGTCGTCGTGCGACGTCGGTGGTGGGTCCCGTCGGCCGGCTGCGGGCGCCGCGTCGTCTCCGCGCCGAGGAGTCGGGGACGTCGCGGCGCTTCGAGTACTCGACCTGTCTGTACATTTGCTTTGTATGTTAATTATAGAAGAGAGTTGACGGTCTGGTGCGGCGGCGGTGTCGTCGCCGTGCGGGCGCGGCTCGCCGACCGCTCGGTCGAGGCTCTTTCGTAATCTAGATGGTCTAGTCGTCATTAGGTGTTATGAGATGGCTTTATACACTCAATTAGTATTTAGTTATTATGTAATTATATATACGTTTTGCATAATTATCTACTTGGTTGCAGGTTTATTGTCTTGTTATTCGTTGTGAAATGTAATTATGATTTGACGTACGTACTTGTTATTATGTTAATGGTGGTGAGGCGACGTATTTCGTTTGTTTGTCTCACCTGCCGCCACACACACACACACACAATGACACATCGTGTGAAACGAGCCTCGTATCGTACATAGCTATACATACAGTTTGAATCTTCATAATGTGCACATATTGAAAGAGGTAAATTAGGCCCAATTTTATCGGCGCAAAAAATTTTTATTTATTTAAATACTTTATTTCTTTATATAATTCTTTATTGCACATATAAATATAAACAGTTACAGTGTATAGTAAAGATAGTACAGAGACTTTATTGACTTTTTAAAACTTATGTTTGCATCTTTAACCCCCATATTGATAAAAAGGTATAACTTTTAAACTAATTGATCTATCGCATCGAAATAAGCTCAATAATGATTGGGAATAACAGGCCGTGCTCTTCAAACGTAAATTGGTGGAAAAAAGACCGACCTCGGTCTGACAAAAGATGTTTTAAAAGAAAAAATAGATTTTTTTATCATTTTTCTAAATAATTGTAAAAATCTCAAAAAAACGTCCACATTACCTACATTTTTTATTACTTTAAGTTATTCTACATCGTATAGGCTCTCTAATGGTAAAAATACCCTGTTTATAACTCAGTCACAACACTTGCTATCAACTGGTAAAGAAAGGCACTATGAACGCACCATTTATGGTAATAAATGAGACAAAAAGTAAATTAAAGTCATTTATTATTTCAGAAAATCTAGTGCATCAAGTTCTCAAAATGTCTACCTCTTTGTTGCAAGCACAATGTTGCGCGAAGCAAAATTTGCTGCGTCGCTCTCCTTATCATATCGGGATCATTGCCGAATGTCATTCGCACAGTTTAATATGCGGTCATGCATAATGGCCTCAATGTTGATAGGGATGTTGTATACACATTCCTTCATGGTCCCCCATAGAAAGTAGTCGAGGGGCGTCAGATCGGCATAACGCGCAGGCCACCATACAGATCCTTGCCGCCCCTTCCATCGATTGGAATAATTTTCGTCTAAAAACGACCTTACATCTCTGGCGTAATGGGCAGGACAATCATCCATCTGCAAATACATCCTTCGACGACAGTGGCATATTCTCCAGCAGTAAAGAAAGTTCTTTTCTTAATAAATTAAAGAATGTTTCGCCGGTCAACGGTCTCGGCAATATGACTGGTCCAATTAAAATGTCATCGATAAGAC
Source organism: Pyralis farinalis (assembly GCA_947507595.1). NCBI lineage: Eukaryota > Metazoa > Arthropoda > Insecta > Lepidoptera > Pyralidae > Pyralis > Pyralis farinalis. Next base: position 668,852 of record OX382275.1, read on the forward strand.
CAGCCCAAACGTTAATCGAAAACTTGACTTGAAAAGTCGAAGATCGTTTCAGTCTTGGGTTTTCTCCTTTGGGCACCATTTGTATAAATGGTGCCCAAAGGAGTTCGGCAGTTAGTTATTTCCTCTCTACTAAATACCGCTTCGTTTTTTTTAGAAAGCCTATACGATGTAGAATAACTTAAAGTAATAAAATATGTAGTTAAAGTGGACGTTTTATTGAAATTTTTACAATTATTTTGAAAAAATATCTACTTTTAAAAAAAAACATCTTTTGTCCGACCGAGGTCGGTCTTTTTTCCGGCAATTTACGTTTGAAGAGCACGGCCTGTTATTCCCAATCATTATTGAGCTTATTTCGATGCGATAGATCATTTAGTTTAAAAGTTATACCTTTTTAGGGTTCCGTACCCAAAGGGTAAAACGGAACCCTATTACTGAGGCTCCGCTGTCCGTCCGTCCGTCTGTCACCAGGCTGTATCTCATGAACCGTGATAGTTAGACAGTTGAAATTTTCATAGATGATGTATTTCTGTTGCCGCTATAACAACAAATACTAAAAAATAGAATAAAGTAATTATTTAAGGGGGCTCCCATACAACAAACGTGATTTTTAGGGTTCCGTACCCAAAGGGTAAAAACGGAACCCTATTACTGAGGCTCCGCTGTCCGTCCGTCCGTCCGTCCGTCTGTCACCAGGCTGTATCTCATGAACCGTGATAGTTAGACAGTTGAAATTTTCACAGATGATGTATTTCTGTTGCCGCTATAACAACAAATACTAAAAAATAGAATAAAATAAATATTTAAGGGGGCTCCCATACAACAAACGTGATTTTTTGCCGTTTTTATAGATAATGGTACGGAACCCTTCGTGCGCGAGTCCGACTCGCACTTGGCCGATTTTTTTGCAAATTTTTGCTCGATATTGATAACGGTAACAGGTAGACGCTTGAAATATTCACAGAATATTTAGTTATATATTCACTTTAAGAATAAAGAATGAAATTAAAATAAAACAAATATTTAAGGGGGGCTCCCATACAACAAACGTGTTTTTTTTACTGTTTTTATAGATAATGGTACGGAACACTTCGTGCGCGAGTCCGACTCGCACTTGGGCGATTTTTATCAATATGGGGATGAAATATGCAAATAAAAAAACAAAAAAAGTTTTATAATTTTTTCAATATTTTTTCGTTGATAACATTGTGCCTAGTTTGCCTCATTTCAATATGTGCACATTATGAAGATTCACACTGTATAACGAGTAGACATATTAGGTTAGTGCCAGTACCTTTTTGAAACATAATATTTCCTAACAGAAAATGTTCTTCACGAAAGTTGTCGATAAGAAAAAACCTTAACTTCCGAGTGCGCCAATTTTCAACGCAATGTGGATGTTTATTGTACGCAAAACCATTTAAAAAAGCAATACATATTTCGTACGAACGTTCTCGAAATTGTTGCAGAATTTTTTGAAACGAATACAATTTTGTATTAAAGACGACTCGACTCTACGTCTTTGTACGGCATTGAATTATCAAGTTTCTGTGAAATTTGCAAAATAAGTAATTTCAACGATGTAAGAAATAAATTTGCAAATAAAGTAATTTACCTTCATCTGTTGAACCTTTATTTTGAGAAAAATGTAAATATCTTGAAAATTTTAAAGTTTTGAACTTTGATGATGATGAGCAAAATATGATATTGAAAATAGGAGCGAGCGGTTTCGATCGCTCGCCTAGAACATTTAAATTTACTTTTCGGGCTAAAAATGACTCAATTAAAGTTTAGGATGTTTATTATTGTCCACAACTTTTGTGACCTTAATTAAATTTATAATAATATTGTTTTTTATCTTTTAAAACGGTGTGGTACCAGCCTAAAGTGTGACGAGTAGGCATGTATCGTCGGTCTGCCTGTTGAGCTGCAGACCGACGTTGATCTCGTCCGACACCGACCGACCGACACTCGGATGTCGGCCGACAACAGACGCGTAACGATGCCGTGGCGGCGGCTGGCGCTGCTCTCCGCCAGCCCGCAGCTGACCTGATGTACCGTCGGTAGACCGCCGTAGAAACAGTTTAAACTTAGTTTTCAATAGCTTGTTGATCGAAATTATAAACTAGTTTCGTTTTAGTTTAAGATTTAGTAGAGGTGCCTTTTTATAATTTTAGGGTCGACTTACTAACGGAGACATATTTACAAAAAAAGAGAAGAAAAAGAGAACAATTCTCAATACTCACTGTAATCTGTGCAGTTCGGGGAAATCAAAAAGTTTGCAGAATAAAAAAATTATCATCGGAAGAAGGTTCAAATGAATCTTGAAACTATTGACCCTCACGGAACCCGAGCGTCGTCACCGCCGACAGTCCGGGCGTAGCGCTTTATCAAACTTGCAAGATCGTTCGACGCGCTTTTTAAATGATTTCACCATCCTCACAATCGATTAACAATTAACTTTAATCAACCCGAGGAGGTCAAAAAGATTGTTTCTGATACTCCTACTAGTCGACAAACCGTTTCATCGGCCGCCCGTCTTCCAATACAAGTTACTCTTCGATGACCTCCGAAGAGATAGCCTCAGCGGCCGGGCCGGCTCGAGGGGCGTCTTTACTCGAGCCCGTTCATTTGTAAAGCGCACGCTACAGTGGTGTCGCTGGAAGCGGACTCCGCACTCTACTACATTCTGAACAGCTTTTGAAAAGTTGTCCGAGAGATGTTATTCCCAGTATGGTGAAGAAGTAATCGAGGCGCGATGTTTCCTTTTTTCCCATTAGATGGCCTCTTTTCAAACTTTGGTTAATAATTTAGAAGCAATGAGGACCCTATTAATATATGATGATAATACATATATGGATGAGCATCCGCGTGCTTGGCAAGTTTTCTGTTCTGCGAACTCGTTGACCTCCCGTCGTGTACCAGCCGTGCGAGCCGACGTCACAGGCATCGAACCTCCGGCGACGTTAGTGTACTGTCGATGCGGTGGAGAGTACGGTAGACACAGGTATTCACAAACACGAGCTGCAACCGCTGCCGGCGGACGGTCGCCCAGTAGGTAGTGCACAACGTTGCATCCTAGTCGAGAGCGTCGGCGGCGGCGTCGCTGCTACGTGCATCGTCACGGGCGACTCGGCCGGCGTCGGAGCTCACGAGACGAGTGTTCCTCGAAGTAATCGCTCCAATAACTCCGATGAGAAGCAGAGTAGCAGCGGGGCCGCCGCGGCGCCGCCGCTGTAGTGTGCGGCGCTGTGCGTGTCTCGTGTTGACGTGGCGTTGTGTGCAGTCGACGCGGACGAGATCCGCCGGCTCGGGAAACGGTTCCGCAAGCTGGACCTGGACAACTCGGGCGCGCTGTCCATCGACGAGTTCATGTCGCTGCCGGAGCTGCAGCAGAACCCGCTCGTGCAGCGCGTCATCGACATCTTCGACGCGGACGGCAACGGAGAGGTAACGCTCGCACTCCGGCAGACAGACGCCCAGCCGGCCGGCGAGCGCGGGCCGGCGCGACGGCCGCGGCGTCTCTCTGGCCGGCTGGTGCGATGCCTGCCTCTTATTGTGTTCTTGGATTTGCTTTTTATTTATGTTTACTTGTAATCGGATTTGAATAAAGTCGGTGGATACATAATTAATAAAGAACCCGGCCACGGGTGGTGCGAAATCTACTTTGTACATGGATATATGCTCCCAATATGTATTTCCTTTCTCAAGTCGGGGACCGCGGCAGTGGCCGAAGAGCCGAGCGCCCGCTGCCCTCTATATATTACACGTTTAGTGACGCTAGTAGACCAATTCTGCTAAAAAACTGCACCTGCGTGGCGTGTGTCAAAATGTATATTGTATCGTCATTCTGTTAAATGATCTGTAGGGTAAGCACGAACATATTAGAAACTCCTATCGTAATCGTAACGAGTCCTGTATAGTATTACGCAGCATCACGCTAGTACGTAGCACGAAGCACCTTCGTCGTCCTATCGTATCCTCGATAGCATTTCAATACTACGTAAACCGGGAACGAACAAATTGAGTGAACGATTCGTTCTGAAATTAGATGAAGTTATTCTTGTAATTTTTATCTTAAGTATTCTATGAAATATTCGAGTGGATTATGTACAAAAACTTTGAAATATGAATATTATTTTTGTATTAACATTTAAAATTGTATTAATATTTGAAAAAATATAAATTATGTTTTAATTTGAAAAACATAAATAGCTGGATTACTTTTATTTCTGAACGGCTTCTTGATATTCTGTCTCAGAGACTCGACAAAGGAGAACTGTCGCAAGCTTTGTTTATTTATATATCGTATAAATAATCAAAGGTCGCAAGGTATGCATTTAATAGTCTCAAGAATTTCAAGTGCTCGTCCTAAGTATAATATATAAAAAGTCATCAATCGATTTCGTTCATGTCGCACATACCTTATCAGTATTTTTTGATTGTTTTTGTGACGGAGTGTGAACTCAGTTTTTGTTTTAATTTATTTCGTTTTATTGGATCAAGGTTGGAGCCCCTTTAAAAACAACACGATATGCATTAGGCAAATATCTATAGGGCTGCTAGTGGCACTGGTGGAGGGCTGGTTGTTATCATTGAAGGCAAAACTATTTTGAAATTCAGTTTCTATCAGATCTAGCAGTTTTGTTGATTTTCTTTGTTAGCCCTGCGACTTACTTCTGTGTAACATAATCAATAAATAAAAATAGCGGTAGGTACTTTAGTACAAATACATATTTTTTTCAATTATGTATTAGTAGAATGAAATATAAACTATATATTTAATATATAAATTTATTATTTACAAATGTTTAATTCATGCTACTAATAATTGAAAAAATAGGTTTATTCTTCTATATTATTAGTATAGGTTTTCTATATTATTGTTCATTTACTGGGTGTTCAATAAGTATTGTAATAAGATAATAAAATAACACAATATACTACGTTAAACTCTAGGTAAATCTTGCATTTTATGTAAAACATTAGTCTACTAATGTTTTAATCGAAATACTACCAAAAACACTGAAAATAATGGTCAAATACTTACGTTTTCACAATTACGCAAGTTGTTTCATCCACAATTTTTAAGTGAATAAATATTCGTAAGTTTCGATAGCCAGCCTTCGAGATTGTCGATACGGTACGTCAAAACAAAGTTCGTGCTCCCAAATTTCATACAAATATGTCAAGATACGTACATGTTACGATACGAGCTCGATACGAAAGTACTTTGTGCTTCAAAATGTAGTTACTTTTACGTCCGATAGAGGCGCTGCTCAATTTTCATACAAATTGTATACGATGACGATACGAATGTTTTTTCGCAAAGGATTCGTGCTTGCCCTACTGACAGCAGCGATGCGCTGCAGTAAAGTATGGCGGTGACAGAGTTTTAAAGGAGTTTATTTACAGTTTTGCTAACGTCAGTCTTCAACAACTTTTGCCAATTGAAATTAATATTTTGAAGAGGTGATTTATATTACAAAACATTTGTTTTATTTTGCGAGATGTTTGTGGAAATATATGATTAAGAAGCTTCTTTTTAGTTAAATATACATCCACGCCACTCGGTCGCCACCGAGGGCCTTGAAACTGTAAGAGTGAACATTAAGTATAAATCCAATTTATTACATTGATATATGGTAACATGACAGGTGTTATAACGTAGTTTATTTGCGGGATACGCACAGTCGAAGCGTAGTCACAGAGGCGTAGTGTATGAAATTTTAATAGAATTCGTGTACTGGCTCTGCACTACTCCTGCGCGACTCAAATGACGAGCGTAAATGTGCAGTCGCAGGTTTTTAGTAGCAGGAGTACAGGTGTTTGAGCAAGGAGTCGTAAAATAACGACATAACAAGTACTCGTCGGTTACCACAAGTAACGCGGCCGCAAGTAAACCCTCTAAATGATGTTAGAAACAGAGTTGGTCTGAAAGAGAGCGTCGGTGTTAAAATAAGAAGAGGCATGCTCCCATAGTTTGGACATGTAGAAAGAATGCAAGATGACGAAGCAGATATACAATGTAAAAGTGGAAGGATGTAGGAGCCGGGGAAGGCCAAGACTTACCTACCATGACCAAATTGGTCGTGTTCTATCAGAAGGTGATGTCAGGAGCCCTAGAAACCGGCGAGCGTGCATGAGAAGAGCAATGAATGTTAAAGAAGCGAGTGACATATGTAAGGACCGAGTCACGTGGCGCTCGGTTCTCTCTGCCTACACCGCAAGGGATTTGGCGTGAAGTTATAGATAGAAAAACAATGTATTATACAATTGAGTAGGTAGTTTTAGAAAAACAATGTATTATACAATCGAGTCGCGTGGCGCTCGGTTCTCTCTGCCTACCCCGTAAGGGATTTGGCGTGAAATTTGAATTTGAATTTTGAACGTACGCGTGTGAGAAGTTATACTTCTTTGGCATCATTAAATAAAGAAGTTACTTCTTATAAATTTTCATTTTATACCAAGCATTACCAATTTACTCCAAGGGTTTACACGTGTAGCGCATAAGTAAAGCGCCATCTGTTACAAAACTGTTCAACTACTTAACGATCACATCTGCTACCTACAAACTTAAAGCACAACAATACAAAAGCATGCTGCGCTATAGTGCTTCAAGAGCGGTTTAGCGGGCAGCTTCAACCTGTTACTTTTGTGTTACAGTGATGCGCGCGCATCTGAAAATTTCACTCTCATCATTTTTTTCATAACGCGCCTAAAGAAGTATAACTTCAAAATACATAAATCCCACAGTATTACCAATATGTGTTTCTTGTTTCTCCGGTGACTTACTTTTAGTCTACAAAGATTTTTAAAATGTTCGCTTTGTCTTAATATTACAAGTTAGTCATAAAGAAATGAAATCGTGCCTGGCTTCATTTCATTGTTATATGTAATTGTGGCTCCACCGGCTGACTACTTGACACTGTCAGTTGCAGTGTCTTGCACATGGATAGATCAAAGGATATATTACTCTATTATTAGTTTCTATTAAGTTTAATTAATCGTCGACTCAACCACGCAAATATTACCTGCCAAATGTGATCACCGTACCAAAATTTAAAAACAGTAACACTTTGCCTTCGGTCCTGCCTGCGAGAGAAAAGGACTGTGGTACTCATCTCTTGATTTGTAACGAAACTCAGTTAAGGCGGAGTGTTTAACATTTTTATCTGGCCTCGTTGAACGCCCTTTAGCTATTCAAAAATATTACTATATCATTTAGCGCGTCTCCTGAAAGAAAAAGAGTAAAGCTGTCCAGTCTTTGATATTTGCCAACTGCTGCGCAACATGTGACCTCACCTAGTGTTATATCGTGATGATGTGAGTTTGCCGTGGCCGCAGGTCGACTTCAAGGAGTTCATCCAGGGCGTGTCGCAGTTCAGCGTGAAGGGCGACAAGCTGTCCAAGTTGCGGTTCGCTTTCCGCATATACGACATGGACAACGACGGCTACATCTCTAACGGAGAGCTCTTCCAGGTATATATCCGTGCACGACATGACATGACACGCGCACACACACTGGACGTGGTCAACGACAGGCACATTCATAACGGGAAGCTGTTATAGGTTTCCACATCCATACATTCTGGCCTAAAACAGCATTTTTAAATGATCAAAACTGTATGACTAACAGTTACAACGAAATGATCAATCGAATCCCGTCGTCCCTTCGCACTCCTTGTAAAATGGCTCCGAGGCAGCAGTATATTCGTTACACTATTCCTAAATATACAAAATAAAAAAAATATGTACAAGTTTTTTATATACAACGGCGGGAAGGGAATACAAGCATACGGCCCAGCTGATGTCAAGTGATTATCGTAGCCCATGAATGCTTGTAAATACATTAAGGTTCACTCATGCGATCCCTCCTCTGCTGCCTCCTTAGGTGCTTACTGGTGACCTCACTCACACGCACGAACATAACAATCCTCTAGGTATTGAATTAAACAATTTTTAACGGAAGTATCGCGTGTTTTATTTATTTTGTTGAACCGACGTTTAGAACGCTTTGCAGCGTCCGTGGTCGCAGGAAGACTTTTCTGCGGAGTCTTGCGACCACGGACGCTGCAAATTTTTGTTTAATTCAATGTGTAATAATCGCGAAAACCTAAGATAATTCTCTAGGTAGTTGATATTTGGCTGCGATTTTCTGTGAGGTGGAGGTACTTCCCTAGACGGGCCATTTTGATGCGCCCTACCTCTTTGTACCTGTGTGGAATCGAACCCACGAGTGTCGGTGAAATAGATAACAGAAACAACGGGAGATGTGACGAGGGGGCGTGTTTGGTGTCGCCGCAATATGTTCAAAACGAGAACATTGCCAAGAACAGTTAGTTAGTGGCAATCAAGTTCGATTGAGATACGTTGCTCCTTGTTTTAGCAAAATGCCAAGTTGTGCTGTTGCAATTTGCAAAAATAGAAGTGCAGTGGTTAACTTTAAATCAAATGGAATCACTTATCACCTGTAAGTACAAATAATATTACGTTTTATAAGCATAAATACAAAATTAATTTCAAAAATTCTCCGACGCCATTTCTACCCGAACCTTACCATGATGCAAATTTGAAATAATCAACATCTCATTCTTAAATCTTACATTGCTTTTCTACCATTACGCAGTCGCCACCGCTCGTTGCCCAACACGCAATGTAAAGCGAGTGATATTATTCGTTCACTGTGTGTGCAGTTTCGAGATACGGCCGCTTGTTTCTGCCGTTCGGTTAGGGGTGCGCTTTGACTTCACTTATCGATACGAAGTGTCAATAGACTGCTAGTATTAGATAAAAATTATAAGTCTTTACTGTAGTTATTATTTCATCTATATTTTCATCGTCACCCCCGCTGCCAATCCAGCAACTCAACTTCTTGTGATCTCACTAACTCGCATGAAATCAATCATCCTCCAGGGAATTGTTATATAGTATAGTGGGGTTGGCTTTGGCTCTAAGTTGACATTGATCCACTTACACCCCATAAATATTTTATTACAAGCATTACACTTCTTGATAGATCATAGATCGATATAACGTTGTCAATATCGACAAAGTCATATCGACCCGCGTGTCCCAGCAAAGTCGCTTTATCAGTGATTGTAGTAGTGCGTGCTTACTTGGGTGTTGTTTAAGTAAACGTCCAATGACAGCGTCTTAACAAAAGTGTGTCGTTGTACTTGTGTGCGTAGAATGACATCTTTTATTTATTTAAGTGTGTGAGTGTTTTATGGTAGGGTGAAACTCGGCGACAACCGTCCCGGTGTAAACTCACGTAGTATGTCATATCTCCCGTTGTTTCTGTTATCTATGGTCGGTGACAAGGTCGCGTTATTCACGACTGCGCCAACGAGCTTGTCAAGTCAAGAATATGCAGCATTGTGAATGTTAGTTTTAGAGTCCCAACAAAGTTCGCTGGAACAAACTAACAGGTGTTAAGTAGTTCATTTGCAGGATACGCACAGCTGCAGTTAATAGAATACACGTAGTGGCACTGCACTACTCCTGCACGACTCAAATGACCAGCGTAAACGTGCAGCTGCAGGATTTTAGCAGCATTGGCTTACAGTTTCCCGAGTTGCTTCCTCACACGTCGCACGTTTGTTTTGAGAAATTAACAATCTACTTATAAATTCAATGTCCTGTCGTGAAACGTCATGTTCAACAAAATAAATAAAACACGCGATACTTCCGTTAAAAATTGTTTAATTCAATACTTATAAATTTCCCAAAATCATAACGAGGTGCTCCATAGAACAATGACATAATTTACATTTGAGCCAACATATCTTATATACTCGTATATAACTATATCCATAGCGCCATCACGCCGCCGGGAGCTCACCGGATTCCCTTCCGACGGGGTCTCTTGTGTTCTGCTATCCTCCCCACGGCACTCCAAACGGCACTCCACACGGCACTCCACACGGCACTCCCCACGGCACTCCACACAGCCGACCGAGATCGGCCACGATATCCTTAACACCAGACTTAATTTAATAAAATCGTTGACGTGTTTTCTTCCGTGGTTCCAGGTTCTGAAGATGATGGTCGGCAACAACCTCAAGGATACCCAGCTGCAGCAGATCGTGGACAAGACGATCCTGTTCGCCGACAAGGACGAGGATGGCAAGATCTCATTCGAGGAGTTCTGCAACGTGGTCGGGAACACTGACATTCACAAGAAGATGGTGGTGGACGTGTAGGCGTGCCCGCGCCGCTCCCCTCGCCCCGAGCCCCGCGCCGACCTCTAGCTAGAACACTATTTAAATTGCGCGTCGGTTGCCGGCGGAGCGGCTCCTCGGGCCGCCCGCCGCCCGCCGCCCGCGGCTTCACATCTCTCGGCTATTTCGTAGCTCTCTTCGCCGCGGTTTGTTCGCTCGTTAACAGCGATACCAGACCATTTACTGGAGCGGTTCATTTTAACTGCACATTCACACGGCGTTCAAAATGAACTAGAAACGTATTTTTTCCTTCACTTTTCTCGATCGTCAAACAAGACGAGCGGGGGAGACCCCATGGAGCCTCGAACGTCTGTATTACTATATCATTCGTCGGGCCTCTTCTCTTCCAGGGGCTCTTTCACTCGCGCACCAAATGAAAGAGAACTGATGAGAAGTTGAGAGTTTCAGAATGTTCACTTCGAGTCGAGAGGGAAAATGAAATGAACGTTAAGTGACCGTCTGATGTCAATTTGAACGTGCCCTGGTGTCGTTTCGCGTTAACACGTCCGCGTTCGGTTCGTCGACCGCGATACCAGACCCCGCACTCGTCTCTCCAGCACTGCGCGCACGTTAGTTTGATTGTGTCGCGCGTCGCCGTCGGCGCTGGTGTCTGGGCGGCGGGCGGCGGGCGGCGGGCGAGCGGGCGCGCCGCGGGCAGCCGGCCGCAGACTATCTGATAATTCGTTAACATATTATTATAACTCTTCTTATAATGTACATTTACATATATTGTAGTTATACAACATTAGAGAACTTTTATCGTAGCCAAATCAAACGTAGGTTTTTTTTATTATTTTGTTGCGATAATTTTAGGGGATATTGTTATTTAGTATTTTATTTTGCATGGTTAGTGTTGGCAGCGACAGGGAGCCGACGAGAGAGGTGGCGGTCGGCGCGACCATTCCGATCACTCGTTCTATAGTCAACAGTAGAATCTCATCCAAACTGTCGAAATCTTTTGTATTTGTTTAATATTAGTTTATTAACAGGGTAGACTCCATCGGCAGACATCGCGGCCGACCGATCTGCCGCCGGCGTGTAGACGGCGTCGGTACGCTGACGGGGCGGGGTCGGTCCGGCGAGTTGGCCAATAACAATGATCGTGTAATGATTCTGTAAGCACATCCAGAGCGTCGCCGACACAGCTCGCGTTCGCTGAACCATGTTTTATATATGTATATCTTTGTTTTGTTCCCTAGTGACGGTTTGTTTTTAATGAAAGTATATTTGTTTGTGGTTCATTTACGCGAGGATCGCGTCGACAGATGACGGCCGTGCTCGCGGAGCGCCGCGCACACATTACAATAAAATCTGAAATTACATAACGGTATTTTAATCTGTGCCACAGATGATAATCGATCGATGTCGATAGATCGACATTTGATAACGATAATAATTTCCCAGTGGTGACAGCGCAGGGTACGTACAGTAGCGGTAGCGGGCCACCAACAGAAGGGGGACAACCTACCCACGTTTATGGCGTTTTTTTATTTTTATCACCGGCTGGCTTTAAAGATTAAAATTAGAGAAAATTAAAAGCAAAAGCTTTACTTTGTTATTTGCGCGATTAAAATCAATCCGCTTTACAAAACAAAGTGGTTATGGATGTTTTATATGGACATTTCTTTCTTTGGCACACTCACTTGTCTATTAACTTGAACTGAGAATCTTTTTGTCAATTCATTTGTTTTTGACTGCACTGTTTGTGCGGTAGAGTGGAGCGCGGTGGGGCCCGCCCCGCGCCCCGCGCCCCGGCGGTCTCCTCTGTCGAGCGGTCGCCGCGCCCTGCCGGAGGCCGCCGTCGGCTGCCGCAGCCGTTTGCGGTTTGTTTATCTCATAGGCGGAATGTTATTTTCCTAAACCACTAATATTGGAGTGAGTGTATATTGCTCGAGATGAAGTTCATCGCTGACCGACGGTGGTCAAAAGGAGTTTCTTCGTCGGCCGGCTCCGGCGCGCGGCGGTGGACGGCGCGACACCAACTCCCCGCATCTTTACATTTGTTGTGAACGCAAGCCAGTTATCGTGTCGTCCGGTGACGGCACACGGCACCGCTCCGCGAGGAGTGGGCCGGCGTACTGCTGCGGCGTGCCGGACGAGATCGTCGATGTGAACGACTTGTCCTACAAGTACCGAGTACGCAACCCTCGCCACGCACAATGTTCGATTAACTTATCAATTTTGTACGAGGGAAATGTTTTCGACATATCAACGGTAACATCATAGTAAAAGTTGTTCGTTTTAAAGAGTAGAAATAGCGCCTCGTTTGGTAGTCGCATTGTGCCGCCGCGTTCTAAAGTGCCATTAGTTCACCAGTCGCAGATCGAGGACAGTCAGGCCGCCGCGCCGGATCCGTGCCAAGTTCACTGTGCGGAGGTGTCCGGGGGCCGCTGTTTGTGAGTAGTTGTGAGAGCGCCGCGACCGCCGGCCGAGGTCGAGGTTCCCTCTCGTCGCGTACCTCTCGCAGTTGGTGAGCTGTGCGGCCGGCGGGCGGGCGGCAGGCGGCAGGCCACGCTCGCCCCACTGCTCCAGTTGCACGAGTAACCGTCGGCAGCGTGCTCATTTATTGATGTTGTTTTGTGTAAAATATATAATATATCTCGTTGTAAGTTCAAACTAGTTTCATATAATGTAAATTGATTCCGCGCAGCGAGAGGCGCGTCCGCCGCCCGCCACCGGCCACCGGCCGGCCGGTTCGGCGGCGCCCGCTCTCGCAACGATTGCATTCTTCTCATTTCAAAATGTCCCATTCTCAAAATGTCCGATATCTTTTTGTCAGTTGCCTCTGCAATTTGGGCTCCTCTTTTCGCTTACCGTCAGGCGAAGCGGAGCCACTATGCTGAAACAATGTAAAAAAAATTAAAAGTAATCTTCGTAGTTCACTTCTCAAAATGTCCATTGTGATCGATTCGATTAACAAGTCAGTATTTTCTCACCCCCTTAAATGTGTCCATTCTGTTTCTTTTTATCTGCAGAGCTTGTGCTAATCGGTCAGATTTGTCTCCATCGATGAGTGAGATGTTAAGTCGAATCGACGTTAAACTATAAATTTTACAAGGATTAATTGGACGAACCAGACGTATTTTTGAAGATAGACATTTTGAGAATTGCAACAGGTTATTGTTATAATTGGACATTTGCGGTGGGCGTTTGTCTAGTCAGAGGGCGGCGGGCGGCGGGCGGCCGCGCCGGCTCGTTCCCAGCTTTAACTAATTCAATGTTAAATATAGCAATATACAAGATGAACGCCTTACCGGGGAGCGACGCCGTCCTCCCTGTATTCTCTAAGAACACTATTTTATACGTAGGTACTTGTTTCGTCGGAGAGTGCAGCCTGTGTCGTGTACGAGTGTTAGTCGTAAGTGTAACAATGACGTAGTGACTTGTTATTTTTATAAATTATAATGAGGACCGCGCGGCGCGGCCGCTCGCGGGACGGCGGCGCGCTATCGTGTTCATCACCGACTATAAAATGTTGTACTTAACTGTAACTGTATGAAAAGAAACAATTTAAGTGATAAAGGTATCACCAATCGCTCTCGCGCAGTAGAAATAAATGCAGATGGCGATTACTTGAAATGTTGAAAATTTAACCTGATAAGGGAATTTTACAATCGGCTAACTAAAAGATACATGTAGCTAAGCCATATCTAGCTTTTGTCATGCCCACGCGTTATTTCCGCCGCTGTCCGCGGCCACGAGCAGGCCCCCGCCGCTGCCGCGAGCCGCCGCGGCGCGCCCTCTGTTCGTTTCCATCGGTAGGTAGCGTGTCTTTATTAACTCTAAACAACAAACTGATAAGATTTATTAAATTTTGAAATTTCAATTTTATTTTGTTTTCTTTGTAAACATCCCCCCCCCAGGTAGTCACGCGGCCTCTGCACGAATACTTATGTACCTTTCACCGGCACACCTCGCCTTCGTCTAAAACCTGGACACCAAACTGTGGAAAATCAGGTCATCGTATACAATTGATGATATGGAATCGTCGACACGAACCTTGAAAAATGGAAAGTCGGCAGCAATAGATGTGCTTGCAACTAACATGGCGCTTCACGGCGGGCGGCCATGACGCTTTCTGGTTCATGTGCAATTTATGCTGGCGAAGCGAAAACCTAAAGAAAACGTAAATTTAAATTCTTGACAAATAATTGATTCATACCCTACAAAAGAGAATGCTGACATCATACAGGAAAACTCGGCTAGTCGGAATAAAATATGAATGTGCCATTGTTGTGATAAACAAATGATTGAACAAAGAGTTAAAAGGTGACGAGACTTAAGAACCACCCCCATATATTTCCAAATTGAAGACTACAAAATATTAGATTAAATACAAAGATTCAAATGATTTCTGGTACCTACACATACAATGCAAGATATTTTATTCATCGTTAAAAATGTGAATATTTAAAAGTAAATTACCCGACGAAGTAAAATTGATCAATCGCCAGCTCTCACTGGCGCAGTTGTTAAAGCATTTACATCTCATCCACAAAAAATATATAAATCAAAGCTTTTTGGTATTAGAAGAAAAGTTGTTATCTATTCCTACATGCTACATACGATCAGACTACATATTTCTTAAAAAATGTGGATTATATGTTTTAAATTTATTGATAAGCGAATATTTTTTTTTCTATGTAAAGCAAGTAAATGTGTGGGAGATAATTTTTCTTTTGTTCTCTTGTAATTCTTACTTAATTCAGATACCTAATTTTGTTTAAAATAGACATATAAACTTACGTCCTATGATTCTTTTACTGAACAACTATTATTCATATCTTTAATATTTATTACATTTCCATCGTCAAACGATGCATGGAAGAATGATTGGGTACAAATCATAAGAGTCTAGAAAAGAAAGCTGCTCGATTCCATCTAGATCCAATGTAATATGCAGTTATACATTTTGAGGAGTGGCTGCCGTTTTCTGTGAGGTGGAGGTACTTCCCCAGTCAGGCTAACGTGCCCTACCTCTCTTTCGCCAGAGCCTCGTCTAGTCATTAAAACTGGTGTATTTTTTTGGGCATTTTTTATTTCAAACATCATAATTATGCATCTATTTGTCTATTTGTATAAAAGGAATATGTAATGTTATATTTCACGTGTTTAATTTATTTTCATCAATACCTATTTTAAACAACACAAGTTACAAATCACCGGTCCATAAAATTCGAGTTTCGAAGACAGTAACTAATCGTATAATTTTTTATTTCTTTTTATTTAAAGAAATGGGAAATTTTCTTCCATCGGGCAACCCACTTGACACTCACACATAGTTACATGCCGCCATTGTCACGGAATAGAAAAAACAAGTGGAAGTCCCAAGTAGGCGTGGCGCGCCTGCCACAATTAAGCGTAGGTAGTTACGCATAACTACGCTTATTTGATTCAAGTCGCGTTCTAACATTGTCCTCAATAACAGTCTCGTGACATTCTATAATTTCCTATAATTATGCCGTATTGCTCCATTTTGGAATGCAAGAACGATAGTAGTAAAATAAACCGTAATAATGGAGGTGTTTCGTACCATCGATAAGTACGATTTTATTTGTTTTCTATAAAAATCTAATTTATTTCTCTATCTATCTATAACTTCACGCCAAATCCCTTGCGGGGTAGGCAGAGAGAACCGAGCGCCACGTGACTTGATCCTTACATATCTCACTCGCTTCTTTAACATTCATTGCTCTTCTCATGCACGCACGCCGGTTTCTAGGGCTCCTGACATCACCTTCTGATAGAACATGACTAATTTGGTCATGGTAGGTAAGTCTTGGCCTTCCCCGGCTCCTACATCCTTCCACTTTTGCATTGTATATCTGCTTCGTCATTCTTTCATCTTGCATTCTTTCTACATGCCCGAACCATCGGAGCATGCCTCTTCTTATTTTAACACCGACGCTCTCTTTCAGACCAACTTTATTTCTAACATCATCATTGCGAATACGGTCTACAAGCCTTACGCCACAAATTTTGCGCAGCGCTCGCATTTCAACCGCGTTTATTCTACTTTCATGCTCTTTCTGCCATACACAACTCTCGCTTCCATAAGTTAGCGTTGGGACCAACACTGCATTGTGTATAGCGAGTTGTGCCTTCTGGCTCAGGATTTTACTGCCAAGAAGTTTTCCCAACGCTCCATTCACACTATTCCCAGCACTCACTCGTCTTTCCACATCTGCGGTGTACCTTCCATCCCTGCTGAAAGCGCATCCAAGATATACAAACTCATCCACTTGTTCCAACACTTCATCATCAATCGTAATCCTTACATTAGTTCTGGATTCTTCTCTTTCAAGTACCATTATCTTTGTTTTCGTCGCATTCAGTAGTAAGCCTTTCTCTATACATTCATCTTTCATCGTTGTGGCCAGTGTTTGCAGTTTAGATGGTGTATCTGCTAATAGCACGGCATCGTCTGCATACAGCAGACAGTTCACCACTAGGTCACCCATGCGCAATCCCACATTCCTTGACCTTATTCTCTGCAGACAACTATCGAGATACAGGATAAACAGCCTAGCAGATAGCATGCAACCCTGTTTGACACCAATTTTGACATCAAACCAGGGTGACATGCCACCGTCTATCCGCACACATGCTGAGCAATCCTTGTAAGTGGACTGCACAGCACGGAGCAGTGAACCGTCAATCCCATATCTCGGCAATATGTCACACAGTTCCTTTCGCACAACCCTATCAAAGGCTTTCTCAAGATCCACAAAACCGCAGAAAACCTTCTGGTCTATGGCCAGATGCTTCTCTACGATATTGCGGAGCGAGAAAACTTGATCCGTACATCCCCTTCCATTTCGGAAGCCTCCTTGTGCGTCCCACAGCATTTCATCGGATTTCACCCTCATTCTCCTTTCAATCACCTTTCCATATACTTTTGCTGCTAAACTGATCAAACTGATGGCCCTATAGTTGGCGCAGTCCATGCGTGATCCCTTGCCTTTATACAAGGGCACGATGACTGCGCGTCTCCAGTCCATTGGGACCCTTCCAGTTATCCAGCATAGGTTGCATAGGTATCAGAAGGCGTCCCGGACGTAAGTGCCACCTAATTTGATCATCTCAGCTGTGATCAGATCAATTCCCGCTGATTTTCCATTTTTCAAGCTTCGTATCGACCATTCGATCTCATCCATAGTTATGCCTTCGTCGGACGCCGTCAACGTGAAGTAAGCATCCGACTCACTCTCATTGCCAGCGTCCGAGGCATACTCATACATTTCCTCAAAATGTTCACTCCACCGTTCTAACACTTCCTGAGTGTTCGCAAGAATGACACCAGCTTTAGACTTTATCTTATCCATTCTGGATGCCGACGAACCACTCCGAGACTTCTTTACCTCTCTCCAAAAGAGTTTGGTATTTGCCTCGAAGTTTTTCGTCAGCCTCTCTTGCTCATTCATAATTTGTCTTTCGCGCTTCTCTTTCACTAAAGCCTTGGTTTCATTCTTGCATAGACGGTACTGTTGAATAAGTACTAAGGTATCTATCGATATCGATAATGTCATTCGATGTAGGTACACAATTGAAGCTGCACTGGTCGAGTAGTAATAGAAATGGAGCATAAGACGCGAATGTTACTAATATGAATTAACTTTATAATTGATTCCATGGATAACACCGCCATCTATCGTCGAGTAACAGCATTTGCTCGATAATCAAACCCAGTCTGACTTGAGATTGCAAAACATCGTAAATACATTCTGCACTCTAGCAAAATATACTTTATTCGACAACGTGAAGGTATATTTTCAAATGTAGCATTTGTTGATTTCAGCTACTTTTGACCAAACAAAAACGACCAATCATAGCTATTGTTTATTTGTAGTGCAATATAGGATAATCGGTTTACTAGTGTGAGTTTGGCGACAACGGTTTCTGTACCAACTTTGTCACTTAGCACTTCCACTTGTTTTTGTATTCCGTGGTCATTGTGATGCTTCAGTTGTTTCTCAGCGAGATTCCGTCTGACATTTTTATTACGTCTATGGGCAGAAAAAATTGAAAAATTATCAGGAAAACTAAGTTCTGCAGCCTATGCAGTGAAAACTATTAGACGGCTCACTGATATTGATACGGCTAGAATAGTTTATTTCAGCTACTTTCATAGTATTATGTCATATGGAATTCTTCTTTGGGGTAACTCCGCGGACATTAACACCATCTTTTTATTGCAAAAGAGAGCCATAAGAGCTATCTACAAACTTGGTCCCCGGGAGAGCCTTAGAGAAAAATTCAAAGAAACAAATATTCTAACAGTCGCATCGCAATATATCTATGAAAATCTTTTGTATGTCCATAAAAACATAGACTCATTTTGTAAAAAGAGTGATACTCATAGCATAAATACTAGATATAAGCATAATCTTGTGTTACATGCAAGCCGTCTCCACAAAATAAGTAATTCTTTTATGGGGCAATGTATACGGTTCTATAACAAACTTCCCAGCAATATAAGAGAATTGTCAATAAACAAATTTAAAACTACTATTAAAGCCAAATTGTGTAGCAGGGCATATTATAAAGTATCTGACTATATTAATGATAAAAATGCCTGGGAGTGAGTCGATCCAATTATAATGTAATTAATAAAATATGTAAATTTGTTTGGACACCAAAAGAGGGATGCCTGAGTTTTTTGGCAGTATTTTTATCAGTGCTCACCTAGTCATAAACTGCACGGTAGGGAAAAAAATTGTGACGATTCCAAACAAATGTAGCCATTTTTACGGAATAAAAAGATTTTGACTTTGACTTTGACTTTAAAGTGTTTTTCGTTTTTTTTTGTATCGTTTTACGACAATTTTGCCAGTACCATACAGGACTACATAATGAGTACAAATTTTTAGGCATGCTTCCGTTTCATCAACTTCTTTGCTAGCTGGAATATTAGCGTGGTCGTGCTGGGAAGGAATCTCGCCAGCACGACTACGACAATTGAGAGGTATGAAATTTCTATAAGTAGTGGTAGGTATAAAATAGTGTTTAAAAATGATTTTATTATTAACTAAAGTTGTAATGAATGCCTTCTTGGTCGTGCTGAGAGGAGCACCTAACCATTATCTCGTTACTTCAAGCGGGCAGTCGTATATAAGTACTTACGTAAATATATTTCCTGGATCTTTGCTTTTTAAGTTTATCTATATATGAATAGATGTCAGTTCTGAAAAGATACAAATAATGCGTCGAGCTCAGTTCGCTCGAATGAAACCTTTTTGTGATTGCCAGTAATCCAAATTGATAATTTAATCTAATAACATACAAGATATTTAGTATGTAGTATATAATTATTCATTTCAACAAATTAATTTTATTGTGCTATGCATCATTATTAGTCTTCGATGAATGAAAGTTAATGACTAGGTACATTGTTTTCTATATTGATCTCTAACGTAAGAAAGTTATTGTAAATGCTATATAAACATTGTAGGTACTTAAGTACGTCTACAGTTACGCGGACGCGGCGTTATGCCCTTTAACACTTCCACCCTACACCACCTGATACAGCAATATGCACTATCGACTCCTCTCTGGACGGCCAATGAAGGCAAGCCAGAGTTGAGTCTTGCGTTTACACTCCGACCGACGAAGACAGGCCGGAGACCAAGGGCCTGATCGGCTCTCTGGAGCACTCGGGTACCCGTGGTGTTATTACGCACCAACAGCTCGCCACAAGCTGCCCTGCGGGGTTATTATTATTATTACTATCATTTGTTCTCTCTGCCTACACTGCAAGGCATTTGGCGTGAATTTACATATAGATAGATAAAATTTTATTTCTTTCCTCCTCTTCTCATCGTAATACTGACATTCGTCGTAAACTCTAAACATTTCACTGCAGATTTTGCACACTACTGGCAAATCGGACATGTTCATTTTCATACAACGAAAATATTATTCTATTTTTATGTTGCAATATCTAGCTCTCACTTCCATATTTTAGCATTTGTATCAATACTGCTTTAGGTATGGTGAGGTGCGCTGCCATGCAACTCCACATTAGCTCGTCCCTGTTGGGCTGTTACATTATCTCGTTCGCTAGTTGTTTGTTAATAATTGGGCACACACATGCAGATGTGCTTGTCTTCGATTTCAATAACCATAGTGAGCCAATTACACCTCACATTTTAATGATCTAATTGAATTGTAAGAATAAATGTATTCAATTTTAACTAACAAGCTGTAAATGATCATTAACCCTACAAAGGAGAATGACCAGAAGTGGGCCCACCTTGCGTCTTCACCATTTATACTCTAAAAAACCTTATCCAAATTGAAAATGTTCACGTATTTTTTTCAGTCCTATTGGAACAGGGGTTTAAAAGTTGGGTAATAAAAGTTATTTGCATTTCCGCTTATGACTACAAATGGTGAATGACAGGTAAATCATGAATGAGTTTAGGGTTGCGATGATTATGTAATCGATTATAAAATATATTAAATAATCGTTTGTAATTAAACTAATTAAGCACCTTAATAATTCATTGCTTATAAAGTAAATAATGAAAAGCTTCTATTCATTTTAATAGTTAGCCTTCATATAAAAATGTTTATAAACAATCATGATGCATGAATAACACCAGTACTCGAAATATTTCTTTAACTAAAGTTGTTAATCATAACATAATCGATTTAATATATATTATTCGGTTAAAGAAGCGAGTGAGTGAATCATGTGGCGCTTGGTTATCTCTGCCTATCCCGCAAACGCGATTTGGTGTGAAGTTATAGAGAGACAGGAGTCCTGTTAGTCCCATTAGTAGTAAGATACAGGCCTTTGTTCAAGCCCCGTTCATACTATGTCAAAGTGTAAGATTATTCGTAATTATTTAATCGATCGTTTTTTTACTTTGAATTTATTCATAAGACCTAAGTATTACGTAGTTCGCAGAAGGTACTTTATTTCATGTCCTCACAAACAAACAAATTACACACATTATTAGTAGTATTTACGTTAGATCAGAAGAAAAAGGGATAACAGCACATTCCATTTTATTTCACGGTAGCACTGTATAGAAACAATAACACAGTAGAAAGATATTGAGATCTATGCCAGATATAGTGAAAAACTGTGTTATTACGTTTTTTAATGCGTACAAATAATTGTATATTTCAATGCTGTTGAATCGATTTTCTTAATCTATTGAAATCGATCTCCAATCGCAACCCTATACAGCGACGTGTCCATAGACAAGAGTCAAATCTTTAATCTATTCTATTTCATTTTCCGTAATAATTCTTTTGTTTTAATTTTCATACATGTGAAATTAATTGTGAAATCAACGTGTGGAAATCAGCGACGTATCAAAGGTAGACACGTTATACACGAACATTATTGTGTTTTAAAATGGCGCAAGTACTACTATATCTACGTACAGTTATTTATTATCACACTTTGCTCTAAAAAGTCACAAATGATAGGGAATACCTGTCGTTAGAAAGAGATGAATATACATCTTTAGTTACGTATTGATTGCTGCTGAGCGCTCATTGGCGCGAGCACTGATTTACCGATATGGAGGAGACTGGGGAAAACTGTACTGTTTAAAATAATAAAACCAATTATTTACAAAACATCTATTTTCGTAATATTAAGTGTGAACAATGAAATTATAAAATAATATCGTGTCGTGTCGTGTCAGTCGTGAATGACGCGACTTTGACACCAACGCTCTTGGGTTCGAATCCCACACAAGGCAAACATTTGTGTGCATGAACATGTCTGTTTGTCTTGGTCTGGATGTTTTAAGAGAGGTAGGGCTATAGTTGTAAAGCAACGGTTAACAACGGATATTTATCCAAAGTAGACGTTAATAACGTATAAAAAACGGTTGAAAACCGGTTGTTTATCCGACTGCGAGCTAAAAAAGAGATTACGTTATTACAGTTTTGTTCCGTAATTTATATCATAATTCAATTCCGTTGTACTGTATTTTGATATATCTCGTAAGTTTAGCCGGTGTTTGCAATGTAAGCGCACAAAAAAATATTTTTTACAACATCACATTAAAATCTTTGAAATTCTCGTCTTATCTATACATATAAATAAAATTGAAGTGTCTGTCTGTGATTTCAAAATAAAGCCTTTATCTTAAGCTCATATTATTATTTTCACGTTACCAAAGCCTAAATACGCATTAACTTTTTTGTCTGTCTGTCTGTTTGTTTGTCCGTGCTAATCTTCGAAATGGCTGAACCGATTTTGACGGGACTTTCACTGGTAGGTAGAGGACTGTTCAGAGAAGAATATAGGGTTCTTTTTATCCCGTAAATATTTAGAGTCCCTGCGTAAAAAATGAAAAACTGTTAAAATTAGGGGGAAATATCTTCCCCTTCGGGGGACTTTGCAGTTTTATTTTATTATTTTCACAGAATACGTATTTTTTGTGACATAAAATAACTACGCATTTTTTATGTAATAAAAATAAAATAATTATACGTTGTATCCCGTAAAGGTCAATAGAGGGCGCTGTACGAAAATTGAATCGCTCTATGATAACAGAAAGAATTTGAGACCTATGGAGAAATGAAGGCTACTAAAAGCCCAAATCTCATGCGTGCGAAGCCGCGGGCTTCAGCTAGTCTCTACTATAATATGAATGTACCTGTTATACATATAAATCTCCCTATTGAATTACTCGCCTATTGATAAAAACCTATTTATAATCCGTTGCGTAGTTTAAAAAATCTAAAAGCGTACAGGCGGCGGTGAGCAACTTTGTTTTATACTATGTAGAGATAATTGTAATTACTAAATACATTCCTTAAAATACGAAACTTGGTAATAATTATTATTGCGCACGGGTCGTCGTGTGTGCAATACGTTGCCACTTCGTGCTTCATGTCATGCATGCTCATGCATGCCGTGCGCGGGTGAGATGGGTATACGTATACCTAGTTTTTACTTCAATAAGAAATTGAAGTGATTATTTCAAAATAAAGGGACTTTTACCTACACTGAAGTATCTCATGAAAGTTACTATACATATAAATTATCTTTAATTAATTTATTTAAAAAGAAAACGATTAAGTACCTACATAATATTGGCCTATTCTATCAATTATCTAGGAGGAAAAACTGATACCATTTAAAAAAACATGTTCTTACCCGTTTCAAGCCATTTACAACCGTTGACAACGGTTAAAAACAATAACAACCGTTTTCAACCGCTCGGTTGAAATCGTTAACAACCAGCTTTGCATCTATAGGTAGGGCGCATCAAAGCAGCCCATCTGGGGAAGTACCACCACCTCATAGAAAACCGAAGCCAAATAACAACTCCCTAGAGGGTTGTTGTGTTCCTACGTGTGAGTTTGGTCACCAGTAAGCTTCCAAGGAGTTGTTGTGTAAGCAGCAGAGGAGGCATCGCGCGAGTGATAATTAATATATCGCAAGCGTTAATAGGCTACGGTACCCGCTTCACATCAGGTGGAGCGTATTCTTATATGCCTCCCGACGTAGTATAAAAAAATATTTAACCATTTTTTTTCATCAAACCATCTAGGTAATCTAAAACGGAAAGAAATAAATGATAAGTAATATTCTATTCGCTTCTTTTCTAGAACGTGTAGTATTATTAGTATCTAACAATTGAAAATAAGGTACGTATCGTATTACTTAATATAAAACCTGTTAAAAAACCTGCACTGCAACTGCACGTTTCTTGCAATATAATCGTATTCTGATAAATTGTTTTGACATTTGTATACCGGTGGCAGATGTTTTGGAGGAGTTTACTTGCAGTTTTGTTAACGTTACTCTTGAGCAACTTTTGCAAAGTGAAATTAATATTCTGAGGCGGTGAATTATATTTGCTTTGTTTTGGGAGATGTTTGTGTATAAATATAATTAAGTAAAGCTTCTTTTCGATTAGAAATACCTCCACTCCGGCAACCAAGGTCAATAGTGAAACTATAGGAGTCAACATTAAATAAAAATTCAGTTTTATTAGATTGAAATATGGCAACATTTCAGGTTTTAAGTAGTTTACTTGCAGCATACGCACAGTTGCAGTGCAGGATATTTTAGTAGAATACACCTATCGGCACTGCACTATTCCTGCACGACAGGCGTAAACGTGCAGTTGCAGATATTTAGCAGAATTGGCCCACTGATCACAGACGGTAGCATCTTATGCCGGGAATTATATATACATTAAATTGAGCTTAAGTAACATTTGACAGTCAAACCTTCAAATGAATTTGGACATCAACAAGTATGCCTTGAATGTGGGATGTTGACATATTGATAAGAAGATATCAATTATACAGAGTTGTCACCAGAATATCAGAAATGGAATGTTATAGTTAGATGGATTCCAGTTCATATGGTACTTAATTTCTTAATGATGTTCAGACTCCTACTCCATTTTTAGATTTTTATTTAATGTATTTATTGACGATAAAAATTGTAATAAACAATTTAAAGAAATTTTTTTTTTTATATAATTATAAGAACATAAATATAAATAAAAGTGTCAATATACTAGGTGTTGTTCTTATTTATCTTCAATGAATATTCTGTGATTAAGAACAATGTAAGTAATTATATAAGCATACAATCCACCTGATGTTACCCTGACTGCCAATGTAGGTGCTATATGATTACCACACTCACCCGAGTGAACAACAATTCTCCAAATAATCTTTTGCTGTGTTCTTCCCCAGTCAAGCTATTGTTCCATCAGTATCATGGGGTGCACAATGTCCAGGTAAGATTTGTTTCAGTCAAAAGTGATGTTAAAGGTGATGTTGAGCTACTTCATCCCAATTGAAATGTATATAATACATATATATGAACATAACAAGTTGAAATTAAATAACTACTACTTATCCTGTGGTTTAATTATTTGAAGATGCATTCAACACAGGCGTTCAGTGCGCTTGATCTATGCACATGGCATCGTATTTACAAATCCATATAATCCTTACTAATTACCTTACCAAGCCTTTTGGGAGCAGTAGTACTTGCTAGTAGGCACTATTTCTATTGGACTATCTTTCAGATTGAATGTCTGGTTATTCCTTCATTTGTTGTAGGTTTGGTTAAAAGGCTAGATATATAAAAAAAACTAGCCATAAAACATAAAATGCCCTCTGTATCGGTACCTTGTAGATTACCTATGTAGTTTTACACTCTCAAAACATAACTTCAAAATGCCTAATTTGATTTAAAAATACTCTATAACCCCGATTTGTATTGAAATAATATTTCTTTCGAGTCATCTGCAATATATTTCCTTGGTTTTGCCGATGGTTTGGTCAAGACTCATGACTGACGCAAGTGGGCCGAACTTCCATATTATGTTTGGTCATTCTCCTTTCATATTGTTTGTATTTTTGAACATATTGATCTTTTTTTAGGTACTTAAGTTGGATAAATCACCATCAGAATAGCTTCTATCCAATACATACAAAGAAAAAAAGCCACATCTTTATAATAACTGGCATAATTTATTAATACTACCTACTTATATTCTATGTGCTGAAACCTATATGAATTTAGTGGCTATCGCTAGCAGCTTGGTGTAGTCGGCGCCCTTGGCGTGCGTGCGCTCCTTGAGGATGGTGCGCAGGATGGTGGGGATGGGGACGTGGATGCGGGTGCCCAGGGGGGTGCCGTTGTCGTCGATGAGCACCACATTGTTGCTGTCAAACTTGGGTACGTTCACTTTCTGTGTCTGCTTCAGGCCCACTAATATGCCTTTCTTTTTTTGTCCTTTGATTGCAACCATTACTCTGTCTCCAATAAAGCCCACACCTAAAATTATAGTACAAATTATTACCAAATTCAAAGGGAATTTAAAATCCTAGTATAAAGCAGCTTGCAACCCATGTATAGCCCTGTTGACCCAATATATATTTAGTATAATTTGTCCTGATTGACACTATGGGCACAGATAACTAACCCGATGGGTTCCGGATGGTCTAATCGCTCTAACCACTCGCTTATGACATATATACTGAATAACAGTAACTGCGGAACTCGGCGGGTTAATAGTACTAACATACAGAAGGCTCACTCTCGAACAAAAGTAAAGTTTAGGTATAAAAATTTGCCTATTCTATCTATATCTGCTGTCATGCGAAATTGAAACTTATGGCGTTTATATTCTGTTAGGCACCGCAGACTTAAAAACGGATATGGCGATAATAGCACTGCTTGTTGCAAAAATCACACAAAAGATAGTTAATTAATTACGCTCGTACGAGGCAAAAGTAGAGCGCCAACCTTCTGCTAATACGTGAGGCGCGCCAGCCGAACGTTCCTAAACTGTAGAATGACACCCCCCTGCTATGGGGGAAACGTAGACAGACAGTATCTACAAGTTGTAACAGAAAGGAGACTCTCTGACAAAGTTTTTATTTTGTCGCAAATTATACATATATTGTATAATATCAATAATAAAAAGTGAGCACGTACGTTTTTTATTATAAACACAGATGATTTTAGGTGGTTTCCCCTCTGCCATAGCTTGCTTCCCAATTTCTGAATTGTCCACCACACGTAGTCGCGTCAGCAGTCGTACCTCGTTCAAGCAAGCCGTACTGTGAATACCGCATGACATTATGCTCGAATTAAATTTGCCTACAAGTGATCTAAACATTTTAATTTTTGTATTATTATGTACTACTTTGTTTTGCAGTTTTGAATTTTTTGAGGTTATACGTTGACAACTTGAAATACCACTGACGTAATTTTTTTTGGTTCTCTTTATCCCAGGAAAAAGGCAAAGGGAACTAGCTTATACAGATAAATCTTCAGTTAGAACCATTTCGAAATCTTAATTCAAGATGTTCCAGTTTCTGGAACTGTGCTGAAAAAATACTTGGGAAGGGTACTCAATTCTGCAGTATATATATATAGCATCCGTAAAACAATAGTGATTTTACAAGGTTTTCTTCATGAACTTAATCACGTCTCCCAAAAAGTGCACAAACGTTTTATATTTGATTTTTTTCGTTCCTGTATAACTTCACTAGCAGTTATATTACAAAACACTACCTATTAATATTGTCACATAAAACTAATTTTACAATGAATTGTAAATATTTCAAGTAATTTCTATAACAACAATGTCACTCGTCAAAGCGCGGGAAGAAGTCACTATTGACATAATAAAAATAATTGGAAAGGGACAAGGGTACCTCGACTCAATCAACCCAGTTTAAATTAGGGATATGACATTAATGGAAAAGAATCGATTTAATAAAAATCGATTTTTCTTTATTAAATATTAATCGATTTGTCAATAATCGATTTTAATGAAAATAAATTATCGATTTTTGCGAAAAAAATCGATTATTTCTATTATTTAAAATCCTACATGTTTTTCATATTCCAATAATAAACCTAAGAGATTCATATTAACAATCAATCAGATTAAAAATCAAATAAAAAAATAACCAATTCAAAACTAAAAATCAAAGCAAATGTTCTTTTAAACTTTCAAGTTAAGGAGTAATGAAACCAAATATCATTATTGATTGAGAATTTGTTCTCAGTCATAATGAAAATGAAATGAGCACCCCAACAAAATGACAACCTTATTGTCGCAAAAAATAAAATATAAATCAAATAAAAAAAAATGTCACAAATGTCCAGTCCTATTTTACATGTGACTTGTATTAAAATAATATACTTAAAATAACAATTAAAAAACTAAACGACGACAGTATGGTCTCAAAAACAAAAATATAAAACAATTCTTTTGTTAATTTTTAAATTTAAACAATAACAAAGTTAAAAATAATTATTGTCACAAATGTCACGCCCTATTTTACATTTGACTAGTATTAAAATAAAATACTTAAAATGACAATTAAAAAATCGGCTAAGTGCGAGTCGGACTCGCGCACGAAGGGTTCCGTATCATTATCTAAAAAAAATCGGCAAAAAAAAACACGTTTGTTGTATGGGAGTCCCCCTTAAATATTTGTTTTATTTTAATTTAATTATTTATTCTTAAAGTGAATATATAACTAAATATTTTGTGAAAATTTCAAGCGTCTACCTGTTGCCGTTATCAATGTCGAGCAAAAATGAGCAAAAAAATCACGTTTGTTGTATGGGAGCCCCCTTAAATATTTATTTTATTCTATTTTTTAGTATTTGTTGTTATAGCGGCAACAGAAATACATCACCTGTGAAAATTTCAACTGTCTAACTATCACGGTTCATGAGATACAGCCTAGTGACAGACGGACGGACGGACGGACAGCGGAGCCTCAGTAATAGGGTTCCGTTTTACCCTTTGGGTACGGAACGGAAGCGGCGGAGGGCGTTGATGGCGGAGTCCGTGCTTAGAGAGGCGGCGACTTCCAAATGCACCGCTCGCGACGTCATGCAGGTGAAGAGCGCGACGTATCTTTTCTCCCGGTGTCTTCCCACCGTGACTTCCAGGGGCCCGAAGTAGTCCAACCCTGTAAAAGTAAAGGGCCGGACGTGGTGAGCCAAGCGTACGGGGGGCAGGTCACCGGTGGATGGCGTTGCCGGTTTCGCTTTTGTTAGTCGGCAGACAACAACATCTCCTTTATGTCGGCCGATACAGTGATGTTGTGTTGACGCAACCTCATGATGACGCCAGGCAAGGACTGCAGTAGGTCCGGTCCGGGTAGCAGCATGTCGTTGAGGCTACGGCCGTGCGATTTTGCCGCGGCGTCGTGGACCACGCGAATTTTCGGGTTCTCCGGATTGCAGACGGCGAAGTGAGGTAGGTACCACGTTCTCACGCTGGTGGCGCTGTTGCCTTTTCAGCGTAGTTCGACGTCAGCAGATTGTTCATTCTTTCGTTGTATTTCGCCTTCAAATTTTCATCGCGATCAAGTTTCTTCTCGAGGCTGTGCAGTCGTTTGAGCGCGTCTGGACGATTGTTGGGTATTTGTGTATTCTGCTCTCGCAATAGTAGCCCTGTTTCGAATCTGTCGTCGGGCAGACGTCGGCTCTTATCTTCCAATATTCGGAGAGCTTGTTGTTCGGGGTCGCTTTCTTGCTTCCTAGGCTCGATTGACAGCGACTCTAGCGCGAAGTACTTCTTCATCATGTCTTCCATTGGGTCGGCCGGCTCTATCTTGCTAAGATGAGCGCAGCAGAACGTTGCAGGCGTTGTTTGTGAGGTGTAGCCGTGTAACACCCAGCCCAGGAGAGTTTTCGAAGCCACGGGTTGATCTCGCCGACCTTCTCTAATGACGCGTGACGCGATCAGCTCCCAATTGTCTTGACCGATGAGTATCTTCGGCGTGACTTTGGTGTACAGCAGCTCGTGCTTGATGTCCCTCAGGTGTAGGCAGTTTCTCACTTCTCGCTCGGTGATAGACTGCGTCGTGATGTCTAGGCTCGAGACTGTATGTGCGTTGTTAATTTGCAGTTCTTCCTCACTGTGTTGGCCTCTGATGAGAACGTGCACCCTCGTGCTTTTGTCGTGCGCTATCTCCGCCCCGCTCACGCCTTGTACCCACATCGGTTCGTTCGGTCCGTCGAGTCCGAGTGTGTTGGCGAGTGAAGAGTCGATTATCGTGACCGTGCTTCCTTCGTCGAGCAGCGCGTACGTTTGTACCGTGGCTTGCGGCCCCCTCAGTGCTACCGGGGCTATCTTGAGGTAAGCGCGGTTCGATACTGTCGCGTCGCTCGCTGCCTGCCTTATTGCCGACGCGATGACTTGTTCGTTCTTCTCGGTCGTCGGCTGCGTTGGCGCGGCTACGTCTGCTTGCGGCGCCCTCTCGTGGTGTAAAAGGCGATGATGTCGCATAGCGCAGCCGTTGACACCGCATGGCTTGGCTTTACATACGGAGCGGCGATGCTTGTACGTAAGACAACAGAAGCAGATGTGGCTCTTCTTCGCAACTTCCCAGCGTTCGTCAGTGCTCGCGTTAGTGAATCGCGGGCACGCCGGTAGTTGGTGGTTTTCTCGGCAACACGGGCATGACGGCGGTTTTTCTTCAGCGGGTTTTTTCTTAGGTTCCGTCGTGGCGTAGGTACGTTCGATTTTCTTCCTGACGCTCCTATGGTCCCTGTTCTCCGTTGTAGGCTCGGGCAGTGCGTACGGAGCGCTGTTGTCGGCTTCACTGTTGAGAAACTGCGACGTTCTTCAGTTCGGGTGTGTCTCTTCATTGGGCCGCGTAGTCGTACCACTTGTTGCGTAGGATCGGAGTGAGCTTGTCGACGATGAGCCGTAGTACCACAGGGTTATGTAGATACTGCGGCCGTTCCAACATCTCGATCATGGCTACGGTGTGGGCGACGCGGTTCGCGAAGATACACAAGTCGCGTGGGTTTTCGGTGAGTCGAGGTAGCGTCTTCATTTTTTCCATTTCATTTATAAGCAGGGCGTCGGGTCTTCTAAATCTTCTTTCCAACGAGTTCACGACGTCTTCTGGTTGAGGCTTACTTATGATTCCAAGGTGACTCCGTGTAGGCTCTTCCTTATTCTGGCGACGTTCTCGCCCGCCGTGAAACTCGGTGCAGACTCGACGAATGCTGCTTTAAATGGTAGCCAGTCGTGGCACTGGCCGCTGAACGGAGGCAGGTCTGGTATGAATTTCTTCCTGGATTTGCTCATATGGATGGCTTCTGCAAACGCGGCGGACAGCGTTGTGACGTCTATCGCGGAGACTTGTGGGGCTGCTTCGTCTGCCGCTCGTGTGTCTTCTCAACACGGGCGACTAGCCCTTGTTCGTCCTCGTTGATGCGACTTTCCTCTGTTGTCGTATTCTGCTGGGCCGTGAGTGCGTTGATGTCTTCCTCCACAGGTGGCACCCGGTTCTCGGGTTCGGGTTGGCGATTAAGCCAATCGGAGATTCGTTGCGGCACTAAGTCGTTTTCCTCTTCAGACTCCGATTACTCAGCTTCTCTTCTCGCTCGCCTGATTTTTTCTAAGTGTGCTTCGGCGCGGATACGCTGTAGTTCCAGCTCGGCTAGCCTTTCTTTAGCCTCCAACTCCGCGAGGAGCTTTCTGCTTGAGGCTGTAGATCGGCGTGACCGAGCGGGTTTAAGCGTCCGTGTTGTGGTTTCTGTAGCAGACTCGTTTTCCTTGCCGTGGTTGCTTCTTGTGATGACCATTTTCTCGTTATTTTTCTTTCTTCTGTTTCAGTGATCCGGCTTCGGAAGGACCATTAAATGTTGGCGGTTGCGTCGTGCCGCCAGAGTAGTGGACTGTATATGTGGGGGTGGTGTTCTTCAATATTCCAAATAAACACGGCGAGGTTTCTTTTCTGAGACTGTACTGGCTGAGGTTAGGAGAGAGGTGTTTCTTGTTCTTCTGAGACGTCCGCTTGTGTTGCTCTCGATCATAATAATAATAATATAATACAAAATTCTTTATTTGTTCTCTCACATAGATTTTACAGTACAATTTAAGATAAATCTAAGATGTACATTACATTAAATTCAATCTATGAGAGAGACTGGTCTCTATACTAGGAAGACCTGTATGACAGATTACCAGTCTCTCCAACACTGGACCAAGTATACATTAATAGGTAAGTACCTCTTAATGACAAAAATAGGTAACAAATAGGATTTGGTTTCTATTCAAGAAAAGAGGGAGGGTGAGAGTGCAGGACTCACTCGCCAACAAGTGACAGGTATAGACATATCACTTATCAGCGAGCAAGTCCACAAGTAAGTAGTTATGAATGGGTTTGTGTGAGTGTGACACTATAGGTTTGAGTGAGATGCATGAGTGCTATGAGTGAGTAGGTAGGAATGTGCAGGTGTTACACCCAAATGATTTCCAATTATTAGATTCAGGATTGAATAGACATACATACACATTTACATCGTTATTAATACACGAGGATAAAGAGATGCTTGGACTATATTGCTAAGAGTTGCGTCAGGTGGGCACGATAAGTAGGTTTTCTGTATCAACATAGTTGAGTGACTTTAACCAAGCCGAAGCAGCTCTTTTGCAATTAAATTTTGTAAGTGGATAAATAGAAATAACTTTATTAATTTTGTTATATAGGTATTTGCCCAGGAAACCAAAAAAATCTGTGAGAAAAAGCAGTGGACCATAAATCAGATTGACAAACTCTATACTTTAGACGCTTATTAGCCGTAACTGAGGTATTATATTTAAGTCGAGAATGCTGTGTCTTAGTACTGTGTTTAGAATAAATAGCTGCCTTACAGTCAGGACGTTAGATATAGGCTATAGTTCGGATGTAGGAAACTGAGACGGCAAGAAATAACAGACTTTTAGGACTGCTCTTTGAGCTCTTTCAAGTTGAAGAATTTTTGTTTTGTGTGCACCTCCCCATATTGTGATGCAGTAACTCAATATTGACTGGCATAAAGCTAAGTACACCGTCTTGATAATGTTTTGATCAGCAATGGTACGCAAGTTTTTAAAAATAAAAATAAGCTTGCGGACTCTGGCTGATAATAGATTTAGTTGGTGATTGAAACTTAATGTATTATCAATCATTACACCCAAATACTTAATATTGAAAGCGAGCGTAATTTGGTTACAAGAACATAATTGTCTAGTCAAACAAGAGTGTGCAATAATGGAATACTTATCGTGTATATGATTGTGGGTATTTCTCATAGAAAAAGGGATATACTTTGTTTTATCAATGTTTAGTGACAAGGCATTGTCTAAGAGCCAAGAGTAGACCTTGTCAAAACCATTTTGTGCATAGTGGTAGACCTGATCCCAAGTATCTCCCAGAAAAATTAGTGCAGTGTCGTCTGCGAAGGTTACAATTTTGCCGTTAGGTAAATGGAGATTACACAAGTCATTAATAAAAGCTAGAAAAAGAGTGGGACCAAGTAAGCTACCTTGCGGCACTCCATAAGAAATAGGTAGGTCAGTACTAACGAATTCGCCGACCCTAACTCTCTGATGTCTATTGGTTAGATAATCTGTAAGGAGTTTAAGTGGGATATCCCGAATTCCTAAGGATTCAAGTTTGTTAAGTAAAAGTGGTGTAGAGACTGTGTCAAATGCCTTTGCTAGGTCTAAAAATATTACTAGTACTTTCTTTTCGTCATTAAGATTAGCAACAATAAAATCGGTCAACTCATGAACGGCGTCATTAGTCGAGATGTTAGCTCTAAATCCAAATTGAGAACTTGAGATCAGATTCTTGGTTTCAAGGTAATGAGTTAAACGTTTGTTTATTAGTTTTTCTGCCACTTTTGCCAGGATTGAAAGTATCGAGATGGGTCTATAATTATTGACACAGTCTCTGTCACCACTCTTATGAATGGGGATTACATCAGCTAATTTGAACTCATTTGGAAAAATGCCTGTGGAGAACATCAGGTTAAAAATATAAGTTAATCGGTAGAATGACAAATCTGAGGCGGGGCGCCGGTACTTCTATGCGCGCGTCGGCGCGCCGCCAGGTAGTCGGCTAGCCATACAACGCGCGTATAGATTCACGGCGTTATTCCCCCCAAAGTTTTCTTAATTCTAGTAACTTAATTATACATTCATATTCTACTTATTCTAAGCATTTATTTCAATACAATATGTTTATATTGCCTTATGCTAGCATCTACAATTTTACGTATTCAATTTAGTTTATTTATTTATCTTTATTTATATGCATTTTCGATAGTCTACAAATGTTTTCCGTTGTTTACAAGTACAATAACTCTATACTTTTGATTCATATTTGCTTATGCTAAACACTTATTCGATACGGTGGCTATACATTTGCATATACACGTGGTGTATTTATTTTCACTCGCAACACGTAGTCATTTGTGTTGAGTGTTTACGTCGTGAACAATATCGTAGAATGGAAGAGACATATCCATGATAGGCGGTCAGAGCTGCCTGAAATCCCACAGTGTTTTTTAATCTTTTTAGTGCGTAAACAAACTTGTTAAGTTTTATTAGTGTTTGATTGATATATATATATATATATATATTTATGTATGTATACGCGCTTGCACTCACTAATATTATATCAATGTATTATCGTGTTCATACACACACACTATCTCTCTCTCTCTCTCACACACACACACACAAACACATACGAAATATGGTGTATTCGTAATTAAGACTGTATGCCTCTAGGTATAGGATGAATTACTTTGTAACTTCTTAGATTATTATTATTAGAAATTATATAATACTAGCTGCTGCCCGCGGCTCCGCCCGCGTGGAGTAAAATAACATAGCCTATGTGTTAATCCAGATCATAATCTATCTACGTGCCCAATTTCATTCAAATCCGTTCAGCCGTTATATATATACATACAAACTATTATTAACTAAACTTAACTATAACATTAGTAGGATTGTATTAGAAATTAGAAACTATAATAGTATTAAATATTTAGTTGTGAAAGAGCGGGGTATTCCAGACACTGGCTGGCTTGCCTACATGGAAACCCTGACAACACATTTTATGTACCTACACCATGTTATGTAATAAAGATATTATTATTTTATTTTTATTCACGGGTATTATCCCGGTCATTTGATAGGCGTGCGCGGGGATATGGATCCAACGCGTAGAGGCCCTTTTGAGAAAATTCTTGTTATGTTGTATACCCACCGATACTTGCTCCTAAAAATGTCGATAGATCCATGTATCTATGAGCAGGTCACGGCAGGTATTGGGACTATTGTGAATGAGAGGGTAGGAAATTATTAGTCTATTGTAATGAGATCTGGAGCAATTATTGGTACTTACTGGGTTATTGCAGAAGAGGGACGGACACCTGCCATAACTATCATATCTGACTGTTACTTTCGGCAGGCGGTGGCTCGCCACTCACTAGATGGACTCCCGAAATGCCAGAGATAGTCGGCCGGGGGCAACACCGGTGTGAGTGACTCAGGGGTGTCGAGAGGTGTGCTGTGCTTTCTCTGAAGTTACTCGCGGCGTTATGCCCTTTAACACTTCCACCCCTGTAGCATATCACCTGCTAGAGCAATATACTCTATCGCCTCCTCTCTGGACGGCCAATGAAGGCAAGCCAGAGCTGAGAGTCCTGCAGGCCTTCTTGACTTTCCACTCCGATCGTCGAAGACACGCCGGAGACGAAGGCCCTGATCGACTCACGGAGCACTCGGGTACCCGTGGTGTAGTTACGCACCAACAGTTCGCTATTATTATTATTTTCTTTAATATTCTATGGCCGTTAACGGTTTTTCTATTTCTAATAGCCACGATCTCTGCGCCAACCGCTAGACTTTCTAGGGATCTTTGTGTTAGTTTTGGAGGAATACTATACTTACAAGAAACTTGCCAATGACCTATATTCTTTTAAAATTGTCAATTAGATATTACAAAAAAAATCACATAAGCATATTGGTACAATAATGATACGAGTATCAAATGGTATAATTAAAGATTATTAAAGTACAGGTAGTCTGTGTTGAATTATTTCGAGACATCGTAGTCAGTTACATAATTATGAATTTTATAGTAAGCCCTTTCGTAGAGTATTTTTAATGTGCTTTCTGAATACATTGTCAGGAAAGGACAGAACTGTCAGGCAACTTATTATAAAATCGAATACAATTTACAAGAAAAGATCTACCAGTCTTAGCAAGCCAATGTAATGTTATCTATACTATGTCAACTTATTTCTACTTTTAAGTTTTTCGTTGAAGTTTGAAAACGACTTTAAATTTTTAGAGACATACATTATGTTTTCATAAATATATTGAGAAGTAACAGTGAGGATATTTATTTCTTTGAACAATTCCCTGAGGGATTCTCTGGAGCCCTTGTTATAAATAGAGCGAATGGCTCTTTTTTGTAAGATAAAAAATATCCCAATGTCAGCCGCCTTTCCCCACAACAGTATGCCATACGATATAATGCTATGAAAGTAGCTGAAACAGACTAAGCGCGCAGTAGCCACAACCGTCAATTGCCTGATGGTTCAAACTGCATATATAGAGGAGCTGAGCTTACCGGCAAGTTTATTTATGTGGGGGTCTCATTGTGATTTGGAGTCTACTGTAATTCCGAGTAAGACTGTGTAAAACTTCTCGCTAAATCCCTTGCGGGGTGGGCAGAGAGAACCGAGCGCAACTTGACTCGATCATTACATACTATATACTTTAACATTCATTGCTCTTCTCATGCACGCTCGCCGGTTTCTAGGGCTCCTGACATCACCTTCTGATAGAACACGACCAATTTGGTCATGGCAGGTAAGTCTTGGCCTTCCTTGGCTCCTACACCCTTTCACTTTTGCATTGCATATCTGCTTCGTCATTCTTTCATCCTGCATTGTTTCTATGAATCAGTATCAGTTTAGCAGCATAAGTGTATGGAAAAAATATTGGGTGAATTGTGATTGTAGGTAAATTATTGGGTGAATTGTGATTGTAGGTAAATTATTGGGTGATTTGGGAAGCAAAGAGTGGATTACGAGACGGCAGAGGATGTACGGATCAAGTTTTTCCCTGTACAGCATCGTGGAGAAAAGTCTGGCTATAGATCAGAAGGTTTTCTACGGTTTTGTGGACCTTGTTACGGTGTAAAACTACACTTTCATGTCATTTGCAAATGTCGGTACTACCAGCGTCATCTGTTAAGAAGAATATTAAATCATCATGAGATCACAGTAAATGATTTAATGCAAACTCTTAGGACATCCAAAAAAAGGTTGGAAATCATTATCCTAAAGTTGGAAAAACTATCGTTTACTACGATAGATCAATTATAATGGCATATACTGTTATGTCACTTATTTACACCGATGCTTTCAACGCATTAGACACCTTGTATTGCAATAAGGCCCCGGAATCGTCAGCCTCTCATTCTGTTCCACAGGCATCTTGTATTGCTAATCAACAGATGATTTCACATAAGCGTGGTTCACAGGTTCTCAAAGTGAACTTATCTTATGACGGAAAATCACCCATTCATGATTTATTACTAGGCTTGGTGAATTTATGCACTTATTCGAAGTCTCTGAGTCTGAACTCCAAGACAATATTGTTCATCTACTTAGCGGTGAAGCCTTGATATGGTTTTGCGGTGTTTATTGATAGTTCCCCTTTAGAACCAAACTTTATACTGATTGGAAGTCACCTACGGGTCGTTTAGCCAGATGAGCGCTAAGGTTGCCCCAATTCAATTATGACATAGAATATTGGAAAGGTTCTGAGAATAAGGTTGCCAACGCTCTCTCTAGAGCGCCCGTTGCAATTGAGGCATTACTAATCCTGTGAATGACTCTTGACTAACTTATTTAATAGAGTCAAAGGTACTCACAGGTTTCCTGATTTTCGGATTGTAGAAAATAAATCTATATACATACAGAAGCGCGTCAGTCTTCAGCGAAGAACAGCATTCTGAAAATATTGGATACGTAGGGCATCTAGCGATCTTTTGGTATGATCTGCCCATAGAGCCCTGGTATAAAAGCTCTGACAGTACGCTCTAAAAAGTTATTTTCACTGTGTCGGTACACCGGGAGAATCTACGGGCAAGCATGTTACCCCTGATCGCCAGAGTCCTACGCTCCCTGTCAATGTCTATATCGTCTTTAAGGTCTTCGGTAAGGTAATGCCCCAAATATTTGAAATTAGTGACTTGTTTTATGGTTTCTCCATTAAGAGCGATATCGCTAGTGTTTTTTGGGCACTTACCGGCGCCCTTAATACCATATCGACGAGCTCGGCGGCTCAGTCGTGAATGACGCGACTTTGACACCGACGCTCGTGGGTTCGATTCCCACACAAGGCAAACATTCGTGTGCATGAACATGTCTGTTTGTCTTGGTCTGGGTATTTTCTATGTATAATAAGTATATATTTACAAAAAAAAAAAAAAAAATGTATTTACGTATATTTATCAGTTGTCTAGTACCCATAACACAAGCTTCGCTTACTTTGGGGCTAGGTGGCGCTGTGTAATTTGTCCGACAATATATATAATCAGATTTGCTTACATTGTAAGTGAGTCCATGGATCGCAGCCTATTTCTCACATATTGCCAATAGTTTTCTAATATCAACCAACGTTGGACTCAGCAGCACCATGTCATTCGCGTAGCTTATGTTGTTCACACCTACGCCCCATACACTACAACCGACGCATGCGCCGCTCAAGTCAACAATGAGGTCGTTAACAAAAAGCTTGGGAGGCGTCAGCCCACGCTGCCTCACCTCGCATTCCAACATGTACGGTTCAGAAAGATAATTGGCCCATCTCACAAAATTGGTCTGATTTGCGCACCTGTACATAAACAAATTAAGCACTTCCACCGGTAGACCCCTATCTTCCAGCTTTCTCCACAGCACGTCGTATGACACAAGGTCAAAGGCTTTGGAGTGATCCAGGAAACAGGCATATACCGCTGTGTCGCGCTTTGTATAGTACTAAACCGTGTGCTTGAGGCTCACAATAGCGCTTTCAGTGGATAGTCCTGGTTGAAACCCAAACTATGTGTCATGTAGGTTTAGGTATTTTTTCAAGTAAGCATCAAGCAAACCGCCCAGCACTTTAGCAATGGTCGTCGCCAGAGAGATAGGCCGGTAGTTTCCCTTATCCGAGATATCTCCCGTTCTATTCCTCACAATGGGCAAAACGATGGTTTTCATTTAATTGTGATGTAAATATGAATGGCTGATGCACATTGAGAAGAGCATCGCAAGCACACTCGGCAGGTGAATACCGACATATCTCAGGTGCTTGACACTGAGTCCGTTGTGTCCAGGAGATTTACCACCGGTCATTTTTTGAATGACGTATCTGACCTGTCCATGTCCTGACCATGAATGCACGGAGGTTCCTCCCCTAGACAACCAGACCCAGCGTCAGACCGAGTAGAGAGGCCAAGCGGAGAGCGCATTTTGAAATGAGCCCTGAAGACATTTGCAATAACAGAGGGTTCGCTCATCCCACCCAGGCGCGCCGCGACATATGAAAATTATCTTTACATGAGTTTGTGCATTACTTTATCTTACTTTCCTGATAGGTTTAGGTTAAATCAGGTGGCGCACTCTCTATTTTTTATCTATTGTCTTTGAAACAGACTATTATCCTGGTTTTTAACCTGCAAAACTACTGGAACCCACTCCCTCTGCTCTGCCGCCACACACACATAAATGTTACACCTAGAGAAAGTATTTGATAGGGTCGTGCGAAAGAATCTCTGGAAAATTTTGCCCAGATATGGGATTGACGGTTACCCGCTCCGTGCTATACAATACTTATGTCGATTGTACAGCGTATGTGCGGGTAGACGGCAGCTTGTCGCCTTGGTACCAACTTTGGTGTCGGACAGGGATGCGTGCTGTCGGCTCGGCTGTTCATCCTGTTTCTGGACAGTTGTCTTCGGAGAATAAGAAATATGAATGTGAGAATGCGAACGGGTGACTCAGTGGTCAACTGCCTGTTTTATGCAGACAACCGGAACGAACACTAAGATTACGGTTGATGATGTAGCGTTGGAGCAAGTGGATGAGTTTGTATATCTTGGAAGCGCTTTTAGCAGCGATGGAAGGTACACCGCTGATGTGGAGAGACAAGTGAAGTGCATGAAAAGCGCTATGAATGTTAAAGAAGCGAGTGAAATGCGTAAGGACCGCATATTGTGGCGTTCGGTTCTCTCAGCCTACCCGTGCCCAAGGGACCTGGCGTGAAGCTATACGTACATACATACAGATGAAATTAAGGGCCTAAAATTGTAGTAATTTAATAGAGACATTTTTGTTAAAATAATACACGAGGCACACGACATATCATTAATAATAATAATATATTTCATATATAACAACAACACATTACAACTATGTAAAATATTCTCCCACAGTACTATATGGTACTATCATGGTAATAATGCAGCACAGCTCAATGCACGGCAAGCGTAACACTTTGACCCTTGTACTGTTCTTATGCTGCCTGCAATAAGAGTTACAATCGCACGAATTCGAGTATAAAGCGTGACCTGGTCTCAGCTCTACTAGAAGGATTATGAAATTAGATGTACTAATCGAATTCGGTGTGTGAATCTGAACCAATATTATAAAAATAGTAGCCAAGCCAGGTGACGTACACAGACAACTTGCGGGAGTGTAGTACCTACGTATCAAATACAATTTAAAGCTTAAAATATAGTCCGAGAGAAGTGTGCAACCAACATCAATAATTTCACAATTGTGGCATCAACTAGTCCGTGTCAAAAACATTTTAACATCACAAATTTCAAAATATTCCACTCTTAACTTTTTACTGATTCCTAATTCTTTAAAGTTTCGAACTATATGTGCTAGTGTAAGACTGCCAATTCTAATTGTATTTGTCCTTGTATTACAACAAACTACGAGTATATTGTAATTAGTCAAATGACGAATCAATACCTATATTCTTCAGGAAATACTCTGTTATACTGTTATACACACAAATCGTGGCTTTGAATTGGCTATTCTCTAGACACATGTCCAATTAATTGTTTTTGTATACAAACTACATATATATTGGTGACATATACAGAATTTCTGATTGAATTAAATAATTTTTAACGGAAATATCGCATATTTTATTTATTTTGTCCGATTCACACAAAAATCGCTCACGGTGTGAATCGGAACATATATAATTAATTCATCCATGTCGGTAGATGTAATAATTGAATAACCAATGTAAGACAAATGTCACCTTAGTCTTCCTGCGACCACGGACGTTGCAAAGCGTTCGAAACGTCAGGTTCAACAAAATAAATAAAATACGCAATATTTCCGTTAAAAATTGTTTAATTCAATGTGTAACAATGGCGAAAACCTAAGAGAATTTCTGGTATTCATTATAATTACTTTTAACCAAGTTAGGTACGAGTTATTTTAATTGTATAATTTACTGAGTTCATGTACACAATCGTCGAATATTGCAGCACAATTTCCGTATCGATTTTATTATTTACTAGCTAAACCCCGCCACTTCGTCCATTCGTATTCCGGTATCCCGCAGGGGCCGCTTTTTCTTCCTTATTTTTTCTTCGACTTTTAAGAATCATACTGTGACAGTGAACAGCTGCCTCAGGAATTGGACTATCAAGTGCAAAAAGATTTTTTCAACTCCGACTATTTGACCGCTTTATATATTAGTATAGATAATATAGATAAATTGACTAAAATATTTTCT
The DNA here is from genome assembly GCA_947507595.1 of Pyralis farinalis. Classification (NCBI taxonomy): domain Eukaryota; kingdom Metazoa; phylum Arthropoda; class Insecta; order Lepidoptera; family Pyralidae; genus Pyralis; species Pyralis farinalis. Next base: position 710,169 of record OX382275.1, read on the forward strand.
AAATGAGATCAGACAACTGATGGCGCAGTTCTTGAGACACGGGGTTACAGCCGGAAATATGGACAAGGCAGAAAAAGTTATTAGCGTATGTTTAGAAAAGCATTTGACACGGTCTCTGTTTTAGTCCTAATCAGCAAACTGGAAGACTTGCCCGTGGATACACCTCCACCTCACGGACTGCCGTAGCCAAATAATATTTTACTGGAGGGTTTTTATGTTCCTGCAAGTGAGTGAGATCACCAGTAAGCTCCTAAGGGGTAGCCGTGTTAGTAGAAGCGATCATTGTGTTCATGTGTTTTACTATTTAGAACTTCATATGTCCGAGGTCCGTCAAGGGAGGGGACGATGTAGGAACGTGACGAGCATCAAAGTTATCTACGGTTATAAAAGTTTAAGATATTTTGTTTTAACATGTTGACACTGTTTACTAAAATAAAGAAGTTTCTTAACCAGGGAACTGCAATACTTTTCTTTATCCGTCCCAGATATTAAGGGAATAAGTGTATAAAGATAAAACTGTCCTATGTATTACGAGTTCCCCTAATTGAGTCCACGGGTTACAGTATAGCCCTCGAAACGTAGGCACCAATAGTTCTTCAAAATTAAGGTTCCGATGGCTTCTTCAAAAGTCTTCATCCCACAATTCACTTGATTGCCAAGAGATACTAAACTACACCTGGCACGTGTGCTGCTCATTTCGAATAAGACGCACATCAGGTAGAGAGCTTACGAGACGTCAGCCCACCCTGCACTCATTTTAAAGTCTATGTGTACCTATGGTTATCTTGAACATGAACTACGTTTCCATTGACAATGTCAGTTCATCAAGTAAATTGCATTGTAAAAGGAAGAACGGGAAATCGGCCGTTAGTAAAGCTATACCTAGTGGTCGCTGAAAGACTACCATCCTCCAGGAAATTCTGCCGTCGCCGTCGTGCGGTGTGACCACCTCCTCGGTCGGGGCGCTGAGCCGAGTGTACGAGGCGACTGCGGGCCACTCACACCCTCAATCAAATCAAACCATAGAGTATTGATTACCGTCACGGGCACGGGCGCGGCGTGAGCGTCGTTAGGGAGCGGCTCGGCTTGCAGGCGCGCGATGATTAAAGGCGGTAACTCAATAAGAAGCGGATTGCGACGGTTATCGGAAACAAAACAAAAGAGTTGTCTCGATTTACGTCATTAGGGGCGCGGGCCGGCGACACCTCAAAGGTTCGCGGCTCCCGCGCCCTCGTAATGCTTCGTTTTCGTTTCGCATCCGGCGCCATTGTCTCGCTGTCCAAACGCCGCTCCGTCGCCGCGAGGATCCATTACAGCGCTGTCTTCGACTATTTGGATCAGGGATGTAGGCGTCATTTTGTTGGTAAATAAATTTAATAAGTCTGAGACTGCTTTTAACTAATTGTATTTTCGGAGATAACTTTCGACGACTGTACGATGGCATAAAATAATTTATTAATAAAATAATGTCAAAACAAAATCAATAAAATTTAAAACTATAAACTATGCTCCAAATGACAATCATAATATTACGCATCCGCGGTAATACACTTCGTGACACTCTCTCTGTGCTAAACTGCACAGATACGCGTCTGCGTCGACGAGAGATACAGTATCACGGCGGGCAGCACTTTTGGCCTATAATGGCTATGTGTCATCTAATTTAGTTATAATTCTATGGGTAATTAGTTTAGTTGATATCTCTAGACTACTAATATGTTATAAAAAGTGAGTACGTTCTATTTGTTTATCGAGTTCAAAGGATAGTTGTAAACTTCTTTAGAAAAATAAAATATAGGTATTGCCAGTGTTTATATAGTTCAGAAGAACGGACTGATTGTACGTTCAAAGAGAATTACCATTGTTTCATCATTTTCCGTTGAATAAATGATAATGGTATATTAACATTTTTCTGAATGTTTGCACGACAAATAAGAATTAACGGCTTTGTAACAAGGTCACAAACTCATGAATATGAAATTGTATTTTTGTTACATAATTTGTAGTCAGAAATATTATTAATGAATTAATTATACATCTATGTAATAATCAAATATTATCTTATAAAGATGCTCGTATAATTAGAAGTTTTTGTAACGTACCTGCCTCATGCCATATTTCCACACTCATGTCAGGGTAGAATAGGTAAGACAGATTATAATATTGTGTTACCACCCCTGTATGAATCCTACTATGACCTTATTTTTGTAAACAAATGTAAAATAATGATTATGACACTAATATTCGAACTTATGAACTCCATAGGCGATACACCTCCTAAATATTAATGACGTCTGTCTATATGAATACTTTTCTCTCGTCCATCTCTCGTGCGCGACGACATCTCTGCGGTCTTGTCGAGCGTCTTGAACAGCAGCTGTGGTACAGCAAATCTCATCTCAAGGTAGTGCAGATCCGCATGACGCTACCTTTATAGTGTCGATGGCGTGTTGTATCAACGTATCAACTCGTTGGCTGTGCGTGGTGTGGCGGGACGCGGACGTATTCCTTCGCTCGTCGCACTGCACTGGTAATGGTGATCATTGTATTAAGCTAAAACGAATAAACAAAAAAAAAATCATTTGCGTATCAACTTCTTTTCTGACCGAGGGCAGAGAAGAAGAAAGCATTGTTTAGTATTTGCCTCTTATTAGATTAAACACGCAATTCTTGTATATATATTTCGTGTATCTCAGAAATGGCTCTAGAAATTTGGTTCAACTTTTGTATTTACGTAAGGTTCTGCTTTTAATGTTTATATATATATTCTTCCTGAAAATAAAACATTGAACTTGTACGAGGATGATCGGACGGCCAGTGTTCAGCGAGCGGGCGTCGGCAGCCCTGCGCCGCGGCGCCGCAGCCCCGGCGGGCGGCGGGCGGTGGCCGGCCGTCGTCTGCACACACAATGGGCCCGTCACGGTAATAGAGGGTGACATGTTTTGCGTATCAATCGTGCCTATGAACGCTTGTAAAAAATTAAGTATTGCTCGCGCGATACCATCTCCTCTGCTGACGCAGCAACTCCTTAGGGGATCACCGGTATCCTCATTCGATCGCAGGAACACAATAATCCTTCAGAGAGTTGTTATTTGGTTGTGATTTTCTGTGACGTGTAGAACTTCTCTTATAAAATTATATAGTTTTCTAGAGTTCACAAGAAAATAGAAAACAATAAAAAGCGGTTTCATAATAAACACAGTTTATTTTTTTTGTACAGATTTTTTCTATTATTTGAACATAGCCTCTGTAATAAGTAATAACAGCTCTGGCGGATTATTGGGTTATTGCGAGTAATTGTGTTACAAGTAGCACCTGACGTGTAACAGTGTCGGCAGCGGGGGTGACAACGACCGAACAATACTTCTTGTATAGCAAGTGGTCGCAGGCTGTCCGCGGTAAACAACTCGCACGAGGTCGTATACTTGTTCGCCTCCCGGTGTTATTTGTACCATGTATGTGCTGGACTGTGTGCTCTATGTGCGCATGTCAATGTATGTCCTTTTATTTATGAGAGAGTGCCCGCGAGTGAGTGGGCACCACTACTCACTCGCGGGCGCCCGACGGCCGACCTTCAATCGTAACCATGATTGAAAATTTTAGGAAAGAAATATGAATATAGCAAAGATTATTTGAGCAGAGTAATAAGCATTTTTAAGAAACACAGAAAATTATTAATTTCCTTAAATTGTTACATTAATAATTATATACTCGTCTTCTTGTTTAGCTAAATACTAAGTGATGTTCAGTTTGTCCGTAAGTGTGAATTGACTTTGTGTGAGGAGGAATGAAGGATCTCGTATTTATTTATTATTTCATTCTATTATATTTCAAAAATATATATTTCAACGAGTAACCTGAGTATCAGGAAACTTTGAAAATATGACTGCCCTGTTTATATTACACCATTGCGATAATTATATATTAAAATTGTATTCCCTAGGAATACAGTAATCTAAACGGAATAATATATTTTATTTTATGTTTTCAATGTTGTTAAGTTAATAATATGACTGCCTCTCAATTTTATAAATATAATATTAATCGTCCACATCTGTGGACAAAATATTATGAAAAAAAAAAAAACAAAAAGTCTACTATATTTTACACTACAAGTTCATTTGTTTTAGAGAAGATTATACTATGTAAATCATAAATTGTTAATTTGAATAGAATAAAAAATGTTTATTTGTTATTAAAATAACAAAGTGGACATTCAAAATACCCGTGCTTCATCAGTCTATGGGATAGTGAGACAAAAAGTGAAAAGAGATTGGCATTTGAGAGAAATATTAAAAGTAGGATAGAAGAATGTAATACATGAGCCTTTGGTTCCTAGGGAGTATATTGTAATACCTCCGTTACATATAAACTAGGTTTAAAGAAACAGTTCGTTCAACCTCTAAACATAAATGGACCTTGTTTTGATTAAACATCAAAACACATTTTCAAGATAGAGCACAGAAAAATAAAAAACAGGAATTTTTGAAGAACACGACAAATAAGATTACTTGGAGGAAGCTATTAAGGACTTATTAGCTTCCTCTATGAGCTAAAAGGAGTTACAAGCTTGGAACTCATTCGTGTTTGTGTGCCCTGCGTGTGGACACGGCGCCGGCGGACCGAGGAGTGGAAGTCCGCGGCGTTCCCTGACAAGTCGCCGCCGGAGCCGCCGGAGTCGCCGGCGCGGCTGCGGGACAGGCCCTCTTCTAACTTGTTCACCAGCACGTTGGCCACTGTACGAGGTAGCATTAACACGGAGTGGTCCGTGACGACGGCAGGAACCTGCAACTCGGATGTTCGTCTGTTGGACACGTTAAGTTCACATTATATAAAACATGCGGAGAATATTCCACTGTCAGCTATACCTATTAGAATTTATACACTCTTTGGTTGGCCGGCCTACTGTATACTTGAAGGAGATGTTTTTATAGCGAGCGAGTGGTCCATAGCATGAACTACCTACAGATTTGTATTGTACATATATGTTTTAGGAATTTCCTATCGACCTTATAACGAGAGTAATACATTTGACTACCATATTCGAGAGAAGGTGTGGTTGAAAGCGGGCTGGATAGGGTATTTAGTGTTCACGGACCGAAGGGTACGAACGCGATAGTAAGGCCGAGTACTCGGACACTTTGTTAATTATTTTTCAATGTCACTTTAAATAAGTCCTCCCCAAATTGAGAGCCGGTTTTGAAGATCTGTGCAGTAAAGTTACAAGTATAGACCGCGTTGCAACATTACTGGAGTTACGACCCGACCAGGGAGGACTGATGCTCCGCCGACTGCTTGCTTCCTCTAGGGACGAATTCTCATGCAAGTTTACACTAAAAGTATTCATCCGGGCGGGCACGCGGGCGCGGACAAGTCGCGAGCGGCGCGGCCGGCCCCGCGGCCGCTATCCACACGTCGCATTTTTTGCGGCCATTTTGAAAGAGGTGGCGAATCAAATAATGGAGAAATAATTTAATCGAGTCCAGTTCGGGGCCTTTTCCATTTTAACGCCGTGTGTTTGGGTGCAGACTCGCGTGGCAGCGCCGCGCGGGGGGCGACGGTACCGCGTGCTCGCCTCGTGTGTGCAACCGCCTTAATAGGAGCCCCCCCCCCCCCCCCCCCCACGACCCTCCGAGACTTTGCACTCGCAAATTGAAATGAAATTGCATAATTTGCGCACGCAGGGCGCCCGCCGGAGGACTCGTTTTTTGCGTCTAATGAAGACCATTTAAGTTCCGCGATGCGGCGGCGCGCGGCGCGGCGCAGCCCGGAGCGCGGGGCCGTCGCCGCGTCGCCGCAGCGGACTAATAGCCTGAACGATGTAATAGTCATTGTGCCCGACGCGACGGTCCCGCGACTGCTCGTGCCATTGTCATGCAATAATCAAAGCAATTATTCATTGTGAGATGGCCGACTCTCGCACAGTGTCTTAATGACCAATTGTAATCACACATTGCAGAGCCGGGGAGGCCCGGCTGTCCGCCGCGCTCCGCAGTGAACTATCGACTATGTTGACCTGTGCTCGTATGAAACTTTTCTGTTGCTTCTAGTTTATATCGGTAGTAGATGTCGTTTCTCCAGCGGGCAGCCAGAGACCACCGACCACACACCACATGACACAGGCCTTATACAATTCTTCTTCTTCGGCTCCTATATCCCTCCACTTTCGCATTACCTATATATTTGTTTTCGCTCTCTTTCTCCATGCATTCTTACGTCATTTCCGGACTAAAAGAAACTTAATCGAAATATCTATTATTTTTTCTGTTAATTGACGAAAAAATATTTTTTAATATCACAAATATTTAATGCACAGGAGTGTGTCAAATCTAGCTATCCTACGTGAATTCGTATGCAGAAATCCGTAGTAATAATAAAACTCATCTGACAAATGTCAAAATGACAAATGTTTGCCACATAGAAATATGATATGACTAAAGACAGTGTGTCACCAACGACCAATGTGTCATAATAGCCAAGTGCACGTCATGTTTGTTTGTAAATATTGTACAGAACGAATTTGGTGTACAGCACTTGACGAATATTCAATGTCTATCGCCGGCAGCCGCAGTCGCGCCGCCCGCCGCCCGCAGCTCGCCGTCCGCCGCCCGCGGCCGACTTCACTACTTTTTCTACTTCAGCCGAGATGATCGTATTTTTTCTGCGTTAACAAGTACGCAGGGAGAATCCCTGTACGTACAATTATCTAGTACCCTAATCACTATCATCGTTGATACTCGTATCATCGTTGGTATGACGTGCTCGGTGGCGCAGTGGTGAAACGCGCTGTTACACTACTTTGACACCGACGCTCGTGGGTTCGATTCCCACACAGTACAAACATTTGTGTGCATGAACATGTCTGTTTGTATTGGTCTGGGTATTTTCTATGTATAATAAGTATGAATTTACAAAAAAAAAGTATTTACGTATGTTTATCAGTTGTCTCGTACCCATAACACAAGCTTCGCTTACTTTGGGGCTAGATGGCGCTGTGTAATTTGTCCGACAGTATGTATGTATGTATGTATGTGTATCGTTATAGTCAAAACCGATGTCTCTTGCATGTTGTGCACGCTAATTAACTGATTTTGAAGTGATAACTTCTTATGAGATGGTTAAACCGCTTCGTTACATAACGCGTTACGGCGCCAGTCTGTCTGGCTTCCCTAGATAGATTAGTTTAAGTTAACACTTCTGTCGGGCGTCCCGAGACGCACTAGTTTTTTTTTCTATAGTGAAGGTATTAGAGCGGGGACAGCTGGGTAGATGAAGAACCGGCCGCGGCGTACTGATCGACTATATCTATGTATTTATGTAGGTACTCATGTCTGTGATTGTCTGTTGTTCTGCAGTAAACATCGCGGGGAAACATGCACGTCTAAAGAAACGTCTAAAATAAATTAGCCCAATGGACCCGCGCGTCCTGGCAGTTCAATTTCATTTACTTATTTATTTAATAGAAACAAACAATCTTACGAGTACATGTTAAATGTTTACATGTAATTAACAAATTTCGACCTTTAGCTTCCTGTATTAAAGTATACCCATTTATTTACAACCATCAGTTCATGCCAAAGTAGTTAGGTAAATGCCGTAATCTGCAGAATTCGCATGCCATAAATATATAATTTTATAGCAGTTACAAATTTAACGAATCTATGGTTAGGTAGATACGAGTACGTTAATCAAAAGTACAACATATTATTTTATTTAAGTAACTCAGTCAGTGAAGTCTTTAATGAAGCTAAAGAACAACCTTAGAACAAATCCAGCTGAAATAAATTATCATTATAAGGTTTACATGTTCTTCTTGTGAAGCTATTTTGAACAAAATAGGTCCTACTATTTAACACAAAAAATAAAAGATTTTTAGTGCATAGTCGCTCACACTTACGGCGTACTCGAAACGGGACATTATTTAGTAATGTAGGCCGTCGACAATGTTCTTTAATATTTTAAATAACATTATGACCTCCAAATATTAAACGTGTCAAAATACGTGCTCGTATTGACTGCAGATCTTACTCTGCATTCACTATCTTGTGTTTGCCTGTTATTGTTTTTACACTGTACTCTTAGTTTAATTATGTAATGTTCCTAGACATAAGTCATCGGTGTCAAAATGTTGGTAGACCTTATAAATAAATAATAAAAAAAAACTTAAAATAATTCCACCTTTTGTCTAATGACAACATGCTGTGTCGCTTAGCAAAGGTTCACAGTCAACATACGAATAACCGGTTCTATATTCAAGAGACTTCAAAACCTTTTTTTTATGTTTTCAATTCTATCAATGTGACATCTAAAGTAGCGATGCCAGACAATACACGCAAATTCCAAGTGACTGCGAATGAAACTGTTATAGAAGGTCTTATAAGTCAAAGGAAGTTTAAAGGTCTTCATATACTCAATATAAATACTAATTGTTTGTACGCCATATTAGTAATACCGTCAATGTGTGCAATAAATGTCAACTTGGAGTCCGTGACAACACCCCGTTTACGAATCCGTGTAACTCTAGATAATATTTGACCACAAACATTGTAATAATAACTGTGTATAATTTCCTACTATAACTAATAACATTGCATTTATCCAAATTTAAATACTGGGCGCACATGCGGTGAGTGTGGCGTTATAAAGATATGACAGATACCTATACACCTATATACTTTCTCACAAACAGCTGCTTACGTATTCGTCCGATTTCGGAGCAGCTCGTCTCGCTCCGTGCCAGCTTCGTACTGTCGTACCATATACATACACGTCAAGCGAAAGCTCGGCCGAGCTACACGGTAGGCGGAGTGGGAGGTGTTAGGTTTTATTTTCGTTACGGAATTTCATGATTCGGTCGCCGCGCTCAAAGCCCGCGATAAAAGCTATGCAATAAGTAAAAGTGTCCATAGGCTGTGTAACAGTTTCGCATCAGGCGGGCTGAACACTTGATTGTCACCCGACGGAGTCTAAAAGTGTCCATAGGCTGTGTAACAGTTTCACATCAGGCGGGTTGAACACTTGTTTGCCACCCGACGGAGTCTAAAAGTGTCCATAGGCTGTGTAACAGTTTCACATCAGGCGGGCTGAACACTTGTTTGTCACCCGACGGAGTCTAAAAGTGTCCATAGGCTGTGTAATAGTTTCACATCAGGCGGGTTGAACACTTGTTTGTCACCCGACGGAGTCTAAAAGTGTCCATAGGCTGTGTAACAGTTTCACATCAGGCGGGTTGAACACTTGTTTCCCACCCGACGGAGTCTAAAAGTGTCCATAGGCTGTGTAACAGTTTCACATCAGGCGGGTTGAACACTTGTTTGCCACCCGACGGATCATCATCATCTGATGATTATGAAAAAAAAAAATGCGTGCGTGTACTTATGAGAAGCGCGTGAGAAGTTATACTTCTCTGGCATCATTAAATAACAAATCCCTGGAGGGAAGTTGTGTTCATGCGAGTGAGTGACGTTACCACCTCACAGTCAACTGCAGCCAAATAACGATTCCCTGGACGGTTGTTGTATTCAGGCGTGTGAGTGACGTTACCACCTCACAGGCAACTGCAGCCAAATAAAAATTCCCTGAACGGTCGTTGTTGAAATGTGTTGAAAAAATGTCTTCTACCAATTTTCTTACTTGTTTGCCACCCGACGGAGTCTAAAAGTGTCCATAGGCTGTGTAACAGTTTCACATCAGGTGGGCTGAACACTTGTTTGTCACCCGACGGAGTCTAAAAGTGTCCATAGGCTGTGTAACAGTTTCACATCAGGTGGGCTGAACACTTGTTTGTCACCCGACGGAGTCTAAAAGTGTCCATAGGCTGTGTAACAGTTTCACATCAGGTGGGCTGAACACTTGTTTGTCACCCGACGGAGTCTAAAAGTGTCCATAGGCTGTGTAACAGTTTCGCATCAGGTGGGCTGAACACTTGTTTGTCACCCGACGGAGTCTAAAAGTGTCCATAGGCTGTGTAACAGTTTCACATCAGGTGGGCTGAACACTTGTTTGTCACCCGACGGAGTCTAAAAGTGTCCATAGGCTGTGTAACAGTTTCACATCAGATGGGCTGAACACTTGTTTGTCACCCGACGGAGTCTAAAAGTGTCCATAGGCTGTGTAACAGTGTAACACATCATCATCTGATGATTATGAAAAAAAAAACGAGCTAGGTACGAGTGCATGATAGGCGTGTTAGGGTTTATTTTCGTTACGGAATTTCTTGATTCGGTCGCCGCGCTCAAAGCCCGCGATAAAAGCTATGCAATAGCTTAAAAATTTCTATTGCAAATAAGTGTGTTACCACGAGTGACGTTACCACCTCACAGTCAACTGCAGCCAAATAACGATTCCCTGGACGGTTGTTGTATTCAGGCGTGTGAGTGACGTTACCACCTCACAGGCAACTGCAGCCAAATAACAATTCCCTGAACGGTCGTTGTTGAAATGTGTTGAAAAAATGTCTTCTACCAATTTTCTTACTTGTTTGCCACCCGACGGAGTCTAAAAGTGTCCATAGGCTGTGTAACAGTTTCACATCAGGTGGGCTTAACACTTGTTTGTCACCCGACGGAGTCTAAAAGTGTCCATAGGCTGTGTAACAGTTTCACATCAGGTGGGCTGAACACTTGTTTGTCACCCGACGGAGTCTAAAAGTGTCCATAGGCTGTGTAACAGTTTCACATCAGGTGGGCTGAACACTTGTTTGTCACCCGACGGAGTCTAAAAGTGTCCATAGGCTGTGTAACAGTTTCGCATCAGGTGGGCTGAACACTTGTTTGTCACCCGACGGAGTCTAAAAGTGTCCATAGGCTGTGTAACAGTTTCACATCAGGTGGGCTGAACACTTGTTTGTCACCCGACGGAGTCTAAAAGTGTCCATAGGCTGTGTAACAGTTTCACATCAGGTGGGCTGAACACTTGTTTGTCACCCGACGGAGTCTAAAAGTGTCCATAGGCTGTGTAACAGTTTCACATCAGGTGGGCTGAACACTTGTTTGTCACCCGACGGAGTCTAAAAGTGTCCATAGGCTGTGTAACAGTTTCACATCAGGTGGGCTGAACACTTGTTTGTCATCCGACGGAGTCTAAAAGTGTCCATAGGCTGTGTAACAGTTTTACATCAGGTGGGCTGAACACTTGTTTGCCACCCGACGGATCATCATCATCATCATCTGATGATTATGAAAAAAAAAACGAGCTAGGTACGAGTGCATGATAGGCGTGTTAGGGTTTATTTTCGTTACGGAATTTCTTGATTCGGTCGCCGCGCTCAAAGCCCGCGATAAAAGCTATGCAATAGCTTAAAAATTTCTATTGCAAATAACATTTATTACTTTTACAGTGTGTTAGTTTAATACATACATATAAAACAATTTAAAATGCAAAAAGCTTATTCGAAGTGGTCTCCATTGGCGGCCATACAGTCCTTTAAACGTTGAGGCCAGTTATCAATAGAAGCACGCACTCCTTCCATGGGAAAATTCTTCACTGCCAATCGTACGGATTGTTTTAGGGACTCCAAATAATCATGGCGTTTAGAGCAAGCCGTACTCTCTAAAATTGACCATAAATCATAATCCAGCGGATTAAGATCGGGACTAGACGACGGCCAGTCTTCAGCTCTGATGAAGTCCGAAACGTTCGTTTCCAACCAAGACTGCGTAGACCGAGCTCTATGACCCGGCGCCGAGTCTTGCTGGAAGGACCATTCTTGGTTATTGAACATTTATGTATTCCAAAACCTGTATGGGTACAATAAAAAATTTAAAACTAAAGCAAATATAAATGAGTACATGCCATGTACGTGGCGAAATTTAAATGACTATATACATACAAATAGCAAGTTAAATAATATTGATAATATAATTAAGTAAAGACAACACAGTCTATACAGATCCTAAAACAAGAGACTACTTTTCAATTACCATTTTTATTTAATTGATAATCGTCGCCAGTGATCAATCATTTCAGATAAAGATAAGATAAGATAAAGATAAAAATCATTTATTTGCCAATTACGGGCACTTAGATACGTCTTACATTCTTTGAGTTAAATCATATTGTATCTTAATAATTTTCCATAGATTTTTTTTTTACTTTTACTCTCTATTTTTAATCTACCAGCATTTCGAAAATGATCATTGGCGAAGAAGAAATGCCGAAAGAAACTTGTAGAAACGGTTTGGATTCATTACGTTTCAAAAGAGACTCGCAAATGAGTACACAACTCACTTGACGTGTGACACACAAACTTTGGGAATATCCAGACTTTATCAAATGGGTTAAAACTGTTTTGTGGTTAATAATCCCTAGCTCTTCGTCTGTGTCGTAACTGATAAAATGGCATCGTATTTATCCGTAACAGGTCGACGACCAGAATGATCCCTCTTTGACATCAAAATTCCCGGCTTGAACCGGGCCACTTGAACCAATTTTGCGGTACTCTTACTGGCACTGTGTTAAATCCATTAAGTTAAACAGACGTAACAATTTGTTTTCACGGCCTGCGTCGTATTTTTCCCTTTTTGAATGGACGTGGTATGTGATCAAATCAAGCAAGCCGATACCGGGAAGTGCCCGAGATCTGAACGGTACGCCGCAACGCCGCCGGCCGGGGCGTTAAATACCGCACTATATTATAATAAAATTACCTATTTATAAACTTACCTTTGATTTAAGCTACTTTATGCATCCATCACCAATTAGTTCTGTCGAACTAGCGCCGACCGGCACCCGCCCACTACCGATTAAGTTAAGTCCGTAAAATGTTTTGAATCAAATTGCCTGTAAATTTGCCTTCAATGAAACAACGCCTGACTTTGTTAACTTTCACAGTAACTCATCGTATGTACACGCACTACTGTTCATGCCTAAAACATCGCGAAGGAACCATCGTCCAAGAAACCTAACCTGTGTGAACGTGTGACCTGACCAAAGAAAAAGGTCTGATTTCACCTCTCGGTTTGTGGAGGTCTGCAGTCGCTCCATGTAAAAATTAGTATCTTCGCCAAATCTTTAGTCTTAGGTAGTGGACCCCGGCAATTCTAATGGGTTAGGAAGCGGGATGACGCTGGAATAAGACTACCTACCACTTCAAAAGTAACAGTTTAAATCATTGTAGTACCTAATATATATAGTATCTAATAATACATTTGGGATTCCCTCACGGCGGCGTCGTGCGGTCGACAGATTCTTAATTCAATAACGGCGTAATTAAAAAGAAAGACATTTGATTATGAAGGATAGTTGAAGATTGAATTAAACAATTTTTAACGGAAGTTTCGCGTGTTTTATTTATTTTGTTGAACCTGACGTTTCGAATGCTTTGCAATTTAGTTTTTCTTATTACAAATATTATTATAAATAAGAAAACACCCCAATTTCAATAGAGAAGATGGTTGGCAAGTACCACCCGCTTGGGATCCAGTTCTAAAAATAATCAAGTCACAAACCCAGAGATCTACTCAATAACGTTCGGACACCGTGAGCGATTTTTGTGTAATCGGAACATATATAATTAATTCATCCATGTCGGTAGATGTAATAATTGAATAACTAATGTAAGACAAATGTCACCTTAGTCTTCCTGCGACCACGGACGCTGCAAAGCGTTCGAAACGTCAGGTTCAACAAAATAAATGAAACACGCGATGCTTCCGTTAAAAATTGTTTAATTCAATGTGTAACAATCGCGAAAACCTAAGACGAAATTTGAAGATTTTAGAAACACTACATTAGGTAGTAACTCTGTCTATTTATGACGAGCTCGGTGGCGCAGTGGTGAAACGCGTTGTTACACTACTTTGACACCAACGCTCGTGGGTTCGATTCCCACACAGTACAAACATTTGTGTGCATGAACATGTCTGTTTGTATTGGTCTGGGTATTTTAGATGTATGTATATATAATGATAAGTATGTATGTATTTACAAAAAAAAATGTATTTACGTATGTTTATCAGTTGTCTAGTATCCATAACACAAGCTTCGCTTACTTTGGGGCTAGATGGCGCTGTGTCATTTGGCCGACAATATTTATTTATTTATTTCTGCTAGTTTCACAATTTTATGTCTAATGTTACTGTTGAGAGGAAAAACGGCTGATATTGAAACAATTTTTGGTAAACAAGACGGAACCATCCGCTCCATCTATAACATGGGTTCCAGGGACTCACTTAGAGAACTATTTAATTAAATAAATATCCTCACGGTTACCTCTCAGTATAGTTATGAAAACGTAATATATGCTCGTAAAAATATAAAGTTATTTTCAAAATTCAATGAAACTCTTAAAAGCAGGAATAGATTACGTAAATCGACTTGTTGAGACTAGTAGATCTTTTCTTGTGGATTGAATGAGGAAGAGAGGCTGACGAGAAACTTCGAGGCAAATACCAAACTCTTTTGGAGAGAGGTAAAGAAGTCTCGGGGTGGTTCGTCGGCATCCAGTATGAACAAGATTAAGTCTAAAGCTGGTATCATTCTTGCAAACACTCAGGAAGTGTTAGAACGGTGGAGTGAATATTTTGAAGAAATGAATGAGTATGTCTCGGACGCTGACAATGAGAGTGAGTCTGATGCTCACTCCACGTTGACGTCGTCCGATGAAGGTATAACTATGGATGAGATAGAATGGTCGATCCGAAGTTTGAAAAATGAAAAGTCTGCGGGAATTGATACGATCACAGCTGAGATGATCAAACTAGGTGGCACTTACGTCCGGGACGCCTTCTGGTACTTTTGCAGTCTATGCTGGAGAACTGGAAGGGTCCCAATGGACTGGGGACGCGCAGTCATCGTACCCTTGTATAAAGGCAAGGGATCACGTATGGACTGCGCCAACTATAGGGCCATCAGTTTGATCAGCTTAGCAGCAAAAGTATATGGAAAGATAATTGAAAGGAGAATGAGGATGAAATCTGACGAAATGCTGTGGGAGGCACAGGGAGGATTCCGAATTGGAAGGGGATGTACGGATCAAGTTTTCTCGCTCCGCAATATCGTAGAGAAGCATCTGGCTACAGACCAGAAGGTTTTCTGCGGTTTTGTGGATCTTGAGAAGGCATTTGATAGGGTTGTGCGAAAGGAACTGTGGTGCATATTGCCGAGATATGGGATTGACGGCTCACTGCTGCGTGCTGTGCAGTCCACCTACAAGGATTGCTCAGCATGTGTGCGAATAGATGGCAACATGTCACCCTGGTTTGATGTCGAAATTGGTATTAAACAAGGTTGCATGTTGTCTGCTAGGCTGTTTATTCTGTATCTCGATAGTTGTCTACAGAGAATAAGATCGACGAATGTAGGATTACGCATGTGTGACCTAGTGGTGAACTATCTGCTGTATGCAGATGATGCTGTCCTGTTAGCAGAAACACCATCTGAGCTGCAAACACTAGTCACAATGATGAAACACGAATGTATGAAGGAAGGCAATGCGAAGAAAACAAAGATAATGGTATATGAAAGAGAAGAAACCAGAACCAATGTAAGGATTACGGTAGATGATGAAGTGTTGGAACAAGTGGATGAGTTTGTATATCTTGGATGCGCTTTCAGCAGGGATGGAAGGTACACCGCAGATGTGGAAAGGCGAGTGAGTAGCTGGGTATGGCAGAGAGATCATGAAAGTAGGATAAACGCGGTTGAAATGCGAGCGTTGCGCAAAATCTGTGGAGTAACGCTTGTAGACCGTATTCGCAATGATGATGTTAGAAGCAGAGTTGGTCTGAAAGAGAGCGTCGGTGTTAAAATAAGAAGAGGCATGCTCCGTTGGTTCGGACATGTAGAAGGAATGCAGGATGAAAGAATGACGAAGCAGATATACAATGTTAAAGTGGAAGGATGTAGGAGCCGAGGAAGGCCAAGACTTACCTACCATGATCAAATTGGTCGTGTATCAGAAGGTGATGTCAGGAGCCCTAGAAACCGGCGAGCGTGCATGAGAAGAGCAATGAATGTGAAGGAAGCGAGTGAGGAGTGTAAGGATCGAGTCGCGTGGCGCTCGGTTCTCTCTGCCTACCCCGCAAGGGGTTTGGCGTGAAGTTACGAGTATAATAGTAGTAGTACGTTTAAAGTCATATTTAATTAATAATAGCACAATAAATAAATATTATACCATTTTTTAAATTAATGAATAAATTGAATGAATATTTATTAAATTAGATGTGTTTTGAAATAATGTCAGGCAAATTTTTCTAATAAATTGATTTGATTGTCCTTGATTGATTAATGCGAATCGTAAGGAGCTAAAAAGCGAGTGGCAGCTTATTTATAAAGTGACGTTTTGTTTACATACTTCGAGAATTACTTACAAAATGTAATCTAAGAGCGGTGGAAAAGAACGGTAACTTCGATATGGAAATAAATATTCCACAGATTGCACAAAACCTTATCATATAAAGCAAATAAATATATACGTAAGGGTTTCGAAACTATAGACGACACCACGAAGAGAGAAAGACTTTACCTACAAACAGTAGTTGTATAAAAAATGTTATTGTATTGTGAGGGGGAAAGGGGCTAAGCAGGAGGTCATCACTAAGCGCCCCAGGAGTTGCTGTGCAAGCAGCAGAGGGGGCATCGCGCGAGTGATACTTAGTATATCTCAAGTGTTAATAGGCTGCAGTACCCGCTTTACATCATGTGGGCCGTATGCTTGTACGCCTCCCAACGTAGTATAAAAAAAAGGATGATTATAATTATAGGATCGCTATGTGGCTGCGGTTTTCTGTGAAGAGCTCGTCTTCCCGGTGGATTGTTCTGACACCCCTACATCGAATGTATACTCAACATAAACAAACACTTGCTTATTTATTCAATGTTTGCATACAAATACTTGTCGTTTGTGGGAATCGAACCCGACCACCGGGCTCAACTTATTATTATGGTTCGGTCATTAAAATCTGAATACAATTTATTAAAACGCATTAAGTTTGACAAAACAGTCGGCGGACAAAGAGGGCGTACACAAATGTAGTTGGTGCTGGAGCGTCATTACCGCCGCGGACTCCTCGAACTCGGAGCGGGCGGGCGGCGGCGGCGGGCGGGAGACTCGCGCAGTCAATATTCCCCGATGATTAAAGCCGCGGAGTCACTCCGCTCCACTCCATTATGCGAAACTGTAATCATGAAACTATCCGGTGCACGTTACCACCGGGCGCGGCCCTCCGCTCGACGCGCGCGTTACCGTTACGGTGGCAGCCGGCGAGGCGGGCGGCCGGAACGTAAACGCGGCGCGCCGCCGTGCGGACTGCCGCCCCCGAGTTCGCCTACATAATTATTTAAGTTAATGATATACTACACCTTTCTTGCCATAAATGATTTCTTTTTGGGCCGCGAGAGTGCGACGGCGGCATGCGGCGCGACGCGAGTGCGACAGGGGGAGGCGCCTCCCCGGCCGTGGCGCAGGGGACGGCTCTCCGCGCCGAGAGCGGCGCGCTGTTTTTAATCTCGCTTACCTATGTACTGTCCCCACACTTATATTTTAATTATAAAGGATTGCGCAATTTAGTGTGCGAGCACTGCAACAGTACCTACGACAGAACTCCGAGTTGGACTGATGTGGCAGACGGAGTCGCGCTTCTCACGACTGAAAGACGTTTCCTTTGTCGCGACTTCACACATTTCTTGCCGTCAACGCACAGTTTGCGTTGAACTAGACTACAAGGTCACGCTGTCAACGCACCGTGTGCGTTTATTTAATGTATAATAATATTAAGGGGCACATAGGGTCTTTAGCTGTTAATTTGGATATTGCACATGCCTTCGATCGGGTGTGGCGTAAAGCACTTCTTTCGAAGTTTCGGTCTCTTGGGCCCCGAAAAGTTATGTGCATGGGTCATCAGTTGTCTGTTGACGGTGCGTGCTCGGATCCACTGCCCCTGAAGCTGGCGTACCACAAGGCTGTGTGTTGTCTCCCACTCTGTTCTTCCTGCATATCAATGACCCGTAGAACGAGCGCAACATTCATTGCAATGCGGTCCACAGTACGGTGGACGCACGATACACTGGTCAAGCCAGTATCTCTCGGGATCACAGCTTGTGTCTGAAATTGAGACATCACTAGAACAGGTCTCGGATTGCGGTAGACTGAATTTAGTTCTTTTTAATCCCCTAAAGACAGAAGTGTGCGAATTTACAGGAAAAAAGGCCCCATTTATCGTAGCTCCTCGATTAGAAGGTATACCCCTCAGCGTTACGCTTAGCGTAGGTATCCTGGGTATCATCATATCGAGCGATGTAGAAGTTCGCGGTCACCTGGAGAGCAAAGCTAAGGTGACGTCCAAGAAGATTGGTGTGATCAATAGAGCTAGAAGCTTCTTTACAGCTCAACATCGTCTTCAGCTTTATAAGGCCCAGGTCCGCACATGGAATCCGTTCCGTTCACATCTTTGGGCCGGCGCGCTGCAATATTTGCTTATTCCATTAGATAGCATACAACATAGAGCAGTTCGAATCGTCGGTGACCAAGCGATCTCCGTTCGGCTAGACTCGCTTTGTACCTACACAAAGAGACTTGCTTCACTTTGTGTACTGTACAAATTGTGTCATGGGGAGTGTTCGGTATACGACATGGGTGCCTTCCTGGAAAGAGCCTATGTTTTCCTAAAAACGCTGGCAACTGGATCAGTGACACTTTAGTGTTGATGCTGATGTCTATGGGCGATGGTGACCACTTACCATCAGGTCACACGAGCTCGTTTGCTTCCCTCTAATATAAAAAAAAAACACAAGCGAGGATTTTAAAACTTAAGCGGCATTCAATGGGTTAACTCGCCGTCCGTCGCGAACCTGTCGTTGGATTCGAGCGCTCCCTGACGGTGACCTCGTAGTCGGTGGTCCTGTATCTAGTGTTTGTATAAGTGCAGATTGTGTTTGTTTGTCTTCTCCGCTTACACTCCCCACAGCGCGGCCAGGCGTGTCACGGTCAATGACTGTTCTGTGACACTCTCCGTTTTCTTTTGTCGTAAATACATCCTTGAATAATTTTTATACAGCTAGATTGGCAAATAAACATGCGGTCCACATTAGATGGTAAGCCTTCACCGCAGCCTATTCGCTCGCAACACCACGGAGATGTTATTCGAGCGCTGCCGATCTTGTGACCTAGGGCTGTTTCGTCACAGTACCCAGTCATTTCTCTGCCATATCTCACCCTTCAAACCGGAACACAGCTATATAATTATATCTGCTTGGCGGTAGAAATAGGTGAGACAGAGGCACCCACGCAGACGACTTTTTTACAAAGTGTACCTTTGATTTTTGATTGAATTTGCTTCTATGTTGGGATCATGTACCTATCAAGTCATCAAATGTAAACGGGAGATATAGTTACAGGTGTTGTAGGTACGAGTACATACATGTCGTTTATATTTCAAATTTTAATTACACTTCTTGATATCTAAAGAATCAAAGAGTTCGTTACGTTCAGTGAGGACCCAAGTTTGTCTTGGGCGTTAATAAGATCGGTATTGCGCATCAACGGAGTACTGCCACCGCACAAAAAAATCGCAGCCAAATAACAACCCCCTGGAGTATTGTTGTGTTCTTACGAGTGAGTGAGGTTACCAGAAAGCTCCTATAAGCCCTCCTGCGTTAGCAGCAGATGTCGCACAGCGTGAGCGATACTTAATGTACTGCAAACTTTCATACATGCAACCGTAGGCTACCGTAACCTCTCTACATTTGTCTTAATGGCCAGGCCAAGACCAAGACAAACATTGTCCCAGGACCATGCCGTGCCTCCGCCGACCTCTCGATCACATGAGTCGAATTGAGGGCGCAGCGCACGGCACTGGCGGCTTGTCTAGTACCCAGTGGGCTACCGACAAGCCGCCAGTGCCGTGCGCGAGACAACGTGGCTTGGAATGGCCGAATAACTAGTGAGTTCTTCAGCACTAAGCCATGTTGTCTCGTGACGCTCTCCCATGGAAAAACGTGAAAAAACTTAAAATATTTTTTTATACGCTATATAATATAAAAATGATTAATAGAAAACTAAACACAAATAATAATTTTGAATGTCCGACGAAATAGCCACAAGGAAAACATAGTATACAATATATTTCTTCAAAATAAATTAAATATAATTTCTACAAATAATAACATAGGGTATTATTAATAGCCGTCGTGGTTGACCTGTGTTGTAGAGTGCGTGTTCAGCAGTATGCGACAGTATCTCGTTGTTCGTTGACATGCAAGCTACAGTAGAGGCTACGCATCACGATTATTAACAATATTCTACGTAACACTTGTTGTCGTAGTGTAATTATTTATATTTTTAATGGACATTATTAATAACAGGTGGACAGTGACGGAAGGCCCAATGGAAGGTTGCAGGTGTCTTTCCTCTCTCTCCCCTCGTGTCTTATTGAGGACCTTGAGGTTAGTCTTCAAAAGTTCGTCTTTCTTTAGGAAAGTTACTTGACATATCACGAGCGCCCTTCTAAAAGTGTGGAAGTCAGAAACAGAGACGGCTCCGATTGAGTGTTGAACAATTAGATAGAGAAACAATAGATAGATATATTTTGAAACATACAACTTACGAATGTGACAAATAAGCGGTTAGCCTACCTGATGGTAAGCAGTCACTGTAGTGTACGGTGTCACTTATACATTGGCGACCCTTTAAAAACCACTTCACGTCTCTCTTGAAGAACCTCATGCTGTAGTCTCTAGGGAAAACCTCAGCTCGGATTTTATTCCACAACTTGAGAGTTCTCGGAAGAAATCGTCTTTGGAACCGCACAGTACGCGACCACTGAGTTTCCAGTGTTTGACGATGAACTCCCCGCCGTCGGCGAGCGATGCCGCAGTAAAATAGATATGAGATTGACGGTGACCTGCTCCGTGCTTGCAGTCCTCTTATGAAAAATATAGAACGTGTGGATGGCAGCTTGTCATCCTGGCTCAACATGCATATCGGTGCCAGACAGGGCTGCCAGCTGTCGGCTGTCAGAGAGTAGTGGATGTAGAATAAATTCTGCCTGTGGCGTGTCGTTTGCTGATTGTAACGGAGACGTAGAAATAACAGTTGGCCTGAAAGAGTGTGTCTTTTTGAATTTAAGATGAAATAATGACGAAACAGATATGTAGCGGAAGGTGGAAGGAGCCGAGGACAGGCCAGGACTCACCTGCCGCAAACAAATAGGTCGTGTTAGATCGGAAGGTGATAGGAGTCCATGGAATCGACGAGCGTGCTTGAACAGAGACATGGTAAACAAGTGAAGTGTGTAAAGACCGCTTCGTGTGACGCAGGTCTCTCAGTCCACCCCGCAAAGGACCCGGCGTGAGCATATGATATCACATTAGTAAGATAAATTAAATCTGTACAAAATACATTTTTTGCAAAAAGTGAGTGCGATACAATTGAGTTCCTAAACACAGACCTATTTTTGAAGCTACTACTTCTTCTTAGCGATATTTATTTCCTAATGAACTACTGATTATTACTTGGAGCGACTGTCGTCAAACTCTCACACTCCAGAGAGACAACCAGACCTTTTTTAGGTAAGGTTATTCGTATTTCGAAATATGAGTCTATTAGTTTCAAAAACAGCAAGTCCATTAAAAGTAAAAAATGAGTTGACTGTGGTACAAAAATCTATATTTAAAATAAATCATATTTTTATTAGTCATATGAACCTAAATCCGCTTAGTCTAATAGAAAACGACTGTTAAACTCTTTCGTTTGCTACAGAAACAACATTGTCCGTTGCTGTTTGGTTAAAATTACGCATAGTCCATCGCCACCAATCACGTCGCGTCATACAGTATGGCGGAATGTTGTGTCCAGTATTGAATTTGCTCTCGGTTAATTTCAGTTTATTGATGTTAAAAGCTATTAATTCGATATAACTTTATTGAAATTAGTGTCATGGAGTGTTACCCTGAAGTTCTTGACAATAAACAGGTACGGAAACGTCGAGTGAATGCTAAAAATTGGGAAAGAAATCGAGCTAAAGAACAACGGTGTGTATACTATGATGAACATGCTTTGATACTTTTTACCTATGCACTTTTTTGAGAAAAATGTATGCGTATGTAGCCTTTGGGGCCACCTTATATTTTTTAATTTTTAGAACACAATAATTATCTACACAAGTATGTATACAATTATAGAGTTAACTTTTACAATATAAATATTTTATCCTTGATGTCCAAAAAAGTTATGACGTATGAGATGATCGAAATCTTTTTTTTTCACAAACTTTTTATTTAAAACAAGTTATAATAGTCTGTACTCCATCTCGGTTTCATAATATTTCTTAATAATATATAAAATTTATTTCTGTTTTAATGCTACATAGCAGTTATCTATGTCTATACTAACATTATAAAGAGGAAGATTTGTATTTTTGTATGTATGTATCGAATAGGCTTTAAAACTACTGGACCGATTTAAAAAGAGATAACTGATTAACACACTAAACGTAATACATACATACACACACAAGTGCTAGTGGTAGCTGACGGAAATTCAGCTACCGATTCCAAGATTATTAAATCGTAGGTAAACACTCACACTATACACCATACTTCTATACTACATATCTCATACATATTACATTTACTTTGTCACAATAACATTTTAGGGTAATTAATATTAATTTGTGTCTATCATTCACTATTATAGATTCTATATTAATAAGTTGTAAGTTTGTAAATTATCTTCTTACTACTCACTGTTGTTTTATGGCTTTGCCAAAAATTAGTATAAGTAAATATCATCATTTAAGTAAGTACCAGTCCCTCACAACAGATTTTGTTTTTTTATATTATTACTTAGATAGCTACAATAAGTTGCATTATATTGTTGTTGAGAGAAAATAAAGACATTATTTAAATAATAATAGTTTTATTTGACATTTTAAACATATTTTATTAGCGTCCGCCCGCGTCCGCGTAAAAATCATTATGGAACCAGAATAAAAAGAAAATGTTCTGTTTTTATCTAGCCTATAATCTGTGTGTCAAATTTCATTCAAATTCGTTGTATTGTTTTTGCATGATTGAGTAAAACATCCAAACGTACATTCACTAATAATATTAATAGGATAGGCGAACTAGGTGCCATGTGGACTCTGATGTTATTTCAAGTAAAAAGTATCAAATTGGTGCAATCACTCTAGGCCGGGATAGGTATGTTTCAAAGCCCACAAAGTCCATGTTGTTTTTGCAACAAAAAGCGCAAAGTCCAGCCGTGTGTTACAAAGTCAGCAATGTCCATAATATTTTTCTGGTTATTGTTCTAGTTCGTAAAGATTTTTCCTGATTAAGTTTAGTATTTGATTAACTAAATTATTTAAAATCAAACTATATATTATATATATATATATTATCCTTTATTGCACACAACAAATTAAAAAGTTACATTCGTTAAAATAAATAGTTCGCAAAGGCGACTACTATAGTTCCAATATTACCACAGTCGCCCATAATACGTAATTCAAAAATAATAAATTACGTGTCATTACTTAAAACGGACATTGCGGTTTTTGAAACTAATAGACTCATATGATTTCTTGAACGTGCGAGTTCCCTCACGATGTTTTCCTTCACCGCCGCATAAATCCGGAAACACGAATTTAGTGGCAATGCCAGGGTTCGAACCGGCGACCCGCCGGCCAGACACCGCTCCTCTATTTTTGAAGCTACTCTCTGGGGGTTGTTGCGTAATCGCGCGCGTCACCTGTAAGCTGTCGAGTTGTTATCTTAAAAGCGGAGCTGTCAATGCAAGCTATATTACTTGTACATAAATATCCTCACGGTTACCTCTCAGTATATTTATGAGAATATAATGTATGCTCGTAAAAATATAGTCATTTTCTAAATTTAGTGAAAATCTTAGAAGTAAGAATAGTTTGCGTATGCCTGTACATCGACTTGCTAAGACTAGTAGATCTTTTATTGTAAATTGTATTCGATTCTATAGTAAATTACCTGAAACAGTGCTGTCCTTGTCTGACGATATGTTCAAAAGGTACATCAAAAATACTCTGTGCAGGAAGGGTTGTTAAAGAATCGATGAATATCTAACTGATAGAGATGATTTAGCACATGTGTTAATATATCTTTAATTGTACCACTTGATTTCACTATATGTACACTCACATATATTTATTGTAATATATTTTAACGATGGAAAAAAAGACCCATATTGGCAAGTTTCTTTTGGCATTTCTTCTTCGCCAATGGTCAATTCCGAAATGCTGGTAGATTAAAAGTAAAAAAAGAAAACTGGAAAATTATTAAGATACAATATGATTTAAGTTAAAGAATGTAAGACGTGTCTAAGTGCCCCTAAGGGTCTAATGGCAAATAAATTATTTTTATTTTTTATCTTTATTGCAAGCGTTCACAGCCTGCGGTAACCACTTTACATCAGGCGGTACATCAGTATGTCTGCTCCCCGACGCTGTATATAAATGTACGAGTATTATAACAATAAGTTGAATAAACTTTACGCTACTTACAATGTAGCTCATTGAACTTACAAGTTGCAAAGTGTACGTTTGATGGACAAACGGTGGAGCCAACAAGTCTGTGGATTTCCTAAAACTTTACAATGTTGCCTGTAGGGTAGGGTTGTGTTCGGAGGAATTGTTCGACATCATGACAACAGTTTTACAATCGCACAGCTCGCCGACAGCTGGGAGTTCACCCTCATACACTGGAACCGCAATGGTCGCGTACTGTGCGGTTCCAGAGAAGCTTTCTACCGAGAACTATTAAGTTGTGGAATGAGCTCCCTGCCGAGGTTTTCCCAAGGGACTACAGTATGCGGTTCTTCAAGGCGAAAGGCGTGAAGAGGTTCTTACAGGGTCGGCGACGCAAGAATGACACCCCTGGTGTTGCAAAAGTCCATAGGCAACGGTAACTGCTTACCATCAGGCAGGCCGTAAGCATATTTGCCACCTTAGTGGTATAAAAAAAAGTGCAATTTAGGTACAACAAGCTGTCACTTAACCCAATAGTAGTGAGATTGCTATAAACGCTGGAAGTGGAATTTATCAAACTTGTAATTGTGGTATTTTGTTGTTTTAATTAAAATACGACAATTACAAGTTGGTTATATTCGATTTCCAATGTTGTCGTATTCACCGCTTGCCACCAATGTCATGTGTCGCGAAGGCTGTTGAAAATAAATCATTCAGTTTCTAAATAGGGTTGACTCGCTCTACGTGACTAGCTTCTTAAAAACAATTCATTCAACGTAAAATATTAAATCGTTTTCAGAAATATAAATAGTGTGTACACACAAGGACACAACAAGCTACACCTATATGTCTTATGTCGTTGTAGTAAAGATAATAAATACATTTTTACGAGCTCGGTGGTGCAGCGGTTAATAACGCTACTTTGACACCAACGCTCGTGGCTTCGATTCCCGCACAGGACAAATATACGTGTGCATGAACATGTCTGTCTCGATTAGGTCTGGATGTATTTAAATTAAACTAATTTAAATGTCATTTATTTCGGAACAAATTATCCATATAACTAACATTATTATTATAAATTGATTAATATTTCAGATGTCAAAAATTATTATAGCAGATAGTCATTAATTAATACATTTTAAGTCCAAAAATAGCAAAATAATACAAATAAAGATATACATCATCATTTTTGACATGTGCCTATTCCACTGGGGGGCAATGGAGGCGTATGCACGTCACTGTAACATTGAAACATCGGTCCGTGCAGTCTGCCTGCTGCCGTCTTCAGGAGGCTGTTGGAGCCGCCACGCACCCGCCTCATCAGGGAGGCGACCCTTTTACGCATAATGCAATGACAGTCATCGACCCGATTTCCAGCACACATCCCTGACGCACTGCAACGTCGTGGCAGCCCCAACAGCGCCCTGAACATGTTATATTGTACACGCAGGACGCCACGCGCCCTCTGAGTAAAGCTGACCACAGGCTGCAAGTGTATTTAAGAGAGGTCCAGCCCGTCTGGAGAAGTACCTCATTTCAAGTTCGCAGCCAAATAACTAGCCTCCTCGGAGGGTTGTTGTGTTCTTGCGTATAAGTGACGTCTCCAGTAAGCTCCTAAGGAGTTGCTGAGTTAGCAGCAGAGGCGGTATCGTGCGAGTGATAACAAGCGTTCATGGGGTACGGCAACTGCTTTACATCAGGTGGGCCGTATTCTTCTATGACGTTTTATGATAAAAAGATAAACTTTGAATGGTTTTGTATAGTTATCGCGTGTATAGATGTCGACTAGCTCGGTGGCTCAGTCGTGGATGACGCGACTTTGACACAGACGCTCGTGAGTTCGATTCCCACACAAGGCAAACATTTGTGTACATGAACATGTCTGTTTGTCTTGGTCTGGATGTTTAACAGAGGTAGGGCGCATCAAAGCAGCTCATCTGGGGAAGTACATCGATCTCACAAAAAACCGCAGCCAAATAACAACTCCCTAGAGGGTTGTTGTGTTCCTGTGTGAGTGAGGTCACCGGTAAGCTCCTAAGGAGTTGCTGTGTAAGCAGCAGAGGAGGCATCGCACGAGTGTAACTTAATATAATTACAAGCATTAATAAGCTACGGTGACTGCTTTACATCAGGTGGGCCGTACGCTTGTAGATACTTACGCCTCCCGACGTTGCATAAAAAAAAAAGTGTTTTTTTATTGTTAACTCGATGTCTGCGCTCACTCATACCTTATGTCATGTTTACAATTCATAGTGTTGAAGCCTACGTCGTTCTGGATAGCAAATCTATAAATAGCCGCGTTTGTCTTCATGTTTTTTTTTGTTTTTAATTTTTTTTACTTCAATACTGTTGGTGGTTTAATATAGTCGTGCAATTATTACCTCGTCTTTAATTTAGTTAATTGGAGAATTATCCCTAGATCCAGCCCCAAACATATAGTTTTGTCTATACGTTTTGTTAAGTTTTGTATTAAAACAATATTACCGGCACAGTTGTTTTATTGTATGATGTATTGTATGATCGCGGATCATGCTGTATGTAAATGTATCACTTTGTCTGAATGTCGCGCCGGCTCCTGATCAATACTGAGTTATTTTTGGGAAGCTACCGTTTTTTTTTTATATTACGTCGGAAGGCATACAAGCATACAGCCCACCTGATGTAAAGCGAGTACTGTAACCTTTTAACGCTTGCGATATATTAAGTATCACTCGCGCGATGCCTCCTCTGCTGCTTACACAGCAACTCCTTGGGAGCTTACTGGTGACCTCACTCACTCGCAGGAACACAACAACCCTCCAGGGAGTTGTTATTTGGCTGCGGTTTTCTGTGAGGTGGACTTCTCCAGACGGGCTGCTTTGATGCGCCCTACCTCTATTAAAACATCCAGACAAACAGACATGTTCATGCATACAAATGTTTATCTTGTGTGTGAATCGAACCCACGAGCGTTGGTGTCCAAGTCGCGTCATTTACGAGTGAGCCACCGAGCTCGTCAGGTATTTCATTTACCAATATCATATATTTGTATGCATATTTGTTATTAGCTTTCTTTCTAATCCATTAGTATCGGCGAGGGCCGCTCTCTAAGGCTGATTTGAAAAAGATACTGATATTGATCCGGAGCGAGTGTCGGCAGACCTCTATATCCCGGAGGACAAATCAGACCTGAGTATAGTCGAATGCATCAGGTGCGGGTTTCCTCACGATGCTTTCCTTCACCGGCGAGCAAGTGACAATTACATTCACTCGCAGGATAAGATAAAGATAAGATAAAAATTCTTTATTTGCCTTTAGACCCTCACGGGCACTTAGACACGTCTTACATTTTCAATATTATATCTTATCATTATTTTTTTTTTAAGTTTTTCTCTTTTTTAATCTACCAGCATTTCAAATTACCATTGGCGAAGAAGAAATGCCGAAAGAAACTTGCCAATATAGGTCTTTTTTTTCCAAATCATCTTATACATATTACAATCAATATAATGAGTGTACATATAGTGATATCAAGTGGTACAATTAAAGTTATATTAATTCATGTGCTGAATCATTTCCATACATCTCTGTCAGTTAGATATTCATCGATTCTATAATAACCCTTCTTACATAGAGTATTTTTGATGTGCCTTTTGAACATATTGTCAGGCAAGGACAGAACTGTTTCAGGTAATTTATTATAGAATCGAATACTATTTACCACAAAAGATCTATTAGTCTTAGCAAGTCGATGTACTGGCATACGCAATCTATTCCTGCTTCTAAGATTTTCAGTACATTTTGAAAAGGAATTTATATTTTTACGAGCATACATTATGTTCTCATAAATACAAACACCCTCTAGGGAGTTGTTATTTGATTACGGTTTTCCGGTGAGGAGGCACTTTCCCAGACGGACTTCTTTATGCGCTCTACCTCATATACTATATAATATAAACTTATAATTACTGGAAAGAAAGAATGAAGGAAGCATACCTATAGATAATACAACAAAACAATACAATTAAAAAGTACCTAGGATCTTTTACATCAAAAACTTCTGAGTATGAACACCGTCGGCAGAGACATACTACGTGGAAATGGAATACAAACAAATATTGAATAAACACACATAGCTTGACTATGTAAGTACGAGTAGGTATATGTACATTCTATCCATCTCGAGTTCACATAAATAAAATAACTAAAAAGTGTGGTGGCGAGCTCCAATGGCAAATGCGATCACTGCACGAGACAGGCGCATACTTACAGCAATGTGCCTCCAGGGCGGCGTAATTATAAAGCTTCGTACATACGCGGCCATTATGTGCATCTCCTCATACATCGGAGGTCCGCGGACGGAAAACGAAACCATCCCGCACGCACAGCGCGGCGAGCGGCGAACGGCGAACGAGATTCAGCCACCGTTCATTATTGTACTATTTCAAGACTCGCTGCAAAAAATACTTTGCCATTTTAAAATTAAAGCATTTAAAATTCTGTCAGGGTTTGGTTTTCAAGTCTTTCAGATCGCGATTAGCTGTCACTATAAAAATCGGCCAAGTGCGAGTCGGACTCGCGCACGAAGGGTTCCGTACCATTATCTATAAAAACGGCAAAAAAATCACGTTTGTTGTATGGGAGCCCCCCTTAAATATTTCTTTTATTTTAATTTAATTATTTATTTTTAAAGTGAATATATAACTAAATATTCTGTGAATATTTCAAGCGTCTACCTGTTGCCGTTATCAATATCGCGCAAAAATGAGCAAAAAAATCGGCCAAGTGCGAGTCGGACTCGCTCACGAAGGGTTCCGTACCATTATCTATAAAAATCGGCCAAGTGCGAGTCGGACTCGCGCACCAAGGGTTCCGTACCATTATCTATAAAAACGGCAAAAAATCACGTTTGTTGTATGGGAGCCCCTCTTAAATATTTGTTTTATTTTAATTTAATTATTTACTTTTAAAGTGAATATATAACTAAATATTCTGTGAATATTTCAAGCGTCTATCTGTTGCCGTTATCAATATCGAGCAATAATGAGCAAAAAATCACGTTTGTTGTATGGGAGCCCCCCTTAAATATTTATTTTATTTTAATTTAATTATTTATTCTTAAAGTGAATATATAACTAAATATTCTGTGAATATTTCAAGCGTCTACCTATTGCCGTTATCAATATCGAGCAAAAATGAGCAAAAAAATCACGTTGTTGTATAAGCCCCCTTAAATATTTATTATATTCTATTTTTTAGTATTTGTTGTTATAGCGGCAACAGAAATACATCATCTGTGAAAATTTCAACTGTCTAACTATCACGGTTCAAGAGATACAGCCTGGTGACAGACGGACGGACGGACAGCGGAGCCTCAGTAATAGGGTTCCGTTTTACCCTTTGGGTACAGAACCCTAAAAAAGAAGTATGGTGTGAAGTAAAAGTACTGCTTGTGTTCGTGCGAGTTGTTAACATTATTAAAGCTGCGGTGTATGTTCCCTGTGTTAATTAATGAAAATTAGAGAAAAATATATCCATACCTTCACGATAAGTCGCTTACGGAGTAGGCAGAGAGAACCGGGCGTCACGTCACTCGCTCCTTTGAATATTTCTACATTTGTAATTGTAAGGTGAGTTAACAATACGATAAAATGAATTGTATTTACTATATTGTAGCATACTACTCGTACATATTAGTAAGTGGATAGCTTATGGATCCATGCTGAATTTAAGCAAAAGTGTGACAAGTACATACTGTGCGCAATGGTTATAAGATCACGTGCCTTTGGCGAGCTCGGTGGCGCAGTGGTGAAACGCGCTGTTACGATACTATGACACCAATGCTCGTGGGTTCGATTCCCATACAGTACAAACATTTGTGTGCATGAACATGTCTGTTTGTCTTGGTCTGGGTATTTTCTATGTATAATAAGTAGGTATGTATTTACAAAAAAAATGTATTTTACGTATGTTCATCAGTTGTCTAGTACCCATAACACAAGCTTCGCTTACTTTGGGGCTAGATGGCGCTGTGTAATTTGTCCGACAATATTTATTTAATTTACCTACCACGGCCGTCTGCATTAGTTGTTCATGTCGTTCCTAAAAATAAAAAAATATAAAATTGAAAATGTATATACCCAACGATTGTCGACAGCGTGATATGTATAACTATTTATATCGAAGGCAGCAGTGGTATTGTGTCTACAGTCAAATCCAATCTCTTCCGCAAGTTCTCTCCTCCTAATTGTCCTCTCTGCTAATTGCTGTTTCTGCGAGTGAGTGCGATTGTCAGCAGCCCGAGCAATTTCTGCACTTGCGAAGGTTTTAGCATCACGCTACCTATGCTCCTTACATTGCAACCGTTCATAAGCTACGGCACCCTCGTAACATCATCTTCCGTCAATAATATTGTAAACTTCGTCTGCTAGTCTGCTAACAGATGTTCAATAAGATAATCAAATAATTGGTAGGAAGCTATGTTTTCGTGTCGAAAGCCCAGCGGTGTAAACATAAAGTTTTGTTTATTACACTATTGCATTCAATTAAATATATTATTTCACGTCATTTAAAACATTATAAAATACAATTCTGCTTGCGTGTCTGTCTGTACCAGCGCGGCCGGCGAGACGCGGGCAGGCGGCGGGCGGCGGCGGGGCGGGGCGGTCCGCCTATGTATACATAGGCTCCTAAACCTTGCAGTG
This sequence comes from Pyralis farinalis, assembly GCA_947507595.1. Taxonomy (NCBI): domain Eukaryota; kingdom Metazoa; phylum Arthropoda; class Insecta; order Lepidoptera; family Pyralidae; genus Pyralis; species Pyralis farinalis. The sequence goes on from OX382275.1 coordinate 741,292, forward strand.
CGTTGTTTTGACGTTGTCCACGACTACATATCAATCAGAGAGTTTTCACATAAGGTTAAGACCAGTATGACCAGTATGACGTGTTCATTGTTTCGTAACGGGCGCTATGCCGTGTGTCGGAGTGGCCGGTTGTTGTTGAGTGCCCTGGGTGACATTTAATAACATATAATTGGTTCATATGCGATAATATTTATTAAACTCAACTAAAGCCAAATGTATAAAATTTAGTATCCCAAATGTGGTTTATGTCAATACAAAAGATTCCATAGACAATAATATAGAATTTATTAACGATACTATATTTCTTAAAATAACAATAGACTCCAAATTGCTGTGAAAACTTCCACATAAATAAATTGGGCAGTAAATTCAGCTCTGACACATATGCAGTTAGGAGAATTAGACGATTGACGGATGTGGCTTCTGAGCGCTTAGTCTATTTCACTCTATCTCTATAACTTCACGCCAAATCCCTTACGGGGTAGGCAGAGAGAACCGAGCGCCACGCGACTCGATCCTTACATACCTCACTCGCTTCTTTCACATTCATTGCTCTTTTCATGCACGCTCGCCGGTTTCTAGGGCTCCTGACATCACCTTCTGATAGAACACGACCAATCTGATCATGATAGGTAAGTCTTGGCCTTCCTCGGCTCCTACATCCTTCCACTTTTGCATTGTATATCTGCTTCGTCATTCTTTCATCCTGCATTCTTTCTACATGTCCGAACCAACGGAGCATGCCTCTTCTTATTTTAACACCGACGCTCTCTTTCAGACCAACTCTGCTTCGAACCTCATCATTGCGGATACGGTCTGCAAGCGTTACACCACAGATTTTGCGCAACGCTCGCATTTCAACCGCGTTTATCCTACTTTCATGCTCTCTCTGCCATACCCAGCTCTCGCTTCCATAAGTAAGCGTTGGGACCAGCACTGCATTGTGTATAGCCAGCTGCGCCTTCTGGCTCAGGTTTTTACTGCCAAGAAGTTTTCCCAACGCTCCATTCACACTATTCCCAGCACTCACTCGCCTTTCCACATCTGCGGTGTACCTTCCATCCCTGCTGAAAGCGCATCCAAGATATACAAACTCATTCACTTGTTCCAACACTTCATCATCTACCGTAATTCTTACATTGGTTCTGGTTTCTTCTCTTTCAAATACCATAATCTTTGTTTTCTTCGCATTCAATAGTAAGCCTTCCTTCATACATTCGTCTTTCATCATTGTGACTAGTGTTTGCAGCTCAGATGGTGTTTCTGCTAACAGGACAGCATCATCTGCATACAGCAGACAGTTCACCACTAGGTCACCCATGCGTAATCCTACATTCGTCGATCTTATTCTCTGTAGACAACTATCGAGATACAGAATAAACAGCCTAGCAGACAACATGCAACCCTGTTTGACACCAATTTTGACATCAAACCAGGGTGACATGTTGCCATCTATTCGCACACATGCTGAGCAATCCTTGTAGGTGGACTGCACAGCACGCAGCAGTGAGCCGTCAATCCCATATCTCGGCAATATGCACCACAGTTCCTTTCGCACAACCCTATCAAATGCCTTCTCAAGATCCACAAAACCGCAGAAAACCTTCTGGTCTGTGGCCAGATGCTTCTCTACGATATTGCGGAGCGAGAAAACTTGATCCGTACATCCCCTTCCATTTCGGAATCCTCCTTGTGCCTCCCACAGCATTTCGTCAGATTTCACCCTCATTCTCCTTTCAATTATCTTTCCATATACTTTTGCTGCTAAGCTGATCAAACTGATGGCCCTATAGTTGGCGCAGTCCATGCGTGATCCCTTGCCTTTATACAAGGGTACGATGACTGTGCGTCCCCAGTCCATTGGGACCCTTCCAGTTCTCCAGCAAAGGTTGCATAAGTACCAGAAGGCGTCCCGGACGTAAGTGCCACCTAGTTTGATCATCTCAGCTGCAATCATATCAATTCCCGCAGACTTTCCATTTTTCAAACTTCGTATCGACCATTCTATCTCATCCATAGTTATACCTTCATCGGACGCCGTCAACGCGGAGTGAGCATCAGACTCACTCTCATTGTCAGCGTCCGAGGCATATTCGTACATTTCTTCAAAATATTCACTCCACCGTTCTAACACTTCCTGAGTGTTTGCAAGAATGATACCAGCTTTAGACTTAATCTTGTTCATACTGGATGCCGACGAACCACCCCGAGACTTCTTTACCTCCCTCCAAAAAAGTTTGGTATTTGCCTCGAAGTTTCTCGTCAGCCTCTCTTCCTCATTCATAATTTGTCTTTCACGCTTCTCTTTCACTAAAGCCTTGGTTTCATTCTTGCATTGACGGTACATTTCTTTCTTCTTCTCTCTCATATTTCATTTAAGGGCAAAGATGATACATAATCCAGCCACGCTTTCCTCTTTCTTGCTACGGAGGATTCAACCTCCGCATCCCACCAGGCATCCCCTTTCAATGTTTTATGCCTCTTTGCGCATCCACATGCTTCTTTTGCACTATCCACCATACTTTCTTTCAGAACTTTCCAGCAAACATCCACATCTGTGCCGGAAAGACTTGCATTTGCAAGTCTTTCGCTTACCAGATGTACATACATTCTCCTTACACTTTCATCTTGCAATTTTTCACTCCTTATCCTTTCATGATCTCCGAAAGGGATACGCACTCGCCAATGCCTCCACTTCTTGAAAAGTCCCACAAACCGGCTTACCACCAGGTAGTGGTCCGTTTCAAGAGTGGGACCTCTAAAGGCTCTTGTATCCATTATAGTATTTCGGAGACGTCTATCAATTATAATCAAATCAATCACACTTTTTTGGTCATTCCGTCTCCATGTATACGTGTGAATATCCTTGTGACGAAATAAAGTATTCGACACGAGGAGGTTTCGTTCCATACATAAATCTAGAATCGACTTACCTGCTTCGTTCACTCTCTTATCTCCATAGGGACCAAGAACAGCTTCATAGCCGTCTCGTTTGGTCCCAACCCATCCATTCAAATCTCCACACATAATCACTCTTTCATTCCCTTCAGCTAAATCCAGAACATCCCTCACAGACTCCCAAAACTTCTCTAGTTCTTGGGCACACGCTGAGCTTACGGGAGCGTATGCTGCAACCAGAAATACTCGCGTGATGCCCAGTTTTATACGAACCCAGAGAAGTCTAGGCCCTACCAAACAATAATCTTTTACACCAGGGGCTAAGCGAGAGGAGAGTATGACACCTACACCAGCACTGGCATGATCGTCCCGGTCTACACCAGACCATAGGGCCATCATCCCATCGGGCAGATCATCGGTGTCGCACACCTTGCGCTTAGTCTCTGTCACACACAAAGCATCTAAGCGTCTCTCATTCATTACGTCCATCAGCTCATTCATCTTATCACTCAGTCCACCTCTCACATTCCACGTGCCTATGCAGCACTCGGCTCTCTTCGACCCGCCGGAATTGGCGCTGCGTGGTGGGTGGCGGCCCCCACCGCCGCATGCACCTATGTTCGCACCGACGGGGGCGGATCGGTGCGCGTCGCCTCCGGGGGACGCCCTAATCCGCACATCGGTGCGTTTTCGGTCCAGAATTGCAATCTACTCGATTGGCAGGGGTCGCGAACGAGCACGCTTCTGGTACATGACCCCCTAACAGCATTATGTATGTAGTATGGGGAAAACCGGCGGATATTATTGTATTATTAAAGAGAGCCATCAGCCTATGTATAACGTGGGCTCCAGGGGATCACTTAGAGTACTATTCAAAGAAATAAATATCTTCACGGTTACCTACCTCTCAGTATAAATAAATAAATATTGTCGGACAAATTACACAACGCCATCTAGCCCCAAAGTAAGCGAAGCTTGTGTTATGGGTACTAGACAACTGATAAACATACATAAATACATTTTTTTTTTGTAAATACATACTTATTATACAAAGAAAATACCCAGACCCAGACAAACAGACATGTTCATGCACACAAATGTTTGTACTGTGTGGGAATCGAACCCGCGAGTGTTGGTGTCAAAGTAGCGTAACAGCGCGTTTCACCACTGCGCCACCGAGCTCGTCAAAGTATATTTATGAAAACATAATGTATGCTCGTAAGAATATGAAGTTGTCACATGTGTGGCCCGCGGGACACCTCGCTCACGACATGGATTAATATGGAGTAACGGTATCTGCGGGATCCGACAGGTCACAATTTTTATTAAAACCTAGAAGCAGGAATGCTTATTACATCGACTTGCTAAGACTAGTACCTACCTAGATATTTTATTGTAAATTATATTCGATTTTATAATAATTCAAAAGGCATATCAAAAACAGAATCGATGAATATCTAACTGACAGAGATGTCTGGAAATAATTCAACACATGTTTTAATATGTTATTAATTGTACCACGTGATATCATTATATATACACAGACATAAATTTATTGTAATACAAATAGACTATTTGAAAAAAGACCTCCATTGGCAAGGTTTTTAGTATTTCTTCTTCGCTAATGGTCATTTTCGAAATGCCGGTAGATTAAAAAATATAAATTTAAAGTATTTTAGAGGCAAGTCGTGTCTGTGTGCCCGCGTGGTCCTAAAGACAAATACACATTTTTTATGTACATTATTGTCCAGTTCGGCCTAAGGACCATCACTCCAAACAGGAAGGCCACTTGGACGATACGCAACAAACCCGGCGAATGGGCGTAGATCAGGAAGGCATCGTAGCTTGATCGAAGTGATTTTTGAACTTTAAATTTAACAGAAATTTAAAAGTCTCACCTCAAACTCGGGAGCTCAATACCTAATGATACTCAATAATAAGTCTAGGATCGGTGATAATTTCTCACGTCGTTTCTAAACCGAGTCATAACGCAGGATCCTGCTGCTGGTATCCAAGTACTTCCGTCCAAAAGTGACTACAATAATAATAAATAAATAACAATAAACCAACGTGACTCATCGTCGTGACTTTATACTCGTACTTAAGGAAAGTTGAATTTCTGAAAATTTATGTAGAAGTAAATTCGAATAGCAATTGACTATATTTTTATTAACCACTAGGGTGACATGTATGTGTACGGCCTACCTCGCAGGCAGCGGTCACCTCCGTGCGCGTACTGCGAGAACGTAATACCCGAGACATGGTCGCGCGCCGACCGTACACTCGTCTCCTCGCTATCTAATATTCTGAAATGTTCCTACTGTTAGGAGCACATACATACCACAGAGAAAGCATCCATATGGAATGATAATACCTTCTGAATAACGCTCGGAGACGATGGAAAAGGCTTTCTCTGGCTCTAAAGAATCGCCACCTTCGTGACAACTAATTCGAGTTATCTTTGCAATACAATACTCTCACCTCCGTTGCAAAAATATAGGAGTTTTAATTCAATGATAAATAACCCTTATAGGCAGGCAATACAGAAGAGTATTCAATATAGCTGTGTTGGCTCATACGGTCAGGGTTGTCAGTACAGAAAATTGCTTCTGATGTCGTTAACGTTACCGTTAGGGTCGCCGCGAGGGAGTCTACTGAACATAATTGTCATTTATTTTGTTAGTAAGTATTATTCCATCACAACGATATTCACACATACATACATGCATGGAGACGGAACGATCACTAAAGTGTGATTGATTTGATTCTGATAGATGGACGTCTATGAATTTCGATAGGTAATGGATACAAGAGCCTTCAGAGGTCCCACTCATGGAACGGACCACTATCTGGTGATGGTTTGTGGGTCTTTATAAGAAGAGTCATTGGCGAGTGCGCATTCCTTTCGAAGATCATGAAAGAATAAAAAGTGCAAAATTGGAAGACGAAAGTGTAGGGAGTACGTATGAGTACGTCCAGTTAGTGAAAAACGAACGAACGCGAGTCTTTCCGACTCAGATGTAGACGAATGTTGGAGAGCTCTGAAGAAAAGTATGGTGGACAGTGCGAAAGAAGCATGTGTATGCGCAAAGAGACGTAGATCACTAAAAGATGTTGCCTGCTGAGATGCAGAGGTTGAATCGAAAAAACGAAGAAAGTAGAGAGTCTCCTCTGAACAGACGTAGGTAAATAAGTCTCGCGGTAGTTCGTCAGCGTTCAGAATGGACGAGATAACAGACAGTGTTAGGACGGTGGACTGAAATAGAGGAAAGTCAGGTTATGTACTTTCATTACATACAGTACGAGACGACTACATTTACCGGATGTGGTCAGAAGGCGAGCTCTCACCCGGCCCGTCTCTCGCAGGTCACTCAGCTCTCGGTCTCGTTCATTGAAGTAGGAAGTGGACGTTATGTCTGGAAGTATGTTTTTGTAGTGTTTCATATGTTTTGTTATCATGCATCAGTGCTACCATTTTGGAGTTGTGTAGTATTGTCGCCTCTGATGCCACCTGATGATGAAGGGCTGCAGAGTCGCAGATGTGGACGGCAGAGGCGGCCTCGCTATTTGAAATTTTCGATTCTCCATTCAGTTCTCTTTCTTGTTCCTAGCGTTAGCCCGTGTCCTATTCCCTTAGGATTGACGAGTCCGCTTCGTAAGCCAAAGGTTTTAGCGGAGATACTAATTTAAAAATAGAATGACTACCATCAGGTCTCTACAGCTGAGAGAGGAAATAAGACCTTGCTTAGGTTAAGTTCCACGTCCTTCGAAATATAGTTTGATGGACGTGTGCAGGTTCCTGATGTTGTCAAACATTATACATAAATTGGAAAACACGAATCAGCCAGAACCAGGACATTAATGGGCTGGTTACGGACAGATTACAACTATAAGATCTCAATTTTCGATCTTATCGTATACCGATACAATGGAACTTTGCATAATGCCGAATCTCGGCTTTCTATGTGACTTTGTATGTATGTACGTGATTTTGATTTCTTGAAAAAATACAGACAAATTCGCTGATGTTACACAAATTCACAATATGCCCGTTTCCAGCGCTAAGAGCACGGGATCAACTAATGACTCCACTGAACGTCTCTGTGATATCTCTACCTCGTCTATTAGCATCACGCGTCGGCTACGTACATATGATTAAGGCAGCGCTAGGCTGGCGTCAGACAACCTCAGTGCGCCCAACAGAGTGGAGCCTTCAGCTCGATACGAACTGCTTTTCTAGACACGGGTAGCTAGATATTGCCTACGATTTACCGATTACACGTTAGGCGTCCGATACCCATCGTATAATGTTGAACTAGGATTTGAACTAGAACAACTGTAGTCGAATTTCGCGACAGTTTATCACCAACTATCAGGGTGGAGGATAAACTATCGAAATATAATCAGCAGTCTACATCATGGAATATATCAATAAGGCCGTGAAAACTCTACACATCAACTTAATATCGACCCATGTACTTAATTTTCACCAAACTAGTCGAAGAAAAGAGATCATGCTTGATTTGAATGCGAAACATTCTCATTTACAGGTATATGTTTTAATAATAAAAAATAACTGGTAGTATATGCAGCGTGTAAAGTTACCGTAGTGAAGCGCGCCGCCCGCCCTGCGCCGCCCGCCCGAGAGGTAATGTTGTTCTGCTCATTGTGAGCAGCCCTCCACTTACCGAATTAGCGAGCCCTTGTCGGCGGTAATTTGATGATCCGCGCGTCCGCCCGCTCCGCCATTTTGTCGGGCCGCCCGCCGCCCGCCGCCCGCCGCCCGGCGCTCGTCGGCCGGCCTGCGACGACCACCGCTGGAGAATTACCTAATCAACGGTGCTACCCGCCAGCGTGTGAGCGAGGGTGCTCTGTCGACGATGGGGCTTTGTATCGATCAATGTGAAGTCATTGAACACGAATAAGCACACGTTCATCGAACAGATGTAAAATGTGGATTGAGACTATATGTTAAACTTGTAGGTGATTCCGCCTACACTACCTACTTGTTTATTTATTATACTACATCGGGAGGCATACAAGCATGCGGAATGTAAAGCGGGTACCGTAGCCTATTAACGCTTGCGATATAATAAGTATCGCGCGATGCCTCCTCTGCTGCTTACACAGCAACTCCTTGGGAGCTTACTGGTGACCTCACTCACACGCAGGAACACAACAACCATTTAGGGAGTTGTTATTTAGCTGCAGTTTTCTGTGAGCTGGAGGTACTTCCGCAGACTTTGCTTTGATGCGCCCTACCTCTCTTAACTTGGTTCCTCATGCAGATTGCCGCCGACTGACACCCACTCATGTAAATGACCGCCGTGGCTGCCGCGACTGCTCTGGTCTCTACCTCGTCGTCTTCTCTCTGGTTGCCCACCATCTATAATAAAGCTAGTGTTGGCAATAAAAAACCTATTAACCTTATCATTGCGAAATCAAACTCGAAGTCGGTCAGTAAGTTGAACCAACCAAAACCAAAAAAAAAAAAACAAAGTTTCGTCAATTGTTCTTATGATTATGAGTGTTACGTTACAGTTTCCTGGGACATAGATTTTTATTTATTACTATTAACAATTCTCTCCTCTGCACGGTTAGTATTGTTGACAATGTTATTTATATATACAGGTTGTTATTTATTTTAGTTAAGGTAATTTATTTACAGTAAGCCGGAAGCAGGCGATAGACTAAATCATAGCAGCTATCAGAAAACTATTTAAAAAATTCGGGGACTTTTATTTATGACATTATAGGTATTCAAGGAAAAAACTGAAAAATCTACATGCTGTGATGATTATGGGATATAGCATATTAATGTATTCGTACATTTAGAATAAGTATGTATCCTCCTTTATAGGAATACGTGAGTAAAATAACTGATGTAGTAAATTAAAATATAGCATGTATACGGAAATTATAAGCACCAAACATCACGTTGAGATGTCCAGATCAATATCCCTTTATTATAGTAATATTTCTTTGTTGTGTTAAATAATATATAGACTGTCATTGTTATGTAAGTTCGTCAGTCTATAGACGACACATACATACGTTGCAGAAAACACTGGTCTTATTCAAACCCGCAACAATGATCATTAAAATCATGTTGCTACAAATGATTACTTTTGCTCAGTTTTATTTTTGGAATGCTGCCCTGAATAATGCCTCTGTTAATTATATAAAATTTGAAATAAAATTTAAACTACCTTAGCACAGAAGAATATTTATCTTTTATCCCAACCAAGTACTAAAAATATTCACTTTGGCCAACTTTAACAACTTGTATTTAAAAAAAAATGTATTACGCTGATTTGGCAAGTAGCTTTAAAAGTTTGCGTATTTAATGCTGATTCCATAATGATGTAATACTTATTATTAGATAATTTCTAAAATTAGGTAAAAAAAATCTAGTGGCTAGCGACTATCAAATTAAGTGACTTTTTTTTTTTTTTTAAGGAATCTAAAAGCATGGTTTAAGATTGTTTTTTTTTACTAAGGGTTTAAACTAAACGAAAATAGATTATAAAATTTATTTTAAAGTAAGTGTTCGAACTGTCTTCCTCCTACTGCCACGCAGGCACGGCATCTCCTTAAAAAAGACCTAACAATTCGACGGGCGAATCTTCCTTTATTGACATATTCAACTGCCTTCTGTATCCTTTGGGGTAGCTACATACGTGCTGGACGAAAGAATGACGAAACAGACACATACAACGGGCGTAAGAAATTGATCATCACCGTCAGGTTGTGACGTCAGGAGCTCCGGGAACAGGCGAGCTTGTATAAAAAGGCTATGAATGTTAAACAAGCAATATTGCAAATGAGTAGTAGTCTGACTGTGGCAGTCTAATTCAGAATTGCTTTAGAAATAACACGAAGAAGTCATTTTTTAAATATTTTACATTTAATATTTAAATTTAATATTTAATTTTTTAATATTTATTTATTTAATATTAGTACCTTTCCGCGTACTGAAGTGCTTTGAGAACTACATACGTACAATCTCATACATATATAGAAATCGGTACAAAACGCTTGGAGACTGTATTCGCAATGATGTTAGAAACAGAGTTGCTCTGAACGAGAGCGTCGGTGTTAAAATAAGAAGAGACATGCGCCGTTGGGTTGGACATGTGGAAAGAATACAGCAAGAAAGAATTACGAAACAGATATACAACGCAAAAGTGGAAGAATGTAGGAGCCGAGAAAGGCCAAGACTTACCTACCATGACCAAATTGATAGTGTTCTATCAGAAGGTCAAGAGCCTTATAAGCCGGCGAGCGTGCAAGAGAAGAACAATGAATGTTAAAAAAAGAAGTGAGATGTGTAAGGATCGAGTCACGTGGCGCTCGGTTCTCTCTGCCTACCCCGCAAGGGATTTTGCGTGAAGTTATAGATAGATACTTAGTTACATATCAAAATGTAAAATTAACAATTAATAACATAATGTAAATTTTGCAAAAGTCAACTCAATCGAAGTTTAGATCACGGAAATATAGCTGAAGGCGTTAGATGCTCAACGAGCTGGCCGCCTCGTCCCGGTCCTGGCGCCGCCGGCCAGGTCACCACTACACACGTCTTCACACGTCAACGAAGAGAATGAACTCATCTTGTGTATTATAAATACAAATGGTTATTTCTCCAAGCTACCGACGCGTAACATTATCACAAGTCCCGACTATATTTAAATTACATACAAAAAGACTCCCCCGCCCACCCCCCACGGACCGCGCCGCTGCCTTACAGAATCGTATGAATAATTCATGCGAGCGTCGCCGCGAACAAAGTTAGGCTCGTTACAGAAATGTGTGGATGTCGCGGCGACGGCGGGCGCGGCGCGGCCGGGCGACTCCCGCGACAAACAACTTTAATGATTCTTCATCAGTTCACGGTATACTTACGATTGCCGGGTACGTAACACAAACGTGCGAGGACCATGTTTAAGCACAGAGGTGGCTCGATTAGTAACATGGTTTCGAAAAGAAACCACAACTCGACACCAATCTAACGCCGAGAGTTTTCCTACGAAAACGAATTATTCATAATTTTCTATTTAATAGGTTCAAACGTCTTAAAAACTATAATTTTAAACTTTTGCAGTTATTCCCAATTATAATAAAATGGCTGTAAATGGTTGTTCTATAATAACGCAAGTTTCAAATTTTATAAATAACTATATGAGTTTATATTTGCTACGAACGTCTACGACAATTCGTAGCACGGGCCATGCTTCTTGTAAGTTTTACACATTACAAATAAGCCGGCAGTTTGTTGTCTCGGCGATGTACAAGTAGCACAGGATGATAATGACTCACTCGCATGTCAGTGACAAGTGAACGTACGGCTAAGAGCACACTTCAATTGTAACTCATAATACGTACCTAACGTGAGAACCGTACAAAGGTCGAGATGTAACGCTTGATGTGCTCTTAGCTGTACAAACCGCCCAGTGTAGAGCCGTAAGACGTTAAATGCATGCACCACACTTGGTCACACCTCGCAGCCCCTTTGCAACACCTTTTCACCAGCATTTCTGGTAACAACCTTGACTTGAAATATGACTGCGCTGCAGTGAGTACCTCGCTTGATAATCAACGGCGTGTACGGCAGGTGGTATACGATTTGACTATAGAGCTGATGGTGAACCATTTATTCCCCAAAACCTCCTCCTGGTACATGTATTAATATGCCTAAAAGGAGATCTCGGCATCTAGCTGTAAGTAACTGTCTGTTAGTGAAATAAAGAATTTTTATTATTATTATGATTATTAAAACCGCGTAGTTGAAGATCATTCAGAAGGTTTCTGTCAGGTTTGAGGAGGGTATCGCGTTACCCACGTCTCGCGCGCCGCTGCACGCACGCTCCGTCCGCGAGTCACTTCGTAGGTATAATTTGTGCAAGTGCATGCCGCGCTGGGCTGGTGTCGCTCTAAGTATATAACGAATGCACAATCCGCGTTATGTACAGCGCGTGCGGCCGTGCGCGGTGCGGGGGGGTAGGCAGAGATGTGTTGATTACTGCGCTCATTATCAAGATGGCGCGCGGCACGGACTGTCATCACACCGAAGCCACGTGCCCTCACAACACGATCTAGAAAATATTCAAAGTCAAAATCTTTTTATTCCGTAAAAATGGCTACATTTGTTTGGAATCGTCACAATTTTTTTCCCTACCGTGCAGTTTATGACTAGGTGAGCACTGATAAAAATACTGCCAAAAAACTCAGGCATCCCTCTTTTGGTATCCAAACAAATTTACATATTTTATTAATTACATTATAATTGGATCGACTCACTCTCAGGCATTTTTATCATTAATATAGTCAGATACTTAAAATATGTCCTGCTACACAATTTGGCTTTAATAGTAGCTTTAAATTTGTTTATTGACAATTCTCTTATATTGCTGGGAAGTTTGTTATAGAACCGTATACATTGCCCCATAAAAGAATTACTCATTTTGTGGAGACGGCTTGCATGTAACACAAAATTATGCTTAGGTATATCTAGTATTTATGCTATGAGTATCACTCTTTTTACAAAATGAGTCTATGTTTTTATGGACTTACAAAAGATTTTCATAGATATATTGCGATGCGACTGTTAAAATATTTATTTCTTTGAATTTTTCTCTAAGGCTCTCCCGGGGACCAAGTTTGTAGATAGCTCTTATGGCTTTCTTTTGCAATAAAAAGATGGTGTTAATGTCCGCGGAGTTACCCCAAAGAAGAATTCCATATGACATAATACTATGAAAGTAGCTGAAATAAACTATTCTAGCCGTATCAATATCAGTGAGCCGTCATACCCAAGAACACAGTTGTCTCCACAGGGGCCAAATTAGTTCCATTAACATGTACATTGGTAGCCACCTGTCTTACATTAAGTGTTGAGAACTTAATTACTTTAGTCTTTTTATCATTTAAAAGCAGATTATTAACACTAAACCAATAAATAACTTTAGAGAGAGCATCGTTAACTTCGTCATAATTATCTAACCGTCTACTAATTTTGAACGTCAAAGAGGTATATAGACATCTGACAAAAAATCTACAATTTTTCAACACATAAATAAAATTACATATTTTGACACGTATAACGAGTTAGCTTAATAATAATAATCTTAATATTAATATAACCATGACAAAATTCATAATTTTTAATAATCTTAAACACAATTCATAAACGTGAATTTTATTGAACAAACCCTAAGTAGTGCATCAAAATACCACATTTAAAGGATTAATAGTTACCCGAAGTTATGTTGCCAAAATCATATCGAGAAATAAAATAAACGGGGGTTTGATTGACTAGAGTAGGTGTCAGTGTATCTACACTAACCGAGGTGCAGAAGTCACAACTTCTTTCGCGTGTGTGCTGTGTCGACTCAGTGCCGAAGTATGACTTAGTAGCCTGGGGTAATGGAACAGATATAAATTTATTAATTGCTCAAAATGATGTACGAGTATATGATATCTTTACTACATAGCACACGATGTGTTTTGTGTACCGTATTTTTGATTAATAAAAAAATTATATTTACTTTTATTTACTTCTATATTTATATGTGACGTAGGTAAATTAGTAAAACAAAATATCCATTCATTCATAACAGCCGGGAGATTTCAAACAGAGAGAGTAGAAATCCGTATTAAATAATACCTCTAAGACACAATGTTTTTTGAACAATAGTCATATATACCACAGTATATTCATTCAGAGAAGAATAGCGGTAATTATGAAGTACCTACTGTTAGTTTGTAGAAGTACTTTGACATACTAAATCAATAAGTTGCATGCTGTTAAATGACTAAATAGATTAACACTGTTACGATAATAAATTGCAATGATTATCAAGATTATTGTCAGGTAAATTTGTTAGCAACACACTCGATACACCCGCGATAGTAGAATGTCATTTCTGATGTAGTGGACGAACAGCGGAGGTGGTGTTACGTGTCGGTGTGAGTGTGTGAGGCGAGCTGCCGTTTTATATATTTTTAGATTCGCGCATAAAACGCTCATTACGGAATGCATTTGCTAACGAACGCGGGCCGGAGCCGCGCAGACGGCCGGCCGGGGACGCTCCAATGGACTCATTCCGTAATGTTTACTGCACATCCTCCGCTGAATCTTTTTTTTATACCACTAAGGCAATCAAGTATATGATCTGCCTGATTATGAACAGTCACCGTAGCCTTTGGACATTTACAACACCAGGGTCACTCATGCGCTGCCGACCCTCTAAAAACCTCTTCACGCATTTCTTGAAGAATTTCATGCTGTAGTCCCTTGGAAAAACCTCGGCTAGTATTTGGTTGGTATCTACGTGGCTTATTGTATTATTAACAAATTTCCAGTATTTGTTATATTAGAAGCTCGCTCCGGACGACATAGAACGGCTCATTTTATCACGTCGTACTCGTTGACGTATTGTCTCCATATAAAGTTGGGTCACAAACGATCATACGGCCCGCTTGATGTAACACTCCTTTCCAATAACCTCACTTTCTTGTAGGAATACATCTTTCCACGGAAACTTTATGGCGACACCGATGATCTGCCCGGGGGGATGATGGCCCTATGGTCTGGTGTAGACCGGGATGATCATGCCAGTGCTGGTGTAGGTGGCGTACTCTCCTCTCGCTTAGCCACTGGTGTTAGAGATTACTGTTTGGTAGAGCCCAGACTTCTCTGGGTTCGTATTAAACTGGGCATCACGCGAATATTTCTGATAGCAGCATACGCTCCCGTAAGCTCAGCGTGTGCTAGAGAAGTTTTGGGAGTTTGTAAGGGATGTTCTGGATTTAGCTGAAGGGAATGAAAGAGTGATTATGTGTGGAGATTTGAATGGATGGGTTGGGACCAAACGAGACGGCTATGAAGCTGTTCTTGGTTGGTATGGAGATAAAAGAGTGAACGAAGCAGGTAAGTCGATTCTAGATTTATGTATGGAACGAAACTTCCTCGTATCGAATACTTTATTTCATCATAAGGATATTCACACGTATATACGAACTATTGTATTTGGAGACGGAATGACCAAAAAAGTGTGATCGATTTGATTATAATTGATAGACGTTTCCGAAATACTACAATGGATACAAGAGCCTTTAGAGGTCCCACTCTTGAAACGGACCACCACCTGGTGGTAAGCCGGTTTGTGGGACTTTTCAAGAAGAGGAGGCATTGGCGAGTGCGTATCCCTTTCGGAGATCATGAAAGGATAAGGAGTGAAAAATTGCACGATGAAAGTGTAAGGAGAATGTATGTACATCTGGTAAGCGAAAGACTTGCAAATGCAAGTCTTTCAGACTCAGATGTGGATGATCGCCGGAAAGTTCTGAAAGAAAGTATGGTGGATAGTGCAAAAGAAGCTTGTGGATGCGATGCGATGTAAAGAGTTAATGCCTCTTGAAAGGAGATGCCTGGTGGGATGCGGAGGTTGAGTCGTCCGTAGCAAGAAAGAGGAAAGCGTGGCTGGATTATGTATCATCTTTGCCCTTAAACATACACGTAACAAAAATAAGTTATACCTGCCATCATCTCGTATTAAAATGCAAACCTGTAGTCAATATTATATGGCTGTAAAATTATTTAATAAATTACCTAAAGACAAAAGAAGAGACTAAATACATACAGTTTGATCTTTGACTATCTAATCCAGAAATGTTTTTACTCCGTAAACGAATATCTGGAAACGAAATAATTAAAATAAATAAATATTATCGGACAAATTACACAGCGCCACCTAGCCCCAAAGTAAGCGAAGCTTGTGTTATGGGTACTAGACAACTGGTAAACATACGTAAATACATTTTTTTTTGTAAATACATACTTATTATACATAGAAAATATCCAGACCAAGACAAACAGACACGTTCATGCACACAAATGTTTGTACTGTGTGGGAATTGAACGCACGAGCGTTGGTGGCAAAGTAGTGTAACAACGCTTTTCACCACTGCGCCACCGAGCTTGTCAATTTTTATATCGAAACAATTATATATCGAAAAATCATAGGCTGCACAAACAAACTTTGACAAATATAGGATAAAATAGAAAATACACTAAAAGAGTAAATTTTATAAAATTAATTAATTAATTTTAAATTCAATTATAATATTAAAATAATTATTATATTTAAATTCAAAGCAATTTACAAAAAGAAAAATGAGTATTAATTTATAAAGCAAATGACGACAAACAGCGAAGGATTACTAAAAATTAAATTATTCTGTTATTGATATATATATACATGACGAAATGCTCGACGTACAAATATACTATTGTGTAAGGAGATAGTAGAGCCTTAAATCTTTGCAATACCTGACAAAGGTGACTAAGCCGTAATTGCTTAATTAAATCTAAGATCATTTTGTACACTTAGATATGCGAATAAACATTTGACTTTGACTAAATGAAAGTATGAGAGAGAAGAAGAAAGAAATGTACCGTCTATGCAAGAATGAAACCAAGACTTTAGTGAAAGAGAAGTGTGAAAGACAAATTATGAATGAGGAAGAGAGGCTGAGGCAGAGTTGATCTGAAAGAGAGCATCGATCTTAAAATAAGAAAAGGCATGCTCCATTGGTTCGGATATGTAGAAAGAATGCAGGATGAAAGAATGACGAAGCAGATATACAATGCAAAAGTGGAAGGATGTAGGAGCCGAGGAAGGCCAAGACTTACCTACCATGACCAAATTGGTCGTGTTCTATCAGAAGGTGATGTCAGGAGCCCTACAAACCGGCGAGCGTGCATGAAAAGAGCAATGAATGTTAAAGAAGCGAGTGAGGTATGTAAGTCACGTGGCGCTCGGTTCTCTCTGCCTACCCCGTAAGGGATTTGCCGTGAAGTTATAGATAGATCTATGAGTATAGTAATATTTAAAGCAGAAAAGTTTGTTTGAACGCGTTAATATCTAGAACGAACCGTCCGATTTGAAAAAATATTTTTGCATTTAATAGGCCTATTCGTGAATAAGGTTATATAGACTATTCAACATCACGATATGCTCCTCAAAAGATAAAGAAAAAAGAAAGTAATATACAGCGGTTTTCATATGGATGCAGCTGGTATTAATATACCTAGTCGGGTCATAAGTTCTGACAAAACCTTATTATTTTAATTTTGGAATACTTGCTGGAAATGCTTTGACTAATTAAACCCATAAATGTAACTACTTTAAATGCTAACGAGACAGGTTTGGACCTAGTGTGGGGACCGCCAGCAAATCTGTAAAATGTAATATTCTTTCTGTGAAATAAGTTTATTTTTATTCTTATTATTAATTTTAAAAATAGAACGTTCCCGCTTGCACAAAATAAAAAATTAATTCAATTTCACTCACTTTCAAATATGGAGTAGTGGAAAAAGTAAGATAGAGTCGCGGTTATCGCGTTGCACCGTTGTGATTACGCTCCAAAATACATTTTCAACATTGTACAAAAAAACACTACGGTTTATTTATCATACTGTCAAATGATATACTAAAGATTCAAGCTTCGAAGATCGTAAGAGGAGCGGCCGACCTCGCACAGTCAGGACACCAGCGGTCATCAACTCAGTGAAGGCGCGAATCCAAAGAAATCGCGTGCGTAAATAAAAAATCTTAGCTCTTCAGATGGGATTAAGCAGAACCACTGTCAAAAGAGTATTAAATGAAGAGCTTATCGTAAAAAAGCGGCAATTTTTTAAACGAGCGTTTGAAAAAATATGATGGAAAGATTTCGCGCTTTGTTACGGCGGTACGTGGGGAAACAATACCGCAAAATTTTGTTTTCGGATGAAAAAGTTTTAACCATCTGCACCAGCTCATAAGTCACGAATCACTCAGAACTGGTTGACCGCCCGTGGAATTGACTTCATCGGGCATGAAGACTGGCCCTCTTCTAGTCCAGATTTAAACCCATTGGTCTACAAGATATGGCAACATTTGGAAGAGAATGTCTGCGCTAAACCTCATCAGAATTTGGAGTCTCTCCGAGTATCTCTGGTTAAAGCAGCGGCAGAAATAGATATAAATGTAGTGCGTGCTGCGATCCATGACTGGCCGCGACGATTAAGGGCATATATATTGAAAATGGAGGAGGGTAATACGAATAATGTAAATAAAATTTTATTGTACATTTAATTACCTTTCATTTCATATAAAACTTTTACATAATTATCAAAAACATTATATTATATTACATCAAAAGTTTTTGACAGAACTTATGATCTGACTAGGTATATATAAAACATGTAGAACGTATCTAAGTGCCTTTCAATGTCTAATCATAAGCAATATACCTTCAGTTGGTAGCTGGCAGTGTGCAACATGTGCGGGTGAGCTCATCCTTGTCTCTAGACACGGTAATGTTCCACCTAATCTCCCAAAATGTATTACAACAAAATATGTCATCTCCGAGTTGAACCACTACGCTACAGAAACACTGAACACTTAAACATAATGCTCCAGTGATTGTGCAGTTATCGATGCTTTTTGTTGTGTCACGGTTGGTTACATCTCTAAAACATATAGTCGAACTATTGAATTTTCGTATTTACCACTGGACTGCACAATCGGCAACTGACAACGGTACGCAGTCTATTCCTAGATGGTAGCAAGTCTATGTGCCTGCTAACAAAATGGCCGGGCACATAGCAGCTTTGTCTATAGCTAACGACGCAGTTCCGCCCAGTAACGATGTCCTCCCGGTAATGACTCCCCGCACCCCCGCCCGCCCGCCGCCGTCATCGAGCCCAAACAATAGGTTTATGAGAATAGTTGGTCTAGGAATGATTAATAGTAGTTGGTATGGGAAGGTTGGCCTCAGGGAGGCCGTCGCAGAGCGCAGCCGCGAGGGTCGGTGGCTCGAGAGCACACGTCTAAGTGATTGAGTCCACCGCTGTCAGTGCATGTTTAAATCAGGGCCGCTACGCTGATCTCGGTAGTTCATATGTTGTCATTGCGGAGAGTAATCATGTTTTTGTTAAATGTCTTGTACGAGTATGTATATAATATACTAGTGATGCTTTACGAGAGAGCGGGTGAATCGAAGCAGCCCGACAAAAAAAAGCAATGATGTATGTAGTTTTCTCGAAGTCATTTTCTGACATATACATTTTAATTCAGATTATATTTCGAGCTCACTGGTTCGAAGTATAACAATTAAGTCACGTGTGACAGCGCCCAGCCGCGCGCCGGCCGCCGGCCGCCGGCCTACCCGCGTACACTTCCATCACAGAGGTATTGGATGTTAAACTTAAAAAAGGTTCTGGGTAAAGTATATAGTTTTGTTTGGTAAGCAAACAATTAATGTTGATTTATCAATATCTTGCTAACAAAATAATTGTCGAGTTTAGCGTGTGAGGATTTCTTTACTAAACACCTACTAATAACAGTGGATATTTATAAATATTTTCCGTCAATGTAGCTGTTTACAGTTGAATGTTGTAAATAGTTACTGTCGGTTACTTTGTTAACAATAACATGTCCACGTGCGGGTACATCATTTAAAAATAATAAGCGAAGATTCATGTTTACCATTGTTTGCATCCCGCGATACGAATAGAAAAGACATCAACGCACTCGCGTCAAGTGTTACTAACGGACAGACCCAAATCATAGTCATGATTATTATCGTCTAAATTATGTAAACGTCCCATTTAATACACAAAATAAGTAAACCATCTCTATTTACAGATGTCCAAGTACATAAGAAGAATATAAATTATACAACCAAGTAATGGCGCCGTCCAATTTTCAAAGAGAACCTCATTTTAATATCGGCGAGTGGTGGCTTTGATCTGTCCTCGTTAGTCGGGATTCGAGCGGAGTCGAAGGGGAAGGGGGGAGCAAACAAAATAATATGGAAATGCGAAATAAGAAAACATGAGCGATCCACTCCAATCACAAGACGACGACTCGTTGTAAACATCTGGGAAATATATATTACACGGCGGGACAACGACAACTGGGCGCCTCCGCGTCTTTGAGACGTGTACATGCAGTCTCATAGTCAGCTGTCGGTCCTATATATAATGTATAAACAGTGGATATTCATATATACTTAGTCTGGCCATAAATACTGTTACAATTAAAAATAAACAAAATATTACATTTGAATTTGGAATCTGTCATTTTTATATGATTGTTCACTGAGTTTTCTCATTTGGGCGCCAATAGATTGTACAATATTTTACGATATTAAAATGAAGTGGAGTGATAAAGAGAACGGAATCGCTGTGATTGCATTACACAAAGTAGGTATGGAGCCAAATGCAATTTTTAAAACTCTCCATACGCTTGGTATTAGTAAAATGTTTGTGTACCGGACTATTAATAGGTACAATGAGACCTCCTCTGTTTGTGACAGAAAAAGATCTGGCCGTCCACGTAGTGTTCGTACGAAAAAGGTGGTCTAAGCAGTAAGGGAAAGGTCGCGAAGAAATCCTGTCCGAAAGCAAAAGATTTTATCTCGGGAGATGAAGATAGCACCTAGAACCATGTCGCGTATTTTAAAAGATGACTTAGGACTTGCAGCCTATAAGAGACGTACTGGTCATTTCTTAACTGATAATTTAAGAAGAATAGGGTGGTAAAATCGAAACAACTCTGAAGCGGTACGCAAAGGGAGGTCACAGAAAAATTTTGTTTACGGATGAGAAAATTTTTACAATTAAGCAACATTTTAATAAACAAAATGACCGTATTTATTCTCAAAGCTCTAAGAAAGCTTCCCAATTAGTCGACAGAGTGCAACGTGGGCACTATCCGACTTCAGTGATGGTTTGGTGGGGTATTAGCTATGAAGGAGTGACTGAGCCATACTTTTGTGGAAAAGGTATCAAAACATCGGCACAAGTGTGTCCTCATACCATTCTTGAGAAGGTAGTGAAGCCCCTTAACATCATCATGTTCAATAACCAAGAATGGTACTTCCAGCGTCATAAAACTCGAGCTACGCAGTCTTATTTGGAAACGAACGGACTTCATCAGAGCTGAAGACTGGCCGTCGTCTAGTCCCGATCTTAATCCGCTGGATTATGATTTATGGTCAGTTTTAGAGAGTACGGCTTGCTCTAAACGCCATGATAATTTGGAGTCTCTAAAACAATCCGTACGATTGGCAGTGAAGAATTTTCCCATGGAAAGAGTGCGTGCTTCTATTGATAACTGGCCTCAACGTTTAAAGGACTCTGATGTCTTCAAAATTCCACCAAGCGCCTACAATCAACAGTGTCAACATAAAAAGTTTAAAGGACTGTATGGCAGCCAATGGAGACCACTTGGAAAAAGCTTTTTATATTTTAAATTGTTTTATATTTATGTATTAAACTAACACACTGTAAAACTAATACTTGTTATTTGCAATAGAAATATTTTTTTTCTTTGTTTCAGTATTTATGACAAGACTAGGTATATACAATGAGTGTATATATATATATATGAAAATCCACTGTACACATCCGTAATGTGTGAGTCTATATTTATTACGTCACGTCACAGAGGAAGTAACTGATGATTATCATCGTAAGCTTACTAGTGGGGGTTACCAGCAGGTTTCTGAAGTGTCATATTTTCATTAGTTTTATCAATCGTCAGTTTTCACGATTCCCTGCCGAAAAAGTAATAAAATTTAGTTTAAAATACTCAGCGAAAAGGTAATAAGATTAAATTTGCAGGAATTGTAACGCCGCCATTGAAATATTGATTAATACCGAGAATCTGACGTGTTAAAGACACTGCTATTCATATTCAGATGTCGATACAGAAACGTTTGATTTGATTACTATCCTGTTTCCTATTTTTGCGTAGTTCCAGATTTAGGTTTTTACTGTATTTTTTTACTCTCTCTAGTGGGTAACCAAAGCGGTGATCTGAAAAAACTGAGATCAATATGTAGGGGATAATATTGTTTACGAGTGTAGTAATATTAAACGACCAAAATGTGTAAAATTGTGCTTTATGTTATTCAGTACATATTTACAAATGATTATACATGACAACCTCGGTAGTTACTTAACATCGAGGAGAGTGAACACTTTTCAACATCTCTTACTCCGTCTAAGCCACTGACTCATAAAGGTTACGCAAAAAAATCGTTTTTCTGGATTATATAGCCAATTACGTATCTGTTACACAGATTTTTTAAAATTACCGTGTCTTCTTTTTCTCCAGATATTTTCCTCTCTGCCTGGGGACGCCGATGAAATGGTTACATGTAAAAAGCGGAGGACCACATTTGGTGGAAAACATATTCAGCAGTAGGTATATAAATGGGCTGTTGATGATAATAGTAGAATTCTCGCTTTACGTTTTGAGTATAATTTCTACTACACAGGTCATCAATGCACAACTCGTACCACTTCATTCCCAAATTTGAGCTAGTACTTACATGTAGTTTCTTGGTGGGCGTGTACTCTTACATATCTCTGTTCATATGAATATTGAAAAGATCCCACATGATACCGGGATAAGGATGAACAATTTTACAGGCGATGTAGGAAGTATTTTCAACAGGCAAGTGTCCCGCCCCGCCAGTGTACACCGGGTCACACTCACCGACGCGTTGTGCGCGACCCGCGGAGGATGAGGGGCACTCTTCATCGAGCTTTGTCACCCTCGATCCTTTGATCTTGTAACTGCTTTCTCCTCTTTCATTTGTGTACAGCTCGCGGATGACCACTCTCTCTGTCGTTTACATTCAACATCTGACATCTTCCGCCGACATCTGACGCCAGCCAGTTTCGTTGTGTTATTGCTTTGATATTTAGTTTTCAGCGACGCACACTGTTATTTTCAGTTGCAATAGGTTATTTACACTTTTTTTCTCAAATAACTTCTCAAATGATTATTACTGTATTTTGGTCCGTATTCTGCTGCATTTTTATTGTAAGCTGTATTTTTCTGTCAAGAATTTATGTGAACTGTCACATCAGGCAGGTTCTATGCTCATTTGGCACGCGACGTACTACAATAAAATATTTTTTGAGCTACGACATAGCTACAATATTGCACAGAAAATTGATAAAACTATATGTATGTTAACACCGACACTCTCTTTCGGACCAACTCTTTCTCTTACGTCATCATTTCGAACGCGGTCAGCAAGCGTTATGCTACAAATTTTGCGCAATGCTCTCATCTCGACCGCATTTATTCTACTTTCATGCTCTCTCTGCCACAGCCAGCTCGCGCTATGTGTATAATCACATAATCGAACAGTGACATTCATAGTATTGTCTTAGGTTTTCGCGATTGTTACACATTGAAATTAAACTATTTTTAACGGAAAGTATCGCGTGTTTTATTTATTTTGTTGAAACCTGACGTTTCGAACGCTTTGCAGCGTCCGTGGTCGCTGTGACATTCATGTGAAATTAATATTTTTGTGATATTAAATAATAGCATAAAAGATTTTTTATTAAGTAGCATTGTCGTGGAGCCCAGCGGCGGCGCTTGCGCTGTAATGACGGTAAAAGAGGAGGACGTAGGACACTGTTATATTTAATGAGGAGGAAATAAACACCACAGCTGTACGACGACTGCTCGGCGTGGACCGAAAGAACCGCTCCATTGACCAATGTTCCCCGGTTCGAGTCCTGGCATGTACCACTAAAGTATTCTTTTATTATAATAACAGATAATTAACTAAAATTAAATAAATATACAATAAAATGTAATTACATCTAAAGTTAAATAACCTAATAATTATAAAAAGTGTGTGTGTGGCATTGTGCCAACGCTACCGGCTGCATTTCCGCGCTAACTCACAGTACTAATGCGCTGAGCGCCAAAGCTACGAGCTCTTTGGTCGCCAGTGACTTCGGTCAAACGTCTCGCTAGTTCTTGAAAAAGCGGCTAAAGTTTAAAGCCGTATTTTCGGAATTATGTACATATTCGTATTTGATCACCAGCGCGACTGTGAAGGTTGTTTCGCAAGACGTGTGACCTTACCTAAGAAAGGCCTGACTTGTCCTCAGGGTTGTGGAGATCTGACACTCCATGTAAAAATCAGCATCTACGCCAAATTTAGGCAGCAAACTTATATATCATAACAGATTACGAAGTGTGAAAACGTTAAAAAAAGTAAATAGGCACATGGAACAACAACAATATTTCACACCGCAGATACACATTAAAAATTAATGAAGTATCTATCTATAAGTTCACGTCAAATCCCTCGCGGAGTAGGCAGAGAGAACCGAGCGTTTGTGTATAGCGAGTGGTGTCTTCTGACTTAAGTTTTAACTATCAAGAAGTTTTCCCAACGCTCCATTCACACTATTCCCAGCATTCACTCGTCTGAAGTATCATTATCAAATATAACTAGAACTGCGCGATATGTTCATTACATATACTAAAAATCAAAAGGGATCCTAAATGGGTCCCAGTTGAGCCATAAGTTTTACATTTGTACTTCTAGATTTCTTCTAGCCTTCTGTCGTTAACTACGTGGACACTATCAAAATCTTCGAAAAGATCATAGTAAATCCTCGACACCTGTGTTACATGGAAGATATTGCGTATCATGAAAAAAATCATTGACTTTAACTTGAATTGCAATTGATAAAGCATTACCTTTTCGAATATTACGAAAACTAGCAAAATATATACATGAGTGTAGCGCTGCGGCTCGCTCTTTACACCTGGCTTGTAATTACTATTAAATGTGGAAATAGACAGTATCTATGCATTGATTAACAATAAGTGTGAATAGTTACTTGTCGCCATTGCAAATTAATGTGGGAATGGCGACTGGTCTCGCGGGAGGCGGCCGCTGTCGGAGGCAGGGGTCAGGGTGCCACAGTGTTGACATTGTGGCACCCTGACCCGCTGAGTATCTAACGGTTCCTCTTACCATCCCTCATTTTGTTATATTATGATATAAGTTCAAAGTTTACCTCTTAGTTAACTTTGGAAACTATGGCTATATATCATCGGCTACGGTAACTCGCAGGCCGTACTCTTGTTTATGACCTTAACTTACCTCTTAGTACATTTATGAGAACATAATGTATGCTCGTAAAAATCTAGTGAAAATCTTAGAAGCAGGAATAGACTGCGTATGCCAATATATCGGCTTGCTAAGACTAGTAGATCTTTTATTGTAAATTGTATTCGATTCTATAATAATCTACCTGAAACAGTTCTGTGCTTGCCTGACAATATGTTCAAAAGGCTCATCATCAAATCACAAATCGATCGTTGTCTTGTCTAGAAATGATTCAGCACTTGTTGTGATATATCTTTAACTGTACAACTTGCCATCATTATACACTGGCATGGCAAGTTACTGTTGGCATTTTTTCTTCGTCAAGTTTCATTTTTGAAATGTTAAAAAATTATTATTTATGAGAATATAAGAGTAAGTGCCCGTGAGGGCGTAATGGCAAATAAACATTTTTATCTTTATATTCTTTATCTTTTTTTTTAATGGTATAAAAACATTTTCACTCCAAGTCTCTTGCGACCGCTAGGCACGGACAACTGGGCGCCGCGTGCACCGGCCAAGAATAATAATGACACAAGGGACGGCGAGGAAAACCTCTACTCATTCAAACTCTATATATACTACACACCTCTACTCACCTCTACGAGCTCGGTGGCGCACTGGTTACTAACGGCATTGACACCAACGCTCGCCTGTTCGATTCCCATACAGGACGAACATTTGTATACATTGCTTTACATCAGGCGGGCCGTGTACTTGCATGCCACCAGATGTTGTATAAAAAAGTATTAGTGATAATGGTAGGTCTTATATCTTTTTATAATTTGTGCACATTTAATTTAAAATGATTAGAGTGAACATTAAAGTATAGGATGGCAGCTGATTGTATTGAACCGTCGTCGTGTGTCGTTCAATAGTAAAGTTATATATTTGTGTACAACACGTCTACCGCAATCGCACTCCAGCTGTGTTCGGGTTCCTATATTTATATAATTCTTAGAGAGCTTCTGAAAATCTGTGAGAGCTACGTTCATAGGCACGGACTGCTCTACAATGTAAAAAAGAGCGAATTCATGGTCTTTAAGACCACCGGTGGTAAATGTCCTAATTCAGTGCCACCCATAAAAATTGATTGTTTTGAACTAAACCGAGTCTACCAATTAAATACCTAGGGCATATTGTCACCGATGACCTTAGAGACCAAGCCGACATTGAGAGGGAACGCAGGGCGCTAGCTGTGCGTTGTAACATGTTGGCACGTAGGTTTTCACGTTGTAGCCGGCAAGTTAAGATTTCACTGCGTGCACTTAAAGCGTATTGTCAAGTCTTCTACTCGAATAGCCTATGGGCCAGCTATACGCAGCGGGCAATTGGCGCCCTGCGTATTCAATATAATAACGGTTTCAGGATGCTGATGGGACTGGCCCGCTTTTGCAGTGCATCAGGTATGTTCGCGCTGTCACACACCGATGACTCACTTCTAAGCAGACTGCGGGCCAGTGACAACCTGAAAACGATAGCCTGGCGGTACGATTCACCAATCGTGAAAAATTGCATTTGCTTATGTGTCATGAACACTAGCATTGTAGCTGAGCGGTGACACAGTGAACTGTATTTTAACATGTATTTTATTTTATTTTTTATTTTATAACTGTACTCAACTTAGTAATTTAGATAATAAGTTTGCATTATTACTAACATCATATGGGAGCTTTGTATTTTCCTGAAATAAACATTATTATTATTATTATAATTCAGACAATATTTCACGTCACCGCGTTGTGGTGTATTTAATTTATATGTGAATTGACACCGTTCAAACGACCACTTGGCTTTTTACTATCTTTGTATGGTAAATATAAATATATTGGGAGTCCAATTAAATGACAATGCAGTCAAATGCGCACGGCCGCGCCGGCGAGCGGCTGCCTCCTCCACCACAATGAGCCCATGTCTCGGCATTTATCCAATTTTTTGTATCTCATCGCGCGGCGACCGCTCCACCCCATACACCACCATTGTCTTGTATTCAATGTTACTGTTATTTTACCCAAGTGCAGACGATACAATGAATTTCTTCACTCGCTCCCATATAATGGAGAATAAACATACAGTCAACCCTTCTGACTTGCATATTTTTTGTTAATTACTTAATTGTTAACTAAACTGGTTATTTACGTGACTGTTGACGCGCATCATGTTAGATCTGTTTGTACAGCCTGTGACATCGCCAGCGACATGATGACATGTTGCAAAGACTACTGTACACCAACCCTAACTCATTCCACTGCGGGCATACGGCTCTGCCTTATACCAATGAAATTTGTAGCATACTCAACCACACTGCAAAACTGTGTATTGGCGGAGCCACTATTTTCAAGCCTCCCTTTGGCCACTCACTTAGTTTAACTACTGTCATCTATTAACAACATCCGGGACCGAAGGCTTAACGTACCGGCCGAAGCACGGAAAGGTCTCCTGAATTACATTAATATTTAGTAATAAAACATTCTATCCTAGGGAATACAAAACCTCATGTTATATCATGTTTTTCGAAACACAATTAAATGATGAAACTTAGAGAACTGCTCAAAGAAATAAATGTACTCGCGGCTACCTCCCGATATATTTATGAGAACATTTTTAGTTATAATAAAGTAGGGCGAGAGAAAGCGTGGGACGCGACTGAGATTCACGCTCGGATGGTGACTTTATGGACTACTACCAGGATTTCTTTTATATTTACAAATAGAACAGTGTCGCTGGCATCGATACCGTCAGGTAGTCCGCTCATCAATCAATATTTCTATGTTCTGCACGTTGCTTGTGGAGCTTTGAAGGACAAATGAAAGCCAATTGAGAGAAGGCGGGATGCGACCGTGAACAGTCGACAGTAGAGGCGCCGGGCGGTAGCGCCGCGGCTCACGACACTCCCGACCAGTGAAAAGTTTTCATTGGCTAAATTATACATGCCCTACTCTACTATAAAATTCCATTCCAGCCGCCCCTCACCTGAAAACTCCTAAATACTCACTAAATGTAAACCACGTAACATTTATATGACCGGGAGTACAGAGAGCCTCCTCACGAACGCACACAACTGCTACGTCACAAGAGTCGGCCGTCACTTCGCCCGCCACACTTTGGGATTTCAACTTGAACGCAACTTCAATATTTTCAGATATGAATAACATATTACGTGTTATTTATTCTAGATGATGTGCGTGAAATCTGCAAATGGAGGACACAAATACGAGTACAAACTCTAAGAACGACTGTTTTAGATCTGTACTTATTAGAAGTGTAGTCCAACTGCAAATCATGAAACAGACTTCCGACGATGTAGGAGCCGATGAAGGCCAAGACAAAATTGATCATGTTTTATCAAAAGGTGACGGTCAGAACATTAGATGAGCTATGAGTGTTAAAGAAGCAAGTGAGGACCTAGTCCAGTGGCGCTCAGCTGTATCTGCCTAGCTCGTAATAGGCTTGGCGTTAACATGTAGATAGAGCCAAACGTCAGATTTATACTTTGTACATACAAAGAAATTGATATAAAATGAAATATTCAGTATACAAAATGGAGCCCACCGCTCCGATGGTGCTACACGTGCAAGTAACATGACAGAAACCGTTGTATATATAAAAAAGACAGCGCGCCGCCGCGCGCTCGCGACGAGAACTAATTCTCAATTTACCGAGTTCAATGTTTTAATGTATTTCGCCATATAGTCGCTTTGTTCAAGCAGTTTTTGACTCTGTTTTGTTTGAGACATGCTCGAGACAGGTAGGTAAATACACGTCGAGTTGTTAAATACGTGTCGACCGCGTCTTTCACTTCTCGATAATGTGTTGAACATACCAAAAATAATTGGTTGAACCATTTCAAGTTATCCGTTATTTCAAAATGTCCAAACCATCTCAGCATACTCTTTTCAATTTCATTCACTACATCATCTTTAATTTCTCGTGCTATTTTCTTGATCTATCAATCATTGTAACTGCACACGTACTCCTCGGCGCTTTAAATTCAACAGCGTCGATCTACTCCCATTCTTCATCTGCCGTACTCATAACTCACCACCGTACGTCGATGTCGGCATTAATACATCCTGAAAGCGAGGCGAGTTGTGCTCGATATATTTTCGCTCGTCAAAACCGATATTTACACTTCGTTATTACCTTTAAATTTACTTAATATACCAGATTAAGATCGTAGGAATTTTCTTTCGATAGTAGGCCATTTCATAAAATGTCCGGGCGGATTGTTAGATATTGTCAATGTATGTCATACACAGCACGGGCGTGGCACTCGATCACGCGAGGCGCCATCGTGAATATGATCAAATTAAGTTAACGGAGCCTTAATTTGCTCCTATTTCTACGTGTGGGGTCTAAAGGGACCTAACGAATCTATTGTTGATAATGATTTTGTTTTTAATGGATACTAACGATGCGGCCCGGTTTTGCACGTTTTGCCATAGCCACGCCATATGGCCTGTGATGCACGCTGATCATGCGGCTTTCTGAAGGCTAAATATTTTTAATTTTAAATCGTTCAGTAGATTTTGAGTTTATCCATTACAAACAAAAATACGAATCATTTCATTTGTGTTTCAAAGTAGATATGGGTAGTGGAAATGCACAGTAAGCATTATGCACATATGTATATGAATGCATGTGTGTATATACATGTGTGTATGCGTGTGTGTATTTATATAGGACTATGAGCGCTAAAATTATTGATTTTGTTGTGTGCACGTGTCAATGGATTACAGTTCAGATGTAATAACAACAATTTATAATTTAAGCTAGATTTAACTGTAATTTGTATTGTGTACCTAAATAAACAAATAAAAAAAAAAGACTACTAAAAACGTTTTCATGTATGTACGTTGCAGTGGTTTCCTGTTTGCGTGGCACACCCACAATACTGTACAAACGGTTTTGAACAAGTTTCATACTGGACTAAGCACTATGATACTCGTGTATGAGGGAGTCCTACGGATCTATATCAGAAGTCTGGAGCTATAGCTGAGCAGTGGATGATGCGTAAGACAAAAATATTCTATTATATTTAACTACCTGCCGATTTCATGAAATGGCAAATGCAGGAAATGACCGGGCAGACCAGTAATTAAGAAATCTGGCCAAAAAAAAAATCAACTTATTTTGATAAAAAATATACCAATATATAATTAGTTGGAAGTAGATACGATGCCTCTTAGAAGTATGTCAGAGTATTTTGCGATTGCGACAGACAAGTCGCAGGTCAACGTAATGGCCTCGCTCGGTGCGTCGCCTCCGCCCGTTCCTGGCTCGGTGTGTCACCGGAGGCGGCGATTTGCGATTTTCTAAAGAGTGCTCACCCCTGGAGCACCCTCCACGTAACCGTCCTTCGCCGCCCGCCCCCCGCGCCGCGCCCCAGCCACTCCTCAGCGGCTGGAGGACTTCGACACGAGTTCTTTAATCGCCGCCCGTCTTCACAACTCGCCGGCGAGAGCGCGTTTAACTTCATTTTTTAATGCATCGTGGAAATAATGGGATTATGTGGGGACTTTGTTTTTAACAAATAGATAATATAAGGGTGCCTATTACATGATACAAGTATATTTTACAGGTTGGCCTCTAGCTTGAATTTAAATAATATTCTCTCAAGAGAGCGGCCATGTGCGGTCAGGTAAACGAATTTGCATGCCGCTGGAAACATTCGAGGAACTTATATCTACCAGCGGACAGTCTGATGATAATGAGACCAGAAAATACAATATAACATAGATTATATTAAGTAAATGTAAGTGGCTCTCCATCAGGAGTATTTTATTTTTTACACGACGTCGGGAGACATACTAGCATACGGCTCGATGTATGCTCGCACGTTGCCAGACCTGCTGCTAACAGAGCAACTTCTTAAGAGCTTACTGGTGACCTCACTCACTTGCAGGAACACAACGGCCTTCCTGGAGTTCTGGAGTTGTTACTCGGGTGTGGTTTTCTGTGAGGTGGACGTACTTCCCAGGACTGGCTACTTTGATGTGATTTTCTCTTTAATGATATTCTGATATTATTATTATGACTATAATACAACATTGATTACCAGCTAAGGTTATTTGTATTTCCATTTGCATAATAATAAGTTCCTAGAATTATTAGCCCTAATCTCCTGATACCACCTTCTGATAACACATGACCTATTTGATCGTGGTAGGTCAGTTTCGATCTTCGTCGGCTCCTACGTCCCTCTACATACGTTGTATACATATCTTAGGTAGTTAGCTTATCTAGGTAGCTATGTTTCGTCATTCTTTCCTCCTGCGTTATTTCTACATGTCCGAACTAACGGAACACGCTTCCACTTATCTTAACACTGATGGCCTCTTTCAGGCCAACTCTCTTTTTTACATCTCCATTACGAATTCAATCTACAAGCGTTACGCTGCAGATTTTGAGCAATGCTCGCATTTTAACGGCGTTTATTCTTCCTCTCTCTGTGTCATACCCAGCTCTCGCTTCCGCTTTGGAATCAGCGCCGCGTTGACGTACTGTAGTTACACTGCCAAGAAGTTTAAACTTTCACTTAGCTTTTTATACCAGATATCTTTTTATATAACCAAATATCAATAGCGTTTTGTTTGTTTCGACACACGAAATACTTAGAACCTTTAAAACGGAATTCTTCAATATCAACATTTCGTTGTTTTAGGAAACAAACTGCACCTGTACATAAATTTTAAAAGCAAACCCCTTATCTAAATAAAAAAGTTATCGACACTGTTAGAGCGTTATATATGTATATATATATATATATATATGTTAGTAGTATTCGGATTTTTAAAAGTAGCATCATGAAAGTATCCCATATTAATGCGAGTGAATGTCAAACTCATTACATATTGACTACACGCCTTTCGTTATATTTATGTGAAGGATTGCTTTTTGAATTGAACCCCGCTAACTGAGATCGCGTCAGCGGATTCAGTGGTGCGATCGCAGGAGCTGGAGGGTGGAGGTGGCTCCCACAAATCACATTAAGACACTCCTCGCGCGTATTGCCTGCCTGCGCTCCACTACACATGTTCTTTCGATTATTTTTTTTATCACACGATCGACAAATTTTCATAACTCGTCTCTGAACCGAGTCACAAGGTCCAAGCTGGTATCCAGACAATGGTCGTTCTCGTCCAAATGTGATTACAGTAATCCGTGTAGGTACGGTCTGACTCGAGACTTGCATAGCATAAGACATAGCCCCGAGCTGAGGTACTTTACTTCAGGCCTATTAACGGGTTACGAATGTGACATGTGTGATGCACAATAACAAATAAATTAAAAGAGCAAAGTATAAAAAAATATCTAAGTATAAAATTTTCCTAAATATCGGCGAGCTTGCATGATAAAAGCCATGACTGTAATGTGATATGTGTAAGGTAAGGGCCGAGTTATGGGGTCCTGGACGGATGGAGCGTATGTTATATACATAATTGCGCATATATATATATATAACAAATTGGTGATGTGCTGAAAAAGAGCCAAATCAAAAGCACCCGAAACCGAAGCACGAAGAGGTTGATGAGTGCGGAAGAAGCGACAGGGATATGTTTGGATCGGTGCACCTGGCGTTCCATAGTCTCTGCCTACCCCAATGGGAGATAGGCGTGATGATCTCATATGTATATCTTTTCAGATTATGTGAGCACTGACAAATAGCTTTACGGTAAGTTTACAATTGTCTGAACTAACTTGTCAGTTTTGTTACAACGTCATTATTGTTTTCGGCGTCTTATATATGTATTCTGTAGGAAATTGCATACAAAGTTTAATGGAGCCGTACACCACATCCGCTGGACCGACAGACGTTGGCCGAAAATAATTAAAAAACAACGTTATCTTGATAGCCATGCCACTGACCGGCCCGATTGTGATACACGTAGAGACTCGCTCACACGTACAGCTTCATGGAAGTGTCGAGCTCCGGGGCTTCCGGAGTGTTCTGGAGTCAGTGGCACACGTACGGAACAAGTATGTGTACGTACGATACCAATATATGATTTAGCTATATATAAGCTGAGTTGTACTAATGAGCTGCGTTCGTTAGAATAAAATAGTTATTGAAAGTGCATTTGTAATATCATCTTCATATATACAATAATTCTTCTGTACGTATGTATAGCACTGATCTTCTCCTAAACCACTGAAACGAATTTGAGGAAATCTTTTGGGTATGTTTGAGAGGATCTCCGGTGATTTACATTCAAAATACCAGATAGCTGCCGCTGCAGTCGGTTCTAGAACTTGTTTTCGAGCAGGACGATATCTGTTCGGTTCGCTAGCTCAATGTGGCACCTTACTAGGAGTCTGACACGAAAATAGATTCATAACATTTTTAAATAAGTACATTTCTTCTTTTTGTTCTGTACTGAGCTAAGTCGAATTACACCTAATTATTTTTATAGAACGATCGGAGGCAAACAAAAACGTCTGTGTTATTGTTTGCTTCCCGACGTTGCATAATCTAATGTGAAGTGGTCAACGTAGCCTGTGTACTTACGCTCGCAGTATCCTTCGGGTGTTTGAAATGTATATTCATTTACTCGCAGGAACACAACAACCGATTTGTTAGCTCGCTATAGCTCTCGAATGCGAACCTATTCGTTTTATATTACTGAAAGAGCTCTCTCCGGCGCGATGCAATCTCAGACGTATTCTGAATTGACTGGCGTGGATTTGACAAGACTCTCTCGTCACCTTCACAAAATATTATCATTGAAACTTTCCTAATACCAATATTTATTGATACCATTGTGATATGACGACGGTCACAGGAATATACAAATTGTTTTACGCGACTGCTCCACAGAAGGAGTGTAATGTTTCAGGTTATGTTTTGAGTTTCTTTATTCCACCATAACTAAAGGCTTAAACCGTTTCAGATAAACGAGTTATCGTTGGAATGCTTTTTTAATGATAATATTATACGACCCGAGTAATTATTTTTTTGTTTATTTAATTTAGGGACTTTGACCTCAAAAGGACACGTCAGTTCCATCGTACCTTATACTACTAAATATCAAAATCGTTTTGTTACCATCGCATATAATTCTTCGGCACCTGCTGATAACGGTATAGTCGAATGCCGTGCTCCTACGTCATACCTATTAATTTAAGGTCGGGTAACAGCTCCGTCCTATCCCTGGCGGTCTTGACACACTCCATCAGGACATGCTGCACATCATCAAGTACATCGCACTCGGTACAGTCAGGTGAGTCTACTTTTTCATGAGATATGCAAACTTACCTGACGGGACATGCCCTGAACGAACTGTGGGCTAACACCACTATGTTCTACTTAGTCAGCTATTCGCAAACCACGGGACTTGAGGAGGCTGATTTTGTATAGTCTTGTACCAAATCCCTTTTGTTATTGAAATGTCGTCAAAGAAAGTTGTCAGGAATTAAATATCAAAATTTTAATGTACCTATGCAAAACTTCGGATGAGAAAGGCTTAATTGAAATTTCTGTGCCTAATGTGCTAGCCGTTCACGCTAAGTGATCAACCTACTCAGTTACATTTATTCCAATATTTGATAGTATCCATTACTGCCCTTCTTCTGGTTCACATGTAATAATTATCTGCTAAACTTGGCTAAAACCAAATGCATCAAATTTAGTCGCCTGAATATGACTTCTGCCAATACAGAAGTTCTCATTGAAAATAGTAAATTAGAATTTGTAAAAAATACTGCGTTCCTTGGAATTACAGTACACTCCAAATTACAATGGGGCCCCACATAAATAAAGTTGCCGGTAAGCTCAGCTCCGCTGCATATGCAGTTAGGAGAATCAGACAATTGATGGATGTGGCTACTGCGCGCTTAGTATATTTCAGCTACTTTCACAGCATTATGTCGTATGGTATACCGTTGTGGGGAACGGTGGCTGACATTGAGACAAGTTTTTATTTTACAAAAATAGAGTCATCCGCTCTATTTACAACGTGGGCTCCAGAGAATCACTCAGGAAACAGTTCAAAGAAATAAATACCTCCTGTATTTACCTACCTACTGTATTACCTGTTACTTCTCAATATATTTATGAAAACATAATGTATGTCTGTGAAAAATTTAAGTCGTTTTCAAACTTCGACGAAAAATTTACAAGTAGAAATAAGTTGTGTATGCCGGTACACCGGCTTGCTAGGACTGGTAGATCTTTTCTTGTAAATTGTATTTGATTTTATAATAAGTTGCCTGATACAGTTCTGTTCTTTCTTGACAATGTATTCAAAAAACACATTTAAAATATTCCTTTTAAAAGGGCTTAGGTATTATAGAATTGATGAATATGTAACTGACAAAGATAGAATTAATTCAGCACAGACGACTTTACCCTAATAATCTTTAAAGATAAAACCGTTTAACAATAAGGCACATTGTAAAAGTTCCGTATCCAAAGCTCAAACAGAACCTTATTAAGTGACCGCGCGTCGATCCTATTATTAATTGTTGAAATTTATATAGGAAATTTTCTTTTCGTAGAGTGGATTTCGTGGCATAATAAAAATGTAAAAAATAATCCCCAAACAGACAGCTCGTCACAGCGAGTGTTACTTGGTTATTTAGTTTTTGGCGATTCGTAACAAATGACAAACTGGTTGTCGAAACTTCAAAAGTATAACAACAAGAGATAGCTAGCCAAGTGTGAGTCGTTTTTGCGATTTTCCTTTATCGTATAATGTTCATCGAGCTATTAAGTGTCGTATAGAACCTCCGGTGTGAGAGTCACGTTAACATTCTACCTCTTTGATTTAAATATTTAGAAGAAATTCAAATCTCGCATCAAATCATGCGGAATCAAGAACTACCTCTCACGGGCATTATATTCACTACAATCCCGAGATTCCTTCGTCGCTTATTTTATTTCTTCGTCAGTAATCAGTGTAGCGCTCATCTCACTATTTAAAGCTATATATATTTATTCGACTTTAATGTCTACCCAAAATTGTATGTATTTCTAGCAGAGATAGTCATCATTCTCGAGTGCATCATTGGGAAACTAATGATTACCATTGCACCATTGACTAATAATGTATATCTTCACGACAGGTCCCTCGCGTGATAGGCAGGGAGGACCGAGCGCCATTGGACGTGGTCCTTACACACTTCAATAATATGCCTTACGATATCGGGAATCGATATCGATGAGTGGGTTGCCTTTACGGCGTAAGTAAATAATTCGATAAATTGCGGGGAGTCGCGAGCGACGAACGACGGCCGGTGCATTGACTAATAATGCATCAATAAAATAGTCTTCGATGAGTGTTAGGTATATACAAACAGTTTTTTCTTCCTAGCGAGGTGCGCTACCTAGGCCCCTAAGAATTTGACGACGATATTGATTTCGACATGGAACGTCCG
Organism: Pyralis farinalis; assembly: GCA_947507595.1. Lineage (NCBI taxonomy): Eukaryota > Metazoa > Arthropoda > Insecta > Lepidoptera > Pyralidae > Pyralis > Pyralis farinalis. The sequence goes on from OX382275.1 coordinate 777,553, forward strand.
CCGTCAGAACCAGAGCTTTCCTAGGTTACGTTGGTTTTGTTTCATCGCCGAACAGGTGGTAATTGCAAATATGTACATAAATGTAATCCGCAGGTGGCACTGGACCGAGACGCATGTCACTCTAGAGGGGATGTTCTGCAGCGACGAATACGGTCTGAGATGATGATGACATAAACCGAATATACGAATTTAGCGGAGTACCTACATACATACATACATACATACACACGTGCACCCACCAGGATTCGAATTAGGAACCGCTAGTACATAGGCTGGTTCTTCATGTGGGCTATCGCTGCTATGTTGTGTACAAACAGAATCATTGTTGATCCATACTGCTCTCCTGGAGCCTTGGAGTAGGAGGAGTAATCTAGAATTTGTAAAGAATACTGCGTTCCTTGGAATTACAGTAGACTCCAAATTACAATGGGGCCCCACATAAATAAACTTGCCGGTAAGCTCAGCTCCGCTGCATATGCAGTTAGGAGAATCAGACAATTGATGGATGTGGCTACTGCGCGCTTAGTCTATTTCAGCTACTTTCACAGCATTATGTCGTATGGTATACTGTTGTGGGGAACGGTGGCTTACATTGAGACAAGCTTTTATCTTACAAAAAAGAGCCATCCGCTCTATTTATAACGTGGGCTCCAGGGAATCACTCAGGAAACAGTTCAAAGAAATAAATACCTCACTGTTACTTCTCAATATATTTATGAAAACATAATGTATGTCTGTAAAAAATTTAAGTCGTTTTTAAACTTCGACGAAAAATTTACAAGTAAAAATAACTTGTGTATGCCGGTACACCGGCTTGCTAGGACTGGTAGATCTTTTCTTGTAAATTGTATTTGATTTTATAATAAGTTGCCTGAAACAGTTCTGTTCTTTCTTGACAATGTATTCAAAAAACACATTTAAAATATTCCTTTTAAAAGGGCTTATTATAGAATTGATGAATGTGTAACTAGTTAATAGATTCAGGCGTTATTTTGCGAAAGTCAAATTTACATGCAATTTGATCCAACCTGCTTTGTGTGCTTCCGCCACCAATTAGTTCATGCGGCCTAGCGCCGGCCGGCACCCACCCACTACTGTTAGTGCGTGCTACATGCCGACGCGGCCATGGCTGCTCCGGTAGTCTCTGCCTCGGCTGCTGCGGTCGTCCGTCATCTGGAACAGAATCCGCATGCCCCCACCACCACCGTCGCTGCCACGACTGGCCTGCCATGCAATTCTCTAAGCGACTCGTAATGGCTGTGTGCGTCGCTGTGATCACAGATGTCACAGCTTTGACATTGTCTACTGCGATCACGGCTAAATTATTTGATATTCTATAACGCTGTAACCGTACGCGAGGCTGTTTGCCTTGTAGAATTCCAATTCCAAACGCAGCCTTGTGGCGCTAGTGTCGCACAACCATGAAAAGCGACACCAAAGAATTGCAATTTTGTGTTCAAGGCTGTAACAGCCGATGTTTCCGAGGATGTAAGGACGTTTGCTCTTACAGAATTGCATGGCTGGTCGTCGCTGCGACACGTGTTTCGCCTCTCCACGAGGCATCATCAGGCGTTGTAGACGTTAATCGTAAGAATAACATGCTACAAGTGACAAGTCCATCGCAGTGCCGTCCCTTATATTGAATTAAGGGCGGGGGTGGATGGTGTGAGCGAAAAGACATTTAATAGTGGGGAATGGTTTACGTCAGTCTGTTTGTTCATGAGAGTAATTTTAGAATTTTTATGTTTATTAATTTCTAATTATTCCTTAATATTTAGTTTTAAACCTTTGTCTATGGGGTGTAAAATTTGATATGTATTAGTGGGGGATAAGTTATGTCCTTTGTCTATGAGATGCTCGGCGAAGTGTGACCTTTCTGGGCGATTGTTTTTATACGCCGATACGTGTTCGTGAAATCGTGTTATAAAGTTTCGTCCCGTTTGACCTATATAAACGTGTTCACATTCATCGCAGAACAGCCTATAGACGCCGGATTTTTTATTGGGCGAGATTTTATCTTTAGTGTTACAAAGTGATTTGAGTGAATTATGGGATTTGAGAGCAACAGTCGTGGCAGCGACGGTGATGGTGGGGGCATGCGGATTCTGTTCCAGATGACGGACGACCGCAGCAGCCAAGGCAGAGACTACCGGAGCAGCTATGGCAGCGTCGGCATGTAGCACGCACTAACAGTAGTGGGTGGGTGCCGGCCGGCGCTAGGCCGCATGAACTAATTGGTGGCGGAAGCACACAAAGCAGGTTGGATCAAATTGCATGTGAATATGTAACTGACAAAGATGGAAATAATTCAGCACAGACGACCTTACCCTAATAATCTTTAAAGATAAAAGCGTTTAACAATAAGGCACATTGTAAAAGTTCCGTATCCAAAGCTCAAACAGAACCTTATTGTTAAGTGACCGCGCTTCTGTCCCATTATTATTTGTTGAAATTTATATAGAAAATTTTCTTTTCGTAGAGTGGATTTCGTGGCATAATAAAAATGGAAAAAATAATCCCCATACAGACAGCTCGTCACAGCGAGTATTACTTGGTTATTTAGTTTTTGGCGATTCGTAACAAAACAAACTAGTTGTCAAACTTCAAAAGTATAACAACAAGAGATAGCTGGCCAAGTGTAAGTCGTTTTTGCAATTTTCCCTTATCGTATAATGTTCACCGAGCTATTAAGTGTCGTATAGAACCTCCGGTGTGAGAGTCACGTTAACATTCTACCTCTTTGATTTAAATATTTAGAAGAAATTCAAATCTCGCATCAAATCATGCAGAATCAAGAACTACCTCTCACGGGCATTATATTCACTACAATCCCGAGATTCCTTCGTCGCTTATTTTATTTCTTCGTCAGTAATCAGTGTAGCGCTCATCTCACTATTTAAAGCTATATATATTTATTCGACCTTAATGTCTACCCAAAATTGTATGTATTTCTAGCAGAGATAGTCACCATTCTCGAGTGCATCATTGGGAAACTAATGATTACCATTGCATCATTGACTAATAATGTATATCTTCACGACAGGTCCCTTGCGTGATAGGCAGGGAGGACCGAGCGCCATTGGACGTGGTCCTTACACACTTCAATAATATGCCTTACGATATCGGGAATCGATATCGATGAGTGGGTTGCCTTTACGACGTAAGTAAATAATTCGATAAATTGCGGGGAGTCGCGAGCGACGAACGACGGCCGGTGCATTGACTAGTAATGCATCAATAAAATAGTCTTCGATGAGTGTTATATACAAACAGTTTTTTCTTCCTAGCGAGGTGCGCTACCTAAGCCCCTAAGAATTTGACGACGATATTGATTTGGACATGGAACGTCCGCCGTCCGAACTCCACGACTTACGGAAAACCAGAGCTTTCCTAGATTACGTTGGTTTTCTTTCATCGCCGAGCAGGTGGTAATTGCAAATATGTACATAAATGTAATCCGCAGGTGGCACTGGACCGAGACGCATGTCACTCTAGAGGGGATGTTCTGCAGCGACGAATACGGTCTGAGATGATGATGACATAAACCGAGTATACGAATTTAGTGGAGTCACTACATACATACATACATACATACATACACACGTGCACCCACCAGGATTCGAATTAGGAACCGCTAGTATATAGGCTGGTTCTTCATGTGAGCTCTCGCTGCCATGTTGTATACAAACAGAATCATTGTTAATCAATACTGCTCTCCTGGAGCCACTTCTGGAAAGTTATCGTAGACTGGGGATACTAGAACTCGACGTTCACTGCGGCACTCTTTCTAAATTCATAAACTAAATAAAAAATACTTAGTTATGTATGTACTTTAATTAACATGTGTTTATTGATTACGATGCCCTCCGACAGACGTACGACATCCAATAGTGAAGGCGCCCGAGGAGATGGAACACAGATTACAAAATATTGTAATACTATGACTATATAACCAGTGTATAAATGTATACGTAGTACACATCGCGTACATAAAAAATAAAAATAGTTTGTTTGTATTGCATGCGCTGCCACACAGTCAGCCCCATACATCTTTGTCAACTTACTGCTCGCACTTGCACGCAGATTACAGAATAAATAATAAATAAGTAACAATATGTATCAACCTAATACAGTAGTGCAGATTATGATAAATGTCGTTTATAATAATAAATGGTCTGAAAGAGTGCGTCGGTGTTAATAAGAAGAGGCATGCTCCGCTGGATCGGACATGTAGAAAGAATGCAGGATGAAAGAATGACGAAGCAGACATACAATGCAAAATTGGAAGGATGTAGGAGCCGAGGAAGATCAAGACTTACCTACCATGGCCAAATTGATCGTATTCCATCAGAAGGACAACAGCCAGGAGCCCTGGAAACCGACGAGCGTGCACGAGAAGAGCAATGAATGTAAAAGGAGCGAGTGAGGTATGTAAGGATCGAGTCACGTGGCGCTCGGTTCTCTCGGCCTACCCCGCAAGGGATTTGGTATGAGGGTATAGATAGATAGAATTGAAAAATATTACAATTGTAACGAAATGACAAATATCGAGAATCGAAATTGAAGAGTGCGTTTATAGCGTAAGTAAATAATTCGATAAATTGTAGGGAGTCGCGAACGACGAACGACGGGCGAGGGGCGAGGGACGAGGCGACGGCCCGGAATGAGTGCGTGTAACTCAATAAAGAACGTTATTGGCAATCTGCGGGAATCACTCGCCCCACGCAACGTCGCCGCCCGGCGAGCTACCTCGTTCACCGCGAAAATATATATTTGAGATTGTGCGCAATACTTAATCGGAAACTCGAAAACAATCAGAATTGGAAGGAGAATTGAGAAAATCGCACAGATTTAGTCGTCGGAAGCTGGATCAGGCCAAGGCGAACCTTGGTGTGCCCTCTGACTACTTTGTCGTACGAGTACATACACTCTGTCGACTATTTGTTTCTGTCATCTAACGATCTGGATGAAAAAAATGTACGAGTATTAAGGCCAAAGACGCTGCGTTTGGAACATGGGCGGTAATGACGAGACACTCATTGCAGTACACGCGTTACAGTTTAGACAAGTTCAAGATTCAAGAATTTTAAGTTATCATAACATGTGTAACATATATAATATGCGATCGATAAGCATTGAGGAGGTTCGACTTGTTTGGTCTAACACGGCACAAACATACATTTTAGAATGTAGGAGTACAAACTCACATTAAAATGATAGGAAAAAGAACGATATCAATACGTTGATTTATCATAATTATAAAAATAAAATATTGAAACTAAATATATAATATTTAAAATTTGCTATTCATAAATTCCGTAACCGTACAGTACGATTTGTCAATTAATAGTTTAATTGTCGCTTAAACCGTTTAGTGACGATTCATTGACAGGCGTAGGTAGTTTATTGTCAATTTTAGATGACATACAAAAAATGCTCTGACACACAAGTCTTCTGGCAGATATTCACGTCAATAAAATTAGCGATTGCTATCTGACTACACATAGTAAAACATCAAATGAAGGTTCATTTGGCACGGACCCTTGAAGTCACGAAGACTTGAATACTTCCTGCCAACAGGACGTGCTTATCAAACATCTACAGGTATCCCTCAGCTCTGTATGTATATGTTAGCTAGCTAGATGCGACGTTCTCTGGCGACATTGTAAACATATACGTAATACATTAATTCACACAAAATATGACAATGGTTCGATACGCGGCCGCCGCCCGCCGCCCGCCGCATTCCAATTGAAATGTGATGTTTGTGAATGTGAACCCTTTACATGTATTGTGTTCAGTTTTTGTGGTGAACTGCCTACTGTCACGTTTGCATGTCACTCTCTTTGAATATTCCATTATATTCAAAGTACCTTTCAAACCCTTCTCAATGTAATAGTCTGGATACAATACAAAATATGATGCAAAAATCTATTGGAAATTACGGTCGTGCAGTAAGTGTGGATTGTGATGACTCTGGCCTCTTCCGACAGGAACATTGGTGACAGTGTCGAGGGCGCCAGACTAGAATTTGTAAATAAATAGCCATTCAAAGAATTTATAATTTTTGTCTTTGACGTATTTTACGTGATATTTGCAAGGAAATAAATAAAAATATAAAACCAATAACGTTCCATAAAACATATCTAAGTAATTATATACCGATCTCGGTCTAGTATCTGTCTCTACACTTCGCTGGTACTGAGTTTAAATATATTTCTTGAGAGATTTTTTTTAGTGGTAAACTGGTAATTCTATATTTTGTCAATAAATTGTAAACAAACTCAACAAAAGTCAATTGAATTATTTGCAATTTGATCTAACCAGCTTTGTGTGCTTGCGCCACCAATTAGTTCAAGCGGCCTAGCCATGCCATTGAATTATTAGTGGAACCAAAATTGATAAATATGCCTAAATAACTTCCATGTGATTTTTTCTTCATTGACTTTTATAATGAGGTACTCGTAATAAGTAATTAAATTTTAGTATCAGGAATCACGGCGGTGCTGGCTCGTCTCTGGAAATAATCTGCAAGGTAAAGATTTGGACTGTGTAATATATACATACATGTATTCTGTCTGTATGTTTGACATAAGTACATGTTATTGTTTTTATCATCGATCTCGACACGCAGCGTGCAGCCGGCGACGCGCCCTAATGGGAGTCGAGTTACTCAGCGTGGGCGGCACAAACAAACGGACACATTTTTATATTATTATATTAGTTGACATGCAGTGACGTGCCCCGCGGCCCGCGGCCCGCGCCCTCGCCCCGCGCCGCCACCGCCCCATACAAATTATTGTATTTTGTTATTTACATAATAGGGTACTGACAATACCCGCGCGATAAGCATTTTAATAATGTTCGGGGTACCTTTGTTGTGCCCGTCGACGACTGAATTATGACGCTCACACTTACAACATTAGTTCGGGGAATAAATAATTACTAATATTAACAGCAGGCATATTTATAACTGCCGTAAATAAGGAACAATGGTTACCGGTTATTCGAAACCATATATTTATTTCAACACAGGCGTACACGTCACAACAATTATAGAATACACAATGAACGGCCTAAAGGCGGCGCTTGAACCGACGAGGTGCGTAGCACTCTCGTAGCAGTTTCGTAGCGCTACGAGCCGCGAGCGCTCGACTTATGTCACTGAAATCATCGCTTCAGGCGCACAGAGTTAACGTCAATACTGAATGAGAGAACATACTCGTAGTTCATACGTGACGAACATGTAAGTTACCAAACAGAATATTTATACAATACATTTTATTACGATAACTATACATAAAGAATACCTTGAAGCAGGAAAGGCAATCGTCTTATCTATCTATCGAAAACACGTTTCGAAGAGTTGGCAGCAACGTGTAAAGAAGAGATCACATCAGGACGAATATCATATACATTTAGGTGCTTCTTTTTTTCCGGTAAAGAGGAAGTATCTATGGCGTAGATGTGACAACATACCTTGTCAAAATACGTGCCCATATTGACGCAGAGTTTCCGCGAATCAAGATGTTAACTGCAAGTCAGCATCTCCCGTATATAAATTACGTGCTATATAATTACTTCCTAGTGTACCTTAACCATAGTTGTTTGTTTTCACATTAATATAAATGCATTGTCAATCAGTACGTCAGTCAGTGCCGGGAGAGCTCTAGAACGAGTCACAATACAATATTGGATCAATATTGGACTCACAACTGGTCTGTCACTTCCCGCAACGATAACATTGAGATGAAGGAAACGATAACGACACAGAACTGCCATGCAATTCTCTAAGCGACTCGTAATGGCTGTGTGCGTCGCTGTGATCACAGATGTCACAGCTTTGATATCGTCTACTGCGATCACGGCTAAATTATTTGGTATTCTATAAGGCTGTAAGCGTACGCGAGGCTGTTTGCCTTGTAGAATTCCAATTCCAAACGCAGCCTTGCGGCACTAGTGTCGCACAACCATGAAAAGCGACACTAAGGAATTGCAGTTTTGTGTTCAAGGCTATAACAGCCGATGTTTCCGAGGATGTAAGGATGTTTGCCCTTAAGAATTGTATGGCAGGTGAGAGACACAAACTACTCGCATCTACTTACATTAATGACACATGTACACATGTTTATAAATACACACAAATATGAATACATATGTACACATATAAACACACAAACAAATATATAAAGCCACAATCGTAAGAAATGTACTTAATACGTAATTAAGTATCAAAACAGAAATAAAAATGTATGTAAGTAACATAGACAAGATATAGTTAAACAGATAAAATAGAAAGATGGTGAATCTTTGAACAGAATATTATATAAGGTTTGAGCACTTCAGGTAGTTAGGTAATGGCAAAGCTTTCCAGAGGCGCACAGCTCACGTCGAAAATGACTTCCAGTACTAGTTGGCAGAGTGTGATGGCGCAGTGAGCCGAAGGAATACGGTATATCGCATGCTACGACCTTGAAAATGAAAATGTGTTTTTTTTTAAATAACTACAACTCTAACCGATTTTGTAAATACTCAAGTTTATTCAATTGCTTCTCTAATAATCGAGGTAACTAGTCGGCGTAATTGAGAATTGAATGGAGCAAAAAGGAGTTAAAGGTATTGCAGTTTTCTAAGAGACTCAATAGCAGCGAATATCTTCCTACTAATTGAAACAAAGTTGACCAGAATAAGTTTTGTCTAAAATTACACCAAGGTTATTCACAGTGTCGTTGTACTTTATAATAGTCCTATATATATAATTACAGTGTATCATATTGAACAAATAGAGTGTGTATTAAGCATACTATCTAAATTAGATGATTGTTGAGTAGGTAAGGTTTATAAAACTATTATTTAATCAACCGAAAGGAAACCCTTCGTGATTGATAATGACAAAGAAACGACAGTAATAGTTAAACATATTCAATTTCAATATTAGTATAATGCGGTCTCAAAGGATTGAAATGTCAAACAAAGGGCAAATAAAGAGGTTCCTGTTAAAACAAATTAACTCGAGACATCCGCTCGCAGGCAGGCGGACAAACGAGCAGATCGATGGCGGGCAAAAAGTGCATTGACAGAAATCGATTGATCGATCAAAACAAAGAATCGATTACGGGAAGTATCGTATAACACGTCGGTGATTTGCTAGCGGGGCTGTGTGCATTGAGCACGAGTGTTTTATGATAAAAAAATATTTTTTGGTGTAAGAATTCCCGTCGTAGACTCAACCCAATCTTTCAACTCCTTTCACATATCGCGGGCACCAATTTGATTCAGAATAGCAGAACGCTGAAATAGATGCATGAGAGTGGACTCTTTATGACGACAAACAAATATGCGAGCGTAAGAGACCGCATTCGAAACACACAAACAAACAGCATTCATTTTATAAGTAATGGTCTCACCAATTGAAACCACTTATCAGGTGTGGGACATGTCCGCCCGCCGGCGGGACGGCTGTCAATTAGCGAGCTGTCACAACTGGCCGGCACAACGACCGGCACGCCGACACAATGCCCGCCATTGATAACAAATAGATGTAATACAATTAAAGACATAGTGGCGCAGGCGGCGAGCAGCTGCGGGCAGGTAGACGGCCGCATTGTCAGCTCCCACGTGGTCAACGGCGGATTGTGTCGACTCATCGCGGCGTTCTGTTGGCTCTGATGTCATCATTATTATATTTGTGTTTGAACCTTTTGTGTAAGACGAGTGTCTTGTAGCGAATTTGAAGAGCGGTGTCGATAAGATGACAGTATTTGGACACGTCGGCCATTGTGTGGACGTCGCCTCGAAAAAGATGTTTACGTAAACGCGCATTGAGAGCGTGCGATAGTAACTCGATAGGTCGCGGTGGGAACACAGTAACACGATATTGTTTAATGCTAGTTTCGAGATAAACATATCGTTCAATATAATTTGTACGTATACGATAGTTGAGTGCTGAGAGCCGCCAGACCTACATTAGCCAATTCGAACGAAGTACAATTTTCGGGTATAAATAGTAGGTATATAATGTTTCTAAAAACGTATGGGTACCTGCTACCTAAAACACTAAGTCACACGGGAAGGTGCCAGGGCTGAGTACCTTCGGTGAAAAGTGATACATCTTAAAAATCATAGTTTTTAGAAAATCGAGTTTCCAAAATTCGATACAATTGAAGCACGATAGCTGAACGAGTTTTGATTGTTAAAATTCATAGACAATGACTGTTAGAAGGAAGTGTAATAGTAAATGCGATTTCACGTCTTTTATTTCGCGAGATATAAAACAAAATGTTAAGTTATAGTAATATAGAATAAGTTTCAAGGTGGCAACCTTGAAACTTATTCGTTTTTATAGTGTTATTGAATATAAATCGACTTTTGCCATTTTACACATTATTTGCATATTTGGTGTCGAATGTTGTATAGTTATTGTTTCTAAAGTATTACGTACTTCACAAGCAATTCAGACAAAAGTTACACGAAATGTTCAAGTGCATAATAATATATAAACAAGTAGCATTAGATACAAAATAATGATTTCACCATCATTTTGTCACCGCCATCAACAGACACAGTCTAAACTATCATACAATTAGTGTTACTTATGAAAATTCATTTTATAATTAAAATAACCATGAAGTAAAAGGGTGACAAAAATAAAAATTACATTTTGAGAAATGTATTTTATACGTGAAAACTACTAACTAAAAGCTTGATAAGATTTCGCTCCACAGGAACGGAGTGTGATCCTACGAGTATGTCCACTTATCAATTCTTTGTACCAGGTTTAATTGTACATATTTATTTATTTAAAATCTGTCAAAAAACATATAAAGAAGTGCGTTTCTAGATCTTGTTTACTGACTTTAGTTGAATTTAATTGCATAACGATACAAATATATTCAAAAGTCAAAACAAAATCGAACTTCATTTGTATGAAGCTGCTCGGAAGGAAGTTCTTTGTAATATAATATTATAACTTTGTAATATAAAATTATAATGCATAGCAAGAATTTTCGTTACATTTTAGTAATAAAACAGTCACTTACGTAACTAAAGTCATATACTGTTATGCTGAAATCATAGTGATATTAAATAAAAAAGAAAAACATCTACGCTCTACTACCCTACCCTCTTCCATAGCTATAATATAACCTTTCTTACTAAAGTGTTAAAAAGCATGTCGTGCATAACAACCTATGTGTTGTTTGTTTGTGTGTGAGCGTGTGTGTTCAATATTTATTTATTTTAACAAACTGTTTCGTTTACTTATGATAAGAGGGAACAGCATTTTTATCTCGCCACGAGTAAATAGTCCATACATTCGTTATCATTATTTTACATTGACATTGTTGTTTACTGTGAATATTGATCTGTCTATTTATATTATTGTATAATCAAGCTGACCGTTCATTGTATTACAAACTTCATTTTTGTTGGAGGAACTTGTGCTACAAAATGTTTCCTACTTTTAAATTTATTGATTGCATCGTAAAATATTATCTTATGTTCCTTTAAAACCGTTATATATTGATTTCTATACAGATATTAAAATTACTAGTGTTTTTGAAATACGTACATTGTTTTTATCAGATATCGTTGTGCTCGCTCTACTTCGATGAATTTAATTTTTGATGTTTTTTGGATACTCGTGTTAGTACTAGTCGAATATTTTGGAACACATACCTCAGCATCATAAATATCCAACTTAACTTTCTGATCTGTATAATATAACTTAATGCCTTGTTCCAGGTACCTAAGTATTCAGTTTGTGTTACTTTATCAATCGTCGGGCAACTGAAGCTAGTATTATTGACATTATCACGTACCTGCACCTTCATACTAAAAGCATATTTGAATATGAATTCATAAAAATCATTGACCACGAGGAGGAATAGTCTGAGGTATACACTTTCTTGACGGACACCTTATGGTATCTCTGTCCTTACCAATATACTAATTTAATTTAACTCTTTGCTCCATGTTTAAAAGGTATTCCTTTAAAAGATTCAGGAAAATAATGCTCCTTCAGGACTCCAAAACTAAAAGGTTGGGTTTAGTAAAAGAGAAGTCTTCGTAATACAATAATATAAAATCATATGCTTAATATATATACCTACAAAAGACTACATTAACATACATGTTATTTGATATACAAGCATACGGCCCACCATTAAATGGTTACTGTAGCCTACAAACGTTTGGAATTCAGGAAGTATCGCAAGTTAACACTGCAACTCCCTAAAAGCTTACTGATAACCTCACTCGCTTGCAGGAATACAACAACCCTATAAGGAGTTGTTTATTTGGATACTATTTTCTGAGAGGTGAAGGTAACTACTTCCCTAGTCCCCTAGGGATGCTTTGATGCGCGTGCAAAAAATATTCTTCTGTATATTATTTCTTAATAAATACAAATTAAGCAATTACATGAGACAATGACGTTTATTATCTGCAGTGTAGCACAGGGCGCACACGCGGAAGTTGCTTCAAAACTGGTAAACTGATCGAACAGCAAAGCTTTCATCTCACGCTCATATTTATCTCCTTCATTTTTGAGCCTTTTCAGGCTCTTTCATTGAATGTCTACAATTTGTATCACTAGACACATATTGGTAGAATTTAGTAACATTTAATTTTTTAAATGATTTTGATCGTTCCATTAGATATTTTAAACACACCGTGTGTATAATGCAAAATCTATGCGAATTAATCGATTCGAGTCATTGAGATCGAGAATTAATCAGTTCGAGGCTTCAATAAACTCGACAATAATTATTATTTGTATTAATTGATTCTTATTAAGTTAGATCATTTTACCCGAATTTCAGCCACAACGATGTCACATGTTTAGCGTTGAAGTATAAATACATTACTTTTCACAAACTAATCTTCGAAAAAAATTCCATGTTTATAAACATACCTATGTAAAATTAGATCAAAACGCACTTGATTTCTTAGTTATAATATTATTGAGTAGGTTGTGTTAATTTCAGTTGAATAAACACACACGTAGTACAAAATTAAAAATGGAGTTCCGTTCATATGGTATTAAATGCAATAATATTTTTTTACACAAATTATCTCGTCATAAATCAGAAAAATACTTTACTTATATCACTTTGCACCAAAATCAACCACGCCTATTTAAGTCCTAGAAATACAACGCAAGAATACAAAAATAGCATTTTTTTTGCTGATTTAGAAAATGAGATTAATAGCGAAGATAGAAGGAACATGAAAAGAAAAGAATGTACTGGACAGAAAGGACCCTTTTCTAACGAAAAGAGAACTAAGCTCTCTTTTCGTTAGAAAAGAGTCCTTACGATTTAGGATTAAGAAGGAGATCGAGGAGTTAGAAGAGGTAGAGAAGAGTGTGAGGGAATGAGCAGAGTATAGAAGACGAAACTTACTAGCTTATAGGTACATCAACGCACAACCCAAATATCTGAATGACTTTTTTCACAGAGATATGAAAACCTCATCCAGCAACAAAAAACAAACAAGACCACGATCTGCCTGATGTTAAGTATAGCTTAGGACCGGTTGAAAACCAATGTATCACCCACACGCTGCCTAATCTGTAAAAAGACGGAATGCCTTGTTGGAGAACTCCATGTCGTAGTCTCGGGAAAACCTCTTGCAACAACTTTACATTTCTCACCGAGATTGCTTGTCAGGCGCGTCGGGTGTGTATTGTATACGTAGGTAATAAATAGGTATCCGCAAAGAAACGATTTCCTAAAATTACTTCGGGACCCCGAACACGCGCGGAGAAGTCACGAGCTTCAGCTAGTATCCAATAAAAATGATTTCCGAGCAATTTTCTGATTTGATTACCCGTGCAAGTTCCCTCGTCATCGACGACGACGCCATTTGCAATCGCAATTACAACCACCCTTCATCTGAACTTAATATTTCATATTTTTCCGTACCGACGGCGGGAATGTGACGCTTATGAATATGAGAGTTAGGGTCTACGGTGAACTGCGGTGGTCGTATTTGGAAGTGTGTTGAAAGAAACCGCGACCCAAAGCTCGAGGCTGAAGGGAAAATACGAGTGGTGAATTGAGCCGAGCGTAATTTGGAGTTTCTTTTCTGACGCGGGTCGGCGTGATTGGCGGAGGCGGCCGCAGGGCGCGCGCTGATTGGACGCCGCGAGAAAAAAGCGCCTTTGTGTCGAGCGAGCCGATTTATTCACCGCACTACTATTAGTCATGGTCGGGTGAACGGACCGCGCCGCGATAGTGATGTGCGCTTCTCGACATTCTCGCCGTACTCGATATTTGTGAATTGTGCTGTCTGTCGGCTGAGTAGATTTTTTTTGTTATTTGCAAGTCATAAATCCGTTCATAAATATGAATGTACCACAAATAGACGGATCAACTAATATGCAACTTTTTTTGTTTATGCCCACTCATACATGTAATATATTATATACATTTGGACAAATTGCTTCGATAAATCACTTGTTCTAATTATTAATTCTGGTGTAAATGTAAGTACTTATCCTTATACGTAGTGTTGTCCTTAACTAGCATATTAATGACACAAATCAATAACATGCTCTTACCCAACCCTACAACCATTTCAATAGGGAGATTATGTGATCACGAAATTTCATTATACATGCACATATCGCGTGCATCACATTGTATTTATATGGAGGAAATTGACCACTATTTTCTGTCTCAAGTAATAGGTATTCTCCACCTCAACCCAAAACTTTCCAATTACTGAGTCATCGCTAACCTATATTAAACTTCAACTTGGCGATTGTGATCTAGGTGGCATTAAGTATACATATTGCTTAAACATCATCATCCGGGTGCGTCATCGTTATAGCCATCGTTACCGTCACTTTCAGGAAGTATCTCTGTCTGTTTTATTACCCAATAGCGTGGGAAAGCTGATCTCTTTGGCGGGAGGTTACCAGATTCTAGAATCAAGATGTTCACAGTCTTGCGATTTCCAACAATTAAAGAATTTATTGACATAGTTTTTTTGGTACAATCTTTCATTGCAAATACTAAAAAAAAAATTAAAAACGTCAAAAGCACAATGGACGTAAACCTTGTCAAAAGACTTTAGTACTATTATACGAATTTTTAATTGGGTATCAAATAATTCCATTAGAACAAGAAGTCATAAAATTATTCTTATTAAAAATGCATGTAATATTGTAAAAAAGTGATCATACAACAGATATGACATTACTTACGTGTTATTATTGAAACCAGTCAACGTGTTATCGATATCGACAATCTTGATTGCTTATCGATATTTGCCGACGTGTTTACTATTCTCCAGCTGTATAATGGGACCAGTGGCAGTTGGCAGTTACCATCTCAATCATCCCACCTTTTACTTAGCGCTAGAGAGAGACGCGAACACCTCTCGCTTTACAACGGAGCGAGACGCCAGACACGCATTCAAATACAACGTGCACTCAAATGAACGAATGATAGTGCGGATATGTTCTTTATTGAACTTTATCACAACTGCAATAAAGTCGAGATTATGTTGTTATTGGAGAAGACTTAATATTGCAGTCACAATATTTAGAATGTATGTTTTCTTTAGATATGAATGCAAATAGTAATGGCGCATTTTTATTCGGAATGTTTACATAGAGGGGTTGTGTGCCGGCTGGGGGCGCGAAACGGTAAATACGGCGCCATTTTGTCGTACAGTCAGCAAAAGAAGCGAGATTAGAGCGGCTCGAGTGTATGGGGGCGCGGAGTCGATAAGTGAGAGCCACTGGCGGCGAGGGCCCTCGTCTTGATTGAGGCATGTTCTCGAGGAGTTCGGATGCCGCCGTCGATCAGGAGGAGTGCGGGCGCCGCTCGGCTCTCCTGTGATCGTTGACGACGATAAGGGCGCCCGCATATACTCTTTGGATGTCAGCCTATTATCGCCTGAAGATTACTGTAATAATATTTTTCATTGTTAGGAGTACGTAATCAGTCTATCTCAATGTAATTCTGCATCTTCGGCGTGGGGATCGCGTTTTCGCAATGGTCAATAACTCTTCTCCGTCACTAGAACATGTCCAGGGGGGAAGGGTCCTGCAAACCCAATGAACACTCAGAGTTACTCTTGTAATTCAAACTCGTTAATAGGATTAGATGTGTGATGTATGTAACTCCCTCGCCAACACTTTTAGCAGTAACGCCAATCTCGCCTGCTCTTGGTTCACCATACTCACTTCCTCGCAGGAGCACACCGGACCTCCAGAGGCGTGAGTCGTCCTCTGTGAGGTGGAGGTATGTCTTCAGTCAGGCTGCTTCTATTTAAATGTAGCTATGTTCTACTTCTGATGCTGGCGGGGTACACCACGTTTGGCTTTGATACTAAATGTGACCAAAAGGTAGAGTCACGTCGATATACATCTGTATAAATAATACAAAACCGTTTGTTTATGTAACATTAAACAAGTACAAACAATCCCTACACTGGTTTACAAAGTTATCAGCCGGCTGCTCGAATCGCCTATCCTTGTTTCCGTAGTGTACTTTACGTTAACTCTCTAATCAGGTTTAGAAATTGCAATTATAAGGTGTTTTCTGTACAGGTTTATACCGACAATACCTCACGGAACCCTAACCGTGGGGTTATAGTAAGTGATGACATTGGAATGAACCTGTATCTATCTATACAGATAAATAAAATTGGAGTCTCTGTTTGTAATATTAAAATAACCGCATTTTACTAACTGCATATGGATGTATACACGGTACATATACCAAAATGAATATTTTTATAATTTTTGACTGTCTATCTGTCTGTTTGTTCCGCTAATCTCTGAAACGGCTGGAACGATTTTGATAGGACTTTCACTGGCAGATAGCTGATGTAATAAGGAGTAACTTAGGCTACTTTCATTTTAGAAATTTTATTTTAGACTCCCGACTTTGTATATCCTTACTACTCACTTGTAAACTGTTCTTTTTCGCCAACTGAACAGTTTTGTGTCAAATGTCTAGTGAAATATTTACATATCAATTTCGTTGTCTATATTCATCCGTTTGGAAAATAAATTTCCAATAATCTCTTTTTCATCTGTACCTAGGATTTAGGGTCCACAACACGTGAGTGACACCCCTGGTGTTGCACATGTCCATAGGCTACGGTGACTGTGTACCATCAGGTAGGCCGTATGCCTGATTGCCACCTTAGCGATATAAAAAACCTAGTAAAATATTTTTGTTTACCTACTTCTTCCGATTCGCTACCTCACAAACTCCAGGTCTTCTATCTTATCTATTTTTGTCTCTTTTACGTTATTTTTTATATATAATTAAGTAGGAAAACAAGCACACGGTCCGCCCGATGTATGCAGTTACCTTTGCCTATGAAGACTTGTAAAACCAGGGGCGCTCACTCGAGCGTTGCATAGTAAAAACGGATTCGTGCTTTTTTTTGAAGAACCCCATGCTGCAGTCCCTTGTGCTCGAACCGTATATAAAACTAGATAGGAAATTAATTAAGAAACATTTTCATTTTCAGTTTTTGTGTAGCTGAAAACTTATGTACAGTCCTAGTTTTAATTAGGAACTGACGAACTGCACCTCCCTTCATCTTGTTAAAGATACAACCTAACTTCAGTCGGTGGGTGAGGAGATAGGATTTTTGATTTGTTTCATGCGAGAATGACGTATAACCGCTTTCCATCAGGTGGTCTACATTATCTTTTGAAAATGTTTACATTTTTTTTTATATTGGCTCAGCATAGTGGCTCTTCTTCGCCTGTTGGTAAGCGAAAAGAGGAGTCCAAATTGCAGCGACAACTGACAAACTACGGTGTCCTGTCAGTTGACGCTACCATGCTGGCCCGCAAGGTGCTTCTTCGCGCTTCGTTTGAAGGATCCCATGTTGTAAGAAGGAGGAAACACATGTGCAGGCAAGGCGTTCCACTTTTTTAATAGTTCGACAGAGATAGGAGTTGCCGAACTTTTTAGTAAGAGAAAAATGTCCACAACTGTGGAATTATGTCATCGCAAACCTGCACGTGTGGTTCTATGACGGTAGGGAGAGGGTGGGATAAGGGAAAATAGTTCTTCAGAGCACTCGCCATGGACAGGCTGTAAAATGTACTTACTGAGCCTATGTATATTTACAGGATCCACCGTTATTTAAATAACAAATATAGAAACTGTTGAAGTTATTTGACTAGATGAAGACAAACCTTTTTTTTATTTATGACGAGCTGTGAGAATCGTTGATGATCCAAAACTCACACACGGCATTGAGGCCTCGAGTTTAAGGAGAGATTTTGCCTCCCTTTGCGTGTTCTACCGATTGTCCAATGGGTTGTGTTTCGAGGAGTCGTTCGACCTGGTGTCAACAGCCCCACTTTACAATCACACCGCTCGCCGACGGCAGGGAGTTTATCCTCATACACTGGACTCACAATGCTTGCGTACTGTGCGGTTCCAGAGAAGTTTTCTACCGGGAACCCTAAGTTATGGAATATAACTAGGTTTTTCTTAGGGACTCCTAAGGCACAGGGTTCTTCAAGAAAGGCCTGAAGAGGCTTTTAGGGGCTCGGCAAAGCATGAGTGACACCCCTGGTGTTGCAAATGCCCAAAGGCTACAGCAACTGCTTACCATCAGGCAGGCCGTACGCTTGCTTTTTTATACAATGTTGGAAGGCATACAAGCATACGGCCCACCTGATGTAAAGGTTAACCATTGCGTATGAACGCTTGTAACACATTATGTATCACTCACGCGTTGCCACCTCTGCAGCTAACACAAAAACTCTTCGGGAGCTTACTTGTGACCTCACTCACACGCAGGAACACAACAATCTCCTAGGGAGAAGGTGCTTTTATGCGCCCTACCTCTCTTAAAAGATGGTACCTACCTACCTCTCTATATTTTATTTATTTTGTACATCAACACACTAAGGACGTAAAGACACTTCGATACTTCATCAATACACACAGTAGGTACTACTGTACGTACGGAGCGGACATTTAATGTTTTGGGAAAAATCTTATTAACAACATACAAAGTTCAAACATACATTTTTTTTGTCTGTCTCCTCCCACATCACGCGAAAATCATTAAACGGATTTTGATGAAAGTAGTGATAACGGATTATCTGGAGCATCACATATGATACTTGTTATTATGAGAAAATATGCCATTCCCACGGACAGTATAAAACTGATAGATCGAGACAAATCCACGATAACGATTTTGACGAGATCGGTGGCTCAGTCGTGAATAACACCACTTTGACACCAACGCTCGTGGCTTTGATTCCCACACACGACAAACATTTCTGTGCATGAACATGTCCGTTTGTCTTGGTCTGGATGTTTAAAGAGAGGTAGGGCGCATCAAAGTAGCCCGCCCGTCTGGGGAAGTCACAGAAAACCGCAGCCAAACGACAACTCGCTAGAGGGTTGTTGTGTTTCTGCGTGTGAGTGAGGTCACCAGCAGGCTGCTAAGGAGTTGTTGCGTAAGCAGCAGGGGAGGAATCGCGCGAGTGATACTTAACATATTACAAGCGTTGATAGGCTACGGTAGCTGCTTTACATCAGGTGGGCCGTATGTTTGTATGCCTCCCGATGTTGTATAAAAAAAGTTCACGGAGACAACAGTATGGCTCGCCCGGGCACCGCCTCTGGTACATTGACATTGGAATTAAACTCTTACATTAATAAAGTAGCGTCTCCTTCGATCGAGCTCGCCGTTCGATCGTCCACTTTGATATTAATAATTAGATACACTTAATCCCATTCAAAGTTCAGTAGAGTTTGGAAAATATCAATCAATCCCACAATTTTCACAATCCAATTCTAACGGAAATTAAAATTTATTGACTGAGCACTAAAAGTAGGCACAACTCTAAAAATAAAGTTGTGCGATAACGGCACCACACGTGCAGACAGCGCGGCGCCGCGCCGGCCGGGGCGGTGCGGCCAGCAGCCCGCCTGCCGGGGAAACTTCTACAATTTTATATATTGTACCGTATATATTCTCATGATTATATTTCAAAAACTGTAAGACGTGTGTAAGTGCCCGCGAGGGCCCAATGGCAAATAAAGTTTTTTTTATATTTTATCTTTATCATTATGAGGGTGCACAAAGCTAAGTGGCGCCCTCATTTTGTTTTTATTAAGAACGCTGTATTTAAGACCAATTACAAAAAAAACGCTCTATACTGAAGAACCATATTTATGTTTTTTGAGATATATTTTGTTTTTATTATTTATTTAGAATTAGTCATACTTTTGATTATTGCTATAAGTGGCCACAATAAGCAATAATTAAAATTTTGGTTACTTGTCATAGATAATAAATACAAGATATGTTTCAAAAAAACGTAAATATGGTTCTTCAGTGCACTATAGAGCGTTTTTTTGGAATTGGTCTTAAATACAGCGTTATTAATAAAAACAAAATGAGGGCGCCACTTAGCTCTGTGCGCCCTCTTAATGTCCAAGCCATTGGAATCGGATTGTCATTTTAATTCGGAGTCCAGAGTAACCCTGCCATTGTTGGAATCAAACCATAATTGAAACCAGTAACCAGTAGGTGTGCGGCGGTGCTCTGGTGGCTCTTCGCCACTCCTCGATGGCCTCCGTCAGTCTTTTTTGTGGTCGCCGGCGGCGAGCGGGCGCAGTTCATGACGTATTGGCTCCGCCGCCCGCTCGTTACCGACTTGTCCAAACTCGTTATAAGTTCCCGCGCGAGGGGCGCTCCGCCCCGGGCCCGCTGATTGACTCGCTCGGTAGCTGTATTAGTAATTCGACATTACAATCTCGTGATTTCGGCAAGCGGAGTTAGGGCTGTCGACGACGTTTATTTTTATACAAGGTCGGGAGGCATACAAGCATATGGCTCACCTGATGTAAACCGGTTACCGTAACTTATAAACGATTGCAATACATTAAGTATCACTCGCGCGATGCCACCTCTGCTGCTAAAACAGCGACTTCTTGGGAATTTACTGTCTTACTGTCGACTTCACTCACACAACATCCCTCTAGGCTAGGGAGTTATTATTTACGTGGATAGACTCTTCTCTTAAACGTGGTAAGACGTGAATGTATACTCCGACATTCTCCAAATTTATTCGGGACACAAGACTACAAGTTCTCCTGGGTAAGGCTACAGGTTCGACAGGATAAGATTACATGTTCGGCAGGGTAAGACTACAGGTTCGCCAAGGTAAGACTACATATTCGACAGGGTAAGACTACAGGTTCAACAGGGTAAGACTACAGGTTAGACAGGGTAAGCCTACAGGCTCGACAGGGTAAGATTACATGTTCGGCAGGATTAAGACTACAGGTTCGCCAGGGTAAGATTACATATTCGGCAGGGTAAGACTACAGGTTCAACAGGGTAAGACTACAGGTTAGACAGGGTAATACTACAGGTTCGCCAGGGTAAGACTACATGTTCGACATGGTAAGATTACAGGCTCAACAGGGTAAGACTACAGGTTCCCGGGGTAATACTACAGGTTTTCCAGGGTAAAACTACAGGTTAGACTGGGTAATACTACAGGTTCGCCAGGGTAAGACTACATGTTCGACATGGTAAGACTACATGTTCGACAGGGTAAGACTACAGGTTCGCTAGGGTAAGGCTAAAGGTTCGACAGGGTAAAACTATAGGTTCGAAAGGGTAAGACTACAGGTCCGACAGGCTAATACTACAGGTTCGCCAGGGTAAGACTACATGTTCGGCATGGCAAGACTACAGGCATGCCAGGGTAAGAGTACATGTTCGATAGGGTAAGACTACAGGTTCGCCAGGGTAAGACTACATGTTCGACATGGTAAGACTACAGGTTTGCTAGGGTAAGGCTAAAGGTTCGACAGGGTAAAACTATAGGTTCGAAAGGGTAAGACTACAGGTCCGACAGGCTAATACTACAGGTTCGCCAGGGTAAGACTACATGTTCGGCATGGCAAGACTACAGGCATGCCAGGGTAAGAGTACATGTTCGATAGGGTAAGACTACAGGTTCGTCAGGGTAAGACTACATGTTCGACATGGTAAGACTACAGGCTCAACAGGGTAAGACAACAGGTTCGCCGGGGTAATACTACAGGTTCTCCAGGGTAAGACTACATGTTCGACAGGGTAAGACTACAGGTTCGCTAGGGTAAGGCTACAGGTTCGCAGGGTAAAACTATAGGTTCGAAAGGGTAAGACTACAGGTCCGACAGGGTAAGACTACAGGTTAGACAGGGTAAGACTACAAGTTCTCCAGGGTAAGGCTACAGATTCGACAGGTTAAGATTACATGTTCGGCAGGGTAAGACTACAGGTTCGCCAGGGTAAGATTACATGTTCGATAGGGTAAGACTACAGGTTCGCCAGGGTAAGACTACATGTTCGACATGGTAAGACTACAGGCTCAACAGGGTAAGACAACAGGTTCGCCGGGGTAATACTACAGGTTCTCCAGGGTAAGACTACATGTTCGACAGGGTAAGACTACAGGTTCGCTAGGGTAAGGCTACAGGTTCGACAGGGTAAAACTTTAGGTTCGAAAGGGTAAGACTACAGGTCCGACAGGGTAAGACTACAGGTTAGACAGGGTAAGACTACAAGTTCTCCAGGGTAAGGCTACAGATTCGACAGGTTAAGATTACATGTTCGGCAGGGTAAGACTACAGGTTCGCCAGGGTAAGATTACATGCTCGATAGGGTAAATAAACACCTCGGTTAGTCGTAGTTAGTCCACCACGTAAGTCGAGCAGCATCGATCTCTACCTACTAGGTATATGTGTTCAAGTTCCTCCGCGCTCAGGAGCTCTGTGTTTCAGAGAGACGCTAAGCTGTCGATCCCGGCTGTTATCCACAAATGACAGTCGTTAAGTAAGACTACAGTTTCATACATGTATGAGCACGCTCGTCGGTTTAGGTCTCCTGTCCTCCTGTGTAATGTTATGATAAAACTCAACCTATTAGATCGTGGTAGAAGAGTCTCGTTCTTCCTAGGCTCCTGTATCCTTTTGTTTTACCTTTGTATATCTGTCTCATCATTCTTCATGTGCGAACCAGCGGAGGATGAAGCACGCTTTTCTTATCTTAACAATCTCTTTTAGAACAACTCTCTTTCATCATGGTTGCATACATTATGACTATAGCCGCGTTGTGTACACCACTCAATTCTGGCTTATATTTATAATAACTTTACTAGCGCTCCGTCCACGCTGCTTTTTGTAATAAAATTAGAAATACGGTTATTCCAACATCACACTTAACACCACATAAAATAACAGAGAACAAGAAAATGTAACAGATAGCCCAGTAGGTACATATTTACCTACACATTATTTTAGTGCTGAGATCACTGTGTGACCACCAGCTCCGGTTTCCGGTGTAGGCTATGAGTGATCACTTATTTTCTCTCTCACTCATACACCCGTCTGTTGACGTCAGCAATATATCGTAAATCCCTGGCGAATGCACGTCTAATATATTCATTAGCATCAATTTGTTTTGACCATCTTACATCAATTACCCTAATACTAGTAGAGTAAGAAGATAACACAAGAGTGAACTGGTTTTCTCTTCATCAAACACAAACATTATTGTCTTAGGTTTTCACGATTGTTACAAACGAACTATTGTTCCGAAACGTCAGGTTCAACAAAATACATAAAACACGCGATACTTCCGTTAAAAAAAATGTTTAATTCAAAACACAAATATTACAGTTTTATTTCGTATTTATATATATTTCGTATTCGTATAAACTGTAAGCCTTTTTTCATACAATCGCCTTGGACTCGTCGGTGCACGTCGCTTTCGGGGAACGACCTAATCCAATTGTCGATAAAGAAAAAAAATGAGAAAATGGAAAAGTAGTTTCTGGTACAAAAATTTCAAAAATCGAATTTCAAAAGGAATGAACAAGAATAGTAAATAAATATTAAATGAGAAATGAATAAAGAAGAAATACCGAAAGAAACTTGCCAATATAGGTCTCTTTTAAAATTATCAATTGGATATTAGAAAAAATTCACATAAGCATATTGGTACATTAATGATATCAAATGGTAAAATTAAAGTTTATTAAGAACAGGCCGTCAGTGCTGAATTATTTCCAGACATCTTTAACAGTTTTGTAACTGATGATGATGATGATTTATTAATTCTATAATAAGCACTTCTACAGAGAATATTTTTAACGTGCTTTTTGAATACATTGTCAGGAATGGACAGAACTGTTTCAAGCAACTTATTATAAAATCGAATTCAATTTACAAGGACAGATTAACAGTTTTAGCAAGTATGTGTACCGGCATACACAACTTACTTCTACTTCTAAATTTTTCGCTGAAGTTTGAAAACGACTTTATATTTTTACGTACATACATTATGTTTTCATAAATATATTGAAAAATAACAGTGAGGATATTTATTTCCTTTAACAGTTCCCTGAGGGATTCTCTGGAGCCCATGTTATAAATAGAATGAATGGCTCTTTTTTGTATAATAAAAAATGTCTCAATGTCAGCCACCGTTCCCCACAACAGTATACCATACGACATAATGCTGTGAAAGCAGCTGAAATTCACTAAGCGCTCAGTAGCCACATCCGTCAATTGTCTGATTCTACTAACTGCATATGCAGCGGAGCTGAGCTTACCGGCAAGTTTATTTATGTGTGGCCCCATTGTGTTTTGGAATCTACTGTAATTCCAAGAAACACAGTAGTATTAACAAATTCGAATTTGTTATTTTCAATGAGAACTTCTGTATTGGCAGAACTCACATTTGGAAGATTAAATTTGATGCATTTGGTTTTAGCTTTGAGTTTAGCAAAAGATTATTGCATGTGAACCAGTTTAAAATAGCAGACACAACACCATTTACCTTGTCAATATTTTCACAATGTCGGGCAATATTTAAAATATAAAGGTATCATCAGCAAACAGTACTATATCCGCCATTTTCTGCACCATGTAGACTTGAATGTTTACTAAATTTCATCAAGTTTGAGAACACACCCATATCTACATATATATTAATACCAAGCTACTCGACCCAGCTACGCACGGGTGATCCAATCGTTACCAAACTTCACAGGATCACCTGCTGGGCTAACCTGAAGATTCACTGTTCAACAAAATCTGCCCAGTCGTTTTTGAGTCCATAGAGGACATACAGACACACATTCATTTTTATATATATGTATATACATATATATGTATACATATATATATGTGACAAGTGTGGGGCTATTGCCTGAAAAAACTTTAATAGACATCCCCCCAGTGATCCTCTGAGTTTAAAAGTTTTAATATTTTTAGTTGGTTGAATATGTGTAAACTGAAAGAGTTGGGTGAGAACATTGTCTTATAATAACTCAGCAGCACCATCTGGAGATGAATTAAGGGATTTAGTAGTGTGGAAGTATATTGATGAAGTAGTCTAGATATAGATCTGCTACTTGTTTAACATATTTTATAGAACACTCTTGATTATGTGGCTGATATTTACCTGTTTTATGGTATTATACTATACGGGGCTTGGAGTCAAGTTAAGAGCTGACAGTTATTGGTAACATTTTGATCTACAAGTGGAGTATTAAATATAGAATAGAATAGAATACTCTTTATTGCTCCAATAACAAATACGTCCAGAACACACGCAGAACAAGAAAGCAAATGTACAATCGGCGGTTATATCAATAGAGCGATCTCTTCCAGACAACCATGACACGAAAAAAATATACATATAAAAAGTAGGTAGGTGGCGCATTTAAGTGGGAAATATCGTGCTAACTGTCCTAATAATATTCATATAGATGACCTTAATAGGCATTTCTCTTCTTCTGCAAATTTTGATTGCAATATTAAAAACAAAACTTTTAATGAGCTTTCTTCAGTTCCAACTCCAAACTATCCTCCTTTTGTCTTTAGTCAATTCTCTGAATGTGATGTTAAGGTCATACTTTCGGTGACATCGAATGCGGTGGGGGATGACAGAATCAGTCGTCATATGATCTTATCTATCCTTGACATCATCCTTCCTATTATTATCTTCATCCTAAACAATTCCATTACTTCTGGAGTGTTTCCGTCAGCATGGAAGAATGCCTACTTAATCCCGTTGCCTAAAAAGTCGAATCCTGCTTCTTAATCAGATTTTCGATCGATTTCTATTCTCCCTTTTCTTTCGAAAGTCCTCGAACGTCTTGTCCAAGAACAGCTTAACTACTTTATTTCCAAAAACAATATCTTCAATCCATTCTAGTCGGGTTTTCGCCTGAGGTCATAATACGACTGGTGCTCTGGTAAAAATTACGGACGATATCCGTTTCCCAATGGACTCATCGCAACTCACTATTTTGTGCTTGCTAGACTTTAGTAACGCGTTCGACACGGTCTATTTCGATATACTCTTAAAGCGACTACGTTCTCTTAACATGTCTCCTACAGCAATTGACTGGTTTCAATCTTACCTGTATAGCGTCAGCAGCGTGTTCGCCTCGATGATCAGCTTTCCTCTTGGTGTCCTGCTACTGCTGGCGTACCTCAGGGCGGCGTATTATCACTTTTGTTATTTTCACTCTTTATAAATTCTATTACATCAAATCTTCGCTCCTTCTGCCATCTTTATGCAGATGACTTGCAGATTTATTCACATACTTCAGCGGGTAATCTACCTAATGAAGTAAATAAAGACCTGGCGCGTATAATCGAATGGAGTAAATCTTGGAATGGAGTAAAAAATGGCCTTATGGTTAACCGTGGTAAGTCCCAGGCCATTATTATCGGCAGCACCCGTTTTATTTCCAAACTCGATTGGGTGACTGTCCCTGGAATAATATTTGATAATGTTCATGTTCCCTATAGCGAGAGTGTCAAAAAACTTGGCATTTTTTTTTAAATATATAAAAACACTTTATTGCAGACTTTGTGGTCCATATTTTATTAGTTACAGAAACTTACAAGATACGTTAGTTTTATTTAAAAATAGATAAATCAATATAAATTAGGACTATTTCAAATATATATATATTTAAAATAATCCTAATTTAAATAATACCCGCCTCGTCCCCTGGAGGCACTAGGTACCTACAACAACATGAGTCTGTATCCAGTGCCTCCAGATGCGACAGTCAGGTTTGTCTCTAACAACTTCCAGGATGCTATTGGCGCTCCCGTGACCTCTGTCCATCAACGATGCTATTCTTCCACGCAACACCGCATAAAAATCATTGGTATGCGCTATAGCGAACATAGTTGAGGTACTGCAGTATCGCGGAAGCCCCAACATCATCCTGAATGCGTAGTTATATTGTACTCGGACAGCATTGAAAGCCCGCCGCGTATAGCTAACCCAAAGATTGCACGTATATAGCGTCGGACAGTATGCCTTAAATAAGGTTATTTTTACCTCTGTACTGCAACGTGCAAAGCTTCGGGCCAACATATTACACCGCACTGCCAATGCTCTCCTTTCCCTCTCCATGTCTTCATCATCCCTCAGATCTTCTGTAACCACATGTCACAGATATTTAAAACGGATAACTCTCCGTAGGATATCCCCATTTGGTTTAACCGGTGGCACATGGCTAGGTTTTTTAAGTCCCGCATTAAAAATGAGCATTTCGCTTTTTTCCACATTATATTTAAAGCCATGTGATTCAGCATACTTTTCACATATAGATACCAATAATCTGAGGGCTCTTATAGATGGGCATAACAGAACCATGTCGTCCGCAAAATTTATACTATTCACAAAAAGCCCTTCAATTGAACACCCGACCCTGGCCTCACAGAGCTCAATGATCAGCTGATTTATGTACAGGTAGAAGAGCGTAGGCGAGGTCAGACCTCCCTGTCTCACCCTACACTCCAGCCTGTACTCATCGGAGAACTGTCCAAGCCACCTGGCCCGATTAGTCTGATGACCGTACCAATATTTGAAGATATGTACCAGCTCCACTGGCACTCCAGTGTCACGTAACTTAGTCCAAAGTATATCATATCTAACCAAGTCAAATGCCTTTGAGAGATCAAGGAAGGCAGCATATATTGGGATGTTCCTTTGAGTATGTACCCGACGGTATGCTTCAGCGACAAAATTGCACACTCTGTTGATAACCCCGGTCTGAAACCAAACTGTGCGTCATGGAGTTTCACATGACGTTCAAGTTGTCTCTGCAACAAACCGTCAAGCACTTTAGCTGTGATAGTCGCTAATGAAATCGGGCGATAATTGGTTTTATCAGATATATCCCCCGTTTTATTTTTAATTATGGGCACAACCACTGTCCTCATGAGTGACTCCGGCAAATAGCCATGTCTCATGCAGACAGTGAACAACAGCCCCAATAATCTTGACAAATGGCTACCTGCATGCAAGAAGTGTTCAACGCTGAGGCCGTCATGCCCCGGAGACTTCCCTCTCGTCATTCTTTTGATTTCTATCTCAACTACCTTGGCTGTGATATATTGGGCACATAGGACATGTCGACCCCATCGACCTTCCCACCTCCCGGCGAGCTTGAAATCAATGGCTGCACATGAAAAAGCGACTTAAAAACATTTGCTATTTCCTTAGGCTCTTTTTTTGATAGAACCTTTTCTTGGACGGTGCAAATAGCCCACGTCAGCAGGAAGCTGTTTGCAGCTGATGGCTCCCTTCGACGGTTGCGTAATTTTCTGCCTATCGATACCAAAATTTCACTTGCACAGTCCTTGCTCCTCCCTATTCTGATTCTTGTCTCACTGAAGACCAATTAAACAAACTAGAGCACCTTCAAAATCACTGTATTCAATTTATATTTGGGCTTCGCAAATCGAACTTCGCACTCAGCTCAAGTGGCTGCCTATCAGGTTACGTCGTAACTGGCACATTGTGTCTCTTCTTTATTCTATTCTTTTCAATCCTACTTCTTCCAGCTACCATCTCACTCTTCACAACATTACACTAAGTCCTTCTCAGTACGAGCTATGCAACTCTGGAATGCCTTGCCAATTTCCATACGCAGTGCACAATCCTTAGCAGCCTTTAAAAATATGGTAAAATCTCACTGTGGGAGTAGAGGTAGCCTTATGAAGCTCTGCTTGAAAAGCTGCCATCTTGTTATTGAAAAGTTTCATCATATTTGTAATGTTATGTTGAATATCTTCCATAGATATGTTGAAAGGAAGTTTGCTCACAGGTAGTAGTGACTTTTTGAAATTAATTAAACATACAATGAATGTACAAAATAATCAAAATGAAATTAAAAAAATATTTTTTACTGAGAGCACTGCACTTTTATTGCTACTTGTTCCACAGCTATCCACGTAAAAAATTAATGTTGCGGATCGGATTATGTGAATTAGCATGGCACAAGAATAAAGTTGTGTTCGTGCCAGCCCTACGGTATCGCCGCCGCGGGCGCGCTGTGCGTGAGATCGTGACTTTCGACCGCGCCGCGCCTCCCGCCGCCGCTCGCCGCCTCGCAAATTATTTTATATCATAATGTATTGGAGATTATTCTCTCACAGGGCTTCACATACAGGTTGCTACTTTAGTTTATTACCATACATTTTATCTCATTATATTTATACTTATTAACTTACCCGATGAATTAAACAATTTTTAACGGAAGTATCGCGTGTTTTATTTATTTTGTTGAACCTGACGTTTCGAATGCTTTGTAGCGTCCGTGGTCGCAGGAAGACTAAGGTGACATTTGTCTTATATTGGTTATTCAATGATT
Organism: Pyralis farinalis; assembly: GCA_947507595.1. Lineage (NCBI taxonomy): Eukaryota > Metazoa > Arthropoda > Insecta > Lepidoptera > Pyralidae > Pyralis > Pyralis farinalis. Next base: position 807,251 of record OX382275.1, read on the forward strand.
ACATCTACCGACATGGATGGATTAATTATATACGTTCCGATTCACAAAAAAATCGCTCACGGTGTCCGAATGTTTTGGAGTAGTTCTCTGGGCTTACTCTCTATAATATATAGGTACTCTGTATAAATAAAACACGTGATACTTCCGTTAAAAATTGTTCAATTCAATGTCTAACAATCGCGAAAACCTAAGACAACTTACCCGATATAGCGCATCAAACTAACACCAATAAAATAATTATTCGTTGGTTCTCTATGCGTGCACAAACTTTTTACCATATTAAATTGAACATAATAGGATTATATTCAATAAATATGAAACTGCGTATACAAATGTAAAAACCGAAGTTCTCTGGGGTCCATTCTGGGTATTTTTTGTTATAAATAGATGTTGATGACAAGCAATGACCTTCTATAGGTCATTGATGACAAGTCATTAATTTGTCCATCATAGTGCAGAAAATAACAAACGTAAATCTACAATGTCGGGAGACAAGCGTACAGCCCATCTGATGTAAAGTGGCTAATGTGAATGCTTGCAGTACAGAAAGTATCGGTCGGGGTTGCCACACCTGCTGCTAACACAGCAACTCCTCAGGAGCTTATTGATAACCTAAATTACTCGCAAGAACACAACACAACCCTCCAGAGAGTAATTATTTGTTAGCGGTTGCTTTGATGCGAATAGCTCTCTTAAAAACACCCTGACCAAGACAAACAGACATGTTCGAGTACACAAATGTCTTGCGTGAGTCGAACACTTTGTTTTGAAATAACATTGGTAACCACTGCGCCGGGCTCGGCGTCGTCGACGTCGGTCGGTGTGTAAATATCGACAATGCGAAATGTTCTGTCGCTGCCGTCGTCTCCGCGACTGCCCGCCCTCTGCAGTAGACACCACGTGCGCCCGCTACCGTCGCGCGCCGCCGCCTGATCCGCCTTGCTCATCTAAATATGTCTTCATTTTTCCACTTAACACCATTGTTGTTTCACCGGTGTGCTGGCTAGTGATTGTCGTATCCAACTGACCATTTGAAAAATACATGGATTGGCATTTCCTTTCAGAAATGCAATTAAAAACTTAACAAACAACACTGAGAAATTAATAACAAAAAGATGCACTGCCCGGCCCCTGAGAGCTGAATGGCAAATATTTTTTATCTTTGGTAACTGATGAGTCATCAGTTATAAATTCATCAGTTATAATTTTCTCATTGTAATGAACAGTAATCACCCCTGGACCCAGAAAAGCAGTTCATGCACACAATGTTATGTCTCGGGCAGGTGCTGAAATATAATCAATGTCGACACTTGGCGAGTCAGTTGCATATCTCTGTAATGGATAACGGACACTTAGATTGCAAAGGGCTCGCCAAGTGTCCGTCATTGAAAACAATTCAATATTACAATAAATACTTGTGTAAAGGTGGGCGATCAACTGATCACCCCGTACGTGCGGTAATTGACGGTATCACGTCGAATTGTTGCGAATCGCTCGTTAGTGACGCGGTAATGAGCGCGTCACGCCCGCCGCCGCCGCCCGCCGCCCGCCCGCCGATCTCTGCCCGCGTGCAGTACACTTACTTATTGGCCGCCGTAGCGCCGTCACAATGTTGACTTGTCAAAGTCGACAACAGACGCAAGACAGTGATATTCAATTAGATGGAGCCTGAAGTGGCTTTACTTTACAAATCCAATAGCTATAAAAACGAGGTTGCAAGTTGATGTCAAAATTAGCTCATATCAATTACTCTGTATTTTGCCAAATGGCACATAAATGAATGTCAGATTTACACGCATAAAATAACAATCAAAATTATAATTAGTATGTAGTCAGTAATGATCAGTGTGTTCGGCTAAAAGTCAGCAAACATAATTTTGTGCAGCCTTTTTCCAACCTTCTGGAAGATTGAACGCACCAGGCGAAACTCCAGCAGAAGGAAGGCCAAGTCAGTGTTTCCCTTCGGACGTTATATTGAATGACCGAGATTCTGACGATAATGTATGGAACAGCGAGTTGGATGTGGTAGAGAACGAACTTGAGACGCGGGAACAAACGCAGTCAAGATGCGAGCATTGCTACTCGTATATAGCTAAGTAAACGTCAAGGTTAACCTTTGTACAGCGCTTATTCCATATGATGAAAAATTACTATGACGAGTTTTATGAGCGCAATAGAAGACAGAACAATTATTTTTTGGTTTTTGCTTGTATGTTTGTATGCATATCACAGCAAAACTACTGCACGTAATTATAATAATAATAATAAATAATAAATGCTTTATTTTTGCTACCATGACATATGAATTACAGGTTTCCATGTGACCCTGAGGCCTGTGGTAGTTATACAACTGTGTTACAGGCCAAAGTGTCTTCCATCTTACAATCTTGTTCAAATAATCAGCCGCATACATTACTGTATAATTGTAAATAGCAAAAGATTACAAAAGAAACAGTCAATAATTAACTGTTTATAACGTCAAATAGAACATAATGATGTGTGGGTGTTGTATGAGAGATACACACGCTGGCATTCATTGTGTGATGTGTATGTATAGTGTAGGTTGTGTGAGTGTTGTGTGAGGGATTGTGTAGTGTGAGTAGTGTGATATGTATATATGTTGTATGGTTGTACTAGCCCTACGAGTTTACTCTTGGGATCGGTTGGTGACCTAAGTTCACCAACGACTAGTTTAAAAATATTTGTTCCACCGAGTCATAGTCATGACAGTTTAACCAATTACATATAGCATTTTTTAATTCGTAATTGTTGCATTTCGTTATATTGAAATAGTTGTTTAATTTTCCATACAACTTTGGAGCATTAAAACTGAAATGTCTTTTAGCAAAAGTTGTTCTACAACTAGGTACAGGGAATCTTGCAGTTCTCCTGCTACGTGTTTGTATGTTAAGTTGACTTGCACCCATTTGATGGAATCTACGCACACACTTACTATTACTTAATTGGATACGAATTTGTCATTTATATTGCATTTATATTGTGAATTAAAATTTGGTCATGTGTCACCTCGATCCAGTTACCATAGTGTGTAATGAAACGGTAACTGTTCGATGTCTGTACAAAGGAGACATTTGAGAAATAATGATATATATATATATATACATCTTGATACGTGGCTTGGAAACCGAGTTATCCAAATCGATAACGTAAATGTGAAGAAACCACTCTGTCTGTCTGTTTGTTTGTTTGTTACGTTTTCGTTCCTATACTGTTGTGCGAATTTGTAGAATTTCGTTGCTTTTTAATATTTTAAGTAAAATAGGTATACGGTGATACGGAGTAGAATTTGATATGGGGTTTACAGTTGATTGTGTCGGAAATCATTCCTTAAGAGGACGAAATTAGTGTCTCTCGGGAACGGCTCCAACGATTGAGATTAAAGTTTGTGCTTAGAAAGATCAGGTCATATGACATGGTCGTCCACGTCCTGTCACTTCACTAAATAAATATATATTATATATATATATATATAATATATATATATATATATATATAATATATATTTATTTATAATATATATATATATATTATATGATGTGTAGAGAGCGGATCACGTTTTGTACTCAAATTACGATCATAACTCTTATTACGTACGTACGACGAGCTCGTGGGTTCGATTCCCACACAGAACAATCATTTGTTTGCATGAGCTTGTGTGTTTATCTTGGTCTGGATGTTTTAAAGAAAGGTAGAGCGCATCACAGCAGCCTGTCTGGGGAAGTACTCCACATTACAGATAACCGCCGTCAAGTACGTACTTACGAGCCGTGGTGCCAAGGCAGCATTATATTAACCACTGGCCACCGAGTTCGTCATAATACCTAGACCTACACTTAAAAACCAAACCCAAAATCTATATACCAAAGTTGATCCAAATAGTTGTCGCCGTTTCCGAGATGTACACAATATATTATATTGTTATATACAACAGTTGTTTCCTTCAATATGATAAAGATTTACTAGAATATAAATTTGGTTTTACGAATGAAGTTTAGCCTTTCTGTATTGAAAATAGGGTTAGGTGGTTATTTCAGGTACAACGCAGAAAGTGAACGGAAAGGGGGGAAAACCACTTGTTCTAAATAACTGTGATAGAAGATAAATAATTTTAACACGGAAAACTACAAACTAAAAATTTGCTTTTTGGAGTACTCTACGAATCTGTAACATATTTAAACTGAATACAAAGATATCGCGAACACAAGTCAAAATGAAATATAACAATGTGGAGAAATGGTAACAGTTAACTGCGAGACAAATCAATATGACTGATGGTATTTGAAAGAGTCAGAACGAACCTCGGGATTAATTTTGATGATGGAACATCGGAACTAGATAATCAGGTTGTAGGTATACTGTATACTGTACACTGTATGCTATTGATGAATTAGTGCGGCTAACAGTGTGGATGGAGTGTTGAAACTACTTCTAGGCAACTAACACCTAAGTTAAAAGTTCTTGAGACGTCGGTAATAAGTTTAATACGGAAAACTACAAACTGGAACATATCTAAACGGAATGCAAATATATTAGATTTTAGTCTTTAAATAAGCCGTAGAAGCAGTATAGGTTCCTAGACCGTACCTAACGGTCCAGTACCTGCGGGATAGAGAAATGACTGATGATACTGTGCACACTCCGACACAACGAATTGGTAACCACCATTTGAGTTAGGACCGATAAATAGCCACTTGGTCACAGGTGTCCCTCCCAAAGTCCAAAAATGAGCGAATGCAGTTGTATAAGCCTCTCTGGCTGGATGAGGGCTACACACAACGGTACAGCACACTTTACTGAACTTGTCACTGAAAATAATCAGGTTTTGTGCAAGTTGTGCCTTTTCAAATGTTTCAAACTCGAATAAAGAGGAAAAGTGAAAGCAGTTTGCGAGAGTAAACATCAAATAAATTTCTGAAATTTGCTGGTGTTTTTGACGTATTTTGGAGCTGAGTAATAAAGTCAGTTGTCTTACTGGATATAAATATACGTATGTAGTATGTAGGTAGCCAAAGGTATAGGATGCATATACCTATGGTCGACAAGCTCGTTGACGCAATGGTTAGTAAAGCTATTTTAACACCAACTCGTATGGGTACGATTCCTATACAGGACAAACATTTGTGTGCACAAACATGTCTGTTTGTCTTCGTTTGGGTCACTAAATTAGATCATAGTACTTTGGAGACGGCAACGAAAGCGTAAGCGTGCATGTCGTTGTCCCAGAATGGGGTGAAAGCGGACCTAGAGATAACGAAGCAGAATAAATATTTTACAGGGAGCGAAGAATTGCGGGCGGCACGAAGAGAGCCATAGAGCAGCATGTTCGATTCAACTCAAAGGACCGCGAGGTCGGTGGAGCCATGGGAGCATTCCATGTAATGCAAACAAGGGCTGAGAGTGAGACACGCGAGCCTTCGCACAGACAATTCACTCGAGATGCGTAAGGTTGGTTCTCTCTGCCTACGTCGCAAAAGACCTGACGTGAAGATAAATAAGTCATTCGCATTTGTCAATAATAAAGTAACGAACGATGCCTTTTGCTGGTTTTAAACTCGACTGCGGCGGAAGAACGGAGCGCTCCGTCCGTCGGGTGGCAGGTCTGGCCGCCGCGACGACCTGCATACCCAATCAATGTAATTAGAGGCCGTTGTAGAGTCAACGGTGTGATCGTCGGCCGCGCCAATCAGCGGAGCAGGCCAACGGCGCGCAGCGATTGGCGCCGCGACCGCCGCACGACTAATTATTGGCCGCGGCGGATGGCCGCGCGAACATGGCCGCCGCGTGCCCACCGCGCTGCCGCGTTTTACAATTGAACGGCGCCGCGGGTCGAAGCTCGTTGGTTTTCAGTGGTGACGGTAGTTTCAGCGTGCTACAGTCACTACGGGGGGCGACACTGGACATGGTATGTACTGCTTTTATTGAACGATTCCGTATTTATTTCCAAATCAGACCATTATTATCATTGTTCGCTACTGTAACTTATGAACATTTGCAATTCGAAGAATACAACTCACTTAGTACTTAATTCTCCAGAGAGATGTTATTTGACTGCAACTTTCCTAGTTTTATGGTGACGATTTCGCTACGACGTCTATTGTAACAGTAGGTACACACTACACGTATAGTGACGTACCTATCTACGAGTACGCGGGTGAGGCACACAAGTAATTCTATATAACTATTTATAACGCAGATGTTTGGCTGCCGACCGTGAGACCCTGGCTGGTAAACATTGTGTACAGCATTTACAAGAGCTCATCCAGCTTCACGTTATTATCTTCGTGTCGCTATTAGCTCATCCGACCGACCGATCTGTAGCTGTAACAATTTGTAACTGTAAGTCGCACACTTTGCCTACCTAGACAGGTAGGTATGTTATCACAGCCTAAATTAGTGTCACGGGGAACGTTCCCTTTAAACGAATAACATTACATCATTTGGTATAAACGACGGTATAACTATGATCAAGTGATATTTTAATAACTTTTGTTATGTCTTACTATCGCTGTCCTCTGTATTACCTAGGTATATATATAAATATATTTCCGGAATATAAAACTGACGAATCGTACATTTCAAATATAATGTAAATTTTAGACGAGCGAAATGTCTTCAATTTAGATTATTCAGCAGGACAATTTCACACAGGACGGACAGACGAACAAACAAAAATTGTGTTGGCTTCTATCACAAATTAAAAACGATCATGGATGAACCCGAACTTGTTACGATTTCCTTCGTATCTACCGAGCAATGAGCTACGCGAACGATCTCGCGGTTTATTATTCCACGATTTGCTGAAAAAGGCACTTTGTTACCGTGTACAACGGCTATTTTGGTTTCAATACGCGAGAACGAATTCTCTAATAATGGCGAGCGATGCGATTCTTCAACAACTCTCTCTCTTGTTCAGAGTTCTCGTGAATCAATAAATATATTACATAATTAAAGTTCCTCCGGAGAAAGATTACACAAATATTACAAAAATATCTACATAATACACCACGCCACAAACATATTAAACTAGCTAGCACCGCGTCGTCGGTCGTATTTTTATCTCTATACCATCTCGGCAATGTGTTCAATATAAAATGATTACAATCGGCTGAATGATTTCAAAGTGTATAACGGACACAGGTACAAACATTTTTTGTGTTTATTAAGAAGATTAATCAAATAGAACTTTTCAGCGTGAAATTAAATAATAATTATTATTATTTATTCAAATTAAATAATTTGAATAATGTAAATATGTTAACCTCAAATACATATTAGTCTGTGATCAAATAGTCGCGTTTAGTTGACTTTGTGATACAGACTATATCTCTAAAGAATCTACGTATAGATAGTAGATATTGTTTAAATGAAATATTTTATTTATTAATTATTTTTTCCGACCGGTTTCGCCTTTAAAGCATTATCAAGATGGACGATGCTACCTTACAGAAGAGCACCGTCACATAATCTTAGTTTGAGGAGCTTGATAGCGTCGCTCCTCGTGACAGTCTAATTGAACTAACAGGTTAAGGTGCGTCGTCAGCAGTCTGTCTGAGGATGGGATTTATTTCAAACTCCAGCAGAAAAGGAATATATCCTTTCGCAACCCGGATGCTATTTTCGATAAATGACAGTCGCTAAGTTAAAAGAGCTAGGGGCGTAGGTATAAAGAGCCCGTTTGGACTCCTGCTAGTCACAGAAACCCTAATGATAATTCCTTTGAGGTTTGTTGTGTCCCCGCGCGCGGCATGCCCCTCTAAATTCGTGTTTTTTGATTTATGTACACATTTGTAATTATCATTTGCTGGTTAGTGAGTGAAAACATCATGTTCATAAGAAATTAGCGGAACGAAGTTTGTTCTAGAATTCACACAGTACAAACATATGGAAAATATGATCAGATCGTGCAGTGCTTGAGGGTCAGACCCGGAGGAAACTGATTTTATTGTGAACACGAAAGTTTCAATTTATCTGAAAACTTAGGTCCGTTATCCACAAATTCAGTAGGCCGTCGCTGTGTGAGTGGAAGAAGTTGATATCGGAGTGTTCTGACCAGACACAGGAGGTATGCTCCTTGTCCTGCACGATGGCGGTTTTCTAAATGAACCAGGAGGTTAATCAATTATATAACGAGCGACAAGAAAGTCTTGTCGCGGTGAAATATGACCAAATATAAAAAAAATCGTCAACAGATGAATTCAAGAGATGCTTCGATTTTAGTCTAAAGTTTATTTTTGCACTTTTCTAACGGGAGTGATGGAGTTATTTAAGAGAGGTAGGGTGCATCATAGCAGCCAGACTGGGAAAGTAACTCCACCTTACAGAAAACCACAACAAAATAACAATTCATTGGAGGGCTGTTGTGTTCCTGCAAGTGACCGATCAGTAAACTCCTTAGCAGTTGTTATGTTGCCGAGGGGTGGCATCTCATAAGTGATACTTTTGGCGTTCATATGATTGTATGCCTACGTATAAAATAAAATGTAAAAAAAATTAAAAACAATATTTTATTTAAATGTTCCAAAAAGAAGAAAATAAAGTATAAATTAAATAAAACCCATTAATTTATTGCATTAGGTATCTACACAATGAACGTGATGTAATATTGTGACTACACTAACTTGTACTAATTTATTTTATGAAATGCCTGCACTTATTCTTAGAATGACTTGTGTCTAGATCAAGTTACATATTTGTTTGTTTACGTAGGAAAATCTCGCGACAAGCTTTTATATTATTATACAAATCGTATAATGTAATAAATTGTTGATTTTGATTCAATTTCAAGTTCATTTTCTTCTTTTCAGAACATTCAAACAAAAGTTTATTTTTGAAAGTATTTTTTTGCCTAACCTATTCTAATGACGCCCGTTTCACCAAATTACCCAAGTACTATGACTTGGGTAATTTGGTGAAACGAGCTTCTACGGGAAACGGACTTCAACGGTTCCTTTGTCACCAAGATCCGTGGTCATCTTCGTCTAAGAAACTTAGAACAGAATTGAATGCGCATACGAGTACAACATTTGGTGTCTGTGCTGTTTCCCGCTAAGGAGTTCCCTCGCTAGAAGTCAACTTCCAGCGATTAAGCCATGTCGTGGTGACAATCATTATGGGTTATCATATCTAAATGTGTGCATAAAATTTCGTGTGTGCACCGTTGACCGTTACAGCGTTCCTTTAACTAAAGCTTGTTCCGGATGTCGATGAGGTCGTGCCGCATGCATTGTCTTCGTAGCTCAATTAATATGTAAAGAAATGTATTCTGTAGAAAAGATTGTTCAAATGCAGCACGCAAGGTTTGATGAACAAACAAACTATAAAACACAAACATTGCAAGTTACATAAAAGCTTCTAAAAATGAAGGTTGCCTTGATTGAACTACTCGTATTTAATTCATACATTTTATGAAGAAGAACAATCATTTTGTAATTCTTTTGGCTGTAAGGTAACGCATGCACCTACTAACGGTAGTCCGTGAATGCCGGCCGGCACTAGTTCACATGGACTAATCGGTAGCGGAAGCACACAAAGTATGTAGTTGATATCAAATTGCCTGTAAATTTGACTTTCGTAAAATAACGCCTGAATCTGTCGTGAGGCATACGACTCACCTCATGTGAAGCGATTACCGTAGCCTGTGAATGCTTGTAATATATTTAGTATCACTCGAGCGATGCCACCTCTGTTGCTAATACAGCAACTCTTTAGGAGCTCACTGGTGACTTCATTAACACGCAGCAACACAACAACTATGAGGTGAAGGTACTTCCCCTGACGGGCTGCTTTGATGCACCCTATCTCTCTTAAAACACTCAGACCAAGACAAACAGACATGTTCATGCACACAAATGTTTGTCCTGTGTGGGAATCGAACCCACGAGTGTTGGTGTCAAAGTCGCGTTATCTAGCGATAGTTTCATGGCTCAACTTGAAATACGTCTCTCTTATGTACAATGTCGTACCATCTCGTGAACATGGTTACCGTAGTCTAAGGCCAAACAGCAAGCATCGTACATTGCACCCCTGCTTCTAACACGGCAATTCCTTTCGGTAACCTCACTCGCAGGAATTTAACAACCCTCCAGGGGGTGGCTATTTAGCTGTGTACCTTATCAGTTTCGGCGCATCATCTTATAGTGCATCTCGCAGGGCGATGTTTAGGCGGATTCAAAAATGCATAAAAAATATCTTGTCTCTGCATTTTGTACCTCGATGAAGTATTTAAGCCAAAGCCAACCTCACCTGCACGTGGTACACCCTCCTTGTCAACAGACGAGACTCTGGTAGAGCACGACGGTAGCCCGACTGTAGAAGTATCTCCATTGCACCTCACAGAAGGCGGTAGCCAAGTAACAACTCCCAACATAAGGGAGTTTCAAATTAATTTCTTTTAAGAAATCAGTTAATCATTTGTTTTCTCGTCGTCAAAAAACATTTGATTTTTTTCTCTATCAAACGATAATTTCATAGTGAAGAAGTATGTAGAGAAATGGAGAAAATGTACTTCATAGTTAATACATTCAGGTTATTTTGCTATAATCTAAATTTGAGACATTTTGACCTATTTTATTTGTGTGCTTCCGACACTAGTTAGTTCATGCGGGCTGCCGCCGGCCGGCAGCGGTCGCTGCCGTGGCTGCTCCGGTCATCCCTGCGAGTGCCCGCCATCTGCAAAAGATGATCAGCATCTCTTCAATGTCGTTCTAGAAATAAAATTGCTTTTAAATTTGCTCGTCCGGCCCTCAAGTTAGATCAAATTAGGTAAAGCTTAGCGCAGTGCGGAACAATGCTGCCAAAGTAGCTATACTACTCCTAACGTATTGAAGGATACTACGAGACAAACTCGTGTCTCTTTAATTAGTGTTGGTTCAGTTCTCGAGTAGGTACTTGAGATATTTCTCCTCGCGTTGACCGAGGCCGGCCTCGGGCTGCTCCCGGCCGTGCGTCGCGAGTTTTAATAAGTTTGACAGAGTTCAGGTCAAATATCGCGTAATGAAGGATTTATTTCAATAAAGTGAGAACTAACTTTGATTCTAATCAGTTTGACGTCTATTGGTCCAACGAGTCGGAAGGTATTTCGGAGTCCAAACTTGTGATTCATAAATATGTTACATTGCTTATTAGTCGAGGAGAAATTCAACCGATATTTCCGTATATGTCAGATTGAACGATAGATTTATCAGAACGAAATAGGAATGTTTCACACTCGGCGGTTTCTATATTTCTGTGTTAAAATCAAACATTTAATTAAAAAATAATATTACTTATCCATGCGAGCATTACGAGGAGACGTCGGTGTGCGTGCGAGGCAGCCCTACCCCGGGGGAGGCGCAGGGCTGCCACGCCCCAACTTACGTTTTTTTAATCAACCGCCCTCTGTCATTAGTATTCCGCATAATGGAGAGCGCGGTCGGCCGCCCGCCGCACACACACGCCGCGGCCCCGCCGCCGCACCGCTCGCCGCACCGCTCGCCGCTCGCCGCACCCCGCGCCCGGCGATACGTGCTTCGAGTCCATACTTAATTATATGTTAATTAGTCACCGCGACACTTCGAGACGCGACCACGTCTGGCGGAGGCAACAAACAGCCTAAATATTGACTTGTAAAAGATGTCAACTTATTACCGATTATAAATTATATAAGTTGAATTAACTTAGATCACGACAGAATTACATTGATGTTTACAAAAAGATCTCGAAGGTTCTCAGTAGCTTAATGTAGCTACGTATGGCCATGAGCCGACAACAGTATATTTGCCAAATGTGGGCACAATTGTTATCATTTGATCTTTCAAATATCGCAGCATGTTTGTTTTAAATACAGTAGTTTTAGCCAAATATAGTATTTTAATTCAACTTGTGTACAAGGATTGCGACGATAATACAATATTTTTCATAATTAAAGAAAACAGAAAATTATCCAAGCGGAAGTTATTTTCTTCAAATGTCAAAATACAAATTTAGTTGATACGAGTACCTATGTTGCCGGCAATCAGTATACTCCGGGCTCGTATACAATTCATATGCATTCTATAGAACGCCTAATGTTCAGATAATTTATGTAATATCATATACTTCCTAGTTTGTCTAGCCATTGTATACAATACCGAATGAACGTCAGGTAATGTGCAATAGATTTTTTTTTAATTTGTCATTTGATTGTCTATCCGAAATGCCAAAGGTTATTTAACCTCTTCTAAACTCTGATCAAACAACTGATATTTTTAATATTTCCATTCTGAAGTAGTTTAATTTGACTGTAGATATCCTAAACCAATAGATATTCAGATTTTAGATATTTTGAACTGAACCATTTTGCTATTAGTCATTTAAATTTTGGACAATCAAATACGTACCCATCTGAGATTGTCGCCAACCACTCTATTGCACATATTGCCGATGGTTCAATAGGTATTCTAAACAATTATCAGGCACTGTATATCATAATGTGTTGCCTGACGACCGCGGTATACCTGTTCAAATACCTGTTCTTTTTACTTGATTTAATTCACTTGAGCTACCTAATCTTTCAGCTCGGTCATTGGTCCTAGTCTAGTTTTCATGACGATCTTCTAGTACCTATCTTTGTTAAATGAAAGTCAACGTGAGGAATTGGTAGTTAGCCCATACTTACAAATCGGTCTGCCATAGGAATCATCTATCGAAATTGACAGGTTACCCGAATGTTTGTGTAAGTAAGTTGTAGCTTCTTGTATAGCAAATATATGGAAGACGTTATTGGTAGTAGCTGCGCCTTAACATTCATTAGTATGCGGACGGTAGTGTAACACTAATAAATGCCGTCCTGATCGATGTCCTTCGTTACCTTGTTTGTTACGTTGGAAGTTATGTTCCGATCAACTTGTATCTGAACATGAGTGTACTTTGAGTTCGGCCCAATTCCATCCCTTTAATACACGACTACGCACTCATTTACTGCAGCTCGATAACTAAGGAAAATGTCTCTTATTACGCAAAGAACATTGGAATTGTTGGTCTCTCTTTACAATTTTTTTAAATTTAATTAAGGGCCTTAAAGATTAAGGGCATCGGGGGCAGGTCTACCTGTTTGCTCTGAACCTGAATCGGCGATGCAGTATCGAGTTTTCAATACAGCCTTCCCTTGCGTCCCATTCTGTTCAACAACGTTATATTGATGAAAAAGATTCATTTGTTTAATAAATGTATCGTCGATACCGTCATGAAAGAAGCTGATATGGTGATAAGGGTCTTATATTATCGCAACATCTCCTAATATTCCAAACATGGCTGACATTCGCACCGTTCGAAAATGTTTTATGAAGGGTTCGGGACAGCCTGTTTTGACGAGTGGTGGTGGAGAGCTCGCCGGCTTAGTCGTGAATGATGCGACTTTAACACCAACGTTCGTGGGTTCGATTCCCACACAAGACAAACATTTGCGAACATGAACATGTCTGTTTGTCTTGGTCTGGATGTTTTAAGAGAAGTAGGGCGCATCGAAGCAGAAGTATCTCCACCTTACAGGAAACCGCACCCAAATATCAACTCTCTAGAGGGTCGTTGTGTTCCTGCGTGTGAGTGAGGTCACCAGTATGCTCCCAAGGAGTTGCCGTGTAAGCAGCAGAGGAGGCATCGCGAGTGATACTTCATATATTACAAGCATTAATAGGCTCCGGTACCCGCTTTACATCAGGTGGGCCGTATGCTTGCATGCCTCCCGACGTAGTATAAAAAATAGCCAGTGTCAAACGAAAACATTATACATCGTTCTTTTATTTACCAGTAAGTTACAATCATCCGACAGCGTCACAATTCAGTGGCAGTAGAAAATGAATTGATCACCATCTTGTTTGACTTTTCTGTAGGATTTTTTTATTTAATATATCAAGGTGTACAAAGTTACACGCACAGAGCCATTCGAGCAGGCAGACGATCCAAAGATACTCGTACCTCTTTCGATTGCTCTACATTCATTAACTTGTTCACGCATGGTTTCGATGCTTTTAATTTGGCCCATTTTCAGCAAATCGGCTATTTGGGCGATGTGAGTACTCGTCTAGGGTTGCCAATGCGTACCAACTAACATCTACCCTCTCCACAATAAAACTTGAACCAAATTTTTAAATAATAGTTTCATATGAATTATATTTTTGAATAAACAAAAGTAACTCAATTTTTTTCTGTTGGTAATATATTACTTGGGAAATTTAAATTTGTCAGCAGTCAAAGAATCAGCCCCCTCCGAGTAAACGTTCCTGAGTAACAAGTAAGACACCGCCGGGGTCTCCATTGCAAGTTATTCAAAAGCCCGAGCTAGTAGCTGCGAGAGCCGCCTTCACGACACAAAACGATACGGCGAAGGTGCAAAATGCCTATAACTGAGTTTCCTCGGGCTCATAGGTTGCATAGAGATGCAATGGGCGCGCAATTATGCACCCTCGAGGTGGGGCGCGGGGTGGCGCGCGGGCGCCTCCCTCTGCCCCGCGACACTCAATAAAAAGTAGTGTGGAGCGAATTTGTGGCGGCCCTGGCACCGCGCGGGCAGGGCTGTCCGTGGTTACTTGCGCTCGTCTATCAATATTGGAATGTTTTGGACAGAGTATAATAATAGTACATTATGTGTTAACCACTGAATATTTAATGTCTTGAGGCGAAAAGCCGTAGGTTTTGACAACTCGAGTTATACACAATGGTTGTCATTACATTAGCGGAAGTCAAGTTTGTAAACAATTTGATCTAAACTACTTTGTCATCTTAAGCTACCAGTTAGTTCTTAGAGGCATCCAGAGCAGCCATGGCAACGACGGTGTGCATCGAGTTATGGTAGTGGGTGGGTGCCGGCCGGCCGGCGGTGATTCGCAACAACTACGCAAAATAGTTCACATCAAAATTACATACCTATTTAAGATATAATGATCGTAGACTTTTAGTTATGTTGCGTTAAGCTAGGTGCGTGGACGTCGCTAGTAATAACATCTATTTACATAATGAAATCGAGCAAACATGGGAGAAAGTGTGTTGAAGTGATACTTACCAGCAGATTTAAATGTACGGCTTGGAGCCACGACTTACTTCAGCAATCTGGCCAGAATTTTTATTTCCTCTAGCTTATATAGTGTACCCGAAATGCGTCTGTTTTGTACTTTAAATAAAAAAAATGCGACAACAATTTCATAAAAACATCGATTGCCAGAATAAAATTCATCTTGAATGAAACTTATACATAAAATCATGGAATAAAGTGAAATTGTGAAATCTAAGACTTCACTTGTGACATTCCAAATTAAACATATTTTTGGTATTACAAGGAAAATATGAGAGTGTGAAAATAGAAAGAAAATAATAGGAAAAGAATTTTGAAATTTAAACAAGTGAAAAAGAAATGCGACTAGTTTCTCCTAGCCGTCAACACATGGTAACAAAGTATACAATCACGATCCGAATAGAATATAGTTAATTAAAAAGCTAACTTATTTAATAAAGGTCCCAATTTCTTCTTACAAATCAATAAACTATATATGAATTCTTACGACAAATTTGCTAAAAAAATTGCTTTAATTTTCTCTATAAATTGGATCTGAACTTGGACAGGGAGTTAATAAGTAAAACGGATATGGTTGGCAGTTTTGTTTGATGTGCCTCTCTTGTGCGCCAGTGCCAATGGTTGGCAGTCTTATGACTGGCCCGACGCTTCTGCCTCCGGACTTGCTACATGACATTATGTACAACACCTTTATATTTTGTGACTTGCCAGAAACAGGTGAAATTGAAAAAAATGCCACTTGTACTACCAATTCAGTAACTCCTTAGGAGCTTACTGGTGACCTCACTCACACCCGGGAACACAACAACCCTCCAAGGAGTTACTGGCTGCTGTTCTATGTATGTTGAAGGTACTTCCTCAGACAGGGATTTATGCACCCTACCTCTCTTAAAAACAATCAGCTGAACATATGTACACACGTTCATGCAGAAAACTGTTTGTCCAGTACGGGAATCGAACCCACGAGCGTTGGTGTCAAAGAAGCGTTACTAACCACTGCGCCACCGAGTTCGTCGAATGTACTCTGGTATAAAATTCATAAAAATATTTTCATGTTTCATATAAGTATGAGTATTCGAGACAGTCCCGCTGTCGCACGGTGTCGGGCGGCCGAGTGGCAAAAATAGTTGTCGAGAAAACTGACAAGGTAGAATATTGAATTATTAGAATTGTGTGTAGTTAAAAAACAATCGTAATTTTATTTTGACATAAAAGGCGTTTTAATAAGCCTTAGCAGTCTTATCATAATAACTCAACAAAGTATTCAGCCGTTCTTAAGTTAACGGCTCGTCACCGTTATATTGTCATTTAACATCGGTTTTGGTTACAGTAATATTATTTAATTTTTATCTTATCCGACGCTATAAGGCCGTGACTACGTTTTTTCAGTTGAACAAACTTTTCGTATGTTAACTTAAGTTCATTATAAAGTTCTTGTTATTGCACTAAGTATAAAACAGTGACAGTGCCACGGCCTCTTTTTACGGCAATATCGTCTTATGCAGTATAAGTTAGGTGGGTTAAAGTTAATAAGTTAAATTACCGTTAAAGCAAGTTAAGGCCTCTATCGATTACAAAACTGAAAATACTGCTCTTCAGCTTAGTAAAACCTTAAAGCTCCCGAGAAGTCGCCCGGTTAGCAGAGGCCACTGCCTCGAGGTCCAGGAAAAGGGTGATTCCTAGAGCAAAGTTCGATTTCGGCGGCACAGTTGGCGAGCGTCTTGCGTGCCTTGCTTTTTGTTCACTCGCTAAAGCTGCTGAAGGAAATTTCTGTCAATCGTCCATGCCACCACTGCGAAAACCGGCTGGCAGTTTGGCTCATAGCATCAAAGAGAAAGCCGATTTACTCCGTAAACTCTTTGCCTATAACTCGAATATGAATAACGGGGGAGCAGTGCCACCTACCATCCCGTGGTGCGGTAGCTCAATGCCGGAAATCTCTATCACCCGGCGAGATGTCCGGCGGGCATTATTCTTTCTCGATATTCATAATTCGAGTGGGCCAGACGGTATATCGGCAGTGGTGCTGAAGCTGAGTGCTCCTAAGTTGTGTTCTGTGCTAACACGCCTCTTCGCACTTTTCTACTTTACTGGGCTAGTCCCGTCTTCATGGAAGTGCAGGTGGTACCCAAAAAGGGCGATACATAGACCCATCGAATTACAAGCCTATCGCTATAACCTTCCTTCTCTCCAAGGTGATGGAGCGTGTGATAAACACACGACTCCTGGAATACATAGAGGATCACGACTTAATCAGCGACCGTCAATACTGCTTTCGTCACGGTCGCTCGACTGGGGCTCCCACAGGGCTCTGTACTATCTCCGACACTGTTTCTGGTGCATATAAATGATATGTTGTCAATTCATGGCATTCATTGTTATGCGGACGACAGCGCCGAGGACACTTATTTTATTATACATGCCGGGCTAACATCCCTCGTTCTCTTGTGGAGGAAAGCAGCGATAAACTTCTGTCTGACATTGAGCGTACTTTGACTAAAGTATCTGACTGACGGTGACTGAAGTTGGTCCAATTCAGCCCCACAAAAACACAAGTTTGCGCGTTCACCGCTAAGAAAACCCCATTTGCTGTGGTTCCTCAATTCCAGAACACACCACTTACCATCGCCAAAAGTATTAGGATTCTCGGCGTCGAGATCTCCAGCGATGTCCAATACCGAAATCACCTGGAGGAGAAGGTTAAACTAGCGTGCAAGGAACTTGGTGTGCTCAACAGAGCAAAGCAGTACGTACTTACTTCAGTGCGGAACAAGGACTTATTATACAAGTCTCAAGTCAGACCGCACATGGAGTAGTCATCTTTGGCCGGGCGCACTAGGATACCAGCTAGGACCTTGTGACTCAGTTCAGACGCGAGCTGTGAAAATTTTCGGCGATCCTAAGCTTACAGACCTTGAGCCCTTAAGGTTAAGACTATATTTTGCCTCCCTTTGTATGTTCTACCGATTGTACGACGGGTTGTGTTCTGGAGAATTGTTCGAAAGGATGCCGACAGCTACTTTTAACAACCGCGCCGCTCGCCGACGGCGGAGAGTTCTCCCTCACACACTGGAACAGCAATGGTTGCGCGCTGGAAGGTTCCAGCGAAGTCTTCTTCCGAGAACACTCAGGTTGTGGAATGAACTCCTAGCCGAGGATTTCCCAAGGATCGAGGGCAACGCACGAGTGACATACCTGATGTTACAAATGTCCAAAGGCTGCGGTAACTACTTACCATCAGGCATAATGTAAGCTTGGTCTCCACATTAGTGATATAAAATAATTTCAATTAAAGAACATTGTAATGAAATAAATAAAATGATTACTTACATAATCAAATGGATATAAATAATTTGAGATAAATATCTTTTGTTTACTTTTAAATATAAAAAAAAACTAAACAAAATTATAATTTTAGGTAACATAAATAATAATGAGAACCCGACCATGACCATACAAGGTACAAGCAACTTACATCGCTGGCTGTCTGTGAGGCTTATTAAATCTGTTATTTTGGTACTAAACTTTATTTAAAAATTCTAATATTAACATAGCTATTAGACATTGTTAATAATCTTGATCAATTTCAACGTGTTTCCGTCGCCGCGATTCGAGTGCCCCAACAATTGGCCTTTGTCACTTTTCTGTCACAACTTCACTCGCGCACTGTGACTGTCTGCATTGTCAGCCAATCGTCCGTAACTGGTCACACATTCTGAACAACGACCAATGTTACATAATCACTAATACTAATAATGAGTTAAACACAGGTTTAACAGCCGTTCGAATGTTCACCGCGCGCTCACTATTTTGTGATCGATACAAAGCTGTAATTATGTATTTAAGGAGGCAAGTTTCGTCCATAATACTCTACTAGAACACAATACAATACAAGCGTTTTTCATTCGACTCTATCAAAGATGCATTCCTTGAACGTTTTCTCTATTGCCAGTCATCCTCACTAATTGTCCGGTGAAGATTCAAACCGCTGTGGTTATCGACGCCCGTTTCGACCACGATGGACCGCTGTGTGTGTTATTACTGCAGGTTCCAAACATAATAAAGAGTCATTAGTTTGTATAATGTTGTTTACGAATAATACTAGTCTTTTGAATATATGTCTCACACGGAATCAATAGTCAAACATGACAGATGTACCGTCCCAGACAAACTCCCCGCCCGGTACTATCCTTATACCTTCTTCTTATTCTTCGATTCACGCATCACGCGGGCGACTGCGTACATACAGTGCGCCGATTCTACTAAAAAACTGCAACTTCACTGCTGCGTGGCGTGTGTTAAAATGCGTATGTTACATTTTGACGTTTCGTTATTCTGTTAAGTGATCTGACAGCAGCGACGTTACAGCAACGCTGCAGTCAATCACTCGCCTGCACGTTTCTTGCAATATAATCGTATTCTGATAAATTGAGTTTACATTTGTGTACCGGTGACAGAAGTTTTGAAGCAGTTTATTTGGTGTTATGCGAACGTTAGCTTTTAGCGTCTGAAGAATCTGACGAGCTTGGTGGCTCAGTCGTGAAGGACGCGACTTTGCTACCGACGCTCGAGGGTTCGATTCCCACACAAGGCAAACATTTGTATCCATGAACACGTCTGTTTGTCTTGTTCTGGATGTTTTAAGAGAGGTAGGGCGTATCAAAGCAGCCCGTCTGGGGAAGTACCTCCACCTCACATAAAACCGTAGCCAAATAATATCTCCCTAGAGGGTTGTTGTGTTCCTGCGTGTGAGTGAGGTCACCAGTGAGCTCCTACAGAGTTGCTGTGTTAGCAGCAGAGGAGGCATCGCGCGAGTGATACTTAATATATTACAAGCGTTGATAGGCTACGGTGACGGCTTTAAATCAGGTGGGCCGTATGCTTGTATGCCTTCCATCGTTGTATAAAAAAAAAGCAACTTTTGCGAAGTGAATATTCTGATGAGGTGATGTATATTACAAAACATTTGTTTTGTTTTGGGAGATGTTTCTGGGAATATGTGATTAAGTAAAGCTTGTTTTCAGTTACAAATACCTCCACGCCGGTAACTAAGGACAATGGGGTTTGAAATCATAGGAATCAATTTAAGTAAAAATCCAATTTATTAGATTGAAGTATGGTAACACGGTGTTAAGTATTTCATTTGCGGGATACGCACAGTTGCAGCGTAATTGCAGTGCCGTTGCAGTGCAGTAGGCAGATTCTACTAATAAACTGCAATTATGAGACACTGTAATTTCCGAAATGCTAGCAGATTATAAAAGAAAAAGGTAAAGTCAGAGAATTGAATAAGTTAATATGACTATATTTCAAAAAATGTAACCGGTGTTTAAGTGCCCGCGAGGGCCCAATGGTAAATAAATAATTTTTATCTTTATCTCATTTTATTATAATTAGACATACCTACATAGGTACTTCGATTGTGTGTACAGCACAAAATACTATATACTATATATATATATATATAAACTGACTATATAATGTCAATTCAAAAGATTTATTTTTTTATTAATTAGTGACTAGATAATCCACAAATATGTTAAAAGTAAAGAAAAAAATATCACATGAAACGCCAGCGTTCAAGATCATTTCTTTGCCATACTTTTTATGTAGTTAAAATACAGCCATCCTAAGAGACTTAAGCAGGGCATAGACTACGAGTATACACTACCAAATCAAGACTTTCAAAAACCACTAGACGCGACATGATGTACCTATACGATACGTATCATTCGATGCTTACTAAAAATTATTAATTAGTAATGATCACTTGCTCGGCGGTGAAGGTAAACGTCGTGAGGAAATCCGCGGAAACACAAGGAAAACCGTACAAGAAATTATATTTCAAAACCTTACCTAAACATGTCTGGTTTTCCCTCTGAGTTGTGGAGATCTGATAGCAATTGCTCCACGTAAATATCTTCGCCAAATCCTTAAGCTTAGGTAGCGGACTAGGCCAATCGTGCAAGACCATATAACGATAAGAAAAAGACTTACTAAGAAGTGTTAATACCAGAAAAGTATTACAGAGATTTAGCCGTGTCCCTACTCATCACTAATTATGAGGAAGTTAAGAGAGGTAGGGCGCATCAGAGCAGCCCGTCTGGGGAAGTACCTCCACCGCACAGAAAACCGCAGCCGAAAAACTACTCCCTAGAGGGTTGTTGTGTTCCTGCGTGTGAGTGAGGTCACCAGTAAGATCCCATGGGGTTGCTGTCTAAGTAGCAGAGGAGGCATCGCGCGAGTGATACTTAATATATCGCTAGCGTCAATAGGCTACGGTACCTACCCGCTTTACATCAGGTAGGCCGTATGTCATTGTATGCCCCCGACGTAGTATAAAAAAAACGGGTTGCACTCCGGGAGTGCCGGCAGAAGTGAAAACTTGAACATTAACGTTGTGCATTTTTTAATGTTTTGGAATGGTTAGGAAATAATTTCGCACGAATTGCTTTATTTATCAGTATAAAAGTATGTAGGTATGTGGTAAAATACAATATTCATTTATTGCGCTATCGTACACAAACATGACAATTTATAGTACATTAAAAAGTTTATCTCTCAGAAAAATCAAGTTTCATCCATAATTTCAACGACTCTTTCACCATCATCATTACCAGCATCATCATCGCCAATCTCTAAAACTCAAACACACACGCACACTCGCGCAAGCGCCCTGCGCCGCTTAAACCAAACAGCGATGTTGATAAACTACGTTGAACGAAACGCGTAAACGCCAAGAATTTCAAGGCGCTTACAACGTTTTGGTCGCGAGAAAATAATGCCCTATGAATGATCTAGCGCTTCATGTTTAATTACAGTTAACTAATGTTTTAGCGCTGCAGCGAACTTAAGTTCTAATTCTCACCAAAATCTTACGGTCAGGGTCACGTCTCCTGACGCGAGTTTAACATTTTTTACTCATCCCAAAAAGTGCACAACGCCACTAAAGAAGTTTTCACTTCAAAAAGGTAATGTCCCAGGTGAGTTGTTTATTAAGTAGCTACTACTGTGCCCTACACCTATTTATTTGTCAATACGTAAAACAGTGTTACAATGTACACAACTAAAGATCGACCCGACTTCGTACGGGTGATCTAGTACGTGAAATCTGATCGCTACTAAACTTTACGGAATCATCCACACACAAGATTGTCTGAAAAATTCATCAAAATCGGTCCAGCCGATTTTGAGTTTATTCATACGTACATACTTTTTATATATAAGAAAAAAATAAGATTACATTTCATGTATTCAATTCATTTTTTTCTTAGTAACCGTAACATTGTGATGAATATTTAAAAAATACATAATAATCTAAGCAATTATTACACTATACAATAAAATTAAATTAGTTGATATGGCAGATAATACCAAAATATAAGTTATTAAAATTATAGCCACATGCCATGCCATAGCAACACTTTTTCAATAAAAGGGCAAGCATCGGATTTTTAAAACTCTTCCAGCTACCGAATCCGTTTAATTAAATAATTTATTAAACAATTTAGCTACCTGAAACCTTGCACCGCGTCTGTAACCCTGAGTCCAGAATACCTGACCAGTGACGTCCATCCTTCTGGTACTCTCTCTCTCTAACTGTATGTTGACTGGTTTCATTTTTTAAATGCCTTACAAGCTCTGTTGCGAGAATCAGAACATACAAGTCATAGCCAGTCAAAGTCACTGCAATAATACCATTTTGTTTGAATAACTCTCTACAGGAAGAGGTCCGCGCAATTACTCTTAACAGTCGTTTTATAACGTGCAGCCTTTTTTTTGATATAAGTTCAGCACAGTGGCTCCACTTTGCCTAATGTTAAGCGAAAGAATCGCAATCAACCAAATCGCAACTGCAACCGACAAAAGACTACTCTGTATCCTGTCAGTTGACGCTGCCATGCTGACCTGCAAGATGCTTCTTCACGCTTCGTTTGAAGGATCCCATATTGTAGGAAGGAGGAAACACGTGTGCAGGCAAGGCGTTCTACTTTCTAATGGTACGACAAAGATAGGAGTTGCCGAACTTTTTGGTACGCGAACGCGTACGTGGTTTGGGACGCGAAATGTTCTCAACAGTGGAACTATGACATCGCAAGCCTGCACGTGTGGTTCTATGACGGAAGGACAGGGTGGGATAAGGGAAAACAGTTGTTCAGAGCACTCGCCATGGTATGGTATGGCTCTGGTTAAATTGTAATTGTGACTTTCCCAGTCTAATACTGTATCGAACTTTGGATTCAATCAGTTTTTGTTGCTCTGTTGTAAGATTATTTCTTGAGGGCATTGAATGTAGAACCGATTAATTTTGATAGTGATGTCAGTTCACGTTTCCAATTTAGACCAGAATCTATATAATCACAAAAAAAAAATACGTCGTCTTCAAATTAATTGTTAGTTTTCATATTCTGTTCCAGTCAATTATTCGCCTCTATAATGGCGCTTATATTATCTGTAAATACAATCGTACTGACATCATCAGTTGTAGTGTGTATGTGATCAATGAGGTTTTCACGAGCTCGGTGGCTCAGTAGCGAATGACGCCACTTTGATACCAACGCTCGTGGGTTCGATTCCCACACAAGGCAAACATTTGTGTGCATTAACATCTGTTTGTCTTAGTCTGGATGTTTTAAGAGAGGTAGGGCGCATCGAAACAGTCCGTCTGGGGAAGTACCTTCACCTTACAGAAAACCGCAGCCAAATAACAACTCCCTAGAGGGTTGTTGTGTTCCTGCGTGTGAGTGAGGTCACCAGTAAGCTCCTTATTGGAGGAGGAGTTGCTATGTAAGCTGCAGAGGAGGCGAAAAAAACAGATGGTTGTGTTTCACATGGAAAATAGCAGGAACATTACTAAGGAGTTGCATATTCAGCGAGTACTACGACGTGCGAATGATACTCCTCCTGTTGCAAGAGACTACGATTTGACATCGGTCATTATGGTTCATTGCGGTCGTACCGTTCGCCTCACATGTTCCATAAAAAAAATGTTTGTTTTGTACACGTGTAGTACCATCAGTAGTAGTGCTCCGTTAGTTGCAATGTAAGGAAGGCAAAGCACGGCCGCTTTGGAGATGTATCTCCATTTATTACCTTCAGCGACCACTATGTTTGAATGTTTTCCGTGGTTGTGTGAACGTCTTGTGTTGCACAGGCTTTAATAATTGCGTGACATCGAGCGGGTTAATATGTTTGTTTGTCAGCTGAGTGGTAAAAGAGATGGCCAAGTTGTTCTTGAACTGAGATATGCGTGTGCGTGCGTTGGGCGGCATCCCGCCCGCCGCCTCCGCCGCCGCCCGCCGCCCGCCGCCCGCCGCCTCGTCCGCGGCGACACGAGGTAACGCGATCCGCGGCGACGAGGTGTCGTCTCACGTTTCGCGCCACAAAGCGTCCGCGTCGTGTTTTGACGCGCGGACGCGCAAACAAGCGGCCATTGTCCGCGCACAATGGCCGCCGGCCGCCATTCACCGCTGCGCGTTCACACGCCTTCTCCGGCGGAGCTCTTTCTTCGTGTTGTTCCTGAGTGGAGGCTAGTGCCTGTCATAGGTGCTTTATTTGTGTAGTCGCATTGTGCCGCGAGACGTCTGTCACTCATCACTGAACGTGTTGTCTCGTGAATTCGGTAGCGAATATTGTGTTCCTAACAAGAATATGTTTTTCTATTAGATGGAGTTTTTTATTTTCTTTTAATATGAGTTTAGAGTACGAATTTAGTGTTTATTACACGAGGTTTTCTTTGTAATCAGATTTGTGTAATGTTTTGCATTTTAACAACCTTTATTTATATCAATCACATCGACACAACAACTGCTCGTTTACTGGTGACCTCGCTCACTCGCAGGAACACAAACAACAAGGAATCTAGGAAGTTGTTATTTGACTGCAAAATTTATTTAGGTATATCGGGTGAAAAACAAACATTTCTGTTACGAAGCGGTTAACGTAACCTATGGTCGTATGCAATAAGAATACGGATAAGCAGTATTCCCGAACGCTGCCACTCCTGCTACAAATGTTTGAATTTATTGTTTCAAACCCGAAAAAAAACAGCAATCTTGTGAATGGGTGTTTGAAAATGAGAACAGGCCATCAAAAGTGAGGCAGGCGAGAAACGTTGGTAAAAAAATGATCGCGTTTTTTTTCTCAGCTACGGGTCCCATCTGCACAATTCCACTTGAATATCAAAAGAGTATTAATGCCGAGTGGTATTCTACCATTTGTTTACCCAGGGTGTTAGAAAAAGTTTGCGAGAGACGACCAAAAAGCCGCGTTCTCCTACATCATGACAACGCTTCTTCACACACGGCCAACAAAACAAAGTCATTTTTAACTTCCGAAAAAGTACAACTCCTTACCCATCCTGCGCATAACCCCGACCTAGCACCCTGTGATTTCTGTATTTTCCCCAAAATCAAAGATTTGATGAGAGGTTTCACTTTTACCAACTCCGAAGAGGCAGTGATAGCGTTCAATCAGCACGTAGAAAACATGCCTTAAGATCTGTGGTCCTCCTGTTTTAAAAAATGGTTCTATCGCATGAAAAAATGTTTAAAATGTAAAGGAGAGTATTTTAAAAAGCAATAAACATAATATTTTGGTTATAACATGTTGTTTTTTTAAGTTACGTAAAACTTATAGTGTGACCTACGTATATAGAAATTTCTCTAACAATTTTTGCCGTATCTATTTCACGTGCAATGTCAGAAGCCTTAAAACCCAACGAGCGTGTATGCAAAAAGCGAATGTAATAAATTTTAAAGACGCGAGTTTTTGACGAACTTGGTAGCTCAGTCATGAATGACGTGACTTTGACACCAACGCTCGTGGGTTCGATTCCCACACAAGACAAACATTTGTGTGCATGAACACGTCTGTTTGTCTTAGTCAGAATGTTTTAAGAGAGGTAGAGCGCATCAAAGCAGCCCGTCTGGGGAACTACCTCCACCTCACAGAATACCGCAGCCAAATAACAACTCCCTAGAGGGTTGTTGTGTTCCTGCGTGTGAGTGAGGTCACCAGTAAGATCCCATGGAGTTGCTGTGTAAGCAGCAGAGGAGGCATCGCGCGAGTGTGACTTAATGTATCGCAAGCGTTAATAGGCTACGGTACCCGCTTTACATCAGTCGGGCCGTATGCTTGTATGCCTCCCGACGTAGTGTAAAAAAAAAGAATAAGGCGGGTAAATACCGCCTCACTGGCGTTCGGTTGTCTTTGCCTGCTCTGCTGGTACTAGGCGTGAAGATAGACACTGAGAAAAATAGAAGTCGTGATTACGGATAAATTATGCGGAGTTCCGATATTTTCATCTATATTCACGAAAAAAACCGATCAACAGTCCTTATGGGTAAATTAACCGAAAGTCCTAATATTTTGTCATGAATTTGTATCAGTGAACTATCAGTATAGAGAACGTTTAAAATGCTTGCAAAACCCAATGATAATACGTGAAGCGTCATGATGAATTATCGTGCTGACTGCAGGCTACAACTTTCGTAGAACATTACGGTACTGTTAATTAGTCTACGCATCACAGCAAATCGTCGTGACGGTTATTATTATTTATTGTGATATTTGTCATGCGTATTGACACTATGTCGGTATTTTCAGGATAGAGCCTTGCTCTGTCTTGCTATATTTACGGTATCTTCCCAATAATATTGCATGATGTTATGACATTGTGCCAGTACTGTAATGATAGATCCTTGCTCCGTCCTGAAATATTTGTGGTACCTAGCTAATAATTTTACGTGATGTCATGACATTGGGTCTTTAATTTTTGGATAGAGTCTTGGTCTATCTTGTTATATATACAGTATCTTACCAATAATTTTTCGTGATGATATGATATTCTGCCAGTACTGTAATGATAGATCCTTGTTCTGTCTTGGTATATTTACGGTACCTATCCAATAATTTTACGTGTCGTAATGACACTGTGTCAGTAATTTAAGGATGTATAATCGATATTTTACCGTTAATTTTGCATGCTATCATGACGTTTTGCCGACACTTTATAGGACTTCCAGATGATTCTGCAGTATACAGGGAGTAATATGATCACCACAAAAATTTCAGGAGGTTGTTCAGACCAACAAACGGGACCAGCTCTAAATCGTGAAAAATCGAAATGTTTGAGGCAACTAATTTATTTTCGCAATTTCAGAGTTGGCCCATAGTGAAAATTGTTCGATGGTCTGAACTATTGAAATTTTTGCGGTGATCAAATTACTCCCTGTATCCTGCAGAAGCCCTGGAAGTGCAGTAAAGTATCGGGCAAACGTCATGATAGCATGCAAAATTAACGGTAAAATATCGACAATATTTAAAACAATTAAATTATACATCCTTATAAAATATTACTGACACATACATTTATTTGAATTTTACGTGATCAATAAAAAGCTATTTAATTTACTTACTTTATTAAAAAGTGGTAGGTACTTAAATTAGATTACAGTGTGGGAAAAACATTGGGTTAACGTCTATAAAACAACTATATTATTAGTGTGTACCTAGACATGGTAAATTGCTAGGCATATTGTAAATTGTAGGTTGATTGTAATTTATATTATATGCGTCCTAGGCAGATCGTAAAATGGGGATTTAAAAATTCGATTGTAGGCGAGCTCGCTAGGCATTATTGTGCGTATGTGTGTGAGTTCGGCGCTAGAGTAGCGGGAGGTGTCCGAAATGTCATCGTTTGTGAGTGGATTACGCGGGTTTATTTCTAATTAGAATAATGTAATGAATATTTTGCAAAACCTGAGGTTAATTATGGCAAATATGAATTACAGGTCACATGTCGGGTTTGTGACAGTTTTACCTTTCGGAAATTTATGTCCTCTTTTTTCTCCGAGCAAAACGGGACTGCGCAGCACTGCGGCATGCTCGATATTTTTACGGTACTACATATGATTTAAATAGGTATAAACTTTGTTTTCACGCCCGCGATAACAAACTTTGACAGCTATTTCAGAATCTTAGTCGATAGTGGCGCCAACTGGTGAGCACAAAAACGGTTGCCCTCATTGACGCTTTTGAATTTAATTTGGAATAATAACACAACCTAAATTTTGAATGAGCTTTACAGTCTGCCTAGGTCGTTTGTTATCAGCCTAGGCATATTATTTATAATCTACCTGCGATAGACAGTTTCAATTACAATTTTAAAAGAACTTTAGAGTAAGTTAACAAAACAATACAATGGCCAAGCAAACAAATGTCATTGGAAGTTCAATCCAAACATTAAGGTTGAAACAGGTGAACCAGATTCTTAACTAGCAAGAGACAACAATTGCAACATTTAGTATAAAATTCAATTTGAGTGAATAATCACTGACAAGCCAACCCATTTATAGCAAGTGAATATAAAAATTATAAGCCAAAGGCATAACCATCAGCAATGTAATAACCTAAGAACAAAATAATGTCAGTGATTCTTCTGAGCATAGAATAACACAAAATACTCAAACAAAATGGTAAAATCATATTTCCAAAATCAATAAGCAGTAGGAAGCAAGGTCACGTAATACAGTAAATTGTTACCAAACAAAAAAAAAATAAACACTAGCCAGTTAGTGAAAAGCTTACTTAAAACAAAATACTTAGGTATTATTTTAAATTATTGCTAGCTTGCCCATCTAGTATTCAAATTATAAGTAAGCCAAACAAAATAGAGAATAAAATTAATTCTAGACTAATACAACAATTGGTTCCTCAAGAACGTAAAATTGGAGAACTGAATTCAAAGTTATACACAACACAAGACAAATTCAAGTATCTCCAAAATCCGAACACAAAATTACTCAGTACAAGTGCAAAGTACAACTAGCAAGGTTCGGGTATCCAACATCAGATTTTCAATCAAGATTACTTTTATTTACATATAAAATTTATGACCAAGTTTATACCAAAATTATATATTATATTTTACCAATACGAATTGTATTGTTGGAATGTAGTGCTATTTCTTAATAACTTTTCGCGACGCTCAGCTAATTTGGGCAGCACGTCACAGGAACTGAGTGCATAAAGGATAAAGCCGTCCCTAAATTCAGTATGAGATGGTTTCCAGGCTCCTTTTTTCTTTACTAGGAGAATATTAATAATAAACGGCAGCAGAAGAAGACTGGCACTGATTTCTGTTGCCTCGTGGTTTTCTGTAACAAATTGAAATATTTCATTATGCTTTAAACAGCAAAAAATTGTTCTGCACAACTCAAACATAGTCGGTTTCTTTCTATAGCTGTCAAATCTTTTAAATAATGAACATCATGTATTTTTTTTTAAATACGTCTTCCTCTTTATCAAACCCTTTTCAAAGATTAATTTATTCTCCACCAGGACTATGTGAAAGTAAGTTCATCTTCACAGATGGCATAAAGCAAACTAACATACCTAACCAAAAAATCAAATATGCAGTGTGGAAAGAACGAAGAACTTAAAAAGTGTAGATGCTTACCATCAATTACATCTATCATTATCATCATTACATCCACCAATACCATCATTACAAGAAACTCTTGGATTGCTTTCTTTATGGTAACATCTTTGGTTGTGGCTACTTTTGCTGCAGCTGGTTCATTAATTTTCTTTGTTGAATTTGAAGCCGTGGTCCTCTGGGTATATGCATTGCTTATCTCTTGACGCCATAAGAATAATTTGCTTTTAGCCGCAACCAGTCGCCAATCGGACCAATTAGCAAAGCAATTTCACTTTCCCCAAGCCATTGGAGTGTTGTTATATCAATTCGTGCTTCTAAAACATGCAACAAATTTTGGTTTAGTTAATTAAATAATACTTAGAAAGCCCATAAGACGATTTTAGTTAGAGTTTGTGCCTCTCTGACCACTATAAATTATGGTTGTGAACTATGTATATATATATATATGTTTATGTATGTAGGTAATTAGTCAAACCTGTGAAATTATAATTTCTCTAGTTGAATTAATTATTATTGCATGGTTTTTTGTCTTTGTTTCATACAATATTAATGTCCAATTTAAATTATTATTCTATTGGAGCATTACCATTTATTTGTGTATAGCAATTGTCAACTTAATGGAAACCTGTCCATGATATTGTATGAAATTGAGGCGAATGACAAAAACCGAGCAATTGTAAATTAACTACGAAATTTTTCGGGCTACTATAATCCTACCTATACTAGCTAAGAATAATCAAGGACCTCAACATACAAATGATGCAAACACACAATCCCAATAGGCACACACAGCAGACACTATCAATCCGTTAAGCTTACACCTGCAATGTGATTTTTGACTCTCATTATCAATGGGATAAATGATTAATCACCACCTTTGCATCCTTCTCTCTTCTGCCACCATCAGTCAGCATCATGCAACCTCAGGCACTCACTTATTTTACTGAAATTAGGTAGTACAATGTTATAAAACAGACAATTTTACCCAGCAATCTATAGTTTTAGTAAAAACACTTTTAGTTAGTAAAAGCAACACTGGGTTACCTATTGAATACTGACTGAATAGAAGAAAATAAACTTACCTACGCGCAAATGCAGAAACATAATCTAGCAATACCCATTTCATTATCAAATCTGTAGTATACTGATCCACCTGGTGTTAGATACGTATTCTTGTTGTAGCTAAGTACCGGGTGATTCTGATTGATACAGGTTAGAATTCTGCCACATGTCTCTTAAGTAAGATGAACCTAAAAACAAACACAAAATGTTATCTTTTACCAACACCAATATTCATATGAGAAATAAAGAATCTTAAACCGTATAAAGGAATCCATATTTTTTTAGCATTTTAGCTAAACACCATTGAATTACTACTTAAGTACTTACCAAGTAGATAGATGTAATCATGGTATAATAATATACTACGCCTACTGTTTTCTTGGATCATGGATGTAATGTAGATGTAGACTTCAATTCACAAAAAAAATTAAATATAACAAAATGGCATGGCACTCAATGTTGCCAGATGGCTGCGTAAAGTTCCCCATTAAGTTATTCAAAATCTCTTCAAAAATTTGTTCACATTATCCTTTTCGTAACCTTCAAAGGGCATTGAAAATGCATTTGCCTAAAATAATAAAACATTAAGTATACGAGTATATCTATATAAAGAAGCACTTTAATTTTTTAAACCAATGAAGAATTAGGTAGGTACATTAGGTATTAAAAATAAAAAAAAATGTGCGTCTCGGGACGCCCGACAGAAGTGATAACTTAAACTAATCCGCTGCCGCATGCGTGAGAGAAAGGAAAGCCACGCATACGGCAGCGGATTAGTTTAAGCGCCTCGTTACGTAACGCGTTACGTTTTACCCTCCCATAAGAAGTTATCACTTCAAAAAAAACAAAATAAAGTAACAATATGAACAGTAAAAAGATCTTTAATTCTACAAAAACTTCCTACCTACTACTAATATTATTAATGTGAAAGTTAATTAGTTACACAATCACGCCTAAATGACTGAATGAATGAAAAAATTAATAGCATAAATAAAGCATGAACCCACATTAAACGCGGGCGAAGGCGCGGGCGGTCACTAGTAATATTATAAATGTGAAGTGCATATTTGTTTATTTATTTTCTCAACCACGCTTATGCGACTGAAATCTGATATTACGGGTAGAAGTATTTCATGTCCTGGACTAGCGGATACTTTTTAGCCCCTTTTTGTCAATATTTAAAAAAGTCGCGTTTATGTACTACTCACTAGTAATGCTATAAATATTATGTACAACAATGAATTGTTTTTCTCTTATATACCTATCTATCAATCTAGATACTATTATAAAATTGTAAAAGAGCCGTATCTGTACCTTAGAGATATTCCAGAAGAAATAGGTGCGATAAGATACTGGGACGTAACTGAGCCAAAATAAGATATTTTTATCCCGGAATTCCCACGGGAACATACTATGGCCGTGTCTTCTTAATCTGGCGATCCTATTCTAAAGCCGTAAATGAGCTGTGTCTGTATACTGAAGATAGATACTCCAGAAAAAATATGTGGGATAGGATACTGGCAACTGACACCGTAACTGAGCCCAAAAATATTTCCTTTTTTTAATTTTTTATCTGTTTTTCTGTTTGTTCGGGCATCACGCTAAAACTACTGGAGAGATTTTGATGCAGTTGTTTCTGCTTATTGTCTAACTTAAAAACTGAGATACTTGGTATCTCGAAATTCCTACGGGAATGGTGGCGTTTTCTTATTCCACGGGAAGTCAGTCTAGAGCGTATCGAGGATTCCAACTTCCATACCACGTATACTCAAGACCACATCAAGCTATACACTTGTAACGCGACATTAGACCCTACATCTATTGAAATATATAATCACGGATGGTGCTCCAAAATCGCAAAAAAAGTACCTACTTATTTATTTCATATATGTATAACTAGAAAGACAGTAACAATTTTCGGACTTCTTGTGCCGTAAGACCTTGCTTCTTACGTTTCATAGTCCTAGGCAAAGTAAACAAAAAGTACCCTAAAGATTTTGAAAATTACCCATTACCTAAAATATCTTTTTAATTCGGCAACACTAAGTGTTTTGCTAATACAGACAGGTTATTCCCTTCCCGGCGAAGTGTCGTAACGATCACGGTACTTTTTGGTTCTGTTATAATGAAACGTCATGACGGTCATGATACTTCTTCGTTAAGTACTAACAAAATATTATGAATCATGTCAAAATACCATTACAAACTGAAATTTCTTAGTGAAGCATGACGATTTTATATGATGTTCCAATATAAAATCGTTATACTACCGATGAAATGTCATGAACAACACGATACGCTATCAAGCTAAAGGAACGTTATTTCTACGGGAAAGTATGATTATATTTTAGGAAGATTTATGAAATATTGGAATATTCCCAATAATTTTCTAGTTTTATGTCACGATGAAAATAAAGTAATGGAGAGTTGTATTCTCATTAAGTTACCTTTAAACAATCGTGATTACTTATACGATAATGTGATGGAATTACAATTTTCATAAACGATCGTGCAAAATTAGCGTTACTTTCATTTATGTTTTTCAGTACAAGGTTCGAACTTAATATCAATAAATTCCTAACAGAAAATCATGCTTCCCTTTAAAATAATGGAAAGGAAGTGAAAAAAGACAGGTCTAAGGATTCTGAGGAAGCATCATGATGCATCATGAACTACAATCGTTGCGTAATGTAAACCTGTTGGTATAAATCGACATATTTTCGTGAAATTGACATTATTTAAGTATCACAATTAAGAATCGTTATTCCTGATAATATTTAATGAAGAACGGAACCTAGTTTTTTCAGTGGATTGTTCTATTCCGTCTTGTGCGGATTTCGTGACTTTATCGGATCACTAGAAGATTAGCACTAGTACACGGAATCAAACCCAACCTCTCCTCCTTCCTCCTAAGGCAACAACATTCGATCGAACTCATTGCAAACATATGTCGTTGTGTTTCGTCAAGTAAGCAACTTTATAAGGCATTCGACACGATCTATTTCGGCAACCTTTGAAGTGACTGTCTTTTTTGAGGATAAACCGCTTCGTTACGTAACGCGTTACGGCGCCAGTCTGTCTAGCTTCCCATTCTCTCATGCATACGGCAGCTTTGATTATATGTAGATTAGTTTATGTCACTTTCGTCGACGTCCCAACACGCACACGTTTTTTTTGTACACAGGTGCACAACAACCCTTCAAGGAGTCGTTAAGTTATTCGGCTGAGGTCTTCTAGGACGCGGAGGAACTCCCTCAGACTGATTAGATGCGCTCTACCTATCTTCTCCGTTGATACTGTTCTATATAGATATGGACTGTATTCATTTGACGAGCTACTTTGAGAAACTCCTTTGACACAGGACAAACATTTGTATGCATGAGCATGTCTGTTTGCCTTGTCCTGCGTGTTTTTAAGAGAGGTCGGGCGCATGAGAGCAGTGTGGCATGCGAAGTACCTCCACCTCGGTGTATCACATTTCAATGATTCTTCTGTTATTTTCTACTTTTATTAATTTGACATTTATAAATAAATTTTAGATATTCAAGTAAATCAGTCTAGGCTATCAGTGCACGAATAGACAGTGTACAGACTAAATAGCTCCACCGTCTAATCTGCGATGTCATACGCCATTATTATCTGTATTGTTATCGGCATCGTCTTAATTATATGTCATATATTTTTCTCATAATACATTTTCGTTGTTGTTCTCAAGCTGCTAAGGAATTCATGTTATCAGCTGGGTAACAACGCGTAAGTGATACATTATGTATTACAATGTTTATAGGCTACGGAAACCATTAGCTGAGTCACTGCCTGCATATCTCCCGGGTTGTTGAAATAATTACAATATTATCTGCAAATATTAAACACTTAGCAGCGAATTCCAAACTCAAACCTACACACATGAACACACATTTGTAAAAGTTCTTGGTGTATAAATATTGCGATTTTTTTATACTACGTCGGTACGCATACAAACATACGGCCTACCTGATGTAAAGTGGTTACCGTAGCCTATGAACACTACTAATAGGTACATTAAGGAGTTTACTGGTGACCTTGCTCACACGCAGGAACACAACCACCCACAAGGGAGTTGTTATTTGGCTGCGGTTTTCTGTGAGGTGGAGGTGCTTCCTCAGTCGGGCTGCTTTGATGCGCTCTACCTCTCTTAGAATGCAACACAATTGAGTTCGTAGGACGTCAGAGTCCCCGCCGTTGCCATGCCGTAGCACCGTCTGTCGTCGGGGCCCGGAGCTCTTCTGCTTCTTTCCTACCTTTTTTGATTCTGCTGAACTCCACTCTCGTCTTCGTGTCTCCAACGTGTCGTTCACGACGTCCGCTCATGTTATCTTGATCTCCCGAACATCAGTTAAACTTATTTTCTTCAAACTATCTGCATTTCGTTTATATTTGGACTTCGGCAATATTGTATTCGCCATATGTAGGTACAAATCGTTTTTTTTTATTCCACTAAGGCGACAACAAGCGTACGATCTGACCGATGGTAAGCGGATACGTTTGCCTATGAATATTTGCAACAACAGAGGCGTCATTCATGTGCCGGTGATCCTAAAAAGTAAGGCCTTTATAAGCTACGGTAACCACTTTATATCAGGTTGGCCATATGGTTGTATGCTTCCTCATCCATACTTGTGTGCTTCTTTGTCCATGGAGGAGGAAATCATGGGCGTCATATCGAACACTGCTTACTCGGAACACAACCTGTTGTACAATTGAAATTAAAAAAGCCGTCAAGTTCGAGTCCGACCCGCGCTCTGAAAGTTTCGGTGAACAAAAAAATTTCGCACATTATTGTCCCAAAAAGCATTTTAAAGTGATGAATCTACAAATTTACAGTTTTCGAATTTTTTTCTTTACTTCCAAGTCAACGGAAAGTACCCTCTAGGTTTTGATTCCCTTGCGAGTGTCAAAGTATGCGCAT
Source organism: Pyralis farinalis (assembly GCA_947507595.1). Classification (NCBI taxonomy): domain Eukaryota; kingdom Metazoa; phylum Arthropoda; class Insecta; order Lepidoptera; family Pyralidae; genus Pyralis; species Pyralis farinalis. Next base: position 842,750 of record OX382275.1, read on the forward strand.
AAACGAGGCATAAAGATCCGTATGTTTTGATTGCGTTGACTTAGATGTTTGATTTTTTCACTGCTCGAAGGGATTACAGATCTGAATATTTGATATTAACCTCAGCTTGATAGATCCTCCCCTTCCTGAAACATAGGATCTTACAAACAGACAGACAACAAAGTGATCCTATAAGGGTTCAGTTTTTTCGTTTAAGGTACGGAACCCTAAAAACAAACAAAGTGAAGCAGAAGCTCTTCTTAAACGTAAGGGTTGAACAATGTGTGTAAGCTTAGAGTCGTCGATAATCCTCACAACTCGTGCACCGAGTGACCGCAGACCCAGCTGAGCCAGCAGACAGCTGGATGTCAATCAAGCCGTCCCGCCCAAAGGCGACTACAATACTCGTGTGTGGAGTGACTTGTGTATCATCTCCTCGGTATCACTTCAGCACGCAACTGGTCGAGGTCTTGACGCCAGGGAGGTCAAACACAGGCGATGATGAGAGGCGGGTTCTGGAACTGAAAAGTTTTCTTAGCGGTCAACTTAGTGGTGTGTTTTAAAAGGGTTCAATTGGAGTAAGTTTAATGATCTCCAGTTAAATTTTTTAATTTAATGTCGGGAGATATGCAAGTACCTATACGGTCCACCTGATGTGCACCTAAAGAGGTTACTGTATAAACTCTTGCTATATAGGGAGTATCACTAGCGCATTGCTACCGCAGCAACTCCTGAGAGCTTACTGACAACCCCCTCAGTCAAAGGACAATTCGAAGGACATCAACAACAACCACAGAATGGCCTCGGTTTTCTATGAGATGGAAATACTTCCCCAGTCGGACTGTTTTAATGAATCCTATCTTTTTTTTATACTACGTCAGAAAGCATACAAGTATACGACCCACCTGATGTAAAGCGGGTACCGTAGCCTATTAACGCTTGCGATATATTAAGTATCACTCGCGCGATGCCTCCACTGCTACTTACACAGCAACTCCTTGGGAGCTTACTGGTGACCTTATTCATACGCAGGAACACAACAACCCTCTAGGGAGTTCTTATTTGGCTGCAGTTTTCTCTGAGGTGGAGGTACTTCCCCAGACTGGTTGCTTTGATGCGCCCTACCTCTCTTAAAATATCCAGACCAAGACAAACAGACATTTTCATGCACACAAATGTTTGCCTTGTGTCTATCTCTTAATTAAATACTCAGATATAACAAATAGACCTGTTTATGCACACAAAATGTGTCGTGTGTGGGAATCGAACCCACTAGCGTTGGTGTCAAAGTAGAGTTCCCACCACCGCCACCGAGCTCGTCAAATATTTTTATCAAAGAATGCGCTCTCAATTACATTGGTAGGTACAAGTCGATCGCAGCTTTCCTCCACGAGGAAGCAAGAGATGTCAGCTCGTAATAAGCGTTCTCCTACTCATATTATTTCAGCAGAAATAGAGTCGGCAACAGCACGGAGCTCCATGATATCGGGGGAGCTATCACCAGCAACTACCTCTACGCATCTGCAGGAACAGATGATAGCAGCCCCTTTTGAAGAAACCCTTGGCATGGCAACTTCGCCGAGAATACAGGTTGAAATCTAGACTGTCTTTGACTCTACCGCCGAAGTACCTACAACAGTCTGTAGGATACAGTAGAAGACCACCAGTGAGATGACGGTCGCTGGTCAAGTCGTGACCTGACAGGTGTGCCAGGAGACGCGTGCTTATCACAGCTCCATCACTAAGGAGAGAATGGAGGATATATAAATAGATATACCATAATGTTCGTACCGAGAAGTATGTGCTGTAGATCTACCTACGTATTTTAGGTATTATACTTATTTCTAATAGAAGTTTATTTTTAGTTTGTCCAACAATTTTAATAAATATCAACAAATCATTAGGTACAGTAAGTGATATTCAATTAAAAACTAGTTGTCAACTACGAATAGAGGTTTGTTTGTGTACGGCTCCATCTGTCGGCGCGCCGCGGGAACTGCTCGTGGAGACGTGAGCCCTCACGTTTTGTATCGCCATTATCACATTCAACAATTGTAGAGTGGCGGTGCGCGGGACCTGTGCTCCGTCGTCATCCCTGTCCACTGGCTACAGCCCCGTGCACGCGTACGAGGTAATGGACATCGCAGGAGGCTGTCGACGGCGGGCGGACGTCGGAGCCTCCACGGTGCTTCGCTCGTAACAGAACTGAGAGTGAAACTACACGCCAATCCACCGGCCGAAATGTGGCGCGATCACGGCCCGGCCGGAGCCCCGGACGGCCCGGCCGGAGCCCCGGACGGCCGCGCCGCCGCCGGCGCCCGCTCCCTCGACCGCGGACCTATTCATTTCTTACAATTAATCAAAATTAAATCAACTCGCCTCGCCGCGACGCACTTTAGAATGTAATGCTCGCAGAGCACGGTCTCATTTCAACTGGCATAACGTTGAGTAGGCGTGTCCGCCGCGAAGAAATCTGGCCAATAGAGTGCGGTAACAAAATATCCGTATTGGCTATTAGTAGGCCCCGCCCGCCCCGCCCGCGGACCCGCCGCGCAGCTCCAAAAGGTCGTAACGCGGCGCCGGGCGCGCGGCGCTTGGGACGTTCGAGTCCGGGCGCGAGCCGACCGCGCCGGGTCGAAAGGACGCGCGCGGTACGATCGCCGCGTCGAGTTAGGACGGTTCGGCACTGAGCGCAGCGCGCGGCGGTTTCGAGGGGGGTTTTCTCGTTTTTACAAGGTGACGGGCGGCGCCGCAGGCAGAAGCGCTCCGGTCGCCGCGGCGAGTGCTCGTGGCGTGACGAACCGCTGCTCGCGTATTTTCGCGACTTTTCCACCGCACGGAAAATACACTCGGCGTTATCTTAATTTTCTAATATTCGGCCTAGCGACTTCAAACGTAACTTCTAGCTTAAGTAGGTTAAAATAAATCAGTTACTTTGAAGTGTCATTGAGAACTTTTATGGAAAGTGCATTTCTGAAAAGAAGAGACGTAAGATAATAGAATTAAGTAAAACACGACCTAAGTAAAATTGTGATAAACGTATAATTAAGAAAAAATAATGGAATACAATCTCGAGACATCGGCTTCGATTTAAGCTGAGCGCCCGCCGGCTAGTAAGGGCTCCTAATATGCAAGCGATGAGTGCAAACGCGAGCGCGCCTCGGGCGCCGCAACGCTCGCCGTTCGCCATTCAGGAATTGCTGGGACTCTCAGACAACCGGGACACGAGAGACCGGTACTTCGAGAACCGAGATGGAGACAGAGTGCTTAACTTGTCAGAGAGTAGAGAGCCGAGGTCGGCATACACGCCGCAGTTCCAGCTGCCGGCCTCCGTGGCCAGCCGCGTGGCCTACGCCGCGGCCTTTAACGCCCAGGCGGCCGTGGCTGCGGCCTTCCTGCCTGGACCTCCGTTATTGCATCCCCCGCCTGGTGAGTGCTAAGTAAACTTCGTATATTGCGTTAGTTATTGGCTTCGAATTCGTAAACCACCTTCACAATAATGATGAAACTGTACGTTTTCAGAAGTCTATTTATTTACGTATGTACGTTACCTAAGTCTTGACACACCGCCTCCGTGATCGCCGTCGTATCCATAGTAGTTCAGTTCGAATGCTGATTCTCATTAAAACAATTTTTAAGCTCAAACCCATTTCACCTGATTGTCTGAGATTGAATATACCGTTATTTAGTTAGGTAGTATTTATGTTTAATCATTGTGATCATGTATACGTGTATTTACCTCAATTCATATTACAAAACTATAGCGTCGATACATAATCACCTAGTTGAACACTTGAGGTGTAACTTTGGGTATATTATTACCTCTACTCAATTTTCACGAAGAGTTCGATTTGTACCGTGTCCTGTTCTAACGCCGTATCCAGAGAATCTGTGAATTACAATGCTGTGAAGCGTTCGCGTCATGAATTTTAAAACCACTTGATTCGTCAGTCAACGCCAAGAAGGTGTTAAGATTTTTCGACGTGTTTTTATCATCGTACTGTCCCGGCGGTGATCTTCGCAATAACGTAATTGTTATAAAACGCGTCTTAGTGTTTTTTATGAATAATTTAGCGCTAGTACACTAACCGCAGCTGACTTGAAACAAAGCGGCGGCGGTGCAGACGTGCCGAGCAGCGCGCGGTCGGCCGAGGGCCGCGCGCTGCCATTGTGTCATTTAATTAGGCTTTTTTCGTTTATAATTAGCGTCTTTATGAGAGACAATACCGCTTTGTACGCTTTGCGCGCAGCGCGGCGCCCGCCGACGCGCGGCTCCTGTTACCAGCGGGCTTAGTGTGTCTCCGGCGCAACGCGATCTGTCCACACACCTACCTACCACAGGATATCGTTCAAGTTTCACAATTTGGTCACATAGTTAAGACAATATTATGTTTTGATCAATTTACTTCTCTGCAACTACAGGTACTAGGTCTTGAACTTGAATTGGATGTATTACATAATTCTTAGGCCCTTACTTACGAGACTAAAGTAATACCGTACTGCAATAAGTACGCCATCTTCGAATTTATGTGTTTTTTATAGTAAACTCATACGTTATTATTCTTGTTTACATACCCTAGTGAACGTAAAATTGTCTCGTATTTGTTTAGTAATCTTATGGTAGTTTATTCTTAAAATCACAATTTTATGATGTAGAAATTGTTGTAATTTTGTTACCTTTAACCACGGACGGTGCGACTTGGGCGCCGTTTCATTATCCTAGTTGGTCTCATCACTGTAGCCAAGTTTATTTGTATTATTCCCACAAATGTGACTATTTGAAATGTTAACTTGGTCCAAAGCCCTCCACGAGACAGGCTCGACCGCCAGTAAGTCTGTAAAAATTGGTGTTCTTTCTGTGAAATTAACAACTAACTAACTAAAAAAAAACTTATTCTTATTACATAAAATCTTAATATTTTCACATAATATTGCTAAACATGAGGATTTCATAATGATTTTTGTATAATCACATCACTTTATATGGTACCCATCTTGCTAATTCATTACATTGCGTAAATCCTTGGTTATTTAGTAATGAACGTGTCCCCAGTGGTACGGTCGTGCTGGCTACCAATTGTGTGAAAGAAATAACGCCTGAAAACGTTTTGTAACAATGATGAGTCGTAATAAGAAATACAAGTGTTACGAATGACCTGCTCCAAGTGTTTAGTTGTGTTGAAACACGAGAAGTAGCTGACGTACTACGTGAACACATCACTAGTGTAGTTACCTATGTAAGTGATAGATTAAACCCGTACATATATTATTAGAATAAAGTGCTTTAGGCATGTAATTAAATATGTAGTATAGTTTGAGAAACGTTCGTAGACAACCTGTAACCGCAAATACCGCAATATCGAATATCAACATCACGGTAAGGCCTTCTAAAAACTAGCGGCCTATAGTTTTTGTGTGAACAGATAAATTAGTAACTATAGTACAGAGTATTGCTTAAATAATAAATTTCGTAGCAACTTATATGTACGTAAGATGTATATAAATGATAATGATGACATAACAAAAGTAATGTGCTATTACCTACTTCATGCTGTACTAACGGCTAATGTCGTGAAGTATATTAAAATCTACTACATACCCTTAAAAAACACCGACATACTCATGTGCAACATGCTCACACGTCACATAACGTACATTTTATCTATCTAGCTATTTATCTATATATAATATAAATTAAAAAATCTTTGTAAATAGTTCTCTTCAGACATAACGGTGGTGTCTTCCTGCGACCACGTCAAACGTCAGGTTCAACAAAATAAATAAAACACGCGATACTTCCGTTAAAAATTGTTTAATTCAATAACGGTATATAGTTATAGTTAAAAAATGTAATGATAATTAAAAGTAATATGTTCATAATTACGGTGGTATAGGAGTGGGCTGCGTAGTCGTACTGCCGCCAGCCCGTTACTTACAGCTTTCAATGTCTGACAATCAATTTAATAATGAAGATGCATCATGCAAGTGTCGGGCCGCCGACGGAGCCGGGCGGCGGCTGCACGGCGCGAGTGATGTGCGCTCCAGTCGGTCACGTCCTGCGGTACGTGATTAAATGTTGAGTAAATTTAATGTGTTAAATAATAGTGTACAACATTACACGTCGATGCAATTCATTACTTCAAAAGACCTGCGTTCGTTTATCTTAAATATGGGTATGTTGGTACGTAACTATCGAATTCTCGAAAACAAGTTAATCGTTTTGAATAATTTTAAAAGTCGGTTGGCTGGATTTAACTATAGATTTTAGTAGAGGTAGTTCCGCGTTAACGTGATAGAGATTTAAAAATATGTTGAAGGATGTCGGACAAGACGCTGTGACTGGGTGCGGAGACGAGCTGTGGGTGTTGTCGACGATCCTAAGCTCGCACACGGTATTGAGCCATTGAGTTGACGAGAGAGTTTCCACCTTTCCGCTAACACAGCAATTACTTACGAGCTTATTGTTAAATATTACCAATAAGCTCGTAAGCAATTGGTCACAGAACAGAGTCACAGGAAAACCCAAGCTTCCAAGGAATTGTTGATTTGACCAAGTTTTATCTTTAAGGTGGAGGTAGTTCCTCGTGCGGCTGCTTTGATACGCCCTACCTCTTTTAAAAACACCCATTGTGGGCTGTATGCTTGTATGAATCCCGATGTTGTATAAAAAAAAAACAGATTAATGCTTGCAAATATTTGTGTCGTGTAGTAATCGAGCCCACGAGTTTCAATGTTATATCAATTCTGAACACTCGACCACCGCACCCGTCACTAACATTTGTGTGAAGAGGTCTCCCGTGGGATAAGTCCACCTGGCCCATTGTGATTCTCGTTATGTGCCTGTCTTCGAGCACTTTGTAATGTTCGTGTGATCATACTCCAATTAGCGGTTGTCATAGATCTTGAATTTGACAAGTCCAAGATACCTAAAGGGTGTAGAAGAACGTGCAGAAGATGTCTCAGGGCCAAGTGCCTCACTTGCCGGGAGGTCGGGGAGCCAAGGGGAGGTGACACAACTCACAAATTCAATAGATAAACGTATTTAAGACGAAATCTTCAATCATTCTCTACCATGGTCCAATTATGAGTATCAGACGAGTTATTCCTTCATATTTAGTGGCTATCCATCGAGATATCCCACTTGTATATTTGGTGCGGTCATTATCATCAGCACTACAGCCTGTGTCCGTCCATTGCTGTACACAGGCGTGTCTCCTAACAAGAGCTACACAGTCATTAGCCTCGATCCTGTGCCGCCTCTATTCATCGACTCCCTCCAAATCTCTCGAGGTCGTCTTTCCTAGTGGGAGGTCATCCCACACTGCATTTACCAATATAAGAACGCCGTTTGATAACCTTTCTTCCCCAGCGGTTCCATGAACTATGTGGACAGCCCACTGCAAATTCAACTTGCATATACTTTGGGCTATGTCGTCGTGTGTAGCTATTTTCATAGCACGCTGAGAGACCTTGAGCTATCCCATACGGCCCGCAGTGAAGGACCACGCTCAGTTCCGCGTGTCATCACTGGCAACACATCTGCTCGAAGACTTTCAGCCGTTAAGTATTTTGGATGATATGTGGAAGGTTCATCGGTGACCTCTCGACTCTCGACATACTCGTCAATAACTTCGACATTAGTATTCCTTGCCGTAACCGGTGTGACAAGGATACTCGACATTATATTAGTCTTGTCCGTGTCCATTTTGAGACCATCCTGCTTGGAAACAGTATTGAAGTCACTGAGCATAGCGCTCCATGCTTCATCGCTTTCCACCCGCTTTCAGAAGCTTCGCCGAAATTCCGTCTTCACCAGTTGCTTTAAGCTGTTTGAAAGCCATACGCATCTCGTGCAGACTGATATCCTAGATATCCTCGGCATAGTGTCGGGTCAGGTCAGCTCTTGGCTCGTTACAAGAACCTATACTCTGATACGACGACGACGGACTCCTCCAATCTATTGTCCTTTACACTTGATATCTTCTACGTGTATCCCTTCACCTTACAAAAATTTAATTGGCAACGTATTTGCCGAAGTGACGATAGTGGTTTGTAAACAACACCTTTTCTTGTTGAAACTATTCAAGGAGTGGATAAGACCAGACCGCCGCTGTCAGACTTCGATAACATTGATAAAGTAAGATAATTAATACATTAACGACTTGCACGCGCTGCGTATTATATACCATCTATTTACACATTTTTTAGTAAATAGGAGGTCAAAAATTTGTTAAAATTTGATTGATAACGGAATTTTCTGGTAACAAAGTGACGAAATTGGCAGAACTTTTTAAAAAGATTAATAAGCAATAGCAAAGTTTAAAGTTATAAGTCATATACCTACTGCATATCTATTTTTTTATACAATGTCAGAAGGCTTACAGGCGTACGTCCCACCTGACGTAAAGCGGTTACCGTAGCCTATGTATACTTGTACTATATTAAGTATCACTCGCGCGAAGCCTTCTCTGCTGCTGATACAGCAACTCCTTAGGTGCTTACTGGTGACCTCACTCACACGCAGGAACACAACAACCCTGTACGGAGTAGTTATTTGGTTGCAGTTTTCTTTTGAGGTGAAGGTACTTCCCCAAGCGGGCTGCTTTGATGTGCCCTACCTCTCTCAAAAACCTTACGATTATAATTCTGTAATGATATGCGCCATATTACCATGAAGTCAATTATATTGTTTCTGAACTTGAGTACTCCGCGGACTGGACGATAACAGGCCAAGTAGTCGTGTGCTCTGCGCCAGTCGGTCTTCACGGCCAACACACGCATGGACGGAACCTAGCTTCTATATAATACTTTTGGTGCGCAAACAAGCGTATGCACCGCTTGATGTGAAGCGGCTCCCGATGGGCGCAATGGAAGCAAGAAATAATGCGGTTATCAGTTTAGCTGCTGTTTGTAAATCAAATATTTTTTTGAAATAGCGATACAGATACGGGTATCATCGTTTTGCTGATGGGAGAAGGAGAGTTTGTTTGAAAGTTATTGGCAGTGTTCAGATAAGAAGAGCTATGCTCCGTTGGTGCCGACACATAGAAAGAATGTGTGATGGACAATGACAAAACTAATATACAAAGCAAAAGTAGACTGCTGTTGTTGTTGTTGTACCTAATATCTTTATGTACGATAAAAAAAAAATACATATTACAATGAAATAAATTCTATGTTACAAAGCCGGAGTTATCCCTAAAAGGTCTTCCAGCCGACCTGGATCTATTGACAGAATAACATATATAGGCGAGAGAACAAAGGGACACTAATTGGCTACAAAAATATCATTAATTTCATGAAACTAACGCACATCAACTTTACCTAATACATATTACAAATCTATACATAAACAAAACAATAAATAAAGATAAAAAAAAGAAATAGGAATATATACATACATTAAAAGCTAAAAACAAACAAATATGTGATATATTTTAGGGTATGCATCCAAGAATAGTTAAAAAATTCACTAGTTAAAAATTTTTTGACACGGAGTTTGAAGGAATCTATGGAGGGAGCCAGTCAAACCTCTAGAGGAAGAGTATTCCATAGACTAACAGACCGTGTGTACGAATTGGTATTCTGACTCGGAATATCAAGAATTAGGATTCAGATGTAGAAGCCGAGAAAAGCCAAGACTCACCTACCACGACTACCATAGTCATCGTTTATGAGACAGTGGTTTTAGGAGTCCTCAGATATCGTCGAGCGAGCATAACAAGGGTTGTGGATATTAAAGAAGTGAGTAAGGCGTGGTGTTGACAGAGCCATGTAAAAAAATCTCGATTGCGGTACCAGGTCCAATTGTGAATATAAAGTATCCAGTGACCCATTCAGACATACACGTCGGGCACCCCGCCGATGAGGCTCTGTCAAAAATGGCATAGGGCACAGCGAATAGGCAGATGCAAGTGTCTATATGTTACCCGACGCCGTATATTTTCTGTTGGGTTCTCCTTACTTATGTATACATTTTACTACTTATATGAGTTTAGATATATTAGACGAATGGAACATTCAGATGCACGTTGCCACCTCAGCTACCGCGCTACTGCTGCAGTGCCTCCACTCTGTAGACTGTCTCACTTACAATAAAACTATTGTTATATCGTTATGCCTTTGTATGGTGTGTAGTAGTTACTAACGCTACTTAGATACCGAGGCTCGTAGGTTTGATTCCCATACAGAACAAATATTTGCGTGCATGGACATGTCCGTTTGTCATGATCCAGGTGTTTTTCCGAGAGATAGAACGCTTTAAAGTAGCCAATTTGGCGAAGTACCTCTGCCTCGCAAAAAACCGCGGTCAAATCGCAACTCTCCGGATCGTTATGTTCGTGCGGGTGAGAGAGGTCGCCAGTAAGCTCCTAAGGAGTTGCCGTATTATCCGCCGAGGTGGTATCGCGCTAGCGATACTATAGGTCTAGTAAGTGTTCATATGCTACTATATCCACTTGACATCAGGACCGCCGTAGCTTGTATGCCTTCCGATGTTGTATAAAAAAAAACTCACCCGGTAACGGCACTTCACAATAAGTGTGAAGTATCCATTCGCATCTCCAATTTTTTGTCTGGACCTCGTGCTAACCAAATGATGTAAGTATTACCTGACATAATTGATTTGTTGTATTTATTAAATCTTGAAATCTGAAGTAAAGCAGAGAGCTTAGCTGCGGTTCAGAGGACACGTTGGGTTGTCGACTCCAGCGGTCGTCGATAGATGACAGTCGTAGGTAAAGCTAATTCAGTGGTCTTCGAACGGCTTGAAATCACGGGCCTCCGGTAATCCGCAGTCGAGTAACATGGTCGAGTTGGCTGTAAACTCCTCTGAGACTGAGTAGTACTGAAGTAAGGGTTGGTGTCTATCTTTAACGTCACGCCAAATCCTTCGTGGAGTAGACAGAAAGAATCGAGCACCGCAGAACTCTGTCCTAACACACATCACTCGCTTCTTTAACATTCGTATGTCTTCTCATATACGGTCGCCGATTTAACAAACACTAAGAGCTATATAGACATTGTTCAAAATGAAATACCTTGACAGGTGCAACTGTTCGAGAAAGTTCTGCTGGCGAATTCAACACACAAGGATTGTCAATTATGTAAACATTGGAAGAGTCTCCAAGAAGATGACCCTGAGATCGACATCTTCTTTAATTCAGAAGATTGAGGTCCCCAACAATTTGGCTTCAAACAAACGCGAATCGAGAAATATCACTCGCGCTTTGCCACCCCTGCTCATAACACATCTTTTTAACTGCACGGGTGACCTCACTCATTCGCAGGTACACAACAACCATCTAGGAAGTTGTTATTTAGCTGCAGTTTTCTGAGAGGTTCCCTAGTCGGGTCACTTTGATGCTTCCGAGTCTTGAAAATATCCAAGACAAACAGTCATGTCCTGTGCGGGAATCGATCCCACGAGTGTTGTTGTTAAAGTAGCAGCGCTAACTACTCTACCATCGAGCTGATCGCAGTGTAATGTCTTCGCTAATTTCCTGACAAAAAATTGTGATCTAATCTAGAGTGAGGACGATGAGCAGACGCCACAGCAGCCACGACACCTCGGCACAAAGCCGGCCCATTGTGCCCCGACCAGTTCTGAGAAAGGCCAGCTCACACCTCGGCCAGACGCTTTGTGGGCACAATGTGGAGCGCAGATAAAGGCTGAATGAGATCGGCGGATAAAGGCTGGATATCGGAGGACAAAGGGAATTAGCGGGCACGCTCTGTTTGTTTTTATTTGGCCCTTTTGAGGGGTTTGTCAATCTAATAAATTGTAAGTAGGTGGTATTCATTAGTTAAATCCGTAGACAGAATGTTGACGGTTATAGAGATTAATTGGATCTCATTGATTAAGTTGATTGAATCCACCACGAGTAGCATAAAAATGAGTCTGTGAAAAAAGATATTTCAAATACATAATAATTGAACGGAGCAGGGCGGAGCTCGGCGGCGACACACCGAGCGGTCATGTTCAAAGCTGGTCGCCTTCATAGTTAGTTTTAATTGGATTTTTAGTTTTTTGGTGTTCCGTACCCATAGGAGTACCAATGGAATCTGTATGCATTTTAAGTTTCGTCTTTAATTATTTTATAATCTTAATAATATTATTTTCAATATTCAGTCCAACCACATTTACGTGTTTTATCAGGAGGTGATGTCAGGAGCCTCGTCGAACCGCATCTTATGGCGCTTGGTGCACTCTGCCTACCCCGTAAGGGACCACTGCAGCGCGGCGTGTGCCAAAATGAGTACATTTTGACGTTTCGTTAAACGTCGCTGCTGTCAGATCGCTTAACGAAACGTCAAAATGTACGCATTTTGACACACGCCGCGCTGCAGTGCAGTTGCAGTTTTTTAGTAGAATTGGCCTACTGGCGTGAAGATATACATACACACCACATTCGGACGCACCCTCGTGTGTTAATTCAACTCGCTTGATGATCTTCATGTTAGAGACTCAAATAATATTTTTTACTGGCTCATAGGCTTATAGGCGTAGATCGAATACGCAGAGGCCCCTTGGAGAAGATTGATATAATGTAGTACACCGTCCTTGACCAGCTCTGGGCGAAATGAATTGGTATTATATTTACGACCAGGAGAGAGACCGTTACGATGGACATAAATAATTAAAAAGAAGCCCTGATTTTTGACATCCCTGAACAAAGAATCAAGTGACATCGGTGATGTATCGACTCCTCCTCTAGATCTACGGATGCAATCTCTGACAGTCAAATGTGAACAAGTGGACAATGTATATATAAATATGAACCGAGTTTTCATGTATGTATGTATTACTTATTTACTTTTCATAATGTTCGTTGTATATAAATATCTTCTGTATTTATTTATGTACGTTCAGCGCAATTAATAATATCTTAAATCTCGTCAAATTTATTAAATAAAAAAAGAAAATAGATTAACAAACAGAGGAGAAAAAGAACCACTATAAATAGTTTTGTGTTTGCTTATTTATATATACGTATAGATTGCATTGTGGTTTCAGCCGATAACGTGCACTTCTTGACTTCCATGATGATGCTCTCGTGCTATTTGTATCCATCGGCTTCCTGCAACCTTCACCAGATTGTCGCTCCACCGATTGGGAGGCCGTCCCACTTTGCGTTTTCCGGTTTGAGAACCATTCGCCTATTGTGTTATTTAATATTATTTATATATAACTTCACGTGTGTTCTTTGCGGGGCAAGAGAGCCGACAAACGACTCGGTCAATCGCTTTTTTAACATTCAAAGCTTTTCTCGTGTACTTGCGTACCTAAGTGTATAAAACAGAACATACCGAAAGGAGAATTTCTAGATGTTCTAAAATATTTGGTACCGTATATAATATGGGTCAGAGCAGGAGCGCGCTGCAGCGGCGGCGGTGTGGTATCGACCAGCGCGGGCCGGGGGCTCGCGGGCGGCGCAGATTACTCACAAACATTACCAGGGTTATTAACAAGCCCAGGAACCCTTTCGCCGACACACGCTCCCTCGCAGCGTCTCTATATTAGCCGACGGCTCGGTGTGCATGTTACCAGTCGAGACAGCCCGCATTCCGATATCGCGGGGCGTGCGGCGCGCGGCTTAGGGCGAGACTAGTAAAGATGACTAGTCCTGCCTACCTGCTAAGGACGAAATGGAAAACGATCTGAGCATAGAGTCAGGTCGAGCAAGGTAGTAGCTTAGACCGACTTGCCATCCGCCCTTTTGTAATATTAACCCTGAAAGAATGACAGATAAAGGAGCCTAATACCAACACGAAGTTTTTCTTGTCGTGGCTTGTTTTAGGCTTGTTTAGGATAACCAAATTATAATTTCTTGGTCCTACTTCGAAATTGTCATAATCAGTACAAGAATTTTCACAGATCATTAGATCATTACATCAGAAAATATATTACAGGAAATAAAGAAATAGTTTCGGCCGACGACTCGTTTGGAAAATTAATTTCTTTTTCCAGACTTATGTCCCTTTTTGATATTCTTTATACCTACAATGTATAGTACGAGTATATGGGAAAGCATACGTCCTGCCTGGGAATCCTGGCAGTTACGGTAAATTACAGTAGCCTATGGAAGACACCAGGGGCATGGTGTGCATTGCCGACCCTAAATATATCTATAGATCTATCAAAATTTAGACACTAAAGATTAAAGAATAGAATTTTAACAGTAAACAGGGCAACTTTTTTTAACACTTCCATCATGACGATATGTTTTTTTTGTTATTTCTCCATAAAATCCTGCGACTTGTCTTTTGCTAGACGCCCGCCCGGCCGGCCGTTCGCGGCGGTGTGAAAATGAAAAACATATTTTCTTATACAAGTCCTAGATCCACCACCACAACCCTTACTCGTCCCACGACTGGGATACGGGTCTCCCTTCAACCGAAGGGGTTTAGGGCATACTCCACCACGCTGCTCAAATACGGACTGGCGGAGGCCAGTGTTTTCAAGCCGCCCGAGGGCCACTGACTTAACGACTGTCATCTATCGACAACAGCCGGGACCGACGGCTTAACGTGCCCTCCGAAGCACGAAGAAACTCTAGATAGAAAATCCCATCCATAGACAGGCCGCGGTCGACGTTGCCTAACCTGCGTGTTCGGTTAGAATGACACGCGCAACGTTGCCATCGAGAGCTCGTCCTATATCCTAGATCACTTTTTATTAAATGTAATTAGGATCAGTTTAGGAGTTCAGTAATAAGAAATAACAAATGTATACATACTCGTAGGCCTACCTTTGCATCTAATAGTTATTAGTCTCAGTCACAAGACTTACCTACCATGATCAAATTGGTCGTGTTCTATCAGAAGGTGATGTCAGTAGCCCTAGAAACCGGCGAGCGTGCATGAAAAGAGCAATGAATGTTAAAGAAGCGAGTGAGGTATGTAAGGATCGAGTCGCGTGGTGCTCGGTTCTCTCTGCCTAACTCGCAAGGGATTTGGCGTAAAGTAATAGATAGATAAGTAATAGTCTCAGTCACGTGGTGCTCGGTTCCTCTGCCGACTTGGCTTGAACTTATGAACAGTGTAAATCAACATCTTCACGTGCTTTCTTACACACTGTGTTGAGCATGCAGTCGATAATGTGTGGTGACGTCACCGGACACAGTGTACGGCACAGTGTGTAGTGTGCGGCGCGGCGCGGCCGGCGAGGCAGGCAGCGGCGGTCTCTGCAATGTGTTCGCGTGACGCGCCTGTGTTAGTTAACCCTTCGCCGCGGAACCAGTTTGTCGAGATAGGACACAAGTCACGAGACGTGGCGAGTTCCGCCGTATTCATCGACATACTTACGTGTCTTCCATCATAAAGCTGTCTTGGTCTCAGGTTATTTGATGTGGGCGCAATTTGTTTTTGTTTGAATCCACCGTGGTCACTCGAGATCATCAATTTTTATTAATATCATCCGTCACACAATTGATGCATCTTTTTTTGTCATTCTCAAACAATACGATTAAATAAACGAGGTCGAAGATTTCTGCCGTGTGACCTTGGCGTAAGAAAAGTCGACCTCTTCTCAACCCGTGGTTATCGTAAAAGACGACTAAGGCAAAGATCCATAAACAACTAACTGCGGTTGTCAATTCGCACGCCAAGCGTGTCAACTATTACAAAAACACAACTACAACAAAAAGACGACCTCCAGTCACTGGTAGCCCCGCTGATCCTGGCACCGATAGCGGTCAGAGTATCGGCGGGGCAGGAGGTGAGAATCCCCGGCTCCGACGCTGCGCCTACCACCACAACGGACGAGCCCTAGCAACGATTTTCGGAAAATCGTGGAGCTAGAAGAGGAACTAAGCAAGTTGTATTGGGATATAATAGGACTGTCCAAAGTCCGAAGACATGAGGAGAACACGCTGATCCTTGAATCTGGCAATTTGCTTTACTACCTGCAGGAGGACCATCTGCCCCAAGGTGAACTGAACTCCTTCAAGAAGCTGCCGCAGCGGAAGTGGACCTGGAGTAGTCCGAATGGTTCAACCAAAAAGGATATAGACTTCATCTTGACGACCAACCGGCATTTGTTCAATGATGTCTCTGTGATCAACAGGGTGAAGAATGGAAGAGATCACCGGATGGTAACAGGCATCTTGAAACTTAACATAAAGCAGGAAAGTCAATGCTCCGTCCATCTAGTGCCTTGATCCAAAGTCCTGAAAGCTTTCAACTAGAACTTCATTATTGTTTTCAGTGCCTACATGAACGATATCATTAGCAAGCTCCTGAAAACTGTCCATGTGGTCGCACCCAGTTTTCACTTTTCACGCTAAATCCCTAAAGTCCCGTCAAAAGAAAACCCAAAAGCTCTCGAGTCACATGCAGAATCTCATGCAGGTCAGACGTGAAATGTGGTTGCAATTCAGCTCGTACGCTTGAGTACAGACGGCTGAACAGGCAGCTCTCTAAATGCGTATAGCGAGACATACGTCAATTTAATACTATTTATATTCAAGAGGCGGTAGAGCGGAACAAGGGCTCTAAAGTTTTCGCCGCTTTGGCGAAAACTTTGGACAAACCCAAGTGACGAAGCTGAAGCCGATACTATCGGTATCTCTCTCTACGAAAACTGAGATTACAAGTAAGATGGAGACATTTTATGGACAACTGCACAATGACCCAAGAGCCAAACTGATCCGACATCATATCAAAGTCTGTACGAGATTCGTAGGAGGTACTCTCAAACCGCATAAAAATGGAAAAGCACAGGGTGAGGACGGAATTACGGCGGAACTTTTGAAAGCGGACGGAAATAAGTATCACATTATTACATCTACGAATTATCAAACTGAAAACTCCAATTCAAACATCAATACATGATTATCTTTACAACGTTGATAGTAAACGATATAGAGAAATAATTATAATTACATTCAGATAAATGAAATACAATTCCTATACATCAGACAGAAGACACATTACATGTATGAGACATGATATCACGTCACCAGACTCTATTGAGCCCTATCTGGATGGACAATGAAGACAAGCCAGAGCTGAAAGTCTACTACGGATCTTTTTATGTCTAGTTCTTGCGTCTTCTTATGTTCTAGTCATAGACCGACAGAGACATCACACGCTATACATATATATATAGTATATGTCCAGTACGTGGTGAACTGCTACTTACTTGTATGGAACCCCCAGCACACGAGTGTAGCCCTAATTTGACTGCCTATTTTACATTGGCAATTGCCATCCACATATACAATTACATTACTAAGGTACAGATGGTTAAGCTATTCTATTTAAGTGTACGCAGTAAAGCATATGTTATATGATACCGATATTAGCGATGGTGACACGGTGAGGAAGACAAGCGAATGTGTGCCGCGCCGTTGCAACAGTACCATAAATATTGAGGGTAGAGCCGCTGTCGCTCGTGTCTTGTTACCTTATTGCAATTTGTGTCGGCGAGGCGCGGCGTGTCGCGGCGTGTTTACACGGAGTGTGGACGAATGCGTCGGGACTCACGGCCGAGCCCGCCGTGGTCGCTGGGCTACGCGCTGCTTGCATGCTCTCCGCGGTTTGAATTTATTGACAAATTCAAATTGAGAAATTTATTTGAGTTCAATATTGTAACTCTACATATTTTTACTTTTTAAACTACTACTACTACAGCTACTACTTTATGTGTGTGAATAAATAAATAAATACTATATATATTATCTTTATGCCAAATCCCTTGCGGAGAGAACCATGCACCACTTGACTCGATCATTACATAAATCGCTCGCTGCTTTAACATACATACCTCATTTTATGTATAATTTTTAAAACGCACTGCTTAATTGGAATAGTATGCAGCCAAATTTAGATTTT
This sequence comes from Pyralis farinalis, assembly GCA_947507595.1. Classification (NCBI taxonomy): domain Eukaryota; kingdom Metazoa; phylum Arthropoda; class Insecta; order Lepidoptera; family Pyralidae; genus Pyralis; species Pyralis farinalis. The sequence goes on from OX382275.1 coordinate 860,564, forward strand.
TGACAGAATTAAGGCAGTCGATCGTCAGTTTTAACGTGAGGCGGGAGCTATGCTTGACCTAAAACTGGACCTAAGCCGGAGGTAAGCCCGGCTTAAACCCAGTTGCGACCTGGTGAGACCGGGCTTGAGCCAGATCAATACCAAAATGTAACTGGAGTAAGCTCAGTCTACACTCAGTGTATCTGACACTGAAAAGAATAAATTCCATATAGTGACCGGCATTTCATAAATGTGTATGTCTGTCTGAGAATACAGAACCCCTTCTTTTTTCGAGACAGATAAAACCTTTGAAGATATTTTGGCCCTAATCAAGTATATAGTCTTTGTAAACGTGGGAATCCGTTGATTTAAGTAATAAAAGCATTCTAAATATTTGGACCGGGATGTAATCTATCATCGCAATAATTATAAAATAATATATCTATCTCTATCTATAACTTCACGCCAAATCCCTAACGGGGTAGGCAGAGAGAACCGAGCGCCACCCGACACGATCCTTACATACCTCATTCGCTTCTTTAACATTCATTGCTCTTTTCATGCACGCTCGCCGGTTTCTAGGGCTCCTGACATCACCTTCTGATAGAACACGACCAATTTGATCATGGTAGATAAGTCTTGGCCTTCCTCGGCTCGCCACAAATTTTGCGCAACGCTCGCATTTTAACCGCGTTTATCCTACTTTCATGCTCTCTCTGCCATACCCAGCTCTCGCTTCCATAAGTAAGCGTTGGGACTAGAACTGCATCGCGTATAGCCAGCTGCGCCTTCTGGATCAGGTTTTTACTGCCAAGAAGTTTTCCCAACGCTCCATTCACACTATTCCCAGCACTTACTCGTCTTTCCACATCTGCGGTGTACCTTCCATCCCTGCTGAACGCGCATCCAAGATATACAAACTCATCCACTTGTTCCAACACTTCATCATCTACCGTAATCCTTACATTGGTTCTGGTTTCTTCTCTTTCAAATACCATTATCTTTGTTTTCTTCGCATTCAATAGTAAGCCTTCCTTCATACATTCGTCTTTCATCATTGTGACTAGTGTTTGCAGCTCAGATGGTGTTTCTGCTAATAGGATATAATAATTTTATTATTAATTTCGTTTGATAGACAGACATACCACATTTTTAATAATCATAGTTTTGGTATTGGTGTCGGTATATTTTTAGAAAAATGTTTAAAATAAATTAAAAAAAAAAAAAATTGTCATTCACTTTCCATCACAAGTGATAATCTGATCCAGAATTCCACTTTCTGAGCTTTTGAAAGAAATATCACAGACATATCACAAAATTAATTTGAATTTAGAAATATAAGTCAACTGAAAGACACGTACCGGTCTTCACAGTATACTCCGTTACAATTAGGAAGTCGCATAATGATCCTCTAAACGAATGTAACCAACTCTTTATTCTTCACATATATAAATATATACAGAATCTTTCTTTATAACAGTAAATCACCATTTTAAATTATAGACAGTTTTAAATTGGGAAATTTACTTAAGTTTATTTTAGTAACTCAAAATATAGCCGGTCTAGTCTAAATATGTATGTAAATATTGCACTTGTATTTCGCCTATAGGCAAAACACAGTGCGCTGTATTTTACATTATCGAACATGCTTTAACCTCATTCACAAAAAAAAAATGTAAATATTATCAAAAAGTATGAGCAATATGTATATTATTATTTGATGAGTTGCCAAGCAACAAGGCAGCGTTGTATTTGGCAACATGTGAAGTAGACCAGCGCGACCGAGGGCGCGGAGTGCCGCGAGGGAAGAGGGCGCGCGGCTCGACACCTCCGCACAAAGGCAGCGAGCTAACAGCTAGCACTCGCGTTCACACCACTAGCACCGGCGCCATGGTTTACCTGCCTGAATATACGCTCCTTGTGAGATCGTACTCTTCGCAAAGACTCTACTCCGTATAGGCTTCTGTACAGTTTTTCCGAGATCAGCTCCAAAACCATGAAAAACTTTTCAGCTGATTATAGTATAGGCGTTATTTTGCGCAAGTTAATTTTACAGAAGTCTATTCCGGTCGTCTCTGCCTCGACTGCTGCGATCGTCTCTGGATGGATTTGAACAGCCATGACGGCGACCGCCCGGCACTCACCTCCTACAGTCAGTAGATGAGTGCCGGCCGACACTACTTCCCAAGAACTAATCTGTGGCGGAAGCACACAAAGTAGCTTGGATCAAATAGCCAATTATTTCCAGCAGTTGTTCATACCTTTCAGTCTTATACACACACAAAAAAATACAAAAAGGTCTTTATTTTCTTTTACTAATTTTACCTAATGCGAATGCTAGTTGTTGAAGTGTAAGCTAAGTTAAGGACTGAGTGCGCGCGCGGTGGACGCTCCGCCCTTCCGTATTGACAATAGAGTTTAAAATATAGTTAGGTACGTGAGACTAAAGAAATAATACGAATTGTGCAACGTGGATTAGTGTACATAATTATACTGTAAATAGTTCACCATCATGTCTGGAAGTAAAGCCATCTGCACGCAGCTGGCGAACGAAACACAACTATAATTAATAAGAAACAACCGGACCTTACAGAAGATCGTAGCCTCTGGCCGTTTGTTGTATTTGTGAGAATGAGTACGAAATTAACATAAGGTCGATGAGCAGTTAGTGCTTATGTAATCCGGTTACACATTTCGTAAAAGGGAGAGTTATGACTATTTAGTAGAGTTCTCACATTAGCTAAGAATTGTATACTTTATCATCCGAGTCTAAAATTAGAAGCAATACTCTGCTACACAACGTACCCACTGACAAACAAACCAACTTGAATACTACTTAGATGCAGAAACAAACACTTTTCATAAGAAGAACTCCCGCTCTGCGACACATTCGGTTACCGCCGCGCCGTCTCTAATTAGCCTGAAAGCTAAACTACGAACTCACCGTTACACTTTAAACCTTACATTTATGACTCGCTAAAGTTCATTTTAAATTGTCAAATGTCGAAAACTAAGTTATCAATAAACAAAATGAATTTAAACCATATTCATTAGTGTTTAAAGTTTGTTTTGTGTTGAGCGCGTAAATGAGAATAGAGGGCACTCGAGCTGTGCGTCAGAGGCTGATTTCGCCGCGGGTTCGGTGAGTGGCGAACTCTTCACTGCACGTTAAGAATATTCAAATGTCCGATTGTCACAGAGGTGTGAAAATATTCAACTAATCATTCAATGTAGTCTTGTGACTGGTGACGACTTTTAAGTCGAGACTTTTAGTTTAGGAGGTAGAGTCAGTGAGAGGCAATGTGATACAACATTTATAGATAAATGATCTTGGAGGTAGAGTCAGTGTGATGCAATGTGGTTGACGTATATTCACTTACGTAATAACGATAGGTTAAAAAGACGGGGGTTCATCTTCATCGTTAGCCAAAGTGAAGCCTAATGCATTCGGTGTTGCCTGCTATATAGGTAGACTAACTAAATTTTACTTCCTTTGCATTCCAAGAAAATGGCCAATGACTCTGCCGGAGCACGGGCTACTTTTACGGGACAGACAAATGGGCCAACATTAGCGACAAGTGTTACAACCTGTCAATCGGCAAACGCATCTCTGATTGAAGAGACAATAGCTATATCTTCTAAGAACCATACCGATTTTGGAGTATCTCCACGTTACTGCTGCTAAATAATGATTTCGTCGAGAGTTGTTGTTTCCTTGACGGTGAACGATATCACCAAGAACCTCCTGAGAGTTGCTGGATTAGCATCGCGGGTGACAAAGCGACACACTTCATGTAACTGCATGTGTTCCTAGTGTTCAGAGCGGCTCACATCTATTTGACGTACTGGTGCCCTGTGCTTTCCATGCGGTTATAATATTATACAATTAAATAATTAATTCCTAAATTTCATGAAAATTAAATTAAGATTTATTTTCTTTGCTCATGCTCTAATCTCTCTTCATGCCAAATTTCATGATTTTCTGACAACTAGAACAATCATTCGTCAATCACGGAATATATGTGTTTAATAATCATATGGAGAATGTGTCTTTGATGTATTACAACTTATTACGTTAAATTATATTTCAAGTAAATGGATTTTTTCGCTTAATTATTAAGAACTACTCGACTACTATAGCAGGTAAGAGCTGCAAAAATATATAGTATCTATATTTGAGATACAGGTAGAGCGTATGTAACATACTGAGAGGTCGTCGTCCGTGAAGTTTCCTTTTTGATTTGGAAATAGGGTTGTTCTTTTCTTATAAAATGTGATCTGTCATTATATTTTGAAATTATATTTACTGTACGATATCTCTCACCTATCTATATATATACATATATTCACACCAAGTCCCTTGCGAAGTAGGTAGAGGGAACTAAACGCCACATGACATATACACATCTCACTTCTTCAACATTCAATTTTTTTTTTATACAACAACATCGGTAAACAAGCATGCGGTCCGCATTAGGTATGCGGTCACCACAGCCCCCATCTTGTGCTATCAGCCAATCTTGTGTCCTAAGCTGTTTCGTCACAGTACCTACCCAGTAATTTCTCTGCCATATCGTATCCTTCAAACCGAAACACAGCTATATAAATATAGCTGCTTGGCGGTAGAAATAGGTGAGATGACCCACGCAGATGACTTTTATACAAAGTCTCCCTCTGGTAACAATGGTTCTTCATACTTCTTTTGATGCACGCTCACCAGTTCGTGAAAAAAATGTGTCGGTTTATACTACGTCGGGAGGCATACAAGCATACGGCCCCCCTGATGTAAAGAGGGTACCGTAGCCTATTACCGCTTGCAATATGTTAATTATCACTGGCGCAATGTCTCTTCTGCTGTTTACACAGCAATTCCTTGGGAGCTTACTGGTGACCTCACTCACACGCAGGAACACAACAGTCCTCTAGGGAGTTGTTATTTGGCTGCGGTTTTCTGTGAGGTGGAGGTACTTCCCCAGACGGGCTGCTTTGATGCGCCCTACCTCTGAAAACACACGACCAATTTGGTCGTTGAGTACATCTATCTATCTAAGAGTAGTTTGTGTCCTATATCACCATTCTTTCTCCTGGCATTGTTTCTACATGTCCGAATCGACTGTGCATGTTTTTATCTTAACATCGATACTCTCTTTTAGTCCAAATTTCTTTATTACTTCTTGATTGCGATTGAAAATATAACAAACATATAATGATAACATAGTATCTCGTATGTCAGCGGAAAAATAAAGTCGGTCTTAGTTATCGAAGTGTGCGATCGTTGCACACTTACTCCTGTCTGCTCATGTCGAGCTCCATCAGCGTCGCTATAAGTTCATTTGTTCCGCTCATATTTAATCTTCCTCGCTACTGTAAGTACATCAAATTGTTCATGAAAAATCCAATAAAGCCCGACTTGGCCGTATTTCAGCGGGTTGTCCCATCCTCGTCTCGCACACGGCCGCGTGTAGAGGGCGTCCCTCTCTGCCGATTATGATAATGATCGGAGTGCATATAAATTGGGCGCTTATTTAGTGGGCGCGAGGGCGGGCGGGCGGCGGGCCCCGCGACCGGCCGCGGAGCTTCTCTGCTGAGACGGTGTTATGCGCTGTGTCGCCTCCCGGCCTCGTCATTGGTGCCGTACGTAATCGCATTATGCAGATGGAAGCCTGTTTGAATAATAACTGCGCAGTTATGATATTATTAGGCATAGCTGAGTGTAATATTGCGTACGGTACGTGCCTAAACTCTATTTATCCTTAATCCATATCCTCGCGACTTTTCGAGGCAGTCAGAAAAAATAGTGTACTATACGACATTCTTCACACCGCTTTCATTTCTATATTGTATATATTGTCGGACATTACACAGCGCCATCTAGCCCCAAAGTAAGCAAAGCTTGTGTTATGGGTACTAGACAATTGATAAACATACGTAAATACATTTTTTTTTTGTAAATACATACTTATTATACATAGAAAATACCCAGACCAAGACAAACAGACATGTTCATGCACACAAATGTTTGTACTGTGTGGGAATCGAACCCACGAGCGTTGGTGTCAAAGTAGCGTAACAGCGCGTTTCACCACTGCGCCACCGAGCTCGTCATTCTATAACAAATGTCTCTTTTCTTTCTTTTTTTACTTAAAATGGGTGCCAAACCTAATCACTATATTATTTATATCACGTTGAATAGCTAATGAGGATACAGCGCGCATGATGTGGAGCACTTATTGATCCCTATGTACTTTTTTATTTTTTTATACAGCGTCAGAAGGCATACGAGCATACGACCCACCTGATGTAAAGCGGTTACCGTAGCCTATGAACGCCTTTATTACATTAAGTATCACTCGCACGATGCCTCCTCTGCTGCAGCCACAGCAACTCTTTACTGGTGACTTCACTCACTCACGGGAACACAACAACCCTCTACGAAATTGTTATTTGGCTGCGTTTTGCTGTGAGGTGCAGGTACTTCCCCAGACGGGCTGCTTTAATTAATGCGCCCTCTCTTAAAACAAACTGACATATTCAGGCTCACAAATGTTTTTCTTGTCTGTGAATCGAACACATGAGCATTGGTCACTCCCAAAGAGTTGCTGTGTAAGCAGCAGAGCAGGCATCGCGCGACTAATAATTAATATATCGCAAGCGTTGATAGGCTACTGTACCCGCTTTACATCAGGTGGGTCGTATGCTTGTATGCCTCCCGACGTACATACAACAGACACAAATACATCCCGGTTTTTTTCTCGCAATTTTAACAATCGTTTTTTTTTTGTTTTATATCGATGGTGACGTCATGAAGTGGAAGGTAATTTCGTGCGACTCAAGGCAATCACGAAACAACCGGCGTAACTCGATTTTACTTGAAATTTTGTATTTATAATGTATATGACAATCATCTAGTCTCATTGTCTCTAAAAAGGCAATTCGCCAGTTAGACTATAACTGCATGTTTCTATTATATATATTTACTAGAGAATATACTATACTAATATGATAGAGATAGATTGAAACATATTACATGCGTGTATCGGTACACAATTTCTACGAAATATATGAAAAATATACTTAAATATACAAATTTTCCTTGACATACAACATTGTATTTCTGGGAGTAACACTAATGGTATCAATCAATATATCCGTTACAAAGTAACCATTTTTATAACATTCTGCCGGGTGTCAATTCACATTCCACATTGGAACCCCGTCGGCTGAAAGCGGCCGGTACAGTCGGCCGAATTGAACTGTTTCACCGTCATTGTGCGTCGACTGTACGGCCGTTCCCTAAACACTTGTTTTGCGACAAAACGAGCCCCGAAAAATCTATACGACCCCGGCCATCCCCCGCCCCTCACCCCGGCACACTCCACTTTAGGACGTTTTAACCCGAGATGGCTTAATTTTCTTCGCAGCGACGGTTACTCTTCTTAAAAAAACTCTATTAGGGGCTTCTAAAGACATTTTTCACCTGCGAGGCAAACTTAAAGTTGTTTAATAAAATTCAATTCTTTTTGAAAATGGTTGTGATTGGCCAAGACGTGTAACATGATAATTGGAATAATTACTAATATAAATTTAAGCCCTATTTCTACACGCATAAAATACTTTATCCCTTATTATTAGTGAACATATTATAGAGTGAGATACCCTGCTAGCAATTATGTCATTCTCGTCTCGCAATTTTATTATTACAGACAGTCGTTAGAGGAAAGGTACGAAATTTCACTTCTAGTCTCACCTCGCCGGTGGAAAATCATCTTTAGGAGTAGCTGCAGGAGGGAAAGTCCGGGACAACCTGGTAAACGGTTTGGGTTACTATTCGGCGAATTTCTAAAGACTATTTAGAATGAGAGTCGAATTTTCCAATGAGAGAGCTCGCCGCGGCGCCGTGTCGTCGGATGTCGCCCGCGGCTTGTTCCCCGCGCTGAGCTTTTGTTTTGGAGAGTTCGCAAAGTGTTAAATTAGAACTAGATACTTAATTCAAATTTTGGTTCAAATTTTGCTCACGCCGTAATCACAGCTCGAGGTTTTCTAACTTGCACAATATACGTTCAAATTCGTTATGTTTTGTTGTCGTATATCAGTTACAATGTGCAAATTGTTAGCGAAACTTTAAGACAAATAGTTCTAAAACTGAGGAGATCGATTTACTTCTACCTTGTTAAAGACCTCCGGTTAGGTTTCCCCAAGAAAAGGAGGAACGTTTCTTCGGTAAAGTTGTTCAGTTTAATGGGCTAGCCTGCAGACTGCGAGGTTTGTGCATTTGAACAAAAGTTGCATTACATCTACTTATTCTATTAATAAACACGTGAACCTACTAAACTAATTTTGATGAAATTTAGTATGCTGATACCTCGTGTTTCAGTTCCGATGTTGGTATTTTTTTCAAAAAGTATAAGATAAGTTGTTCAAACAAAGAGGAGTTAGAACTTTCTTGGCAAAATGTACGTAACGGACTGGCATTGCCTTCCTCGGGGCCACTAGGACAGCGAGTAGTCGCAGGGCTGGCGCTGGCCGCGCGCCAAATTAAGTAGGTATATCCGCGCTGCTCCAACTAATACTGCAAACAAACTCTGGATGAAGTTTGTGGCTTGTTTACTCCGCTGGCGGCGCTGGCCGAGCTGGATTTTACATCCAATTAGGACTTTAAAGTCTAATAGGCGGACAGTGCCGCTCTCGTCAGGTCTACTGCGACCGGACTTACATAACGAATATTATGGAGTCAATTAGTTTTGAGAGCGATATCTGTGGTGCTCCAGACGCGTACAGACGCCTGTCGTAATACAATCCACCATACGCTCGTTACTTGTATATATACTTATGTTCAATAAACTTGTAATATAAATGTTAAAGAAGCGAGTGAGGTGTGTAAGGATCGAGTCATGTGGTACTCGGTTCTCTCTGCCTAAACCCGCGAGGGATTTGGCGTGAAGTTATAGACAGAATAGCTAAAGTTTTTACAAGTTGTAAAACTTTAGCTATTGCCGTGATATACGATGAACAATAAAACTGAATATCACTATTTTTTACTCTTCAGGACCTCCCCAAATCAGGACCTCCCCAAATCAGGGCCTCCCCAATTAGGGAATTATTTGAGTGAAATTTTCGAATGTACTCGTAGCAGAAGAAACATATATTTACTTCAAATTCAATTTTCAAACCCCCGGCTCTGTAATAGACTCGAACAAACTAGGAACAATGCCGGCCGCCGCCGCCCGCCTCCCGCCGTCGGAGACGAGCTCAAATCGCCGCATTCCGGCGACTTAATTAAGAAATAGACGGAATCAATTAACTGATAATTGAGTGCCAATGGCGGCCCATTTACTTAATTCATTACAAGAGTCGCGCGGCCGCGGGGCGGCGCGACGCGGGCGGACCGCGCGGTCATTAATCTGCTTGCAGCGCGGACTTTTGTATCGGCGAGCTCATTAAACGGCTCGGATTGCCTCACTTTTGCACTTAATAAGAAAATAGCGGCGCGCGCGGAGGAATGGAGCGATTTCAGATAGGGCGAGGGCACACTGCGCTTTACCTTTTGTTGATTTGACAAAATAATATATCATATATGTTGTATTTGTGTGATTTTTTCGGTCTATCCGACATTATGCGGGCGTATGACGGGTAGTTGTGCAATAAGAAATAAGTACAATGCAATTCGTATCACACTATGCATTGTACTTATTTCTTATTGCACAACTACCCGTCATACGAGATGTCGTCACTCCTTTTCATTTCTCCCAGTGTCGTCTTCTTCGCCAAAGCGCGCCACCGTTCGCGCATTTTTAAACATCCATACTCATAACCGGATACGACATATATATTATTTTCATCACACATTCACATTAACGTAAGTAATGTTTAGTAATTTCAGTCATGGGTACACAATAATTGGGAAACATTTATAATTATTGGGATACTTTATTTTATTAATTTACATTAAGTTAGTCGAGTGCTCCATCCTGCGCTTCGCTTGCTGATTGTTGATAGCTTTGCTATCGGCATTCGTCTGTGTGTTGTAATTTTCACACAACTGTGTATTGTAATAGTTACAATACTACCCAAAATTAGTGAAACATACTTACAAATATGTATTATTCAGGATTCATGAGAAATCAACGTAGATAGTGGAGTTTGTTGTCTACTAGAACAACTCTCTGGCAGACTGCTATATGCCTTCAGTTTACCAGTAATCTCTTAAGAAAATTCTGCTTTAACAACGAAGGTGACAACATCTGAGCAGCACTTCTTTTATTACATGTTTTATATGCTAAAGTAACCTCTTTATATAAAGCGGGCTGTGTGTATGTTACCACCATGTCTATATGGAGTTGAAATGTGGCAGTGTGTCAACGTCAGTTGTCACGTGTGTCGGGCGTGGTGTACCCCGGCCCTCGCGAGCGGCCGGTTGTCAGCAGCCGGCATTTGGAGCTAAGTTAATTAACAATGAGCTCGCTACCGCGCCCCGCGCCATCCCGCCCGCTCTCCGCCGCCGCCAGAGGCGCTTCCGCTCCGCGACCTCACTGTGTCACCATTCGTCTAGGGTTGCTCCCTCTCTGAACCGTTTGCTGTCTACATGTAAGGAACTATATAGATGGTGTTATTCGGGAATAAAACCAATTCTAGGTATTACTATTTTTATAATTCATAGAAGTTATATTTCTCTCTAATCAGCCAACTGCGCAGTACTTTCGGCGTAACGTGACTGTTGTTCACTGCTTGTATCGACTATGTCAACGTAAGTTGTAAACATTAAATCTTTTCATAATAAGCTTAATTTTCTTAAAGTTCTTCAAATTTTTACACACAAATTAATATTCTGTGACGACTACGACACCCTAGATTTCTTATTATATTATAAGATCGTTATTTTTTTATAGAACATTTTTATAGAAGAGGAATACTTACACAGGGTCCACCTTTAACTATAGCCTCATGAATACCTGCAATGCATCAAGTATCGCTGGCGATGCTACCCCTGTTATTAATACAGTACTGGGAACTTCACTCACTCGTAGGAACTTAACAACATTCAAGGGCGTTGTTATTTGGCGGCGGTTCTCTGTGAGGTGAAAGTGCTTCCCTAGTTGGGCTGTATTAATGCGCCTACCCTATCTTTTATCCTATCATTGGATTAAAGTACAAGATCGATGCAGACTCCTTTTGATTTCGTTTATGGGATAGATCGCTTATTATTACAACGTTAGCTTCACTAATAGGAGAATGATACTCGTAAATGAAAGCACAAAATTAAAAAAAAAAGCAATGACAATGGAAAAAAATGGAAAATCATAATTGTAAAATTTCGTAGTGGCAACCCTGAGAGGTAGAGATCCGCCACCGCGCCGCCGCCGCCTCCGCTCCGCGCCATCGAGCGGGGCGGCGGCGGCGGCGGTGCGCGACAATACGTCACGATGTTTAAAAAGCTTATGATGATAATTGCATCGTTTGAACTCTCCTTCACTTATCTTTTAATTGAATTTCATCTCGGCGCGGCTCTACCTTACCTGGGCGACGCGAGGCAGTAACAGGAGGCCGCGGGCTCTGACACAGTGCATGCCACGATATGGCACGATAAAATCTAGGTAATAGCCATCCATACACCTGTAATTTCTCCAATCAAAGTTGAGCGGAGATTATTTCCGAACTTAGAAGGAGGAGAAGGGGAACTAAAGGGGAGAGTCGAGAAGAATGATATATAAGTCGCGAGTCGCACCTTTGAGCGGAAGCACCGGGATACAATTAGCATCTTCTGATTAGATTCAGATCAGAATAGTGAGAATTGTAAATCACCACAAACTTTATGCACGGTTTTGAATCCGTAAGTTTATTATAGGTTTAGTATTCTTTGCCTTCCTTTTGCTGTAGGCTCTTCCGATTACAAGCCGGAAGCTTGTGTTCTGAAGATTCACATGGTATTCACGGCTTGCTAAGCTTGTCATCGGCAGGGCATTCACCCTCAAGAATTGGAATGACAATCAATTGGTAGTATGCGATTATAGCGAATCTTTCTTCCAAGCTTATTTTTGTCCCATCTTTGTATTGGCATCAAGGCTAATGCACTAAGCATTAGCCTTTTTCATATGTTAAAAGGTTCCAAATCACTATAGTAAAGTGTCAAGTCGCGTGATTAAGTTACTTTAAATTAACATTTTTGTTTTTCTTTTCACGTTAAGACAACTATTTTTTTATTTTTGAGTGTATTTAGCGACGTTTGTTCTGTAAGGTTATTGATATATATATTGTATGCGCCAATAGCAGTTTTCCTAAAATCCGGTGAACATTTGAACTATTTTTTTAAATTTGTTCATAAAATAATTTAAATAAATCGTTCACCTGCTCGTACCTTCGTACTGCTGGGCCGCCAAGTTGTCCGCCATATTGGACGAGCCACACTGAATTCGTACTTTAGGCAACAAGTTCTTTGCGGGATAGGCAGAGAGAACTGAAATAATTATTTTCCTCTACCATACATGTGTTGTTCACCGTTTGAGAAAAATAATCAGAGCGACGATTTGTCCTTTTCTCATTTATTAATTTTAGGCAATTATAAAATTTCCTCACAATTCATATTTGTAACAAATAATTTCTTATATACTATTATGTATGATTCCGCTGCTATTTAGTCGAAGGTAGAGACCTCATCAGCCGGGGTAAGAGTGACCAGAGTGACAGTACACAAATAGCCATATTAACGTTAGTGCCTACGTGGAGGCGCTAGTTCCCTTGATCTAACTGGTGACGGAAGCAGAGCCGACCAAAGCGTAGATTAGATTTCCTGTAAAATTAATTTCCACACAATAACACCAGAATCTACATAGTGACTGTAGTCTCACGTAAGAAGGTGGTTGCAATACTACCCAAAATTAGTCTCTCATCAGCACCAACAACAAACAATCATCCACCGCACCACATCTACCGCGCACCGATTCACTTCAGACCTCCTAAACACGACCGCTGTCCTGACAACCTTTCCAAGGTAAAGAACGGGGGAGTCCACAGTAAACCGGTTATCTGTAAAGCTATTCTCAGTGAAATTCAAAGTAAGTTGACCTCTGAGAGCATACGAGTTACCCCTGCACCGAGGAGTATTATAGTGCGTGGGGGCGGCGGGGTAGGGCAGGCGCGAGTGGTGGTCGGAGTTCAGGAACCGCGTGCACTAGTGCTCACTTCACACGTATTACAAAGCCGGCTAACTGCCTGCCATTAACACTGCTCGACCCCCCCCCCTTGGCGGACTAGTGATGTGCCCGACATCGGCCGACCCCCACACCACACTCAATATTTTAACAAACAAAATATTCGAATCTCGTGCTTAGAATTTTACATGTCTATAAATGCAAGCAATGTTTTTTTATTTTATACAACGTTAGGAGGCTTACAAGCATACGTCCCACCTGATGTAATGCAGTTACCGTAGCCTATTAATGCTTGTAATATATTAAGTATCACTCGCACGATGCCTCCTCTGCTGCTTACACAGCAACTCCTTAGGAGCTTACTGGTGATCTCACTCACACATAGGAACACAAAACCCCCTAAGGAGTTGTTATTTGGCTGCGGTTTTCTGTGAGGTGGAGGTCCCTAAGACAAATAGACATGTTCATGCACACAAATGTTTGTCTTGTGAGGGAATCGAACCCGCAAGCGTTGGTGTCAAAGTCGCATCATTCACGACTGAACCATCGAGCTGGTCAAAAGTAGGTATATATTAGTTAAATGATCAAAGTTTCCCTGGTACTTACGAATTAATTTTGCATGGAAGGCAGCGGTAACTCAGCGCCACAAGCCGCGAACCTTACATACATCACTCACATCTTTAACATTCATGTCTCTAGTCGTGCATGCTTCCTATGGCTTCTGAAGTAATCTTGTAACATGCGGACCTCTATTCATACAAAGTATGCTTATCTTGTTGTATCTTATTAATTTTCACATAGCGTGAATTTTTCTGTTTAATTCTACCAGCACTTCGGAAATTACGTATAATTAATTATTAAGAAATTTAATATAATATAATAATTATAGTTCCAATCGACAATTGTCAAATACAATACAATTATATCAGTACAGTAGCATTACAGTGTAATTATATCGAGCAATTAAATTAAAAATATATTAATATATGTGTAGAGTCTTTTCCAAACATATTTTTCAGTCAGATATTCTAACATATATAAATTCTACAATATATCATTTTACAAGGAGTATATTTGATGCGAGTTTAGAAGAAATTGTTGCAAAAAGACAATTCAGACAATTACTATCTATAACTTCACACCAAATCCCTTGCGAGGTAGGCAGAGAGAACCGAGTGCCATATGACGCGTTCCTTACACACTTCACTAGCTTATTTAACATTCATAACTCTTTTCATGCACGCTCGCCGGTTTCTATCATCTTCTGAAAAACACGACCAATTTGGTCATGCTAGGTTAGTGTCTCGGCTCCTACATCCTGCCGCTTTTGCGTTCTGTGTCTGTTTCGTCATTCTTTCATCCTGCATTCTTTCTACATGTACGAATCAACTGAGCATGCTTGCTGCAAGATAAGAAATCTTAACACCGACACTCCCTTTCAGCCCAACTGTCTTTCTTAAGTCATCATTACGAACGCGGTCAGTGAGCGTTACGCCACAAATTTTGCGCAATGCTCTCATCTCAGACAATTTATTAAAATAGAATGTAATAATTCGTTTACCATCTTGTTAGGTAGGTATACAGTTATCTTTATGAATTACAAACAGCTACATACCCAATACTTACAAAACTGTAATTACTGTTGGTCCCGTACTGGGCGGCGCCTGTAAGCTGATTCTACTCAAAAACTGCACTGCAGCGCGGCGTGTAATGTACGCATTTTGACATTTCGTTAAGCGATCTGACAGCAGCGATGTTTAACGAAACGTCAAAATGTACACATTTTGACACACGCCGCGCTGCAGTGCAGTTGCAGTTTTTTAGTAGAATCGGCCTACTGTCCTGCGTTGACCACGTGTCCTCATTGTGGCAGTAGAGCACCACACCGAACGTGGGACAGTAGAAGGCACAAGTGGGCAATGGTGGCATATCGCAACATCAAACTATTTCCCGATAGATATCGTAGAATACGATTTACAACATAGTATTTACCAGTCTCAATAAGTCGATGAACCGCGATGCCAAATTAATTACTGTTTTGAACATTTTCACTGACTTTGAAATCCAGTTTAAGTTTTTACGAATATATACTCTGTTTTCATTATATACTGAGAGGTAATAGTATATTAAATAAAATACTGGAAGATAATTGATATATCTCCACTTAATAAAACTAAATATATATGATTATTCTGTTTCAACGTACTTAGTTTATAAACAGTGATAAAGTAATAAATCAGTTTATTTGATGATAAATATATTGGGAATATTACATTATGACGTAATACAATAGGTAAGAGAGCTCGATGGCGTCATTCTAACCAAACACGCAGGTTAACCAACGTTGTCCGCAGCCTGTCTATGGATGGATTTATTTATCTCGAGTTTCTCCGTGCTTCAGAGGGCACGTTAAGCCGTCGGTCCCGACTGTTGATGATGACAGTCGTTAAGCTAAGTCGGTGGCCCTCGGGCGGCTTGAAAACACTGGCCTCCGCCAATCCGCATTTGAGCAGCGTGGTGGAGTATGCTCTAAACCCCTTCGGTTGAAGGGAGACCCGTATCCCTGCAGTGGGTTGAGTAAGGGTTGATGTGGACAATAAGTAATCGAAATAATCAGCTCGCTGGTGCAGTGGTGAAACGCGCTAATACGTTTCTTTGACACCAACCCTCGCGGGTTAAATTCCCACTCGACAAAAACCATTTGTGCATGAACATGTCTGTTTGTCTATGTTGTGAAAGTACCTTCATCTCACAGAAACCCGCAGCCGAATAACAACTTCCTAAAGAGTTGTTGAATAATCTGCGTGCGATCGAGGTCACCAATAAGCTCCTAAGGAGTTGCTGTGTTAGCAGCAGACATGGCTTCGTACATGTTATACTTAAAGTCTTTTAACCGTTCATAGGTTACCGCTTTATATTACGTGGGCCGTATGCGTATGCCCCTCGATCTTGTATAAAAAAATCTGAATTCCTGGAGAGATCTCCGTGTAAGATAAAAGAAACGAGTTAAACAGTTTTCAAAAATTGTGAACGCGATGATATGGAGTCATACAGCAGCAGATGTGCAGTGCAAGTTGATGTAAAGATAGTTGGGGTATTTACATATCTGAGGAGATTACACCAACTTCGTTATGTCATGGTACTACGACGTTACAGTACAATTGTAATAAAATTAACTTAACGAATATTAACTGGTCGATTACCGGTAATTAACTGCGAATTATCAGACAGGCGTACAGTTATGAGTTATTTTTTTTATTTTTGAGAGTTCTCTTCTCAAGTCAATAGTATAACAATAACGTGCGCCGCACTAGCATAAAACTCAATTTAATTAATTATACATATAAATATTTATCTTCATGGTATAATGATGTAACCTTTACAATATAAAAAAACTAATTACAGTGTTAGTGAAATAAAGGAAACATTAAAAAAAAAATGTTTGAAATTTAATAAATAATACCTATTTTATTTTTAAATAATATAGTTTATAATTTATTTTATTTCTATTAATTTCTATTAAAATGTATATGTAATTCAAATAGTGATGTGCTCACATTCAACGATAAGATGCAACAAATGAAACTGTATTGTTCATTTATTTTGTTAGCGTTTGAGATATTTAAAATGTAAGTTTTTCAGTGAGTAAAGGGAAAGAGTAAATTTAGAAAAGGGTGAAAACAATATGACTATTAAAAATAATCAAAAAAATTTAAACGAAAGGAACCTCAACGGCAACTGTGATTGTGACTAAAAATGGTATGAGTACGAGGATGAAGCCGAGAAAGGCCGAGTCTCACTTACCACGACCAAATTGGTCGTGTTTTATCAAAAGAAACCAGCGAACCTGCATGAATATGAAGAATGTTAAAGAAGCGAGTGATGTGTAAGGATGTGAAGACATGTAGCGCTCGGTTCTCTTTGCCTACTCCGCAATGAATTTAACGCGAACATATTGATAGACAGATAACAGACATACGAGTTGGTTCATTCGATACAGATACTCATAATTAGCATTTTAATTGCCCGCATTTGAAACAAACAAAGCGACAAGAAGACAATATTGTAATCTTCTTTATACTTTCCACATCTCAATAAAACTGAACCAATATCTTTCCTTTTATTGACATAGCCCGTTAATAGTTTGGTAGGCGGTTGCCACACCAAGCGCCGCTCCACAACGCCAGAACAACGACAACGTCCAGAACGCATTACATCCCGACTCTAATTAATTGACGAGTTAATAACCGCCAACAAATTGAGCTCCGTTCGGAACCGCTCGCTCCCATCACTAGCGTCGCCCGCGGCCTAATCGTCCAAAACGAAACCATTGTCCCGCGTAATAAGATTCTAAATCCTTTGCGTACTTACCTTATTATTTTTCCCCGAACCGAACAAATGAATTTTAACCTTATCGGGTGAGACGAGGGCTGAGTTTTAATTGTTCGTTTGTAAATTTGGGCCACAAACGGAACAATAGCTGTCACCCCTCAACGGCGCCGATAAATGATCCACATCGGGCTTGTTTTACAATAATTCATTGGACACGAGTCGGTACAATCATTAAAATTGAAGTGGAGTCGGCGGAGATCTTATTGACGCGCTAGTTGCTGCCCGCGGCGTCGCTCGCGATACCGCTTTTGCTATATTACGTAACGTATGTCCTTTTCCAGGTGTCAGGCCACCCTGTATCACGTCGTTCGAAATACTCGTACAATTTCTTGTCAATGTGAGTTTTCCCACCGCACTAGGAACACATTGTATTGTAACGGTGTGAACAAATAGAACGGTGTGTACATAATTAACCAATACAATTTTAAGAGAGGTAGGACGCGTCCATACAGAAAATCTCAGACAAGTAACAACTACCTGGAGGGATGTTGTATTCTTGCGAATGAGCGAGGTTGCCAGTAAGCTCCTAAAGAGTTGCTGTGTTAGCAGCAGAGGTGGCATCGCAAATGACACCTAAGTTGTTGCAAGCATTCCTAGGCTAACGTGATACTTTAAGTATAATAAAAAAAATATTCTTTGATTATGTAGGTTTTTTTTTTAATTTCGAAATAATTTTATTTATGTTTAAAGACCACACGAACTAGCGACACCCCTGGTGTAACGTATATCAATTACCAGTGTTCAGAGTACAGTAACTGTTTAACATCAGGCGTGTCGTACGCTTGTTTCTCATCTTAGTGATATAAAAAAGTGTAAGCCAAATAATAACGCTAAATCGGTACAATATATTTGAGATCTAGTTGGTGATTTAGGTTCGTTCACTGTTAACGGCAGGTTTGTTGTAGACAACGTCAGGGGGCATACTAGCATACGACCCGATTATTGTAAAGCAGTTACCGCATCCTATGAAAGCTTGTAATACAATAAGTATCACTGGTGCAACAACTTTTCTGAGAATTGTTATTTGGCTGCGGTTTTCTATGAAGCGGAGGTACGTCTTCAGATGGGCTGCTTTGATGCGCTCTACCTCTCTTGCCATTTTTCATCTTCAAAGTCCATGGAGATAAGGTGGTATATATATATAGTGTGATCACTTCTGACAAACCTCGTGCTTACACATACTAAGTTAATTTCGTGGACAAATCAGCTGTTAGAGCGTCAAACATCTGGTCACATCTGTGCATAGCCCGCTCTCTCTCCTCGTGCTTGAAAGGACGTCTCTACGAGTGCTGGCGATCATGATAAAAAGGCCTAAGTGCGCTGATTACTCCACTGCTGTATCCCTGTATGCCTTTGTATATGGAAGATACCTATTGAGTCGACGTAGATGTCCGTAGAGGCGCTACGACTGCTACAGAGAGCTGTAGTACGCCTACACGCTCCGGGCGCGCGCCCGCGCGTGTTAACACATAGATACTTGATAGACTGTTTGTTAAGCCCGTCACAGACGTAGCTACAAATATATCGTAACAGAACATGCCATCTCAAAATATATGAAACAAGGTGAACCTGTAGTTTTCCTGTTTCAGCAAATATTTATATAATTAACTTTTCCTGAACTTTGATATGCGTATAACTTTAACTATAACGTATAACGTATAACTTTCTAGTAGTATAAATTATGTTTTTACTACAAAAATACGACATAGTGTATTTAGTTTAGGATATGTAAGACCAAGATGAGAGATAAATAATGATCTGTCGAGCTGTGCGTTCAACCTGGCTGCTGTGAGCGAGCGAGCGAGGCTGTCCACCCAGATGAGATGTCATCTCGTGCACACAGAATACCATGAGTTATTGAGCGAAGCGAATTAAGCTATCGCCTAAACCTAGCTTGCTTTTGTATAATATTCATTTAGGAGAGGATAAATTGTAACTGTACAATATATTGCGTAATTAGTGGCTTATAACATTTAGTGACGGATATACATAATATAAATATGTTTTTTGTTAATGCATCATAATTATATGTTGTACCAATTAAAATTAACTTTACATGGCGTAAAGTAGGCTATATAAATATTGAGTACCTAGTTTTTGAATTCGAGATTTAGACTTAATATAAATTTGATAAGTCTAGTATTGTTAAGTTCCTGAGACTTAATGTAGTGACCAGTGAACTCCTATAGAGTCGTTGTATTTGCGACGGCGGAGTAACCGAGTGCAGAATACAATAATCGCTTCACAGGCGTGCTGTTCGATTGTTTGCCTCCTGACGTCGCATACAAATCTGTTGACTCCCAGACGGCGCAACATACATAAAAACATGTGTTGGCGAAAGGGTTTAATTATGTTAAGTAGAATGGGTGCGGACAATGCGCTGGGCGGGAGGCGGGGGCACGTAGCCCTTGCAGCTCCTCGCGCAGTGTTGTGACAGCCACTTCTCACCTATTATTAGTGAACAATGTGCCTCCAGGATCCTCAGACATTGTGTCCTTTGTCGAGAACGCCACAGTATTGAATGTTTCGGGTCCCTTTGTCACTCGGCCACTTTTTTCTACATTCCTGTCGCTATAAGTTACAATGTTTTGACGTGGTCGCCGCACACTGGTTTTACTATTTATTTTGGCTTCGCATAAATCACATTTTCGTTATCATAAGTAGATTGTAACCCATCGAGTGAGTCGTGTGTAGTCGGACACACGAAAATAAACTCTTTTACCAACTCCTAGTGTCGTTTCCCTAATACATTATTTTATGACAAGCCGGTCTAATACCTTGGAGAAGTGACAGCCCAGTGGGTAAAGAACCGACCTGTCGAGTTGATCTCGGTTCGAATCCTGGCGAGGACATTCACTACAATTCGTGTTTTCGGATGTATGTAATCTAAGGATTTGGGATGATATTGATTTTGAGATGGAATGACTGTTAGAACTCTACACCCCACAGGGAAAACCAGTCTTTACATAGGTTAAGGCACACATCTGTCGGAATACAATTTCTTGGACGTGCGGATTTCCTCATGATGATATCCAGTAAGCTCCTAAGGAGTTGGTGTGTTAGCAGCAGAGGTGGTATCGCACGAGTAATACGTAATATCTTGTAAGCGTTTATATGCTACGGTAATTGCTTTACATCAGGTGGGTCGTATGCTTGTATGCCTCCCGACGAAACAAACGAACAATAATTCTTAATTGAATATTGATCTATCTATCTATCTATAACTTCACGCCAAATCTCTTGCGGGGTAGGGAGAGACAACCGAGCGCCACGTGACTCGATCCTTACATACCTCACTCGCTTCTTTAACATTCATTGCTCTTTTCATGATAAATATTGATAATTATGTTAAAAACATTGCAACGGATGAAAGTTTCTTATGTGTCACCATCAGTAAATTGAGGCCAACTCCGTCCATTTGAGTTTGTTACGAGGTAATAATATTGATATGCGACGAGATACTGCACACCATCTTGAATGACGTAGAATAAAGAAAGTGAGTACTCCGGCACATTACTGTGGTTATAGTAAAGTTACGAAACTGGTATTCATTAACAGATTGTTATGTCCCTATTTATTATCCCGATTATAGGTATTGACGATCTCTGTAGTCAAGTAGTTAGCCATGGCCACTTGGATACCGAGGGTTTCGGGTTTAATTCCCATGTAATATTAACATATATACTATTACTTGCCTTGATTTGGGTGTTTTCTCTCTACTATTCAGAGTGTATAAAAATGTGTTCTTATCAGTTTTATAGAAGAAATAGGAGCTAGGCAGTGGTATGTAATTTGTTCGGAAGTATTTATTTATCTAAATACTCTATTTCAATATATTTATAAAGAGTATGTATTTTTGAAATTTTCTAAATAATTTCCTGGTATCCGCAGAAGACCAGTATGGTGGTCCACACCACGGTCCACGACACATGCTGAGCGGAGGCGAGCGTTTTGGTGCATTTATGTATAATTAGTTGTAATTTAACAAGGATGTGAAATGTAACCAAATAAACAAATTTTCTTTCTTTTCTTTCTTTCTTTATGTTATATTAACTTACTACGTCCAGATGACAGACAAAAAAAATGTTAATCCATTAGTCGCATTACATATTCGTATAACATAGTAAATAATGTACCAGTTGATTATTCGCGGGCTCGACTCCGAGGCCGCCGACCATAACATGATAAACGCATCATTACGGTGTTGTGTTACTATTGATATACATTTAGAAGTGGATAATTATATTAGAATGTTTTTTACGAGCCCGTTCACAGAAGTGATCGGTCGTGTTCCAGCGCGCCATTGTCCGCGCGAGGCGGTGCGGCGGCTGGCAGGAAACGAGCGCTGTTAAACGCCGTGACGACGCAAAACCATGTTTATTTTAATACCTCGCGGGCAAAAATTTGACTCCTTTTAGAATTTTAATGTTAGAGTGTATTTTTTATTAATTGGAATAATGGAACATTGTCAGTGTCATGATCAGTGTCAGTCTGTCTGTGAATCCCTGTCGAGCTGGGGCCTGGACGAAGACTTGAAATTAGGCGTAAATAACTTTTGTCTGTCCGTAATGAACTGACTTGATACAGTCTGTGGTGAATCTACGACCGATCGCACAGGTCGCAGCTCGCCGCTCTTGATACAGCTCGGTGGGGTAATTACGTAACGTTTTCGGCGGCTACGTTTTAACTAACTCATTATGTTACTTAATACATGCAGCAAATTTCTAAACATTTTTATACATTAGTAAAATGTTGACCAAAACTAGTAACTAATAAGAGAGGTAGGGCGCAACAAAGCAGCCCTCCTGGGTAAGTACCTCCACCTTACAGAAAATTGCAGCGAAATAACATCTCCCTAGAGGTTCGTTGTGTTCCTGCGTGTGAGTGAGGTCACCAATAAGCTCCCAAAGGAGTTGCTATGTAAGCAGCAGAGGAGACATCGCGCGAATGATACTTAATGTATTACTAGCGTTGATAGGCTACGGTAACCGCTTTACATCAGGTAGGCCGTATGCTTGTACGCCTGCCGACGTTGTATAAAAAAACCACAATCAAATGAACAGTGTGTTCACCGAGCCCTCACACGGCCAGGCGCCCACCGAACACCTCTCAATAAACGGTCTCGTCACAATCTCAATAAAACTTCAATTGCCTTCAGCCGTCGACTTAGCGTCTCGAATTATGAGACCTCTTTTGTTAGCGGATTAGCGAAAGGCAGAGGGCAGCCCGCCGCCCGCTCCGCACCGCTCCGCGCGGTACCCGCACGGTAATTGAAATAGCTCCGCGCATTACATGGCGATACAACCACCACTCAATGGAGATCCCTCGTCCCCCTCTCTATACTTTGTAACGTTGGCCTCCACGGGTTAATTGCAGTGAAAACAGCGGGTCTGTGAGCGGCGGGCGGCGGCGCCCGTTGCACATTCTTGCTGGATTACAAGCAAAGTGCGGCTGAGCCGTGTTCAATTAACTCGCCCCCCGATTGGATATTAATTTATTGGCGCCGTCGTCCTCGCTGCCTATTTGTAATAATGCTAAATTATTTATTATCCAATATGAATAACGACAATACCACGGACCATTTTTGATTGTTTACCTATTTTTGGTACGTCAAACAAGCGTACGGCGCCCCAGATGTAAAGTTACCTAATCAATGAGCGTTTGCAATACAATGAGTTACAATCCCGTAGAACTCCTGCCGTATAACCCTTTTCCTGGTTTTTTAAGTCTACTAAACCGCAGGAAACTTTCTAGTATAAATCTAAATGCTGCTCCCACGACATTGCAAAGTGAGAAAACAAGCCATTTCATTCTCACTAATTTTCTATATTTGAAGCCTCGTTTCAACCTTCGTATCGATCGACCAAGTCTGTAATTAGTAGGTATTATTTAAAACTTGTTCCTTTTTTCATCCACTTAGTCCTTCAGGGCTGTCATCTTTTTACCAAATGCAATTAAAATTAGTTCAGAGGCTCAGCCCCGAAGAGAATACAATCCGACAAACTATAGATGATGATTTCACCTTTAAGTTTTCTTTGTTCAGTCATCAACGCATTTTCATTTATTTATCATAGTATTTATAAGCCAATATTTTTAATTCATTGCTATCCAACATCAAAATAAGTAATAGTAATTAAAAACGGCAAATTAAGGGAACCCGTCTCTTGAACAGAGGCAGAGTGGCAGCGCGGCAGGCAGCGCTCGACGACTCCGCACGAAGGCTGCGTATTTCCATTCCCCTGACGTAGGCATAAGCGAATTTATTACCTGAACGTTTCCAAATTCATATCCATACAAACAAGCGTTGAACGCTGCCTAGGTGGTGGAATGCTGTTAGGTTTATTACATCTTAATTATAATTTTATTCAGATAATATCTTTGAGGGTAGTTTTAATTCTTTGCGTTTTTTTTGTCAATCAGGAGTTTATCTTTGCTACTTAGAATGCACACATTAATATTCAGAACATTGTAAAAATTGGTCATTCACTTACGTTATTATTTTTTCAACTTCTTTCTGTTACTCGAATATAGATTAGTTATTTCAAATAAGAAGTTCTAAATAAAATAATTAAACTGGGTTCATTGAAAACGACGCTTATTCATATTGTAGTTTCTTATTGTCAACTTCAATGAATTCGGTTTCAATTTTTAATTAACTTCAATTTCAATTTTTAATTAACTAACTCTAATGGGGTACAACGATTGAATACAATTGTCTAAAATTATATTTGGCTGGAAGCTCGATTGCTAGTTAGCAGGGTACCACTGCGCGCTCATGAGTTTGGCTTTGGCTCTGGAGATGACAGTACACCAAATACTACATCGCTACTATTTTTCCATGTCACACCGCTAGAACCAACATGGAAATATTTCCCACAAAAATGGTTAGAAAATGTTTGTATTTTTCGTAGTCGCACGCGCGGCTGACTATTTGTTAAAACTGTAATGTGAGTGAGCTAAATCTTTTCTGCACGTGAAGTGGTGTAAAATGTCGACGAGAGGCGCGCGGACGTGTCGTGAATCCCAATGCGTCGTGTACACAAGATGGTTGCCTCGCCTCGGCTCGTCCGCGCGCTGCCTCGCGCCTCGGCCGCGCCCCGCCCGCGCCCCGCCCGCGCTAATGACCTGTGACACGCATTAACGACACATTGCTCCACTAATCCAGTACTAGCCCACGTTTAACTGGACTTACCTGTTTGTGCAGACTTGAGGCACATTGAAAACATTATTATGTATTGGCTTTGGAATAAAAAAGAAAAACATTTATTACCGTAAAGTGGTAGGTATACGTGTTCTAATTATTATCCAATAAATTATTTTAAGTCAATCCAAACTTCAAGTTGAGTAAGTTAATTGCGTTTTATCTTTATTAAAATATAAAACGGTGGCGGGAACGGTTGTTTGAACGCACCATCTTCGTAACTACCGGTCGAATTTGAAAATTAGTTATTGCATTTGATAGCCTAATCCATGAGAAAGGTTATAAGGCTGTTCAATATACGATCCTTAGAAGGCGAGGAAAATAAGAAAAGTCTGGAGAATACCTCCACCTCACAGAAGACCACAGCCAAATAACAACTCCCTAGAAGGCTGTTGTGTTCCTGCGTGTGAGTGAGGCTTACTGGTGACCTCAGGTCCTCCTTTTAAGGAAATGCTATGTAAGCAACAGAGGAGGCATCGCGCGAGTGACACTTAATATATTACAAGCGTTTATAGGCTACGGTGACGGCTTTACATCAGGTGGGCCGTATGCTTGTATGCCTCACAACGTTGTATAAAAATAAAAATGCTCTCACAAGATCAACACAAGGTTCACTGAGCGGACCTTGTCTTGTAATGCATTAGAAAACGAGATAACTCAAGAAGAACAATGAAGTGATAGTAACGATATTTAAAGCTCTAGAAATAAAAATGAATAGCTGCACATTTGAAAGATGCGAGTGAGGTGTGCGAGCACCGAGACATGTGGCGCTCGGTTCTCTTAGTGTGCAGCCAGACTTTGAAATTAGAACTAACTCATGATTCACTTCTATGACTGCATAAGGTGGGCCGTTCTGTTTCGCCCAGCGAACCAGTGTATACCGTTCATCTGGTATGCAAATAAGTTTAATTTTTGCTATCCGTTCTATTAGTCCATGAACGCTATCTGTCTCGTTCTGGGTATGATCCTTTTCCAAGAATCGATGGCACACATCTATCTTAAATACGTTTCATGCATATAAGTATATAAAAAAAACAATGCGATTGCGATTCTAACCTGCCATGCAATTCTCTAAGCGACTTGTAATGGCTGTGTGCGTCGCTGTGATCACTTATGCCACAGCTTTGACATCGTCTACTGCGATTACGGCTTTTTATTTGGTATTCTATAAGGCTGTAAGCGTACGCGACGCTGTTTGCCTTGCAGAATTCCAATTCCAAACGCAGCCTTGCGGCGCTAGTGTCGCACAACCATGAAAAGCGACACTAAGGAATTGCAATTTTGTGTTCAAAGCTATAACAGCCGATGTTTCCGAGGATGTAAGGATGTTTGCTCTTGCAGAATTGCATGGCTGCACAGCTACGCTGCACAGTTATCAGACCAGAATCGAAAATCATTGACACCAGCTTTAACGTTGTTGTTAATTAAAGAAAACAAACAACTTGCAGCTTCATTGGCCCCGAGTTTAGCCACAGTCCCATCCCACATGTAACTTCCTTCAATCCAGCATCAAAACTAGTAAAATTATATACTGATAATTTCGTTTTGTAATAAAGCACGCTAATTTCGCCATGTGTTGTTTATTTTTTGGAAGTCAAACATCGCTGTGCCAATATCAGAAGGTTTCGTCTGCGCTTTAATATTATCTATGTTTTTCAATTCCTTGGCAAGTTTTTTGTTATCAATGTGTGACATATGCTTCAGTTTTTCGCGTATTGTCGGTGAGAGGTTGTTTTTCGTTGCGTGACATAAGTCGCAACGCTTCTTTTTTGTCACACGGCTATAGGTATTTAGATCTTTGTTAATAATGTCTTTTTATTGCCTTATAGAAGTAGGTATTTTCAGTTATATTCAACTCTTTACACCATATACTCGTAGTATACAGGTCGTACATTTTTTTTAAAGTCATCTCGCTATTTAAATACTGCTTATTTGAGTCTTTGCGCGTATAGTGACTTTCTATGGGAACTGAACTTGTTACGTGTTGAATGAAATGTACGGTAAATGTACGGCGTCTTTCATTGTAGCATTGATGATAGTTGGATGATTTTGGTGAAGGCCTCTCGTGTTCTTAGCACATATACCTGTGTTTTTATCATCCTTGTCGATGGCAGATTGTATAAAAGTTTTACTAACAGAAACCGTATTTTTAAATATGGTTTTGAAAAGATCTACTAGTCTTAGTAAGCTGATGGAACGCAATGTGCAATCTATTCCTGTTTCTAAGATTCTCACAAAATTTTGAAAATGGCTCTATATTTTTACGAATATACCTGTATATTACATTCATATAAATATACTTAGAGGTAACCGTGAATATATTTATTTATTAAAATAGTTCACTAAGTTATTCCCCGAAACACTGGCAATACATTAATCTCTCATTACCCGCGCACCGCTTTTCCGCCAAGAAATGTATGCGAAAACGTATATAACGGGGTCTGACAGGTGAAGTATCATGCGCTTGATGCCACCTCTGCTGCTAACATAGCCATTCCTTAGGAGCTTAATGTTGACGTCACTAACACGCAGTAGCACAACAAACTCTCCGTATAGTTTGTTATTAACCTGCAGTTTTCTGTGAGGTGGAGGTACTTCCCGAGACCCCCAGAGGTACTTGATACGCCCTAACTCTCTTAAAGACATGCAGACCAAGACGAACAGACATATTCATGCACACAAATGTTTGTGTGGGAATCGAACCCACGAGCGTTGGTGTCAAAGTCGCTCTTATTAACTGCGGCGCCACCGAGCTCGTCAAATATATATCTTTATCGAATTAAAAGCAAACACATTAATATGATAATATATTCAGAATATAATAGTTCGTGTTCGCCATGTGAATGGCGGCAGAGATTTACAGTAAAATTTGAATGTAAATATTGAATGTATTTAAAGGTAGTTTCGTATCAAAATGTCGCCGAAATACAACATCATATGTAGGTACTGACTCCATATCATATCTAGCCCGTAGGGAGTTACATCTAGGTCTAGGCAGAGAAAAATATCTAGCGTCTAAAAATGTCTTTACTATCTACGAGTAAAATAAATGAAATTATTTTTTATACGACGTCGGGAGGCATTCAAGCATACGGCCCACCTGATGTAAAGCGGTTACCGTAGCCTATAAACGCTTGGAATACATTAAGTATCACTATGCTGCTAACACAGCAACTATATACTTAGGAGCATACCGGTGACCTCACGCACAGGAACACATCTTGACCGCGGTTCACTTTGAGGTGGAGGTACTGCTTCCCCAGCCAGGCAGCTTTAGCACTCTATCTCTCTTGAAATACCCAGGCCAAGACAAACAGACAACGTTCATTCACACAAGGGTTTGTCCTGTGCGGGAACCGAACACACGACCGTTGGTCAAGGTAGTGTTATCAATCCGCCGAGCTCGTCGACAGAAAGAGTTCACTAAAACAATCTCTTTAAGTGTAAATCGAATCAGGTAAAAGGTAAAG
Organism: Pyralis farinalis; assembly: GCA_947507595.1. NCBI lineage: Eukaryota > Metazoa > Arthropoda > Insecta > Lepidoptera > Pyralidae > Pyralis > Pyralis farinalis. Next base: position 888,751 of record OX382275.1, read on the forward strand.
TTAGCTTTTAAACAAGAATTTTAAACTGTCTTCTTCCATTAGGATTGGCGGTGTCCGATACCTAAGCCTAAGGATTTGGCAAGGACACTGATTTTTACATAGAGCGACTGCGGTCAGACCTCCACAACCCCGAGGGAAAACCAGATCTTTGATAAGTTAGGTCACACGTCTATCAAAATATAATTTCTTGGACGTGTGGGTTTCCTCGCGGTGTTTTCCTTCACCGCCGAGCAAGTATCACATAATATGTAATCAGAAAACACGAATTTAGTGGTATTTAGTGGTCATATTAATTAATTACATGGTCATTATTTAGTAACCCTCGTGGTCTCCGCTGTCGAATATCAAACTAGAGAATCAAACAAGACCTTGGCACATGCAGAGGTTACCCACTAGACTCCTCGAGGCCACGTCGCGTCTCCGGCACTTGGCGAGGCAACACACTTCACGTTTTTTGGATCTAATTATGCTCTTTTGTAGATAACAAAGATTATTAAATTAAGAAGGTATCCTCAAAGAGATTTTTTATTACCTAATATGTTTTACGCCAATTATTAAATAACATATATTATGTTCACATATATGTATCATATGTTCTCAAGTATAATAAGCATGTTTAAACTCTGGTGTATTAAGTAATATGTATAAGAGAATCATTTTTTTATACATCGTCGCATACGAGCATGGAGCCCACCTGATGTAAAGCGGTTACCTATGAACGCTTGTAATACATTAAGCATCACTCACGCGAAGCCTTCTCCGCTGTTAACACAGCAACTCCTTACGAGCTCACTGGTGACTTCACTCACATGCAGGAACACAATAGCCATCTTGGGAATTGTTAATATTATTTATATAATATTACCTAATTTTTAAACTTTTCCACATAAATAATAGTATTGATGTAGAAAAACTAAACAAACAAACTGTCAATACTACACGAAATATTACCACTATACTTGCACGCCAAGTCCCTCGCGGGGTAGGCAGCGAGGACCGGCACGTGGCTCGGTCCTACCGCACCGCACGGTATAACCGCAACGAAATAACTGACCGTCCCTGGAACAGATATTGACATCCTGCCAATGATTTTTTTTAATTATGCGTCGGGTGACAAATAAGTACATATATGGACCACCTGTGATAAGCGTTTACCGTGGGCGTTAATGCTTGCAACACAAGGAGTGTCTCTCGCGCGTTGTCTTCGCCACTGTCAAATTTGACCTCATGATCTCACTCGCTCGCAGGAACCATTACCATTCTCCGGGGAATTGTTATTTGCTGCGGTCATCTGTAAGCCATACTTACTTTTTTCTCCAGTCGGCCCATGGTTGTACCTTTCTTTATCAGGTTGTGAATAAACTTTTGCGCAGTTGCTGCGTTAGCAGCAATGTTCATGACTAAGATAGCCGGTTCCCATGAGGCGGTCGGTATGGGTGTTGTATGGCGCCACCCACCGTCATATAAAAAAAACCTACTTAACTGTTAACGAGATCATCCTGGTCTCGAGTGTATTTTTTCTGCAAACTTGAAGCGGCGACAAAAAACAGTACAATAGGATTATGTTGCGGCGGCTGTCGGCTCAACAAATAAACAGGAGGATAAGGAGGGCACACCCTCTGGCTCGCTACTCGACTCTGCTGCCTCGACGGCTGTCGATGAGTCAAGGATTGCCAGGGAGATCATCCGGCTGAACCTCATACATTTAGGATTATTTTCAACGAGTCTAATGATCACAATTCTTCTTCAGATTGAGTGTAGCTGGATCTCTCGAGAATTTGTACAATTTAAAAACTAGACCTAATCTATATCTTTCAAAAGCAACGGTGAAATTGTTTCTAAACCAAATGATAACATTTTGAGGATTCACGATGGGCTGAAAATGTAATTGGAAATCTTAAACAGAACACCTAAGTAATCTATTAAACGGATTTTTTGCACAAGATGGCTAGAAAGAAAGACCGGCGAGACTCCTGCCTTCGTGGTTTATCACGGATATGTTGCATCTGTACTAAGATCTAGAATTGCCCAATAGAATCATGTAAGCCAGTTTTAAAACCGCTAAAGCTCGACATGTATATTTTACGCGGCAAGAATTTTCCCTAAAAAGTATACCAATTTATTTGTTAAACTGTATGAAAACCATGGCTAGAAATGTTAGAATAATATTACCTACTTGTGGGAACGCGTTCCAACATCGTAACTACCTACCCCTGACCACTAAAATAATACAATTGTGATTAAGAGCCGAAAGGAGTATTATATTTTTTAGAGAAATTGTGTGATTTGGGAGATTAAAATTAAGCTCCGTGGTTCATTATAACAGATTGCGGAATACCGTGATTTAATACGTATATATTTCAAGATTTGAAATAACGTTTTAAATGTCTAGATAAAATAATATACAGACTAAAATAAAAAGATTATACGTAACCAAAAATATGTTGTCATAAAGTTCACAGTTACACTGGCACTGTATTTCAGACTTTAAATTTTTATTGACCTCAACATTTTTGGAACAAAGGCGGACTTCCTACGAGTTGCGTCCTACCAGTCGACATCTGGGAGCGCAGAGAATCACGATAGCCGTTTTAATATTACTTTATCAATACATAACATAATACATATGAAAATACGCACGTGTCCTTATAACAAACATACTAATAATGAAAGTAATAAGTACGATGCATACACACGTTAGAGTAGTGCGAGTGAATATTACAAGACGGGTTGAAGAACGAAAGAAATTGGACTTTACATGCCCGCTGTCAACTCCCCGCCAGCCTGCCAGCCCGCCCGCGCCGTCGCCGCGGCCGCCGGCCAGCGCAACATTAATATTTACTCAGTTGCAACGTTAATCGTCGTACTACACAATCGCAACAAATGTTTCCGAGGTATTATTCCGTCAAACGTGACGGCTCTCTCCACATGGCGCGGGCGCCGCTTCCGCTCCCGCCGACAATGCCGGCCACGCTAACAATACGCCCATTACACGGACCAATTCACGTACTTATTTATCTTACACTTCACGTAATTGAGGAAGTGTTTAACCTCTGCCTTTCTTTAAAGAAACAGAAAATAATAAGTGGATCGGGCGCGCGGTAATGGTACCCGCGCGGCGCGTCTTCGGTTACGATCCGTCGACTGTGGCGGGCCTTTGTCTAACGCTCGCCAAATTTGATTCGCGGCCGTATTCCGGACAGCCCGATTGTGTTCCTTTCAATGGCCATACAACTCGTTTTTTATGTTCACGCTCAGAGAATTGAAGCGACGCTAAACTTTTACAACCTCCGTAAACACTTTTGATTGTTCGAATCGCGTTGACAGACCCATCACGAGACTGCCTGTGTCACACGCAACACTGTATTGTCACTGTTAAAGGTTTATGGAACAATAGTACTCTTGTTCTTGTAACTTTTTCTATTCTATATCTCTTGTCTAATATCTTGTAACTATTTCTATTTTGTTTAGCAACTTCGAAGTTGATAAACAAAATAGAGTTTGCCGTTCATATTGTTCAACGATTTCCACAGGAAACAATCTATGTGTAACTATTATTATTACTTATAGATTAGTAGGATACCACTTCTACTGACCTCGTCCCCTCCAAAAATAAATAAGGTAACCTACATATTTGATATTTAACGTATATATATAGATATAATAATGTAACGTACGCGATAAATCTCATACAGTGTAAGCAGAGGAGACCAAGCGCCACGACTCAACTTAGTACGGCCATTTCTGATGACTTCTGACACCATGATAGCAGCGGGAGTTGCAACCTAAAATGACATTTATTTGTGTTCGTTCACGCCTCGCGACTACAGACGTATGGACAAGACTCACTCTCTCTCTCACACTGTCTACATATCTACAAGCCTATTCTACATATTATCTAAGTATGATAAGCGTGAATATGAATTTCAACTGTTAAGGAATTGTGTCATTAGGTCATTACCAACCAACCAACCACCAACTCTGGAGTCAAGGCCAACTCACCTTCGCGGGGCACTCTCCTTGTTAACTAACCAGGCTATGGTCATCTATGGTGAAATAGGAAAAAGGCGTAACAAAGCAATACGATTAGGGAAGTGGATTATAATGTCACCGTAAGTGAGTGAGGTTACCAGCTTATCAACTAGCTTGGTAAGCTTCTAAGAGTCGCTGTTAGCAGAGGAATAGGATGAGGAGGCAATGAGTGAACGATTCATATATTGCAAGCGTATATAGGCCACATTAACAATATCAAGTGGACAGCCTGACAAATTCACTCCCTGTTGTTTGACTAGTTCCCCGAAAAGGTGCGAAAGCTTTATAAACAATGTTATAATAAATGTGCGGGTAGGAATGTAATTAAATAGAGTTCTCTCAACCATAGTTAATTATGTTTCGGTAATTCGTTGCCCACAAAGAATACTGTAAAAGGTAGACTGTCGCTGACGGTGCTGAAACGACCTAATGATAATTCCCGCGCGGCGAGCCGAGCCGGCGCGTCTCGAGACCAGCGGGCTCGGCCGCACGGTGTGGAGCGGAAACAGTAACGACACTGATACCGCGCGCTGTACGTTTCACTACCGAATATGTGTCTAATTAAGTTAAACAAATGGCTGCTAAACAAACATTTCTGTACTGTAAATTACTGTCTGGGTATTTTTTAATGTTCCCCAGTTTTTGTGTTAGACCATATTTTTGTCAAATTTGATGACCCTAGGTGAACTTTAAGAACGCTTTACAGTTTCTGGTATGTGATTTTTTGAAAGTAAAACTAAGTAATTCTAAAGTTGTACACTACTGTATCTGATAGCAAGCACTACAAAATCATGATTTTATAACTGTGTGCCCGCAACGCTACAAGATCAAAAGAAATGCATCGACTGTCGCACCATTAGACGAAGTATAGTTACTGTAGAGTACGCTTGTGTTGTGGTCCGCGGGCGCAGGTAAATCAGGGCGAAGGGCGGCGGGGGGGGCGGGCGGCAGTTTTAAATTGGAATTCCTGCCAGGAGTAGAAAACGCACGCAATTGTCGCCGCTTAATTAATGTAATTCCTTGTCCGCAGGTTTCCCGCAAATCAAGTCACCTTACAGCCCCTCCTCGCAGCCGCATCTCACAGGTCAGTGGCTCTTCAACAGTTTCATGTCCCCGGCACAGCACACCAACACGCGCTGGCTCTGCCACTCAAGGCAGACACCGTAACCTACTTGGACAGCAGTGGTCCCAGTACCACAGCCGTAGATATCCGAGATACCATATAGAGATAGAGGACCAAAGTTCAGTGTACTTACATAACTTAATGGTAAGCTACACACTATGTTTTTATGTCACTTAAACAAATGTATGGCCAGCCTGATGGTAAGTAGCTGCTGTGGATACTTGTAGCATCAGGAACGTTAGTCGTGCGATGTCGAACCCTCGACTGTCACCAAGCTATGCAATTACCGTAGTTTATAAACGCTTGCAATATATTAAGTATGACACACGTAATACCACCACTGCTGCTTATACAACAACCTAATTCGCAAATAACCTCACTCAAATAGTTAATAGATTCAGGCGTTACTTTGCGAAAGTCAAATTTACAGGCAATTTGATCCAAACTACTTTGTGTGCTTCCGCTCCCGATTAGTTCATGCGAACTACTGCCGGCCGGCACCCACCCACTACCGTTAGTAGATGCATGCCGCCGCTGCCATGGCTGCTCCGGTCGTCTCTGCGAGTGTTCGCCATCTGAAATGTGAACCGCATGCACCCGCCACCGTTGTTGCCCTGGCTGCTCCGGTCGTCTCCGCGACACGTGTTTCGCCTCTCCACGAGGCATCCTCAGGCGCTGTAGATGTTAGTCGTTAGAATAACATGCTACGAATTAGCATATTAGCTCGTAGGAAGTCCGCCTTGTGCCGGCCGGCAGTAGTTCGCATGAACTAATCGGGAGCAGAAGCACACAAAGTAGTTTGGATCAAATTGCCTGTAACCTCACTCACTCCGAGGATCACAGCAACCCTCAAGAGAGTTGTCATTGGGCTGCGCTTTTTTTGAGGTGGAGGTTCCCCGGACGAGCTGCTTTGATGCGCTCTACATCTCCACATAGGTGGTTTACGCTAGTTGCCGTCGGAGGCAATATTTAAAATCGGTAACTTTTACCTCACTATTTTGCACATTGTGTACTGACAATAAACAAAGTCATTTACAGCTACCCGCAGATGTGTGAGTAGATGTTGTCAAAATGTTACTCATCGTGGACAGAACTCTTGCTCTTGAAAAATGTTTTCCTGTTTTGTCATTAGACACTGGATAGCTTATTGAACACCAGCGTAGCGTGCCGTCTCCGAGCAGGAGACAATACATTCGCCAGTGATTTGGGAAAGTGGCTGGAGGTGGATGCGGCCGGGTCCCCGCGGGCCACCCCGCCCGCGCTGGGCCCCGCAACGCGCGCCTTTGTCTCAGTAATGAATCCGCCAAACACCAAACGTCATCGCGCAGCCGCCACCCGCCCGATACCATAAATTATACACCGATCTATAAGCGATCGGAACTTCAACTCTATAGTAACACCTGTACGGTGCAAACTTTATTGGCCGCTTTAAAACGTGTGACCTTCTCGAATATGCTAATGTATTCGCTTAGGCCGTGAGGTTTAGAAAATATCTTGTTAAATTATAGAGATCGACACAAAGATAGGCCTGGCGTTCGAATTAAGTCATTTTGTATTTAGTTTTTTCATTGTATAGTATGGGTCGGCGAAGGCAGTGCCGTCGTCATGAAAGTGGCCGACTCGCGAGCCCTAATACGTGTGTTTTGCAACCCCCGTGTGCTATGAAAAGCGCTTCGCAGAAAACAAACCCGCCTGGCTCCCCGCTCGGCAGCCATTTGTAAAAATTGCCTTCGCCGCCATTTCTACGCGAGAATTTCATATTTGGAACGCCGCAGGGAGGTATTCGCGAGTAGATTTGATATTTCGCCATCATGGCCGCTGGCTTATTGTTTCTAAAACAATAAGTTTGCACGATGGCCGTTTGCAATTTCATTGTTTACACGACGCCATTTTTATTTTTGAAATTGGGGTCTTCATTGTTCGCAGCAGGAGTCAAGTGGAAGAAAGTAGGTAGACCACAATGGTTCTGGGCCTCATTGGTCGTGCAATTCGCCGGTGTGAACAAGTTGTGGAAGGGGTAGACAGGCTTAGTTGGTAATGGATATTGGTCTGGAGTTCTCGTGACAAATGTGTTCCCAAATTAAAAATATATATATATGTGCGTGATTCGATAATCGTTATTTGTGTACGAAACTAGGAATCATGACAGATTCATCTGTGAAGTCAACTTGTGAGTGCAGGGATGGACAGTCGTACAGCAATTTCATAAAAAATATAATTTGTAATCTAGTTCCGTGAAATAAAATTAAAGTGATAAATCTAACCTCAGATTACACAAGTGTTCAGTGAAATAATGTCCGAGTTTACTGATGTCCACGTAAATTGTAATTATCCTTTTTAATTAGTCCTGCGCCACTCTCTGGACAGCACGGCTGACTGAGAAGAGTCTGTAAGTTAAAAGTAGAAACGGAGTCTATGTAAGTCAATATACTCCTACCAATACTAAATTATGTACTCATTCTGCTGCTAGAATTAGTAGCACAATCAAACAAATACACCGCTCGATTGCTCGGCATTTTATAATAACAACGAACATAGTAACCAAAAAGATACCGGTAAGCTCAGCTCCGCTGCACATACAGTTAGGACAATCAGACAATTAACAAATGGGGCTACTGCGTGCTTAGCCTATTTTAGCTACTTTCACAGTATTATGTCGTATGGTAAACTGTTGTGTGGGTAAGCGCGGCTGGCATAGAAACAATTTTTATTTTACAACTCCAAAAAATCCTGGAGCTGAGAACTGTTCAAAGAAATAAATATCCTTACTTCTCAATAAATATTTATAAAAACATAATGTATGTCCGTAACAATTTAAAATCGTTTTCAAACTTCAGCGAAAAACTTAAACTTAGAAATAAGTTGTGTATGCCAGTATACATCGACTTGTCGACTGGTAGATCTTTCCTTGTAAATTGTATTCGATTTATAATAAGTTACCTGAAACAGTTCTGTCCTTTCCTGACAATGTATTCAAAAAGCACATTAAAAATACTCTCTGTAGATGGGCTTACTGTAGAATTAATAAATATATAACTAACCAAGATGTCTGAAAATAATTCAGCACAGGCGACCTGTCCTTAATAATTTTTAATTCTACCATTAGATATCATTATTGTACCACTATGCTAATGTGAATTTATTGTAACATCTAATTGTCAATTTTAAAAGAGACGTATATTGGCAAGTTTCTTTAGGCATTTCTTATTTGCTAATAATGATCATTTTCGAAATGCTACTAAATTGAAAAAGAAAAATAGTAACATTAGAGAATTGAATAAGATACAATATTCAAGATTATATTTCAAAAATGTAAGACATGTCTAAGTGCCCGCGAGGGCCAATAAAGATTTTTATCTTTTTTTGTATCATCAAATACGGAACTGTACATTTACAACCGGTTTACTCTATGAACTACGTAACAAAATGGATTAAGATCGCAACAGCTTGAAGCTAGAAATTGGACGCGAGGTGGGAGAGAATAGAGAGAAGAGAAACGATGACGACGAAATAATAGATTAGAAAGTAGAGGGGAGATCAGTAAACGAATGAGAAATACATATCAGGGGAGGGAGAGCGAATGGTAAGGAAAGCTAAGTTAGTATCTTGTATTGAAATGAATGAATGAAGACGCATGTACTTTGTACACCACGAGGGATAGAGGGAAGAAAATGACAGAGGACAGAGCATGTAATAGAAATATGGTATTTCACTAACAGCTAAAAGAAAGGAATCTGGCAGAAAGGAAGAAAGGAAGAACGAATAGGAATGCTCAGATTTAGCAGCCTATTTTGTACAGCCTCCTTGAAAAATTTAAAACAAGACTCTTTGAGCATTTCCCAGCTAGAGTTAAATCTGCTGAAGTTTACAAGCTAGATCGAGTAGGCTAATAGGACACTCATACTTACTAAATCTTTGTAGAGTTTTTTTAGGATGACGGTAAATGGGGCAAAAATCAAGTAAAATAAACACGTACTTCTCTAAATTATGAAAAAACGAAGAATTTTGTTCCTGTCTCAACTTGCAAATCAAATGTGTCATGTTTCGAACGGACATCCCTCGTGCCGTCTGCGTCGGCGTGGTCGCGACTCAACCTTCTCTGTTACTCCAATACATTCAGAGGAAGTGACTTTTTCAAACTGTCGCCTATCAACAGTAGCGCAGATTTGACACTTGAAAACATTTTACAAAATTAGCTTTGTATTTGGGATAAACTACATCACGCAGTCGTAGAGTTGACTTTAGAAGTGATGGATGTCTGGGCGAGTTTGTGTTTGGTCCATATCGAGTGTCGCACAAGCGCCGCTAAGTGGCGACGGCCTGTAATAACAAGCAGTATATTAACGCCGCGGCTCTTTGATTGAGTATCAGATTTGGTCGTGCCTGCGTAATTGTCTTGTTAATACTTAGACCAATTAAGTAACAAGTCATAAACGGCGTTGTTATTTGGTATTTTATAAGATCGAGCAGAAAATATCTCGAGCCATCTTCGAATATTCCGATTGTAAACGGCGATGGTTTAAATATGAAAAAATGATTTTGAGACACAAGTTTTGCAAACTTTCAAGTTCGTCTATAGCTTTTTTGAAAGATCATACCACCATCATCGTAATTTATTATAGGAAGGAGAAGAGAACGTGTTAGGATAACCTGGGTCGGTAACAAGCTTTGGTGAATTTTCAAGGAATGAAGAGAGCGAAAATCATTCAATTTGATCTAACCTGCTTTGCGTGCTTCCGCCACCAATTAGTTTATGCGGCCTAGCGCCGGCCGGCACCCACCCACTACTGTTAGTACTTGGTACATGCCGACGCTGCCATGGCTGCTCCGGTAGTCTCTGCTTCGGCTGCTGCGGTCGTCCGTCATCTGGAACAGAATCCGCATGCCCCCACCACCACCGTCGCTGCCACGACTGGCCTGGTCGTCGCTGCGACACGTGTCTTGTCTACAATCTTGTAGCATGTTATTCTTACGATTAACGTCTACAACGCCTGATGATGCCTCGTGGAGAGGCGAAACACGTGTCGCAGCGACGACCAGGCCAGTCGTGGCAGCGACGGTGGTGGTGGGGGCATGCGGATTCTGTTCCAGATGACGGACGACCGCAGCAGCCGAAGCAGAGACTACCGGAGCAGCCATGGCAGCGTCGGCATGTACCAAGTACTAACAGTAGTGGGTGGGTGCCGGCCGGCGCTAGGCCGCATGAACTAATTGGTGGCGGAAGCACGCAAAGCAGGTTAGATCAAATTGCATGTAGATTTGACTTTCGCAAAGTAACGCCTGAATCTATTAACGAAAATCATTCGGCTGACATCATAATTTCATGAGGCCTAAGGGAACATTTTATCGATGATAACTTCAAGGGTTTTGATGGTGGAAAGTACGAAATAAGATTTGATCGGACTTGATATTTGGATGTAAGTACCAGATTTTAGAGCTTATAAATGAAATAAGGACCATCGACAATCTGGTTGGGACTTTTTATTGACTACAAGCCCGAGGTTATGTGCCTTATAACACTGGAGAAATCACTGTCGATATTACTTAGCTGTCTTGAAAACGTCTTAGCTGTCGTACATATTTGCAAATCGTCAGCTGATAGATGGCGAAGTAGACGTCGAAGAAACATAAATGAAGAGAGAAAACAGAATTAGAGACAACGAGACACGTGGCACTTCGATCAGCAGTCATAAACGTGGCCAATTGTATAAACTAAAATCGTTGACTTGTAATTTTGACATCGAGTTCAGTAGTCGATCGACACGATTGATCACTAATTGATAGTTCATAAATTGTTACTTTTCTCATACATTTTCCGAAACAGGTGGGTGTTCCCAGTAACGTGATCTCACTTGCGGCATGTGTGCCGGCGTCTGGGCGCGCACGTAACGAACGTGTCCCGCTCGGTGACGGCTCGCGAGTGTTGTGTCAACACGACACTAATTGTGAACGTCTCTGGTTACCGCCGACACACACCACACAAACAAAACATAACACTAAATGCTACTAATATTTATTTTTATTAACATTATTTTCTTTTTAAAAAGGCACAAGCTGTATAAGTCGACGGTTTTTCGTTTTTCGTCGAGGTCGTTGTAGAAAAAATAAGCCTAAGCACTGTCTTAATACTAGGTCTGGGGTCTGTCTTAATACTTTGACCGCTACACATCACCACCACCATGACTAAACGCTGAATACACATCACCGGAAGTTTGTTTGCCTTGTGGAATTTTATGAAGTTTAAATTAATGTCAGAAATAAGTATATTACGATGAAATTGTTTTTAAAATACTCGTATTTCTGCAAAGAATAATGCCCTTTTTTGATTAGGTGAAACATAAACTTAAGTTCCTCTATTGCTTTTGAGTACTTTACTAACTGAAATATCAGCAATCCAAATGACATGGGACCTTTACTATGGGGAAAAAACCTTATTTTAAAGCTTTGGACATCTAGTTGTGTTGACGTAACGGACGGTATTGTAGTGTACGGGAATATTGAGATATAATGAATCTAAGTTCATTTTTTACTTTTATATTGTTTTGCTTAACATGACAGGTAGTAATAATAACACCCTTGTTAACATATATGAATTATTTATGGTTATATACATATAACGCAGACACGAGTCCGTCTGTGTGTTGTTTTTGTTTAATGAAGTATTATTTAGACGTGATGAGTATGAGTTGGCACTTTTTTGTTTAACAATTGTTGTTTTACTTTAATGTCATCGTGCCAGTATGTTACAAAAGCCTTTAATGTGAAAGATGACTGCTGCGCCGGGCGCGCCTGCCGTGTCATCATAGCGGTTGGGTGTAATTATGATGATATTATTAATATTTTTGTAAAATGCAAAGCGAAAATAAAACTTCATTGTCTCAGCATTCCCATAAAGTACAGAAAAAAATGCACAGTGATTAAGCGTGTAATAATATGTAACAATTTTAACAGGTTTCATACGACTATACCTACTTTGCGATAAGCGAGCGTATAAGGTCCCAATAACCATTGCGATGGGGATACTTTTCCATTTCTATTTCCCACTGCAACCTGCATGTAAGTATGCGCGTGTATCTAGAAGCAATGAAATTAAAAGAAATGAAAACAGATGATTCCTTGTTCCCTGCACTCACTCATCCCTCCACATCTACGGCGTTCTATTCCTGCTAAAAGGGCTTCCAAGATGTACAATCTCATCCACTTGGTTCATCACTACCTCATCAACCGTAGTACTGGTGTTCTTTCTGGTTCTCTCTCTTTCAAATACCATTAATGTGGTTTTCTTCGCATCCAAAAATATTATTCAAAAATAATGCAGGCAGTTGACCACTGAGTCACCCATTCGCATTCTCACATTCATGTTTCTTATTCTCCGAAGACAACTGTCCAGATACAGGATGAACAGCTGAACTGACAGCACGCATCACTGTCTGACACTAGTGTTGGTGTCAAACCAGGGCGACAAGCTGCCCTCCACCCGCACGCACGCTGTACAATTCTTTTAAGTGGATTGCACACCACGGAGCAGGTCGCCGACAATCCCATATCAGGGCAAAAGATTCCAGAAATCCTTTCGCACGACATTATCAAACGCTTTTCCAAGATACACAAAACCGCTGAAAAACCTTCTCGTTCATAGCCTGATGTTTTTCCACGACATCATCTATTTACAACAGGCGGCGATATAACATAAAAAACACACGTAGATACGTCTCACGAACACAATTCTTTTTGAAATCGGTTGAAAAGGATGTTGCACTTGCAGAGGATCAATCGCCGGTCATTGATTCAATTTCGATAATGCGATGCACTCACGTGGAGTGCTGCAATGCAATTCTCTAAGCAACTAGTAATGGCTGTGTGCAGCGCTGTGATCACAGATGTCACAGCTTTGACATCGTCCGCTGCGATCACGGCTTTTTATTTGGTATTCTATAAGCAAATTTATGTCACGGTCGATGTCACAGCTACGAGGCTGCAAGGTTGTTGTCAAAGCTATGCTAGTGCAGAGACGTATTTCTATTGGCATAATCGACAAATTTTCGACTATGATTTTTTCTCTTAATTCTTTATATTAGGAATTAAAATAAGAAAACATTTCCATCTATGAGACGTACAATAATTAATTGAATACATAATAAGTAAATAAAAATGTAAAAATACACGAAACGAATTATAAGTATAGATAATAATTGATGAGACGATCACGCTAAACGTCACTGTCACTGTCACATGTTCCCCCGCCGTTCAAAATCGAAATGTTTTTTTGTAAACAATCTGGTTTCAAATTTAATATATTTTTGTCAGATGTTTTGTATTTTTAAGAATATTTAAATGTAGCGAGCGTCAGCCTTTTCATAAAGGCTTAGCATCAGCAAATACTTGTATTACTTACAAACAGTGCCTGAAATTTAATAAGTAAGTACACAATTAAAATCTGCTTAGGCATCGTTGATAGCAAACAGTAGTTAAATAATATGTTGTATTACATAAAATCAATTCGCATTCATTATTGGTTTTAGTGAGTCGTAATGCAGGTGCGTCACTAGCACAGCTAGAAAGATTGGTGGAAATAATGTAGACAAGACCCGATCGTGTCACTGGCCATGCCCGAACAGCAAATGCCAGGACCCGTACGCGATATGCTTGGGAAGATATATCCAGCATATCATTGAATAGCCAAGGAAATGGCTGTATCAAGGATTGGAAGCTGTGGTCTAAGGTACAACTTTTTATACTTTATTTTAATCTATCTTATCTAAATCAGTAGGTATACTGTGTAGAGCCTTTTTTGTTACTTGTGTAGTATTGGAAAGACAAAAAAGCAGCTGTCAAACGAAAGGCTAACATGGCAGAGACTGCTAGACAGAGGACAGGTGCTGGGATCGACACACAGTATTTTATTCTGTAATAAAGAGTCACAAGTATATGAGGTGACACTAAGTGGATGTATAGATGAAGTTTTCTCAGGCTTCAGAGTAGCATCTAGATCTGTAGATGGATAGATATAGTCAAAATTATGAGAGTCAATAATGAAGCTTAAATTGTTTCTTAAATTTCAGATTACACTAAGTGAAAATAACAGATCTCCAGAAGAAAGAACCGTTGTCCGTACGAGTCCACCAGGTAATGATAGTAAATAATATGAATGTACATACGAATGAATCACCAGGTAGCTTCTGCAACGGCAGGAGTGGCTACCTGTAAATAAGTGCAATCACTAATACTTCTTGTATTGAGATCAAGGACAAGCTGTCATACTTTTAATATTTATTAGCTTGAAATCCACAATAGTGTTAAGTATGTGTGCATCAATTAGCAAAAAGTACACAAATTTTATACCATATTGGATTCTGAGTTTATAACTTTTGCAGTTGCAGTCAGACCAAGGGCCGATGGAGGTGCAAGACGACGCATATTGACGACGACACCAAGTCCGCGCAGGCGCTCCTTGCAGTCATCGCAGAGACAGGGTGCTGCCACTCACTCCTCGCAGAGACACCGCGACTTCCTCGTGTCTCCCCGAGCCGCTCCAGGAGTATCAGCAGCGCGGCGCCGCCGTCCCCTGCGACGATCCCCTCCGTCGCAGCGTCGCTCTGAGATGGCCAATTTAACTGAGCAATTTATTGCAATTGAAGAGCGACGAGTCGACGTAGAGCAGCAATTGGCCAAGTCCTTGGAAACGTTTGCGCAAGGACACCTCATGATGGCGGAATTTTTAAGTAGACTAACGACATGGCACAGCAAAAAATTGAAGCCAGACAACAAATATAAATCTTTTTATTTAAACGAATGACACAAATCACAAGAGAAAACAAGTATATGATCTGCATGATAGTAAGTAATTATTATGGCTCATGAGGCTTGCAACACTAATGGCATTACTTGTGTCGATCCTGTAGATATGCGTATACCCCTTTCAAACATAAGTTTTAATAATTATTATAAGGTTAAAAATGTTGTTTTGTTTTTGATTTTGTGTTTTTTATTTAGTTTTATTTTTTGATTTAGCTTTATTTTTACTGGGTCATTACAGGGTTTATGTCCCTATAGTAATGGCTACAAATATATATTTTTTTATACAATGTCTGGAGCCATACAAGCATGTGACCTATCTGATGTGAAGCGGTTACTGTAGCCTATGAATGCTTGTTTATGTATCACTCGCGTGATGCTACCTCTGCTGCTAACGCAGCAACTCCTTAGGAGCTTACTGGTGACCTCATACTCAGGAACACAACAACCATGTAGAGAGTTGTTATTTGGCTGCGGTCCTCTGTGAAGTGGAGGTACTTTCTCCGAACCGCTGCTTTGATGCACCCCACCCCTCTTAAAATAAATCTGGAGAATTGTTGTGCTGCAGTTGTGAGCGAAGTTACCAGTAAGGTCCTATAGAGTTGCTGTATTAGCAGCAGGTATACTTGTAGGCTTCCTGACATTGTGTAAAACAAGAAATGCTCGTTGGTTGGTGCATTCTTCATGTAATGGTTGAATTTCAATTATTGACAATGTGTAACTAAATAAGACTGATATAATTTTAATACAAAAAAATATATATTTTTGAAGACTTTTATCTGAACATAAAGTATGATTTTAAAATATCCAATAAAACCCCTACTAGTGTATTTCATTCTGCATTCATTCTATTAGTATTAAAACTGTTCAGGTGGAGGTACTTCCCCAGACGGGCTGCTTTGATGCGCCCTCTCTTTATAACTTTTTAACATTATATATAATCGAAAAAAGAATAAACAAAAATTAAAGCAATTTAATCACATGTTGTTTTTATTGTCTTCTTACCTATCTATAACTACACACCTAATCTTCGTGAGATTTTTATTGTCATATTATAATTATATATATATACCTGTTACATTTTATATTGTTTACCACAAATGAAACATTACGAAAGAGCTATGAATGTTAGAGAAGCGAGTGAAGTATGTAAGGATCGCGTCTTATGGCACTCGGTTCTATCTGTCTACCCCGCAAGTGAAGATATACATACATAGGTCTATAACAAATACAAATAGCATTCTTGTAAAATACAAACCTCTGCCTAGTTGAGTGCTGCTGCAGATCTCGCGAAAATTTCATGCAAGTTGTAATTTGTGTAGTAAAAATAAAAATCCTTTTTCAAAATAATTGAAGTATATTTAAAACAAATATAAAGAATGCCTTAGGTTAAAATAAACATAATATAATGATAACATAAAACCTATCACATATAAGGACAATATAATAATATAGGTATTTTGTGGAAACCTTATGTGTTTCTTAATAACGTTGGGGTGATTTAACGCATTCACAACTGTTCGGATGGCTCGGCATGCAGAAGACTGTGACACATAATTATAAACTGATTTGCCAACTATTTTTTGATAACTTCCAGTCGCTAAAAACGATAGAGTACATAGTATCTGAAAAATAGAAATATACTTCATTACATACTGTTAATATTTGTATACTATTATAATACTGATTTATTAGCATAGTATTATAATACTAATAGTGTTAATATATTTTATTTTATATGTTACATTATAATGTTCATTAAAAGCTTTACATAATCATTCAATGACTATTACAATAGGTACCTTTATGCGATGACTGAGCCCACGTCGCCTTATTGGTTCAGGCATTAATGGTACAAGTTCATCTTGTAAAGTGTCTATCAAGTCTCTACTGAGTCTATACGCGTATATGTAGTCCCTGTCAGTTTTTATAAGACCTAGATCGCGTATTCTTCGACTTAGATGTCTTTTAGCTTTTTGTTCTTGTCTTTTAGCTTCTTCCAGCTGAAGACTTACTTACATAAGACTCTAGCAGACCTGCAACAATAAAATATTGTGAAGGAAAATTAACAATATTATCATGATTTTATCATTAGTTCTAGTTAAGTTAAGTAAAGATTTTTTGATTCACCACATAAATAAAATGACAATACTTACATATTTATAATAAAATCCGAATTTAGCACCTAAAATTTCACAATATTGAAAGAAAATCCTTGCCGATAGATACTAAATAGTAGCTTTTGTTTTTGACATTAAAAATCAATGCGTAGGCTGAGGCTGTAAGCGTACGCGAAGCTGTTTGCCTTGTAGAATTCCAATTGCATACAAGAAACGTCAAATCCGTGATACCATGTCACGCCGTACACAGCCTTGCGGCGCTAGTGTCGCACAACCATGAAAAGCGACACTAAGGAATTGCATTTTTGTGTTCAAGGCTATGACAGCCGATGTTTCCGAGGTTGTAAGGATATTTGCTCTTACAGAATTGCATTGCTGGCCGCTCGCCTCGCATTACACTCTGACAGTGCGCGCCACACGCGCTCTGCATGCACACGCTGTTCTCACGTTGATACTCTGAAGTATGGGTCCGAGTCGAGATGGATTTATGATTAAATAATTAAAAATGTATACAATTACGAAGGTTTAAAGACAGTAGGTAAATAAAGACTTCAATGATGTAGAGAGGTCGTAAGAAGATTTAAAAACTCTGATTTAACCAAAATGTGTACGTATCGAACGTTTTCGGACAAAAAGAAAAATATTGTGAAGTTCGCGTTCGTCGGGCGTGCAGCGAGAGAGTTCCGTGCAGTTTTTATTTTTTTATTGGGGTAAACAAACAGTAACGCAATGTATTTTACTTTTTATACAACAGAAATGAACAAAAATAAAAATTTTACTACGCCATCAGCACCGTTCAGTGTTCACCACAAGTTATTAAATAGTATTGACGATGGGCGACTAGGTGTTACTTAGTGATGGTGATTTTTGTGTTGTATAAATATTATTTGACCTGTTTCTTGAATATATCGTCATGTGTCGCCGCGATGTTTTGGCAATTCTATACAGCGTTGCTTACTTACAAAAAGAAAAAAGTTGTGATCCCAACGCTAGCGATAGCCACAATGCGTATAAGACCAGGTTATGGCAGAGAGAGAGAGAGCGGTCAGGGTGCGAGTTTTGCGCAAAATCTTTGGTATAACGCTAGCTGAATGCGTTCGTAACGATGATGAAAGAAAGATATTTGGGCTAAAAGAGACAAAGCGAGGCGAATGAATGACAAAAACAGCAGTGGCGTGCACAGAGATTTTCGACAGGGTAGGCAGAATTTTTTTAAAGCTATTAACTTACCAATAAATACAGAATGTTGATTTTGGTTACCCAGTCTTGTGGAAATAATGATGTTGGTGAAAAAAAACAAGTGATCACATACCTACTTGTTTTTTTTCCAGTCAATCGATTCAAAACAAAAACAATGGCGGCCGTTTTAAAATCAAAATAAAATTTAACATCAATTTTATACGAAAAAAAGAAATGACAATATCTTTCACTATAATTATATGCAGCAAACTACTTATTAAAATAGTTACGTAGCAATGCTCACGACACTTCGGTAATTTACATTATAGTTCAGCTGAAAAGACATTGTCTATACTATGCGATTGTGTGCGTTATTGTGGGCAATGTAATTACAAGAATGCATACTACAGTATTTGTATTAATAACACGGCACACATACGTAAATTTAGACAGAAATAGTTAGTGTCTCTGCCGTTAAAAGCTGCCAATGCGGCGCTAGTGTAGTGTAGCGCCTAGCTGCGATTTGAATATGACTAGCGATGATTTTGATAACTTGCACCGACACCGATAGATGGAACTGTTTTTAATTTTTTGTTTTTGATACGAAATATTAGTTAAAAACTATGTTTAAAAATGAAACATCAGATGGTATTTAACAAATTGATAGGGTAGGCAATGTCTTTTTGCCTATATGGAGATCTTTTGATATATCTGTTTTAAACAGATATATCAAAAGTCGATGCCAGGAGCCCTAAAACTGGCGAGCGTGCATGCAAAGAGCTACCAATTTTAAAGAGATGATTGAGGTATGGAAGGGCAGAGTCATGTTTGATCCTCTCTTGATCCTCTCTGCTTATCTTACGAAGACCTAACGTGAAGATATAGATTAAGTTTAACTATCTATCGATCTACACCATCACACCAAGTCTCTTGCACTAACTGAATATGCTAATTCATCTATTCCCTGCTTTGAATCCGAGCACGCACTTTGTATAAGCTTTGCTTCCAATCTGCCGCTAATAACGTCCACGTAAACAAGAGTTTCTCAGAAATACCTTGAAAGCCTCGCTCCAGACGAGCTCGAGTAATGAGCAGGCACTTACAGGACAGTAGCCATTATAATTGCTAATGGGCCCTCACTTTGATATTTCGGAGGACAAGCCGGGATTACCGAAGGTCCTTATTACCAGTGAATTGAGACGATTCTCGTTAAGTTAACAAGAGAGAACAAATTGGTCGTTCTATCGGTACTTAATTCATTATACGATCAGTGGCCTGCGGCGCGGAAGGTAGGTGGGGTGGGGGGAGGCAATGCCGGGTATCCGGGGAGGGGGAGTCTCCTTGTTCTAATCGTAAAATATTATTGTTGGTGTCACGCGGGCGTGAGTCGGGTCATGGCGGCTCGGCCGGCGGCCCGCGGATTGCTCTGGTCTCTCGCATTGTGTACATTTTTCTTCTATTTTCCTTTGTCTTGAACCTATAGAAGTATAAATCGATTAATTTATTTATCACAAATTAAGGGCACGAAGGCATCTTTATACTAACAGCATTCTCTACCTGATCACCTGCGTTATACTCGTACCTAAACATTCGTTTGACGTTCAGTGTTCGTAAGTTTCAAATAAAATCTTTGTCTACTACTACGATACTCTATTTATTAGAAAGTTCTTGGCGGACACAAGGAATTTATGAGCTGTAAAGAGAATTAGATGGTATACCTCTCGCCCCCACTACAACGTATACCGACGTATATATCAATATCTTCAAGTTAAATCCCATGCGTCACATAAATTGACCCTTCAATCACCTTCTGCCTCACTTACTTCTCTCTTTTCTCATGACATGACCTTCTGATAAAACACGATCGATTTGATTGTTCCATACGCAAATTAACACCTGTGAATGTATCAATATATTGTGATATTTTTACATGTTAATGTATGAGTATACCAAATTTGAATACTGTTTTAAACTTATATGTAAATAATTCAACCCATCCGGTATAATTGTCATCAACTCTAGGCTTTTTAATACGAAAAAATGATCAAAACCACATTAATAGATTGATATACTCCTCGACAATGATGCAGCCGACTCCGGCGGGCAAGCACGTTATTTCCAAACGTCAATACGTTTTCGGTCTCGCGCTGACGCGAGCTGATTAATTCCTAATGAGAGGGCGTCAGACCTTCGACACGAGCCGAGGCCCGCGGCCAATACCTGATTACATAAGTGGCAGTTACGATACAGTGACCAGCGGAGACCCCGCCCCCGGCCGGCCGCCCGCCCCGCCGCGCCGCGCCCCGCGCCCTCTCGGGGCGCCCCGGGAAAGCTGTGATGTTACACGACCATTACATCTCCACGCGCCGCCGCGCCGGTGACGACGCCTCGCTCGCTCCGACTCCAAGTCTTTCATTGTTGTACTTAAAAGTACTTAAAATAAGTGTATTTGTGTATTGCCTACTTCTTTTTCTTAAAACACGCCACCGTTGTATATTGAAGTGGTTAAAATTGGATTGTTGCTGGGGTATATACTCTCCTTTTTTTTATGTGCGCACTGTTTCATTACAACAAGTAAGTAGGTGTGCTCACCATCATTCATGTCATGTCTGTGACACCCGGTTTATGAAATCCTTATTCAAATATTGTGCCTTTACTCAGTAAATCGCTTTGAGAGACTACTCATTTTTAGGTTTCCGTACCTTAGAAGGAAAAACGGAACTCTTATAAGATCACTTTGTTGTCCGTCAGTCTGTCTATCTGTCAAGACCTTTTTTCTCATGGGCGGGTGGAGCTATCAACCTGAAATTAACATCAAATACTCAGGTTTGCAATCCCTTCGAGCAGTGAAAAAACCAAATTTATGTATGGTATGCCTCGTTTATGCGCATATTTTGACACTCGCAAGGGAATCAAACCCTATGGCCATGGGCTACTTCCTGTGACCTTGAATCATGAAATTGATAGATAAAATAATAACTGATAACACCTGGAACATCTGAACGAAAGCATTTAACCACTGAATGACCCAATAAAAATCCAAATCTGAAAGCTTTCAATCAAATATCGAGTAATAAAGCTCGCAGTAAATAATAATTGATTGTTATAAAACAATTTAAACGCTGTTTCCCACATTATCTCATCCGCGAAACATAACAAGACAATAACTTGGTACCTACTTATCTTTATTCTAACTCAATGTAGAGTAAGAATAGACACAAGAAGAGTGCGTGTGGAGCAATGTGCGCCGCCTTGTGTTTCTGATCCAACGGTCGCATTTAATGAAATGTGTTGTGCTTTTTAAATTATTCCTCGCGAGCGCGTCGCGCGGGGCTAGGGCGGGC
Source organism: Pyralis farinalis (assembly GCA_947507595.1). Classification (NCBI taxonomy): domain Eukaryota; kingdom Metazoa; phylum Arthropoda; class Insecta; order Lepidoptera; family Pyralidae; genus Pyralis; species Pyralis farinalis. The sequence continues at coordinate 910,344 of OX382275.1, forward strand.
GGCGCGCTGGCGCGGGCGGGCGGCCTGACTGCTAGCTCAGTACACAATTGCTCAGATTTCTTGTATTACTCGTGGAGAGTTACTTACACATAAAAATATTATTGTGCTTGTTTGGTTTACACGGGGAAGCGGTGATATATCTTTGAATTGTAGGTACACATTATGCGCCTTAGATATTTTGCACGTTTTCTATGAACGGTTCATCTTGATGTGCAAGGTTATCCAGGTTATGACAAAATGAGAAATACGATGTGTACATGAGTCATGGAACAGTAACTTATCGCTACACGGAGTTTGTAATTTTAACGGAGTTTAATATCCACCAAGCTCTGCTTTGGGTCCTTCAAATAGGTAATTTGTTCTGGTCTCTCTCAATTGGTTAATTATCCAACGAGAACATCAATTGTTGGTAATTTCACTGTTTGCTAGATCTTCTGTTGAGAGCACGTCCAGAGGAATGTAACGTTGGACGCGACGTTTGGCTCAAAAACCGCTGTCTCATCCGTAGTCATGTGTCGGGCTGCCTGATAGCATTGCATATGGTACTATAAGTTGACAGACTGGGATAGATTTCGTTAATTCTATGCAATGTTACACACTTAAAAACAGCTTTGCTTCAAATCAGGAGACGGTGGCCCCAGTGCAACTAGCTGGGGCTCTATGAAGGATTTATTCCCAGTCCCTGTCCCAGTCATCTGGTGGTTGCTATGAGTACTAAAAGCGACCATCATTTTACTGCCCACCGCAAGATTCTTGCGAGACTTTAACCACGGCGCGAGCTAATGGGAATTCGGTGTCTCTGATCTGAAACACAAACTATCTATTGAAGAGAATAAAATGCAAGAGTAAAATACGATTTCGCTGGTAGAGCTGGTGAGCACCTATCGGAGGTATCCCTTTGGGAGCCTTCTGTTCGCTCGTTAAAGATGCTGCTCGAAAAGTTCGGGCATGCCACCACTGCGATAACCGATCTCTCTCAGTTTTGAATTATCATAGAATTACAATGTTACCGCCGTCTCTTACCTTACCTTCAACTTATGGATTGCGTGACAAACACGGGACTCCTTGATCAGCGACCATCACTGCGCCTTTCAGCAGTCATTCGGCTGATGATCCTCAATTATACACTAATGAATTTGGATTTTAACAAGTTGTATTCCAAAGAGTGGCACTGCGTAGTTTCAGAGGGGTTCTTTTCCGAGAACCATTAGGTTGTGGAATGCTTGCAGAGGTTTTCCTAAACGAGTACAGCGAGAAGGCTTTCAAAGAGTCCTTACTATGCCTTACAGTGCCTTCTATAGGGCACTGTAAGGCCTCTTTGAACGACACGAGTCCGTAGCGCACGGTAACTGTTCAACACGCAGGACCTGCGCTTGTTTGTCACCTTAGTGATATAGTAAACAAAACTAAAGAAATTGTAACCATTTTCAAGAAGTTAACTTTCAATGAGGGATTTTCTACACTAAATTGACTATTGAAACTTGATTTTTCATAAATAAACGACAGTTTCATCAAAGTAAATAAAAATAGATAAATGTTGCATCTTTTTAACTTGACTGTAGGTTACAAGACGAGCAGCGTCTCAGCCGGAAGATATTGGGTAATTAAAATTTCTATAAAAAGAGTAACAAATGCAAACAAATATATAGATATTGTCAGAGAGATGTCCGACCAACACGGCACCATACAGCCCCAAAGAAAACAAAGATTGCGTTATGGCTATTATACGACTGATAAACATACGTAAATATATATATTTTTTGTAAACCCACGCCAAGAAAAACAGACATGTTCATGCACACAAATGTTTGTCCTGTGGTGGGAATCGAATCCGCGAGGGTTGGTATCAAAGTAGTCTTACCAACCGCTGCACCACCGAGCTCGTTAAATGTAGTCATAAAATGTAGTGGTGTTGTCAATTTTAGCAAAGTCGGGGACAAGTTAACTTGTGAGAGGCACGAGCCGGCCGCGTCGCGGCGTCGGGCGGCACCGCGACGCCGCGATCAATTCATTAAAACTACATTTGCAACAAATTGGAGTTACGCTAAGTATATTCTTACATCATTACTACGGCGCCCTCCGAACACAACAATATCGTTTTCAAAAATGTCGAAAAGCAGCGTAACGAGCCCCGAGGGGGTTTCGCCCTAAAAAATTGTTTCCTGCACCCCGGGGCCGGGAGCCCCGACCCCGCGCCCCGCGCCCCGCGCCGGCCTGCGACCTCGTACTGTTAGACATGCATAACGAATAAAACAGATGCTAATAACAGATTAGAATAGTCGGTTGGCGAAATGACCAGTGATACGCACCAAGACTCGTGAGTTCGATTCCCGCTAGGCGAACGTTTGTGTTCGTGAACGTGTCTGTTTGTCTTTGTATTATCATTTTTTCTACGTATTATAAGTCTGCAAGAAGATACAATGAATACAGATATAGAACGCGAAAGTAGTATGGAAGTGTCATCAAAATGTGGTCTTAGAATCCCTAAGAATACCTGAGTGAGAGCTATGAATGTTAAAGAGTCGAGGCATTTGCCTACCAAAGGACCGGACTCATTTCTTCAACATTCATGACTGATGACTAGAAGTAGGGTACATCAAAGCAAGCTGACAGGGGAAGAATCTCCATCTCACACAACATAGTAGCAAATAACAATTCCCTAAAGAATTGTTTTGTTCCTGTCAATTAGTGAGATTAATAATAAGCTCCTCAAGAGTTACAGTGTTAGCAGCAGGGATAGACTATGGTAGAAACTTAAGTGGAACATATTGTTGTCTGCCTACGGACGTCGTAAAAAAAGAAATCATATCCTCGCACTACAAATATTGCGTAATTACTAAACAAACAACACCTCGCACAACTGAGACAATTACAAGATGGCAGCACATTGTTATAATTATTTACCGACATTAATTCATACCTAAATAATACAATTGGTTATATACACACCTAATCGTCCGACAGAAGACGTGCCCGGTCATTAATGAAACAATGCATGCAATTACTTTGGAACAGGCGCGTTACGCAAGCTCCCGGACGAGGTGCGCGACAAACAGTAATCATGTCGCTTTGTCACCGTGTTTACCAACCCAATGTGTAAAGTGATAATTATCATATTCACCGGTATTTATCCAATCATAAGCATATACAAAACGGAACAATAAGGACAATTATCGATCGAAGGCAATATTTGTCTGTTGCAAAACAAAATAAAAACACATTTTTAATCACAAGGGTAGGCTTCGACGCGGCTGCGTAAACTTGCGACTTGTCTTTGAAGATTTTAATCAGTTATTTGTCGCTTTGAGTTTTGTATCTTTTAGCTTTTTCGAAGTGAGGTACATTCTTAGTCGTTTCCTAGCGCGCTGTTTTTGATGTCCAGGTACCGCGCCCCTGGCACTTTGATTTTGATTCTTTTGAGTTTATATTAAATTCATGGACGTTTTTGAAAATTTCGGAGTATGTCAACTTTTTGGAACTTGGCTTTAGACTTAATCTTGTTCATACTGGATGCTGACGAACCACCCCGAGACTTCTTTACCTCTCTCCAAAAGAGTTTAGTATTTGCCTCGAAGTTTTTCGTCAGCTTCTCTTCTTCATTCATGATTTGTCTTTCACGCTTCTCTTTCACTAAAGCCTTGGTTTTTCTTGTATTCTTCTTTTTCTTGCATAGACGGTACATTTCTTTCTTCTTCTCTCTCATACTTTCATTTAAGGGCAAAGATGATACATAATCCAGCCATGCTTTCTTCTTTCTTGCTACGGAGGATTTAACCTCCGCATCCCACCAGGCATCTCCTTTCAATGTTTTATGCCTCTTTGCGCATCCACATGCTTCTTTTGCACTATCCACAATACTTTCTTTCAGAACTTTCCAGCAATCATCCACATCTGTGTCGGAAAGACTTGCATTTGCAAGTCTTTCGCTTACCAGATGTACATACATTCTCCTTACACTTTCATCTTGCAATTTTTCACTCCTTATCCTTTCATAATCTCCGAAAGGGATACGCACTCGCCAATGCCTCCACTTCTTGTCAAAAAAAGTCCCACAAACCGGCTTACCACCAGGTAGTGGTCCGTCTCAAGAGTGGGGCCTCTAAAGGCTCTTGTATCCATTATAGTATTTCGGAGACGTCTATCAATTATAATCAAATCAATCACACTTTTTTGGTCATTCCATCTCCATGTATAGGTACGTGTGAAAATCCTTGTGACGAAATAAAGTATTCGACACGAGGAGGTCTCGTTCCATACATAAATCTAGAATCGACTTACCTGCTTCGTTCACTCTCTTATCTCCATAGGGACCAAGAACAGCTTATAGCCGTCTCGTTTGGTCCCAACCCATCCATTTAGTTCTTGAGCACTCGCTGAGCTTACGGCAGCGTATGCTGCAACCAGAAATACTCGCGTGATGCCCAGTTTAATACGAACCCAGTGAAGTCTAGGCCCTACCAAACAGTAATCTTTCACACCAGATGCTAAGCGAGAGGAGAGTATGACACCTACACCAGCACTGGCATGATCGTCCCGGTCTACACCAGACCATAGGGCCATCATCCCCCCGAGCAGATCATCGGTGTCGCTCCTCTTGCGCTTAGTTTCTGTCACACACAAAGCATCTAAGCGTCTCTCATTCATTACGTCCATCAACTCATTCATCTTATCACTCAATCCACCTCTCACATTCCACGTGCCTATGCAGCACTCGGCTCTCTTCGACCCGCCGGAATTAGCGCTGCGTGATGGGTGGCGGCCCCCACCGCCGCATGCAGCTATTTTCGCACCGACAGGGGCGGATCGGTGCGCATCGCCTCCGGGGGATGCCCTAACCCTCATATCGGTGCGTTTTCGGGCCAGAATTGCAATCTAATCGATTGGCAGGAGTCGCGAACGAGCACGCTTCTGGCACATGACCCCTCAATGATTAAATAGTATGGATTCAAGCATTAATAAACAGCCCGATAACGTAGCGACTCTACCGGTGAGAAAAAACTTCCGTAACAATAAACTGACGACGAGGCAGCCTGCAGGCACCCTAGGACCGGCGACCGTAATGATGAGCGTCTGTATAAAAAAGTATAAGTAGAATTAAATTAAAAAATCTGAAGAAAACACAAATGCACGATTTATTCATTTCTCGTCAAAGCTCAGTTCTAAATTTAACCCCAACTCCGTCAACGCGCCGCGAGACAAAGCCGCAGTTGACCAAAACGTCTCCTCCGCAAATAAAGAAGCGATATCATAATATCTGGCACAAAGCGCTGCTGCAGCCCGACGTGGCGACCATCTTTGTTGGCGCTGGCCCGTTTTGCTCCATTTTTGTTAACACCTGCGAGTGTGGGAACAAGGGGCTGTAACGCGATCCTCTCGCCTGCCTTTCACGCCACCACCAGACCCACTTTTGTCCTGCATGCTCGATTATTGTTTTGTTTTAATTATATTTTTATTTGTTTCATGTATTGTAGCGGTCCGCCAGTTGTACTCAGGTAATTGGCTTAAGTTCACAGTGTCCGTGATCCACTTTACAATATTTTTTTATTATTTTTTTCACCAGCACAGTGCAAGGCATCACTTTTATTATTATAATATTTTTTACTACGTTCTTTATTAAGATTATAATAGCTTGAATACCTGGCATAAAACGTAACTTATGTACTCGTGATATTAAGTAACTTTCACGCAAGCTGTATTTTTGTATCTAAAATTTTGGTTTTAGCTCTCAAGCAAAGCTACGTCTGATGCGCGTGCAAATTCTTATGCATATTCCTTTTTCAGCAGTTCCCCCGGTGAATGATCGTTCGCCGCAAATCAAATAACGAGAGAAAATTGGCTTGTTGCGCGAAAATTGGCAATTTCGCGAGCGCCCATTCTTAATTTTTGCCATTTTAAATAATACAAACAGTGAATTAAGTTGAACATACGAGCGATTCACGAAGCGCGTGTGCGTTCTATCGCGGCGCACGGCGGCACACCATATAACTTATGCCACTGTCATTACAATATGCGATTAATTCAAACATTTTTAAAGAACTGTATTAAGATAAACTATAAAATCAGTATCTTTGCAAAATCCTCGCATAGGTAGTGGGCCTTGCCTAATGTATTAAGAAAAGGAATAGGAATACAGTCGCGTGGCGGTCGGTTAACTCTGCCTATCCCGCAAGGGACTTGGTGAGAAGATATAGATACATAGATAAAGAATTATTTTTTAATTAGGTACTTTTTACGCAGAACATTGTATACGGTCCAAGGAACTCACGGAATGATATTTTTATATGCCAGTGTGTCGTGTAGGTTACACTATTGATCGAACTACAATATAAAGTTCACATACTGTTCGGATGTTTCCAGCGAGCGCCGCACCGCGGAGTATGTTCACGATACTTGCGTGGCTTTAAGCCTCGTTTACACAAATAGATACGCATTTAGCTTTCTGGAATTGCCAATTTAAATTATTTGCTTTTAATATTGATACGCGTTGGTAGCCTGATTGTGGAAGTCAAAATTAACACATTTTTATGTATCCACTTTTCTAGAACACCAATGGACGAGATACACGTCTTCGCAGGAGAAATCGCAATATATAAAATGAACAACCGACACTACTGGAGTTAGAAATGTGAAATAAAATCTGAAAACCTGTTTTCGTGACGAACTAAAATGAATTCATATATATTCATCCACTCGCTCAAGCACACGCCGGTTTTTAAGAATGCAGACATCACTTACTGATAATACACAATCAATTTGACAGTGTTTATCAAGTCTTGGGGTCTTCCTCTATTCCGCCAGTCATTCATACGGCCATACCACATACCTTTTACATGTCCGAGCGGAGCATGCTTCTTCTTATTTAAACACCGGCCCTTTTTGGGAGTGAACCGAACTCGCATCGATGACGATGATGGATATCATGATGTTATGTTTTTTTTTCTCTTTCTTATTACGCACACCGTGGGCAAGGCACTTTTTACAACAATATACATTTTTAAAATCACTACAAACACATTTTTAAAATCATTACATTACTTACATATAAATAACTACATTCCTACATCATACTCTCTTCCATTCCACAACTCATTCTTCCATTCATCATCTTTCAGATTGATTTTATAAAAATCTGATTTTTAATTCTGATTTTGCGCATTTTAGAACGCCGATGAACGATTATAACTATTTCCAAACTTCTCTCCCCATACTGCGTCAGTCCAGCCACGGGCGACAGCGGACTTCACAGCTCCACCTAGCCACCGCGATCCCGTCGGCTATACGAGGTATAGCCATGATGATATGTAATCACACATTACAGTTATGATGTCTGAAACAGTACGGCTCTTATTACACATAGTGTATAGAAGCGTGTTGAACAGTAAGGGCAAAGCGAAGCGACACTCAAAAATCCTCATTAGCTACGGAAGTAAACACACCAAACCCGAGAGCTGTTTTCGACAAGAGCGGTTTTCTTTGTACATAGCTAAAATTTGTCGCGAAATGTCGCTTCGAGTAAGTATCACCTTATACGTCTCCGGCAAATCTAATCTGTGTGTGCTCCGGTCTGGTGCTGGGAAAATTGGCCCCCGATAGGCACCCGTCGCCGCTGCGGCAAATTGCCCCAATGCGGGGAATAAGTTCACCAGACGCCGTGACGCCTCTCCAGCCATATTCATATGATATTCAATATATTATATTGGTAGCGGACGCTTTGTAAGTCAATTTAGTGGTTTTATATTGATAGGCACACCTTGTAGAGGCGCTGGCCAATGATGGCGGAGACGTAACTGCGTGTAGACGTTGTCTTCGATGATAAGGAGCCGCACACCCTGAACGATCAGCTCGAGGTCGATTTCTTCTCTCTGAAATCATTATCATTATCTTGTTTTCTCCGTACTCTGTAGTGAGCTCTTCTCTATACATTCGTCTTTCATTATTGTGACCAAGTTCGGGTGGTGTTTCCACCAACAACACAGCATCGTCTGCATAAAGCAAGCAATTCACTGTGAGTTCACCTTATTTCGAGATACAGAATGAACAGCCGAGCAGACAGCATACAACCCTGGTTGACATCAACTTTGACATCAAACTAAGGTGACGTGCAGCCATCGGTCCGCACACGCGCTCGGTGGCGCAGCGGTTAATAACGTGACTTTGTCACCGACGCTCGTGGGTTCAATTCCCACACAGGACAAACATTTGGATGTATGAACATGTCTGTTTACCCTGGTCTGAGTGTTTTTAAGAGAGGTAGGGTGTATCAAAGTACCTCCATCTCACAGAAAACTGCAGCCAAATAACAAACTCCCTGGAGGGTTATTATGTCCCTGCGTGTGAGTGAGGTTACCAGTAAGCTCCTACCACTTGCTACTAAAGCAGAGGTGGTATCGCGCGAGTGATACTTACTGTATTACAAGCGTTCATAGGCTACGGTAACCGCTTAACCTCAGGTGGGCCGTACGCTTGTATTCCTCCCGACGTTGTATAAAAATAATAATAAAAAAAACATGCCACATAGCAGTGATCGTCAATCTGCTATCTTAGCAACAAGTCCTATAGTTCCTTTCGCACAACCATGTCAAATGCTTTCTCAAGATCTACAAAATCAAAATAGTCATACATTTCCTCAAAATATTCACTCCACCGTTCTGACTCGCAAGAATGACAACCTTTGTTTTGGACTTTATTTTCTCTGTTCTGGATACCGCCGAACTACCCCGAGTCTCTCCTAAAGAGTTTAGTATTCACCTCGAAGGTGTTCGTAAATTTCGTGGCTCCAGGTCGTCGATATCAAAATTGCTACATTATACCAGAGCGCTGCCATAGGGAGACTTTGTACAAAAGTCGTCTGCGTGGGTACCTCGGTCTCACCTATTTCTACCGCCAAGCAGCTATATATGGCAGGTGAGATATGGCAGAGAAATTATTGGGTACTGAGACGAAACATCCTTTGGTCACAAGATTGGTAGCGCGCGAGTAACATTCCCGTGGTGTAGCGAGCGTCAATAGGCTGCGGTGACGCTTACCATCTAATGCGGGCCGCATGTTTGTTTGGAAATAAGGATTAAATAATAGTATTAGGAGAACATCAGCAGTAGACAAGTAGTCAGATGTACTGAGTAGATATTTTACGGGGCTCGTATTTGCATAACGTTGTACCGTAATACATTCGGGTACAATGTCGGTAAAGTGGCAGAGTCCTCCACTACGAGTAGCTTACCTTGCGGGCCGCCGCGCGCCGCCCGGCGCCCGGCGCCCGCCGCCGGCAGGGAGGGCTCTCGGCTTTAAATTATCCTTCTCCAATCGTTCCGCCTGTTCTAAAATGGACTCTGCGTCCGGTGGAGAAAGCACAGATTGTATCGCTGGCGATATTCGTGTTCACGCATACATTATTGGTTCGGTAGTATTATGTGTGGCAATGACGCAGCGCCAGGGAATCAATACGGCCATCTCTTGCTCTCGCTGCTTGATTAATATTAGTTATTTAACTTACTCTTATGCTGAATCCAGCGCCGAGGAAATCAAATTGCCATCCAAGAGATGTGCTAAACGGAGCGATACAATATTTGCCATACTACAGGTACCTATACAGTCTCGAGTCAGATCGCACTCATGGTGTTGTTTCCAAGTTTGGATATCGGACCTGAGCACAATGCTCGAGGACCTCGACAGAACATCCCAGCGAGTGGGTCTTAACGTGAACGTGTATGAGCTCGGTTCTCAAAGTTGTTGACGAGTATGTCTACCTGGACAAATAATGAAGTTAGAGATTTCTCGTCGAAGCCAATTTGGATAGGCAGCGTTTGAGAAATTGAAATCTTCGACCAGTGTGTGTTGTCCGTGATCTCACAGAAACGTGGTCCTTTACTATGGACCTCATATGGAATCTCAAGGTTGCAGAGCGTACGTCGGAGAGAGTAATGGTGTTCATAGATTCAGAAATAAGCATTTACGTAGCAGAATTAAAGTTACCGACATGCATCTAAGTACCAGTAAGTTGAAGTGGAAATGGGCTGCCACGTTGCTCGGAGAACCGATGGCCGTTGGGGCAGAAAGGTTCTCGAATGGCGACCACGAACCGGAACACCCCACTCGTTGGATCGAGGATCTCGTGAAGATCCCAGGGAGTCGACGAGCCGATCACTGTGGAAGTCTAAGGAATCCTTCGGCTGATATGATGATGAAGTAAATATGTTGTCGCAGTTTATGAATTATAGTTTAACACTCGCTGCTAACGCAGCAACTCCGCATGTGCCTACTGGGGGCTCACTGTAGATGCCTACAACATGAAATAGTTATCTCACGAATAATAAATTGAACCTTCATTGATTGCCAAGTATTTAATGAACATTCTTACTTGGGGTTTGTTTGTTGTCTCCAATTACATTTCTTGCTGTGATCAAAAAGCACAAAAGCTTTGATCTGCGGAACATTATCAAATTGATGTTGACAAAGTCGTATATAAAAATATAAGTTACTTGTAAAGTTGGATGGATCACTAAAGACTACATAGATAAGAATACCAATGGTTGTAATTTTTTTAATGACATTATAACTTGAAATGTATGTACTTATTCAGAATATTCGAAAGATTGTTTAATAAGTCAATTGTACGACTGTCTCCAGACCTCCAGAATCCAGAGTGAAAGCTATACCTTTCATATATTTTCAGGTCATACGTCTCTCGATATATAATTTCTGGGATTCCTCACGATGTTTTCGATATAAAACATAAAATGCCAATATAATTTGCACTTAATGTCATGTGACTAATTTAAAAGAATATTCGATAATAATAATCGATAACATAGTTTTATGTCAATAATGTAATAATCCTTATTGTTAAAATGTCAGAGTGTGTGCAAAGTGTCAGTAATATAAGGTAGCGCGTTTGCAAAACCAACAGTAACCCTTGCGCCGGCCGGTAGTCCCGCGCCGCGCCGCGCCGGCCGCGCGCGCCGTACTCCGTGTCCAATCCATTGTCCGGCTCGATTCGCGCCGCGCGCGGCCGCCCTACGGCCAGCGCTCCGAGAATAATCGGACGTATTGCAACGAATTACTTATGCACCTGCGGCGAGGGAGCCGGCCGCTTCCTACCACGCGCGCCTCAATCATACAAAATAACCACTGTAGCCAATAGCCATACGTCAACCCATACTCGGTCCACAGCTGGGATCGGGGTCTACTTTTAACGGAAACAGTTTGGAGCGTACAGCTACATTGTTCTTCTTCTATTTGGTGGAAAACAATGTGTTCAAGTTACTGGAACGCCTGTGATTTGGCCTAAACACAACAATTTGAACCGATAATGGTTTAACGAAACTCTGAGTACCCACGATGAACAGTTTATCATAGCCATTTATACATGGTTATAGACAAGCTAAGGCAGACGTTGTTTAACTCGCGTGCTCGTCTAACACTGTGGTTAACGTAGTTGACCACTTGACCACTGGGCTCGTGTCTGATGCAGACGACACGTACTGAACATCAAGTTTACTCTTGCTGTATTGGTGGGTACTGTCTTCGCTTGCCTCGTGTGTTCTACCGATTGTACAGTCGGTGATCTCCACATATCTTGAAGCGATGATTATCAACGGCTCCCTAATGTAGTGCACGTCACCGCGGGTATCTTCCACGATCTCTGCACAAATTGACAGCTCATAAAAGAATCCCAATGAATTCGCTGCCGATGTACTCTCGGGAGACTTTTCAAGGGGATGGAAAACACTCTCCATCAAGAAAGACATAAACCCGCAAAATAACTGCTCGATTTTAGAGTGTGAGCACTTTCCTGACAAATTCTATTATATAAAACTGAAATGCCCTGATGTTGTTATTAACTAACCATTATAGCGAAAACTTTTGTAGTTACTCCAAAAGCCATTAAAATTTTGTTAAAATGAAGATCTTGGATCATACCTATTCCAAGATTTTCTATTTAATATATACGCATCAGCATCAGCATGGCATGTTAAGGAAACGAGTGAGGTGTGGAGAACCGAGTCATGTGACTATAAATGTCCTATCAACTAAATTAGCCTCTGTAATCTCTCAAATTTCATCTCCCTATGTTTTGGAACTTCAAGAATAATTAAAATTTAAAAATATTTGGCGATTGCGGACTTCTTTTGAAAGATGAAGAAAGATTCTTTAAAAAGATGCGATTTCTGTACAAGTGGGAGAGCAAACATTATAGTTATCAAATAAACACATTCCAGCTCACCAGCAATAGGTACTATGGGACTCGACGCACAACCAACGGTATGTTATTCCAAATCCACCGCTCTTCCAATAGATAGTAGCTGTCATTGTTTCAGATGCAAGCGACAAATGTATTCCACAAACTGTGTTCAGTCGCAACAAGACGACCGCTCTAAATTTAATAATTCATTGTCGTATTCATTGGCGCCAAATTCAATTACCCGGTGTCCCGGGGGCCGCCCGCCCCGCGCCCGCGCGCCCGTCCCCGGGGACGCCTCGATGTATTCTATTAACCCGCCACCGCTCGCCTGTTTACTAATTCATTTGGCAATCACATTCGGTAATTATGTGACAAATCCTCGGCGGCGCGGGGTTAACACTACTTGTTAAGTGGATTTCGGGGTGAAATTGTTTTGTGTCGGATTATGGACCCGGTCAGTGTTGCCACTCTAATAATTAATTAACTCCAATATACGGAATTGTTTGAACTCTTTGTGTAAAATGGAACTTGTCGTTGAATTTATCACAAATATATAATTAAGTAAAATTATTTATTGGGGATTGAAATACAGAGTTGAATGAGGAGATGTGAAAATTTAATTTAATTTAATATTAAAAACAAATATTTTTACAATAAAATATTAGGTACACAAAATCACAAATAAGTAATCAAAATTAAGTTTACAACATAGAGCGGTGAATGCAGTATGCGATTGAATGAGCGGATACTACCTATATAATGCATATGGTTTTAGTACTGCTAAACGGCCAGTCGATAAAGAATTTGACCAACTTGTCCCCAGTTCGAATTCTGGCGTGTATACTTACCAATAAATTCGAGGGTGAAGGAAAACATCGTGAGGAAACCCTCGCAACAAGAAGTTGTATTTCGTAAGACGGGAGACGTCACCTTACTTAAGAAAGGTCTGCTCCTCTGCGATGTGGACTTCAGACGGCAGTTGCTCCATGTAAAAACAGTATTTTCGCCAAATCCTTAGGCTTGGGTAGCGAACCCACCAATCCTAATAAATTAGGAATGAAATAAACTTAAGACGAAGACAGTTTTATAGTCACGGTTGATTGCCGAAGCCGAGCAAGATGGCGACGAAAAGTGCTAGTTGGATGTAACATTGTGAACGTCACGTGAATTCATGCGCGAGTGAAGTGTGACCTACATTTTAAGTTAAATTAGAGTGTGTATCTCATCTTCAGAGCCAAAGCCAACCTTCCCTGCACGTGATGCACGATGCCGGTTCGCAAGCGAGGCTCTAACAAAAGACGCGTAGAACACAAAGGTATTTAACGCAAAGGAGCCATAATGGGACTGGGAAGTTTCCTAGGTGGATTCCTGAGTTCGAATTAGAAACCACTGCCCGATGTTTTTTTATACAACGTCGAGTGGCATGTAAAGCTGTTACCGTAGCCTATGAACGCTTGTATTACATTAATATCACTTGCGCGATGCCACCTCTGCTGCTAGCACTCCTTAGGAGCTTTACTGGTGACCTCACTCACACGCAGAAACACAGGTTTGAGGTTTTCTGTAAGTTGGACGTACTTCCCCAGACTGGCTGCTTTGATGCGCCCTACCTCTCTTAAAAATCCTCCTCCGAGGCCAAGACAAACGGACATGTTCATGCACACAAATATTTATCCAGTGTGCGAATCCAATCCACGAACGTCGGTGACAAAGTCACGTCATTAACTGCTGCGCCACCGAGCTCGAGAATTGTTTGTCTCTATTTGATCTTTTCTTTTCGCTGCTACTCCAGTAGTGCACTTACTGCTCTATCATTTCCCCCCTCTCTATTCTCTTCTCTGCCAACTCTCATCCAAACCTACTTGTACGAGTACCTTCAGTAGCCACGTTTGTGGTTTTCAATTTATTTTCATCGTTAGTTTTGAAACTGAAACACGTGTATAGAATTATCTTTGTAGAATATTTATTAAAACATTCATGTTAACAGGGCGTGTTTTTTGTCCATACAACCTCCAGTCCGAATTTGACTCGCTTAGGAAAGGCGTACTTCTGCTAAATTTCATGTTTATGGAATGCTTATCCATAGTTTAGGTTTAGGATATGTTTAGATATGTCAATCACTCGGGACTTTGTCTTTACACACACACACACCTATATATATTAATTTATAATTTACCTACCTACCCCGCAAGTTGGCGTGAAGATATACATACAGATCAAATTCGCCATGTTTTATCAAAAGATCATGTCAGTCTGTAAGTACCGCGTCTTGTGACGCTCGGTACTCTCTGGCTAGCCCACAAGGGGCTCGTCGTGAAGATATAGACAAACATATATGTAGATTGCATAGACTTAAGTGGAAATCGTGAAGTCATCGTGATAAATATCCCCCACTAGTACAGATCCACTGCTCGAATTAAAAACAGCCAACAAACTGATGTCTGATGGAAACAGCAATTACCGTAGCCAAGCACTCTTGAAACAGAAGGTGTATATATGTTCTGAAAGCAGCGTATGTTTCAGGAGTGCCGTGCCTCGACGCAGCCAAGGACTTCACCGTGGACGGCCTCACGGGCTACAACGGAAAGAAGAAGAAGAAGAAACGCAGGCACAGGTAGATATCGAACACACCGTAATATACTGTCATTTGCGAAGATAATCTCAATCTCACTCTCACCTGATTACATCGGGATATGATCACAGTGTACCCTGGTGTAATCAAGGTTTTGTTTTATGCAAGAGGTTCTGGCAAAGGAGAAGTAAAAAGTACAGCGAAAAAATTGACAAAAATCACCCAGACTGAGACATACTGGGCAGTTGCATGTTGTGGGTGTTAGTGACGTCACCCAGGAAACTTCTTCCATGTTAACTACTTCAAGTTGCAGCGTTAATAATTGTGCGGGCAACAAACGCTTGATGTGTTTACCGCAGCCAAATAACAACTCCCTAGCCTAGAGGGTCCTGCGAGTGAGTGAGGTCACCAGTAAGCTCCCAAGGAGTTGCTGTGTAAGCAGCAGAGGAGGCATCGCGCGAGTGATACTTAATATATCGAAAGCGTTAATTGGTTACGGTACCCGCTTTACATCAGGTGGGCCGTATGCTTGTATGCCTCCCGACGTAGTAGTAAAAAAAATGTATTATTGTGTCACACAGTAATTGTCAACAACTAAAGAACAAAAAACAAACACACAAGCTGCTTCCACCTATCGCTGTATAACGTTTATAATTGAAAATTGTTGAAAACACAGAAAATATTATAGTGCGATGTCCGGACATCATCACTCAGCACAAATTCATAAGGACATTTGCCTTTTGAATTATTAGATTTTATCTACTTCCATCAATCAATCAACCACCTCTGTTCACCAATTCATGATCGTGTTTGAGTAAAGCCTCCTGACGGTGTTCTGTCCCGCAGCCGTACTATCTTCACGTCGTACCAGCTGGACGAGCTGGAGAAGGCCTTCAAGGACGCGCACTACCCCGACGTGTACGCCCGGGAGATGCTCTCGCTGAAGACAGACCTGCCCGAAGACAGGATACAGGTTAGTGCCAGCTTTACACCGAGCACCTAACAATTATTCTTACCACTACTAGTAGACTACTATCGTATTCTTACCCTATTAGTAGCAGGTCTTACTAGAATTAATTAAAAGCCTATTTAATTAAACTAGTAAATAACAGCAAGCTGTGTAGGCAGAGCTGATATTTTTTAAATTTAAAAAATATTTAAATATTTAATTTTTAATTTTTTAATTTTTTTTAAATATATGGAACCCTGTACGACATCTAGCGACGAGTGCTGTTACTTTTTCTGTTGATGGGAGTGCAGTGCAGACTCTGCACTGCAGAGTGTCCGGCCATACGTTTTCCCATATGTTTTTTTTTCTAATTGGAATGATTTTGGACCGTTCTTCCTCACCAACGAACATTTAAATTTCAAATTAAAGGATACAAAACTACAATATGTTAGCTATTAGTGTGTCGATTTTGGAGTTTCTCACTATTACCGTCTAAACGCTAGCTGGATGACATCAGTCTACCCCAAACGGCAATTTTGAGGGTAATGTGGCTCCGCTGGCTATCGCAGCTCTGCCAATAATTTCACTTTATTGTGGGTTGAAGTATCTACTGTGGTACAGTCAGCTGCAAAAATTGTTGAGTATTTCAAATATATTGCAAATGTTTGCAGGTATGATTGTTTGCTGCCCAACGTTGTTGGCAACATCACCGTTTAAACATAGTTCAT
Source organism: Pyralis farinalis (assembly GCA_947507595.1). Taxonomy (NCBI): domain Eukaryota; kingdom Metazoa; phylum Arthropoda; class Insecta; order Lepidoptera; family Pyralidae; genus Pyralis; species Pyralis farinalis. The sequence continues at coordinate 926,774 of OX382275.1, forward strand.
TGCAACTGACTTCTAGACAATGACAAATTCAAACACAGTGTCAAATCGCAGGTACTTGTAGTAACTAAAGTCAACTGTGAAGTATTGCCCAATTGGATTTCTTTTTTATTAATTTGACAATATCTTACATCACTTTACCTTACTTGACCAAGACAACGAAGTAAGGTGTAGAAATTTTAATGACTCCATATTTTTTTTTTTTAAAACGAGGAAACCAGAACGTTATTGTGTTCGGTGTAGATGTAAGAAATAGAATTCTAAAAGAGTTTTTCACGAGCTCGGTGGCTCGGTGGCTCGCTCGTGAATGACGCGACGTTGACACCAACTCTATATTCGCTATATAGAGTTGGTGTCAACGAACGTCGTTCGTAGGGTAGGTTCGATTCCCACACAAGACAGACATTCGTGTGCATTTACATATCTGTTTGTCTTGGTCTGGATGTTTTAAACGAGGTAGGGCGCATCAAAGCAGCCATTCTGGGCAAGCACCTCCACCTCACAGAAAACCGATGTCAAATAACAACTCCCTAGAGGATTGTCGTGTTCCTGCGTGTGAGTGAGGTCGCCAGTAAGCTTCTTAGGACTTGCTGTGTAAGCAGCAGAGGAGGTAACATTACAAGCGTTAATAGGCTACGGCAACCGCTTGACATCAGGTGGGCCGTATCTTGTATGGTTCCGAGTATAAACAAAAAAAACGAGCTTGAACGAATCTAAATCGTTCGGAGCTATAGAAGTATACGGCTTACTTGATGACAAATTGTTACCGTAGCCTATTAACGCTTGTAATACAGGATATCGCTCGCGTGTTGCTACTCCTACTGATATATGCAGCTACTTACGGGAACACACCAGCCCCCAAATCGGTAGTTATTTGTCTGTAGTTTTCCGTCAGGTGCCAATATTCCCTCAGTTGGTCTCTTTTAAGGGTCCGTACCACCCTTAAATAAATGCGGATATCATTCAATGTTAAAGCGCAATAGATATGTTTGCACTTATGGAATTGAGTGTACATTTATTAATACCGTTCAACGCAAGTTATTATCTGAATACGAATACATACATTTCACAATAAATGTATGTATGTATATCTTCACACTAGGTCCCTTGCGGGGTAGGCAGAGAGAACCGAGCGCCATAAGACGCGGTCCTTACATACATCATTATATTATAAAATATAATATAATATAGCGGTTATTTACTGAAAACTTACCTTTCCTAAACGGTTAGTTTTCAGTAAGTACCGCTCGACACCGGAGTCTCTAGCGTGAAGTATTTAATTGTGAAAATATTCTAGGCATTTTTTTACAAATTACCTACACAGCGCCATCCAGCCCCAAAGTAAGCGAAGCTGTATTATGGGCACTAGACATCTAATAAACATACGTAAATACATTTTTTTTGTAAATACATACTTATTGTACATTGAAAATAACCAGACCAAGACAAACAGACATGTTCATGCACACAAATGTTTGTCCTTTATGGGAATCGAATCCACGAGCGCTGGTGTCAAAGTAACGTAACAGCGCGTTTCACCACTGCGCCACCGACGTCGTCTAATCTAAGCATTACATATAAAGTTAGCTATAACTCCATAAGATACTAAAGGCTGGATCATATTTTAAAGTTGTCACTATTGGGTTTGAATTTAAATATTTAATGTCAGTAGCACGCGGTGCACCTTGCTAACGGGACTCTGGCGAAAGAGACATAGGGTGGATCTACGGGCAGTGATAGCTCAATGGATGTTTAAGCAGGTTGTGACCGACTCGTCTTGGTTCCAATCCTGGTATGGACATGTAACACTAAATTCATATTTTTGGATCTACATATTTTTTTTTATATACAACGTTGGGAGGCATTCAAGCGTACGCCCACCTGATATAAAACGGTTACCGTAGCCTATGAGAGCTTATAATACATTAAGTATCACTCGCGCGATGTCACCTCTGCTCCTAATACAGCAACTCCTTATGAGCTTACTGGTGTCGTCACACTCAAGAAGACAACAACCCTCCAGAGAGTTGTCATTTGGCTGCGGTTTTCTATAAGGTGTAGGTACCTACCTTCTCCAGAATGGCTGCTACACCCTACCTCTCTTAGAAACATACGCTAATGAAGGAGATATATCGTGAGGAAACTCACCTAACCTAAGAAAGGTCTGGATTTCCTATTCTATGTGGAGGTCTGAAGACAGCAGCTCTATGTCAAAATCATCATCTTCGCCAAATCCATAGGCTTAGGCAGCGGACCCCGACAATCTTAATTGATTAGGAAACGGGGTAACGAGATTCATTGACTGCGGTAACCATTACACATGGACGTATGCTTGCTGATCTCCCGACGTTATATTTGTGAAAACGAAATAGTTATGTGATAGCCAATCTACATTTTTAAAATATACAATAAATTAAAATATGTACGTAAGTACTATATCCTATTCCAAGAGGACGTACTTGGTGATTCGTTGCCAGCCAGCACGCCGCTGTAACTCGACACAAGTTCCCCACGACGTAAACAAATACTCCTTATTGTGACCAAAGAACACGCTTTCATAGACAACCTATTGAGGCAATTTCAAGGGTAATTTACCCCCAAGACGTTAGAAAAGATCTAAAGTGTCTGGTGGCGTGCAAAAAAGGCATTATCTGAGGATTAGGACGTCAATTGGCGCGGATGGCTCCACCGCGCCACAATGGCGAACACGACACCGCGCCAAGCACCGCACCCGCCGCACCCCGCCGCACCCCGCGCACGCCGCGTTTCACTATTGTCAAAACGTCGGTTTAAAATGTATTGAGTGTACGAAATGATTGCTTCCACACTTTGTACTATAATTGGGAACATGTTCTGGTTACGAGAGAAGTCTCGAACTGATCGCATAACTCGAGAGTTCAGCCGACACCGAGTACCATTGTTTTTGGGCTAAATTCAAAATTTACTCTAAATCGCTAGAGCCGTTCCCCAACCCCAACTTCACGCCAAATCCCTTGCGGGGTGGGCAGAGAGGACCGTGCGTCATATGACTCGATCGTTACACACCTCATTCGCTTCTTTAACAATCATAGCTCTTCTCATGCACGCACTTTCAAGTTATATACTCGTACCTATATCGTAATCTTATCTCCCTGCATTTTTTCTTCATGTCCGAACCAACGGAGCATGCCTCATCTTATTTTAACACCGACACTCTTTTTCAGACCATCTCTGTTTCTAACATCGTCATTGCGAAGTGGTCTAGAAGTGTCCCGCCACAAATTTCTGGCGTAACGCTTTCAACCGCGTTTATTCTACTTTCACGTTCTCGCCTGTGTACACGGAGCTGTGCCTTCTGGCTCAAGGTTTTACAGCGAAGTAATTTTCCCAACACTCCATTCACACTATTCCCAGCACTCGCTCGTCTTTCCACATCAGCGGTGAGTACCTTCCATCCCTACTGAAAGCGCATCCAAGATAAACAATCTCAAATATCACGGCGCATCAAAGCAGCCCGTCTGGGGAAGTACCTCCACCTCAAAGAAAACCGCAGCAAGATAACAGCTCCTTAGAGGGTTGTTGTGTTCCTGCGTGTGAGTGAGGTCACCAGTAAGCTCCTAAGGAGATTGCTGTGTGAGGAGGCATCGCGCGAGTGGTATTTAATATATTACAAGCGTTAATAGGCTACGGTAACCGCTTTACATCAGGTGGGCCGTATGCTTGTATGCCTCCCGACGTAGTATAAAAAAAATCTCATCCGCTTGCTCCAACACTTCGTCATCAACCGTAATTCCATTGGTTCTATTTCTTTTCTCTTTCACATACCATTATCTTTATTTTCTTCGCATTCAGTAGTCAGTCCTACTCCGTACATTTATATGTTGTTACTGTGACCGGTGTTTACAGTTCACCACTAGGTCACCCATGCGATTCCCCATTCCGACATACACGAAATATCTATATATAAGAATTATTAATTTAAAGCCTTAGTTCCCAAAGTGGTCCAGGTGGATCCCCAGTGATCCACGGGAGATTCGACGGGGGCCTACGTTGGCGTGACAAAAATATGGAGGTTCACAATTCGTAAGCGGGGCTCCACGAAAATTTATCTGCTTTCGATAGTGAAGAAGTAAAATGTTGGCTCGATTTTACCTATCAATGTAGGCAGATAATATTTTAATAAGCTCAGCGACTGTGATAACAATAATTAACAGAGTAATAATTACATATTTGAATAAATACAATCCAAAAAATATACTTTTTTTTTTATCACTCCGAATGGAGAGTTTTCTAAATGAAATGAGTGAGAATTGATTGGTTTCTTGTGCTGGGAGCAGATGTCAAAAAGTAAAGTTGCATGGAATCCCTTTTTTGATTGGCCAACTCTACATCCACTCACAGCACAATCAATTAATTAACTAATCAATCTATTCTCATTTTTTTTTCAAATACTATTAATTCGTGCTTGGAGCTCTGCCGCAACGCTTCCATAGGTAGATCTAATCTTTACATTTTTTGTCGAGTTTTGGGAATATGGTAGAAAGATATCTGCAGGGGTTCACCGGAACCAGCTCAATTTTGGAAGTGGTCTATGAGAAAAATGTCTGGGAACCTCTGGGTTAAAGTAATGAGATTTGCTAAGATGTCATTAGTACTGCTAAAAGCAGATAACGCTTGACCCTCGTAGTCCAACTGTCTCTCTTAATGCCGCACATGAAAGGTATGAAGGTCAAAGCATCCAGTTTGACACGCGCTTAGCTCTTATTTGGAGAAAAATATAGGATTATCATTGCCGCGCGCAGAAGCTAGTTTCACAAGATCGTGTTGTCAAAAAATGCATTACTGTGGAAAGTATTTTTAGACTTCTTATAACAATTATTGAAATTTTTTTAACATTTATACATCTCTGAAAATATTTTGTGAAAATTAAGTTATGCTAAAAAATGGTTCTTTAATGGAGAACTGAATTTAAGTCATAATTATAGGTACAAAAATTTGTACACAATAGTTTGTTAGAAAGATCCACTGTGTAACACAACGTAATGCGAGGGCGGGTGAATAACTGCTGAAAATCAGACCAGAATGCATATTTTGTAAAATCTGCGTTTATTTTTCAATGACCAAGTTCATCTCTAGCTCAGTTCTCTTCGTGCCACGTCTCTCCGTTGGTCTGAGTATCAATGGTGAGCGGGAAAATGTACGCTCTATTTACTTGGGTATGTGGAAATGATGAAAGAAAGACGAGACAGATATATAACGTGAAAATGCACAGATGTAAGAGCCGCGGTAGGCCAAGACTATGTAAGACTTCAAATTACTCGTATTTTACCAGATGATGGATATAATTTGTTAAAGAAAGATTTTCTCTCCCTATAAGGACCTAGCCTGAAAATATTGCTAAATAGAGAAATAGACAGCGTTTCTCCAACTTTTCAATACCTTCAAAACACATATTCTTTTCAGTGCGCATATCGTTCGTTCTTTTCTATTTCCTAATTAATTATCCTGTACAAAATATGAACCGATGTCGCAAACAAATTCATCAAGTAACCAATGAGTGTTTTACGAGTACAAATACTGAAATACTACCTACGAGTAATTTGTTACTACAAAACAGGCCTGCGGGCGTAGGGCAGCAACCGCCGCCAACATATGTATTTACCTATGTACGAGTAGGTTCCTTTTCTATCTGTAACTTCACGCCAAATCCCTTGCGGCGTAGGCAGAGAGAGAGCCAAACGCCACATGACTTGATAACATCTCAGTTGCTTTTCTTTAACATTCATTGCTCTTCTCATGCACGCCCGCGGGTTTCTAAGTCTCCTGACTTATCTTCTGATAAAACAGGATAAATTTGATCGCGGTGGGTAAGTCCAGGCCTTCCTCGGCACATCTTTCTACTTTCGCGTTGTATATCTGTTCCGTAATTCTTTCTCGCTGCATTCTTTCCACATGTCCGAACCAACGGAGCATGCCTCTTCTTATTTTAACACCGACTCTCTCTTTCAACGGTCTACGAGCGTAACGTTCGCATTTCGACTGCGTTCCTTTTGCTAATAAAATTTGACTTTACTTCATACATATAATTTTGATAACCCTCCATAACATGCATTGGTTTCTTATATGATCTCTTCATTGGAGTTATTTTTGTTCACTCAGGCATTTTGTAAAATTCGGGAACAGGTGATAGATACTCAGTCGCAGGAGAAGATGGGAGAAACAACTCATACGGTAACTTATGAAATTTATCAATCGCGGAATTACACTCGTGTGTTGTTGAAAAACATTTTATACAATCTTAAATCGACCGTTTTTCAATAATAATATTGTTGAATTAGTAAATACATATTTGCCGATAATATTACAAAATTATTACTGTCTGTCAATGATAATTCAATACGTACGAGTATCTCGAGTGTCTCAATAAACTGGACGAGGTGTTTCGGCTTATTTCGGTGCTCGCGCGGTAAGTTTCTCCACGTGTCTCCATATACCTATCGCTGAAGCATGATGAGATCAGTGGCGCCGTGTTTAATAACGTAACATTAACACCAACGCTCGTGGGTTCGATTCCCACGCAGAACAAACATATGTATGCATGAACATCTCTTTTTGTCGTGGTCTGGGTGTTTTAAGAGAGGTAGGGCGTATCAAAGCAGAGGAAGTACTTCCATCTCACAGAAAATAACTAACAACTATCAACTTTTATATAGAAACGCTAAATGTTTTCGAAATAAAAAGAAGCCGATGTCCAGGACATACTCTGTTTGTGTGCTCAAATTCATCCAAATCCTACCAAACCGTACCTAGAAAGACAACAAACATCCATTCTTTCTCCCAAATTTTCACATTCCAAATATTAATAGGATTTATTGAGAAGCAGACCAACTACGTAATGCAACGCGCAACTGCCTCACCAAGGACCAAATAGGTAACAACTCCCTGGAGGGAGTTAATACCGTCACTAGAAACATAATAGAAATATATTTATTCCAACTTCACGTAATAATTTTACAATAAAGTATGTACACATACACACAAGTGAAGTCAGAATGGACTCTCACAGGGTTCTATGCTAGAAACTCACAAAGAATTCCCAGCCCTGGCTTTCAGTGAAGTCAAGAGTGACATCATGGACCGGAAATATTCAATGATATTTAACCATTACAATACATATAAATAAACACCAATATAGTTAAGGCAGGTACTAAGACAAGCTATAATTACATTCTTGAGCGAGGCCAATATAAAGTCCATAGCACTAATAAGTTTTACAATTAAATAAACATTATGAAGAGTTGCTCCATGAACAGCTGGATAGCCAACACGCGAGCTGCAGTTGCAAGTACCCACACTTCACATCAAGTTACCTACACTCCTGTTTGCCGCCTAGCTTATTACTATATAAACCTAAAACTATCATATTACTTTCTTGCTATAGTATGTTAGTCGAGTGGTAGCACTGGTAGCGGAGAGTGTCTGTCTGTCCGCGAGTGGTGCGGTCCCGAATCCGACACCGCTGCAATCCGATATTTTGCACAACTACCAGCCTCCTCGTACAATAGTTCGCGGAAGGAAGTTTTTTTTTTTTCGTTTTGAGCTGTCGACGACCTCAATCAATCAATCAATATCGGTAGCCCAATGGTTTTTTTGTGTGCACAGAGAACACAAAAAACGTAAACAGTAAAGCTATTATTGCGATCCGGTGTTTATTGACAATATTGAATGTGACATTGATGGTTTTTATTTTCTACTGTTTATATTATTACTTTAAATTATCAATTCTTGTCTTCTTGTTCTTTGCGTTATCCCATTATCCATTAAGATTACCGGGGTCCGCTACCTAAGCCTGAGGTATTGGCGATGACACTGATTTTTACCACGGAGCGATTGCCGTCAGAGCTCCACTGCCCGGAGAAGACCAGACCTCTCTTAGATTAGGTGACACGACTCTCGAAATATAATTTCTTGGACGTGCCGATTTCACCATGTTTTCCATCACCGCTGAATAAGTGATTATTACAAATATCATAAATCCGAAAAACAAGTTTAGTGGTTGCTCAATGGATTTTTATTTCATGTTTCTTTGGTGTTTTATTGAGTTTTATGTCAAGGTACATCTCGGTAGACATGCATTTGTGAACTAAAACACCTTGTTGATGAAATAGAAAGGATATTTACCGCACATCCTAATTATTCCTACAAATTGATTATTGATTAAAATTAAGAAAGAAAGAAAATCATTTATTCGTACGCAATACAACACTGAACAACAATATATATACAGCAAAACATAGTTATATTATATACAAAACTAAGCATAACATAACATAACAAATATAAACACAGCAAACAGTGTTGTGCGATGTAACAAAATGGTCTGGACTCAGTATATTGTCGAAGCCTGTGTAGCAGACCCGACACTGATTTTCAGTCCAGACCAGTCTTTTGTGACACCGCGGACGGAACAAACAAGCACTATGCACTAAGACAAACAACAAACATTATAATTAACCAAAATAAAAGAAACAATATAAAACATACTTATATTTAATTAAGTTTAAAGATATTACAAAAATATTCCGGTTGTAAGAACCGAGTGCCAAAACGAAAAAGCAGATACAAGACGGAAGAACAAAATAAATAAAAAGCGTTCATGAGTTTCATGACATCAATCCAAGTGAACAGAAAAATAGTACTATTACGTAGGTATCGTTCGTTACAAAGTTAAATTACATAACAATTATTCAACTACCTATGCTCCGCACACAGGGATGCGCGAGTCAGGGCCAACACAAGACTGGGGCGACACGGCAAATGAATTATCAATAGAAAAATCATCATAAATTTGTTAATAAAATTTCCAAGGTAAAAACTTTTAAGATACCTAAGTGAGAAACTCATCTTAATATAAAAACCAGTGTTAAACTAAGATAGTACCTAATACAAATACAGGACAGATACCTGAAGTACAGCAACGTTGTCCATGTAAAATAGGGACTCTACGTGAATTAGATATTTTCTAATTAATAAAATATATCTAAGTATAAAGTAAACTTGCCAGACCATAACAGACTTATTCATGCTGACATAGGTGCAGAACAAACTTATACTAGCAACTTAATTAAATCAGGGTAGCAGTTCAGTGAGCTTTTGAATATTTAATAAATAAAATTCAAGTATCTACGAGTATCTACGGTTTATAAAAACCTGTCTATAATTCTTGTGGAATTGCAATACAGTTCACGTGTATTACATTTTTTTTATACAACTAGATTGGCAAACAAGTATATGGCCCGCATTAGATGGTAAGCGGTCACCGCAGCCTAACGACGCTCGCAACACCACGGGGATGTTACTGACGCGCTGCCAATCTTGTGACCTAAGGCTGTTTCATCACAGTACCCAGAAATTTCTCTGCCATATCTCACCCTTCAAACCGGAACACAGCTATATAACTATAGCTGCTTGGCGGTAGAAATAGGTGAGACAGAGTTACCACGCAGACGACGACTGTACAAAGTCTCCCGCTGGTGTTAGCAGAAAAGTTATATTCTTCAGTTAATTCACGGCTTAAGTATCAGTTCTATAGATAACATTATGTACTGTCGTACACGGAACATTAAATATTAACGGCGTACTGTACTTAAGTGTACATACCTACATGTATATGTCAGTACGTTCATTATTTGAATGCTTTATATAAATGTGTATTCATGTATACATATTTATCTCGAACCGGTTCTGACGACTTGAATTTTGTTTTTAGATAAGATTTTGCTTTTTAATCTGTATAGTTGTCTTACCTAATAAAATTCGATTAACACAAACATAAAACATAAAAAACGTCGCGCGATACTCTCACTCTCGGGTAGGTATTTAATAATAACATAACCTACCTTTAATGCCTGGATACCTAGTCACGTAGTATACAAAAATATGCAAAGAATAAAAAGGTAATTGAATGGAGTGTACACGTGATGACGTGGTGAGAAGAGGGAGTGCAGGCCATGGTACGAATGGAGGTACTTTTTGGACTATTTCAATACGCCTGTCTTTCACTAGAGCCTCGACTTTCAATTAACATGGTGCATCAAGCGCACACGAAACTGGCTTTAGCTCTATCAAATAAGTCCCCTTAGATTGTATTAGTAAGTCAAATCGGGATTAAGCTTACTAACCTAAGGGGAATTTGAATATTTAGACCGAACTCTACATATTAAGCATGTTACGTTCTTGGTTGGATCTTTGAGCAGGTCGATAACCTAACCTATCTATCTAATACAAATAAACATGTTGTAAATCATTGTCCACATCGCGACGCCGACACATATCAGCAAACATTCGGTGGTTGCCGTGAACCATCAACCGTGGCTGCGTGTGTCATAATTTGTAGAGTCGTAATTACTATAAATAGTTTTTCCGTCCGTCGGTTACACACAACGGGTGCTCAAGTGGCGCGCCTCCCCCCGCCGGGGAAACACAAATACACCCCTCGCGCGCACCCCTCCCCGCCGCGCCGCGCACCCTCGCCCACCACACATTTATGAAAATTTCATTTCCAAACTCACAAACCGTCCTCAAACTAAAATAAACCTAAACAGAACCCCCATAAAGTCGATAGCTACTCAATGTCTTCCAAGAGGAAAACTCGCCTTTTCCATTGCAAATTGAAATCTACGACTGTTATTTTAAAGTGTGTTATACGGTTGGCCCGCGGTGTTATGAGTGATGGTAGTTGAATTTTCGGTATAATGGCTTACTGGGGATTAGGTTTCCCCAATTTCGCCGCAGTTTGTGAGACTTTGCAATAAACGGATTATTATGCAATCAAACCTCTCCTTCTAACTATGTCTTCATCTTTTACAATGTACACTGTACACAGGGGCTACATTTGTATTCATTTGTACAAATACGTGCTTTAGTAAACTAAAATTGAAGAAATATAACTTTGTCATTATAGTAAATACGTATAGGTAGAGTCACCTGGAGAGATAGGTTATAAATTGAAATGTTTCTCTTATTTCTTCAATTTTAAATATAAAGCAACGAAATACGTAGGTATAACTTATATTAATCATATTAATTTATTGTACGCACTTTACAAATTGACCTTTCCAATAGCGCCATAAAAGGCTGTGTACTGTCAACGCCATCTGCCGAGCGGCCACGGCAACGACCGGGCCGGCGTAGCTATGGCAACCGCGCGCTGATTGGCCACTTCTGTGTAAACTACTCGGCGGAAAACGGCGTAACTACCTCTTACATTTATTTTAAATTTATTCTTATCCCCTTGATTTTAAGTTTATTTTTGATTATATAATGATATGTGAGTTAAGATGTTCGCTTCCCGACCCTGAGTTTTTATTAGCCCCGCCCTTCCTAGCGGCATGGCGGCGGCGCGCGGTTTTGTCTTCGGATGTCTTTTTGCGTGTTGTTCGTGTGCATACTGCCTGTGCTTATGTAGATGTCCCAATTGGATTTGTAGAGGGAATAGTCGGATTTATAGTGTGTTATGATAAATAACCTCCATCCGTTACTGATATTGATGGATTTTCTACAGCAGAATTACACTCCTATCTTACTTTGGATAATAGCGAGGTCTTAGGTTATTTTACTTCAGGTACTTTGTCGTTCATGTTTAGGTGACACTATATGGTCACCTATGTGTAGGCTACAAATGAAAGGCTCATCAGTCAGGACCAAGCACAGTAGAATCCGCTGAATGTAGAGACTTGAAGTTTGAAAACAACGTAGGAGGTATCCACTGTTCTGAATAAGAAAAGATGTTTTAAAAACTCATTCTCCAATATATGGCCCTAACAGGGCCCTCATGTAAATGAGATATATAGGCAGTCCTTAAAACTTATCATAAATACAAACAAATAAACATGTGCCTACCCTTTTCAAACTTTCGTGTTTCGTATTTGGGCTCTACCTACTACCTTTCTCAGAAACACCTCTTAAATCACATCTTATTGTAACTACTCCGGCCAGAAATACTGTTCCATGGAAACTTTTCTTTTTTCCATCTCTTTAATTATTTAGAATTTGTAACGCATTTATTATGTTAACAACTTCTTTCCATTTCCCGCCGTTTTACATATTTTTTTCGTATTTATTATCAAATTACGGTATGGAATGGAGTGTTAAATAAAATAGGATTGCAGTGATTGCCTTGCACAAATCGTGCTGTGAAACCTCTCAGCAATATACTTTTTAAAAATGTATCGTGGAGTTTCCAGCAGAACTGAGCACCTGGACACGAGGTACGAACTACCCAAGTCTGGCTCGAAACCAACATTCCGGACTTTATAAGAGCTGGAGACTGGCCCTGGTCTAGCTCAGATCTGAACCCCATAGACTACAAATTATGGTCAGTTTCAGGTCTGCTCGAAACGACACGCCGATATTGTGTCTCTTAAGAAAACTATGGAGCAAGCAGTGGCTAAATTTCCCATGGAAACAGTGCGGAAATCCATAGATTCATGGCCAGACAGATTATAAGTCTATATCAAAGCCAAAGGTGGCCATTTCGAATAGAGTCTTTTATTTTTTGCTGAGACTTCCATAATTATGTACATATAAGTTTTATTAAAATTACATTACTTCATGAAAAAAGAAAAGCATAGGTATCATCATCAATCAATCATTTGTAACACAGTTTAAGCCGGACTAAGTATTTTGTTAATATCTCATTGTTTTTTTTTAATCTATGAACATTTCGGGTGTGACCATTAGGGAAGAATAATTGTCGACAGAAATTTAAAATATCTATCTACGTAGCTCTTTTTTCAAATCGTCGAATAGATATAACAAAAATATATATATAATGGCAAGTGGTAAAATTAAAGATAAGTATATACAAGCATACGGCCCACCTGATGTAAAGCGGGTACCGTAGCCTATTAACCCTTGAGATAAGTATGACTCGTGCGATGCCTCCTCTGCTGTGTACACAGTAGGTAGCTCCTTGGGAGTTTACTGTTGACCTCATTCACACGCAGGAACACAACAACCCTCTAGCGAGTTGTTATTTGGCTGCAGTTTTCTGTAAGGTGGAAGTACTTCCCCAGACGGGCCGCTTTGATGCGCCCTACCTCTCTTAAAACATCCTGACCAAGACAGACATGTTAACACAAATGTTTGCCTCGTGTGGGAATCGAACCCACGAGCGTTGGTGTTAAAGTCGCATCATTCACGACTGAGCCACCGAGTTCGTCAAAATAATTAGTTTGGTTGTCTATACTAAATGATTTCCGTATGCCATTGTCAACTATATTAGAAGAACACGAAAGTAGAAGGCTGTAGGAGTCGATGAAAAGAGCTATATAATTTAATATAAATGTTAAAGAAGCAAGTGGCGTGTATAAGGGCTCAGTCATGTGGCGATCGGCTCTCTCTACCTGTTAACGACGCGTGTACATAATTTAATTTTATATACTAAGTCTTAAGAGAGCGCGCGGCGTGCTGGCCGAATATTGGAGGGTATATTTTCTTATTAATTTTATGCATTAAAAACGCATCATGATCAGTCTAAAAGTGCGAGCCACGCACACCGCACGCTGCTCTCCGCTATTTTTCTAAGTTGTATACCCGCGACCAACAATAAAAGTTTAAAATTATTTTCTCGTTTTACCATTTACTTGCGGAACCTCAAAGTCGACAACCCGTCATCAACAAATTGGTCTTCGAGCCTGGATCTGCAGAACCTCATGACGACACGTACTCCGCAACGTACAAAAATGGTGAATACCCGAGGGAGTCTTCGGAAGGAACTACTTACCAAACGAGAAACCGTTGATGAACCGGAAGATACCCAATTACCTCCAGAAATATCACCAGACCTGCCACCGTCTACCCGTGATGAACTTGTGGAAAATAAACCATCATCGTGTATTTCTGGAACTGTCAAGTCGAAATCAAAAACCCAATCTTGTTCTTCATCCATCACGGCGCGGAGAAAACAACTAGAGCTGGAAGCATCACAAGAAAAGGCTCGCATACAAATGGAACTTATAGACAATAAATTAGCAGCAGATGTAGCTGCACTTGAGGATAAATACAGTTCACGATCGGAGTCTGTTCATTCGAAACAGTGCACTAGTAGAAGTGACATTGAAAGGTGGGTCGACCGCAGCCAAATGGACCTGAGAGATCAGCGCATCCACGAACCTGGAATCAATCAGGATTCGCTGTATCCGCCGGAGAAAGTATACTCCGGCCCCAGTGGCTCAGTTCAGCAATTGGCGACTGCAATACGGCAACTGGTTACTACCACCGTCACTAACAATCATAATAACAACCTCATTAGCCGCATGAGCACGCCGAGAGATCTCCCTGTCTACTCCGGCGAAACGATGGAGTGGTTACAATTTGTACAAGCGTACGAAGAATCTACCGAATTATGTAATTTCACTGACAAGGAAAACCTTTGGCGGTTGCGAAGATGCCTACGTGGACCTGCTCGAGAGGCCGTCGCGTCTTTGCTCATTACTCCTACAACCCCGGATAAAATTATGGATACCTTAAAATTGCAATTTGGTAACCCGGATATTATTTTATCTAAAATATTAAGTGATTTGAAGAAGCTGACCCCGCTACCACCAGATTATTATAAAGAAATAACAAAGTTCTCCATAAAAATAACCAACTATGTAACTGCAGTTCGCTCGTTGGGGCGGCACGATTATTTACAAGGTGTGAATGTGGCTACCCTTGTACTCAGTAAGCTGCCTACCATATTGATTTCAAAATGGAACGATTACAGTTACGAACAATTGAAGAAAGATAACAGATGCCGATTATCTATGTTATCGGATTTTTTACATGAAGAAGCGGTGAAGTTGTCTCATTCGGGTGCTAATTTACTGTACCTGCGACAGGATAAAAGACAGTTTAACAGTCACAGTGAAACATTGTTAATGCAAAATAAACAAAGTGTAGTGGCGAACTGTCGGTTTTGTAAGAAGTCAGTGCATGGACTAACCGATTGTAGAAATTTTAAGAAGGCGCTACGTAAAGTACGCTGGGACCACGTTAAGCGCTTTAATTTGTGTTTTAAATGTTTAGTATCGCATCACGATAAAATTACGTGCCCCGCACCGGTATGCGACGTTGAGGGCTGTGCTAAAAATCATCATCGTTTATTACATTACGTGCCGCGTCGGCACGTCGAAAATACATTGTCGGTGCCGGAACTGTTATCTGAAAATCATGCCGAAAATGTAAACCATATAAATAGTAATAGTTGTGTAGTTATGTTAAAAGTCGTGCCTATATACATCCACGGTGCGAACGGTGTAATCAGTACATGTGCGCTTCTCGATGACGGCTCGACAGTGTCATTGATAAGCGCGGAGCTGGCGGCGCGGGCCGGTCTGCGCGGCCACCGGGAACGTTTACGTGTGCGCGGCGCATGGGACGACACCGAGCTTGTGTGCGACTCTCAGCTGGTTAATGTGCCTATTGCTAATAGACAAGGTATGTTGTTTAATATTACAGCGCGGAGTGTAAATAAATTAAATTTACCTAAACAAGATCTAACTGTTGTCAACTGTAACAGATATAGTCATTTAGAATCGATAAAATCGCAACTTTGTATTGGTAATTTAAAACCTGAAGTACTTATTGGTCAGGATAACTATCATTTGCTCTTACCTTTAGAATCTTTAGTAGGATCTCCAAAAGAATTATGTGCTACTCGTTCTCCGCTGGGGTGGTCTGTGCATGGCCGCGCGAGTGTCACTCGACAACCGCAAGCTCATTCAACACTGTTTATAAGTGATAACGAACGTGGATTACGGGAACTTCATGATGAAGTTCGTAATTTTTTTTCCATAGAGGCTATGGGAATCTCTGGTACGCCGCGACAGAACGCGGAACATGTTCGAGCACTGGAAGTTCTGGAACAAACGTCTATATTAAAGGACGGCAAATGGCACGTTGGATTACCATGGAAGAATGAAGACTGTGTAATGCCAGACACCTATCCTATTGCAATATCTAGACTAAAAGGCGTTGAACAAAAAATGGAGCGAAATCATGAATACGCTCAACGTTACCGGGAACGCATACAACATTTACTGGACAATGGTTACGCCGAACAACTGCAAAATAATTTCATGACCTCTCCTGGAAGGAAAGTCTGGTACTTACCCCATTTTGGTGTAGATAATCCTAATAAAAGGAAACTTCGTTTAGTTTTCGATGCTGCTTGTAAGTCTGCAGGTCTGTCACTCAACGATTACCTTCTGAAAGGACCTGATCTTCTCCAGTCGTTATTTGGTATCATGCTTAGATTTAGGGAGAACAGGGTGGCGTTGACTGCAGATATTCAGGATATGTTTTTGCGAGTTAAAATTAACACCGATGATCAAAACGCCTTTCGTTTCCTGTTTCGAGACGACAAGGGAGATTTAAAAACATACATAATGTCATCTTTAATATTTGGAGCCAATTGTTCACCATTTGTTGCTCAATACATTAAGAACAAAAATGCGGAACGTTTTAGGCAAACGTTGCCGCGCGCCTGTGATGCCATAGTTAAGTCACATTATATGGATGACTACATTGACAGTGTAGCAGACGAACAAACTGCCATAGAGCTCGTGAATGACGTCACTCACATACACAGTCAGGGTAATTTCTACATAAGAAACTGGATTACAAACAATGAGATTGTACTGAACTCCATTCCAAAAGAATCATTGGGTGAAGTAGCCGTAAAGTTTAAATTCGAACAACCACATGAATTTGACGGCGAACGGACGCTTGGTTTAATTTGGGATCCGCATTTGGATTTATTAAAATTAGATATATCACTAAAACGCATCCCCGAGAGCTTGGTCAATGGAACACAAAAGCCCACCAAAAGGCAGATTTTAAAAATTATCATGTCAATATTTGATATCTATGGGATTTTCGCTCCTATTACCATAACCGGAAAAATCATATTGCAGGCATGTTGGCAAACAAATATAGGTTGGGACGAATATATACCTTCCGATTTGCAAAGTAAATGGTACAAATGGGTTTCATCGCTTAGTTCGTTACGCAATATAGGCGTACCTAGACACTATATGGCGGCCTGCGCTAGTGCGAGTGAGAACCCGAAACATCGCCCGAGAACTGTCGACGCCGACCGAAGCTGTGGCGCGCGCGCGCTGCCGCCGGCTATACATACTTACTCGGATCTAACACTACATATATTTTGCGACAGCTCGACTAAAGCAATGAGCGCTGTATGTTACTGGCGGTGGGCCGGTAACAATAATAAAGTGTTTGTAGCTTTCGTGGCTAGCAAGTGCCGCGTAGCGCCGGTAAAGGCTACGACCGTGCCCCGCTTGGAGTTGCAAGCGGCGGTGATGGCCGCGCGTTTAGCAGACTCTGTAGTACGCGAACATAGAATAAAACCACAACAAAGATATTTCTGGTGCGACTCCTCTACCGTTCTGTACTGGATAAAAAATAATGCCAGAAATTACAAGACGTTCGTAGCGCACAGACTAGGTGAAATCGACGAATTAACAAAACCAACCGAATGGAGATATGTCCCTACAAAATTAAATGTTGCCGATATAGCCACGCGAGAGAATTGTGAGGTTTCTTCGTTGCAACACGAGTGGTTATATGGGCCTATGTTTCTTTGTAACCCGGAGTATGAATGGCCTACGGATATTGTAACACAATCTGACATACCAATAGATACATTGGAATGTACTTCTCTTTTACTGTATTTTAAGGACGAACATTTTAGTGTACCCGATCCTACAAGATTTTCTTCATGGTTAAAATTAGTGCGCACGATGTTTATTGTATTGAAGTTCATTGATAAAACGCAGAAATTACTAACTGATGATTTAATATTGATGCGGAAGGCTGAACAGATTTTATTGTGCTATTCTCAAGCTAATACATTTGGCGAAGAAATACATAAAATAAGAAACGGAGAATACTTACCTAAAGCTAGTAAATTACTTACGTTAACACCGTTTCTTGATTCCTGCGGGATCCTGCGTGTCGGTGGACGTATTAATGCTGCCAGTGACGTTACATCTGAAATAAAAAATCCTATAATTTTAGATGGATCTGATTACATTACAAGATTAATTGTAAGAGCTTATCACGTCAGAGCCGCTCATGGAAGTCGCGAGATGGTGGTGAACGAGCTGAAACAAGTATATTGGATTATACGATTGAGACCTACCGTGCGTGCTGTGGTCTCCAAATGTATGATTTGTCGATTAAAACGTTGCAAACCTGAAATACCAAGACTGGGAGACTTACCAAAAGCCAGAATGGCACATCACCAGCGTGCTTTTTCTTTCTGCGGAGTAGACCTATTTGGCCCGTTGGATATAACGGTGGGAAGACATCGTGAAAAACGATATGGAGTCTTGTTCACCTGCTTGACGGTCAGAGCAATTCATGTGGAGTTGGTCTCGTCGCTCTCTACTGACTCGTTTGTGATGGCATTACGACGTATGGCGGCGCGACGTGGTTGGCCTCACCAACTATTCTCAGACAATGGAACTAATTTGCGAGGCGCAGATACAGAGTTAAAAAAATCTATGGCAGAGCTGGACGAAGAAACTCTGAAAACTGAAGCTTTGAATAGAGGAATAAAATGGACGTTTATACCACCCGCGAGCCCTCACTGGGGTGGGGCCTGGGAGAGATTAATTCGGAGTGTGAAGACGGCACTTAAAATTATTCTAAGAGAGCGTGCTCCGCGAGAGGAGACACTTATCACCTTACTAGCCGAGGTTGAGAATATGGTAAACAGCAGACCTTTGGTGCACGTTTCAGTGGAGCCAAATAGCACCGAATCGCTAACTCCTAACCATTTCCTTATAGGATCTTCATCGAACCTACCACGTGTTGGAGTATTTGATGACTCAGACACTTACCTTCGTAAACAATGGCGCATATCACAGCGTCTCGCAGATATGTTTTGGCACCGATGGGTACGAGAGGTGCTGCCCGGGATGTTACCCAGGACGAAATGGCTTTCGGACAACAGATCGCTACAAGCAGGCGATCTCGTGCTGATTGCGGACCCTAATAGCCCAAGAAATGTTTGGCCTCGCGGTTTAATTGAGGAAGTATTCCCTGGGAGGGATGGACGGGTACGCATGGTTAGAGTTAAGACGCAATCAGGCACATTAACTAGATCGGTCACACGCGTCATACGAATCCCGGTTGGTACTGAGTGCTGTTAGAGCAGCACTAGGGGTGGGAATTGTTAACGACGCGTGTACATAATTTAATTTTATATACTAAGTCTTAAGAGAGCGCGCGGCGTGCTGGCCGAATATTGGAGGGTATATTTTCTTATTAATTTTATGCATTAAAAACGCATCATGATCAGTCTAAAAGTGCGAGCCACGCACACCGCACGCTGCTCTCCGCTATTTTTCTAAGTTGTATACCCGCGACCAACAATAAAAGTTTAAAATTATTTTCTCGTTTTACCATTTACTTGCGGAACCTCAAAGTCGACAACCCGTCATCAACACTACCTACACCGCAAGGGACTTGACGTGAAATCTACTTAATATATAAACCACAAAAAATGTTTGTACCTGCGTCCGTTGTAGACTTTGGGTCCGTTGTAAACCATTCATCCGACTGTGATGAAACTTCTGGGTTATATTCAGCACATTACCGAGAAGGTATAGAGATAAAAAAATATATATATATATAACAAAGTCGTGTTAGTTACACCATTTATAACTCAAGAACGGCTGGACCGATTTTTATAATTTTTGTGTTTTTGGATTTGTCTTCGTCCGGAATAGGATAATAAATATTAAAAGAATTTATACCATCTAATAAGTTAACACACCATTTATTGATCCTGAGTATTAGGTATAAACAAGCGTACGGCTCACCCGAAGGAACACCATTACCGTAGTATATTAACGCTTGTAACACCTTGAGTATCACCGCGTCATCACGCGGCTCCGCTGCTAACACTGCAACTCCATAAGAGCTTACTTACTACATAAGAGGTGACCTCACTGGCACGCAGAAACACAACCCCCCAGAGAGTTGTTATTTCGCTGCGAGATACTTTTCGTTTCCGTTTACGTTTCCTGTAGAGATACTTCCCCTGGTACTTTGATGCGCCTATTTTTTATACCACTAAGATGGAAAACAAGCATACCTACGGCCTGCCTGATGGTAAGCAGCCACCAGGTGTGTCACTCTTGCGTTACCGATCCTGTAAGAACCTCTTCACGCCTTTCTTGAAGAACCCTATACTGTAGTCCTTTGGGAAAATCTTGGCAGGGAGCTCATTCAACAACTTAATAGTACTCTTTAAAAAACTTCTTGGTAACCGCACAGTCCGCGACTATTGCGGTTCCAATATATGAGGATGAACTCCCGTCGCTCGGCGAGCTGTGCGATTGTAAAACGAGACTGTTGGCATAATATCGAACAACTCCTCAGAACACAACCCATTGTACAATCCCTAGGACACACAAGGGTAGACAAAGTCTCTCTCTCTTCTCAAACTCAAGGGCTCAATACCGTGTTTGAGTTCAGGATCATCGACGATCCTCACAGCTCGACTCTGCACCGAGTAACGAGGTCCTAGCCGGCTCCCGCCGAGAGGTGGCTGCAGTACTCCACATGCGCTACCTCGTCTATCGCCTAGCCCGTGTCCTATAGTTTTAATTGAGCTAGGTATATTGTGAATATTTCCATATTTTATTACTCTCCCAACACAATGCCACCGAAGTTCCAAACGTTCAATTACCTTTATGTAATTGTACAGACTGTAATATAACATGTAATATTAATTGAATAGTTACGGTTCTCGGATTACTTTGTTTGTTATTTTGTCGCAAATGACAAAACTATGCGTCACCTACTGTACCACAGCCGGTCGAAATATGAAGTATCAACCGCCTCCTCTTATAATAAATTATTATTAAATAAAAAGACCAGTATACTGATTGTATCAGTTGATACTATGCGGCTGGCACCGACTACAAAAATCGTAAGTAATTGTGACCAATTATTTAAAGGCGGTTTTTCAAAATACAACTTTAATAAATACATACCTATTTATATATAGTGCTACTTAATGTATTGCGACCATCACAGGCTACGGTTAACGCTTTCCATTAGGTGGATCGTATGCTTGTGTGAATCCCGACATCGTATTGAAAACAAAGTGGCTAATGCCCAACTCAGCGTCGGTCACGCGTTGGTCATTGACCTTTCATGACGCACTTGTTTACTGCATTCGTAGGTATGTTTTTGTAATGCGTACAGTCAACTGCCAACATTACCAGTGCATTTAATCGAGTTTATTTATTCACCGGGAGTGTTGTTCGATGTCTTTAACCCCACGTTGCACCACGTCAGCACTGACACTGTGATCTCTGTCTTCTTAATTCGTTATACGAACTATAATCGAGCTTTTGATTGAGTGATCTGCTGTTAACTGTACTTAACAACAGACTAAACAACGCCTGTCCAGGAATATATTTCAAATGGGTGCATCAGCCGGGGCTCGGCAGGAAGAATCGCAGCTCCACGGACAAGTTATAATTGAAGCGCACGCTGGCAGGACGGCACCGGCGCCGGATTGCTTGCCACTTATAACTTGGACGGAGTTTTCACTTCACACTTACGTACTACTAGTTTGTGGCAGTAAATACTTTTTGTACAGCTGTTAATGTTTGAGTCACAGTTTGGTGTAAGGTGCGCTTTACTGTTAGGCACCTACGTAACAGACCGCTCGGCTGGCGCAAATAACCCGTTTGGTGTACGGTTGCCCTAATGCTAGTGTAGATGTGTTCTGTGATTCAAAAGAGGTAGGGCGGTAGGGTAGCTCCACCTCGCAGAAATCAGCAGCTAAATGACAACATCCTAGAGGGTTGTCTTCCTGCGTGTGAGTGAGGTCACCAGTAAAGCTCCTAAAAGGTGTTGCTGTGCTAGCTGCAGAGGTGGCATCACGTGAATGATACTTAATGTATTGCGAGCGTTCATAGGCCACGGTAACCGCTTTCCATCAGTTGGGCTGGTGACTGGATTTTTTATACCACTAATGTCGCAAACAAGCGTACGGCCTGCTTGATGGAAGCAGTTACCCTAGCCTATGGCCATTTGCAACACCAGGGGTGTCACTCTTGCGTTGCCGACCCTAACCTGATTATATTGGTTGCAGCTTCCTGTCAGATAGAGCTGCTTCTGATTATGCTATATTATAACTCCCTTTTGGTCGCTGTTACCTCGATTGGTGTTCAGACGGTGACCTTAGCTGCGACTCTACTATTGGTGGTGAGCCATATGCACCCTCCAGTCTCCAAGTGTTAATTTTTTTTAAACAACAACGAGAGGCATCATTCATACGGCCCACCTGATGTAAATCAGTTACCGTAGTATGACCACTTGCAACAGAATATGTAGCGCTCACGCGGTATCTGCTTCTAATACAGTAACTATGCCATCGGCTATACAGAGTATAGCCGATGGCATAGTCGGATCGTCGGAGTCGTCGGATCGCGGTGGCTAGGTGGAGCTGTGAAGCTCGCTGACGCCCGTGGCTGGACTGATGCAATATGGGGAAGGAAGTTGGAAACGTATGAAGGTATTTCACCGGCGTTCAAAAACGGGCAAATCAAAAATTTTTGAAAATTAAATTGAAAGATGATGAATGTAAGAATGATTGTGGAATATGAAAGCGAGTGTGATGTATGAATGTGTTTATTTATATTAAAAACAAAAATGTGAATAATACTATATTGTGCAAAAACTGCCTTGCCCACGGCAGGGGTGTAAGTTTAATAATATAAAAAAAAAAATACAGTAACTAATCAGGAGTTTGCTCCTAGAAGGTGACCTCACTCACCCGTGAGCACAACAACTCCCAGGGAGTACTTCCCCGGACGGCCTCACTCTCTTAACCCTTCGAATCCCGGGTGGTCGTATACGACCGCGAAATGTATGGGAAAACGTATATAACGGGTTCTGACTGCTCAAAATGGTATACTTAATGTGTGTTGCCAGCATTCAGCGCATACCTAATAATAATAGGGATTCAAGTATCTATGGTATCGAGGAGCTCGGTGGCTTCGATGGCGTGTGTCAGTCCAACGGAATAACATAACATATAAGAAGCAGATAACCACAGCCAAATAACAATACCCTGGAGTGTCGTTCTGATCCTGCGAGTGGGTGAGGTCAGCAGTAATCTCCTAAGGAGTTGCTGTGTATTACAAGCGTAAACTATGGTAACCACTTCACATCAGGTGGCCAGTATGTTTGTATGTCTTAATACGTTATATAAAACCAGTTGAGAATGTGCAATGTCGCTTAAGAGATAGGAACGGTGTTCCTGAACATTCCTATTCTTTTTTTTATGCTGAACTCCTATTCTATTTTTTTTATGCTGAATCCGAATCTGAAGTCAAAATTCGAATATTCGAAAAAAAGCGACAGACAAACGCACGGACAAACGCCCAGACAAACATATACAATTCATATAGGAACGGTGTTCCTGAAAATATATTTCGAAGTAGTAACATTCAGATTTCTTATTTTCTATAGTCTTTAACATTTTTATTACAACGGCGATTCATATTGTAATTTAAGTTGTTCGGACACAAAATCGTGAGTGAAGCGCAGTGAGCCCCAGACGGCGACCGGCGGCCGGCGGCCGGCGAGCCCGTCGATACATTATCATAGACATTTGCTACAATCACTTAAAGTGTATTAACGCTGATTCGATATCCGCAAAGTAAACAGCGGCCGGCGATACGCCCAAATCAAATGAAACGACGCGCAAACTGGAATGAATGGCTCCGCGACGCATTAGCGAACTGGCCGCGCCGGGCCGGGCCGGGCCGAGCCGGGGCCGGCGGCGGCGCGAGTCACGAGCGCACCGCGACTCTTCAAACACTGTCTGAACGATCGCCATTACTCATGTACTTGTTCCGTCTCCTTTCCACCCTTTATTGTTCCTTAATTGTTGTACTGCTTCCAAAATAGTAGTTACATTAAGTAAGTACATTCTCTTCTACATGGAGCAGTGCCTAGTGGATAAGAACCGACCTTGTGACCAACATATACCACCAAATTCATGTTGTCGAATTTATGAGTACATATTTGTAATTATCACTTGCTCGGCGGTGAAGAAAAACATCGTGAGGAAACGCGCACGTCTAAGAAATTATATTTCGAATGACGTGTAACCTGACCTAAAAGTTTTCCTCTGGCTCGTGGAAGTCTGACTGCAGTCGCTCCATGTAAAAATCAGTAATTTCGCTAAATCCTTGGGCTAGGGTAGCGGACCCCGCCAATCCTAATGGATTAGGAAACGGTAACGCTAAGAAGAAGATTCTCTTCAACATGAAACTAAAATAGAAAATGGATGGACACAACTGAACGATTCAAACGAGGTAGATATGAGTCCCGCGGCCGCTCGTGGCGCGCGCCGCACGCCCGCTCCATCAATGTGTATAATGTCCTTCGGCAGCGGTTACAATGTCGGCGAGTATCGACGAGTCTTCACTTGGCCATCCATTGTGGCGAATTCAGTTAGAGATCATAAAGTTAAATGTCGTTAACGGGAGTGAGTCGATTGTGTCCAGCGCTGGGCGGCCGCCGCCCACGCGTGGACTTTATGTGATTCCATTTAATTGCACTTTCGATGTGAGTGCTTTCCGAAAATTAAAGTGAAATGATTGAAGTATTGTGAAGTGTAATGTGGGTGAACGTATTGCTTGGAAAATGAAAAAGATTCCAAATTTTCCATTGGAATCTAAATATTTTGTTACTTCAATATACTCCTTTATAATTACGAAGTCCCATAATTACTCCCTACGTATACTATGAGTTCAATTTGCGCATTTTAAATATATAAATAATTAATAGTTAATGGTAATGAATCACCTTTGAATTAATTGTGAATTTTAAATTAAGAAATTTATATGAGTTTATTTGGAGGGAAAAAGGGGTTTCGTACTGAGTCGGTTGTATGCAAATGTATGGGAATGATTTAAATATTTTTTTATAATATCAATAAAGCTCATAAATAGCCGCTAAATAAAAAAATAATCGAGTGACAAACAGAACGGAAACCGTGTGTTTTATATTTATCGATTTATATATATATAAATCGTTTGTTTTTTTGTGAATTCCATGTTTGTTTTTTCTCTATTTCCATTTCACCCATAAATTGATTGTGTATTGATATATCAAATAGCAAAAAATCCTCTTCGTTCTCCATCACATTATATTTCTTATTTCCTCGCCTCCGGTGCCTCTGTATGTTAAATATATTTTGTTGTCTAGAGAAGATGTATACTGTAAAGTGCGGCCTGCCACTTCTCCTTCACCTATCTCTAATTTGATTAAATTCTTGGCCAAAAGGTACAAGTGTTGCAGCGCACGTGTACTCGCGCATGTGAGATACTTGAGAGCTCTACTCTACTCTGCACCATTACAATTCAACGTTAAAACTATCTCACATTATTACAGACATATTCTAATTTCAATACATTATTTCCATTATCTGCATGTTTGTATTCAAAATACCTAACATTTCATACATAGGTATATATTTTTATTCATCGTTTCCTTCTGTGTCGGTGAACTTTGATAAAATAAATAGCTACAATAACACCACTATAACTTCGTTATATCAAACACAATAATAAAATGTGTCATAATCAAACCTCAACGAGCCATTTCCCACAACAATGCTAAGATTACAAGCTGAATAATAAAAATGCAACAAAATTAAAGCGCGCGCCTCACAGCGGGCGTCCGGGAACGGCGGTCGTTAGCCGTCCGGGCCCGGCGGCCGGCGGCCGGCGGTCGAGACGTGCGCGCGCCGGACACGTGACAACTTCGTAATCGGCAATTATAGCAAATGAGCGTGTTTTAAAGCTCACACTGTCACGTACGGAACACCTCGAGGCAATATACAATGTAGATACATTGTTTGAAAAAATCATAGCATCGCATACAGATCAATTAGAAATTTGTTACAAAATAATGTAGCGACTGGATAAACGTAGGTGTATATAAGGTAATTGGTATATTTTTTATAATAGTCCAATATAATATGAACTTCTACTTATGTAAATCTTTAATAATATATAACTTAATTTAAGTATATTCATAATGGCTAAAAAAATTTGCTTTTTTGTCAACAAGAAAGCTCACTAGATTCTTTCAGATAGCCTTTAAATCGTAACAAAATAAAGACCATTTTATCATTATAGTCCGTTTCTAATTATCGTGTTATAATGCTGTTTATTTTAATATTGATATCTGCAATTTTTATTACCCACTACATTTTATTATAGCTTTCGATTGTAATTCTACAAAAAGGGTCAATAAAATCGAATTAATCATTAGTTATAAATAATCCTGTTATGTCTCATAACGACAGCATTCCTCTTATAATATATTATCTACACAAATTTTACTTCATAAGGTGTTTGCGTTTGACTCCAGAACACTGCACCATTATAATTCTGCCAATAGGTATATACCATTTACTAATTTAGAATAAATCTTTATACACAGGTACTTACAATTAAAAGGACGGGTGCCTAAATATAAGATCAGAAATGGGATGTGAATCAGATAATTAATATTGAATATTTTCATCATTTTTGGTCCATTATGTCATTTTAATGATCATTTGAAGTATGCTTTCCGGTCTGAGTGACTACAATAAAGAATAAACCCAGTAACAAGCTATTAACCACCCGTTATCCTGTAGTTACCCACGCATCCCTTTGTGCGCTCACTAAAAAAATAACAATGTGAAAGCAAAATGGGTCCAAAGCCGCGCCACCATCGGATTTGTAACCACGGCGCACGCCCGCCGCTCGCCGCCCGCCGCCCGCCGCCCGCGCGCTGCGGCCACGAAAATACTATGGTGAATGTGTTCTGAAAACAGAATCAAGGTGTACATTCTGGCGGAAACAGTGTTCAAACTCGGTGGCCGAGTATTTTTTATATTTCTATATGTTACTATACCTATGTGTCGATAGAGTAAAATGAAATAAACGTAGGATTGACGTGTGTTGTGATACCTATACCCGAAATAAACCCTTCGTAGCTTCAAAATCCGGAAGGAATTTTGAACCATTGTTTTTGTCTGTTTGTGCAGTGCTTGTATTCTGAAAGCAATTTAAATCTTCATACTGTATTTCTTCTACGCCAACCATTGCGACCTATGACGTCTATCACAAGCAGATCATTCACATAGGTAGACTTATCTATAATTCCGTATAGCATCATAGAGTTGTTTGAATTTAGAAAAACAGTTTAACACGACATGAAAATTATTTTAACATGACTTTATGTATCCGAGCCGCATTCAAATCACTTCTGTACATCACTGTACTTGTTTATTGTTGAACACGTTTTGTCAAAATTGAGCATTGCACGCGGCCAGCGAGGACATGTTTACTACATTTTAAATAGTGTAAGTGGATGTCGTTACTCCACGACGCCAGCACGTCGTTAAGCACGGCAGTAACTTGGTCAAGACACGACGTGAACGTAAGGTTGCGTTAACGACTTCCGTTGAAACTATTTGCTTCATAGTTCTCAGAGGGAGTAGAAATAACTCTCTTACACGGCTTAATCTTTTCAGTTAAGATACATGTCCATAGTTATTGGTTCTGAAGAGTTGTTCGAACTGATACCGACAGCTACTTTTTATAACCGCACCGCTCGCCGACGACGGGGAGTTCACCCTCACACGCTTGAACCGCAATGGTCGCGTACTGTGCGGTTTCAGAGAAGTTTTCTTCCGACAACTCTCAAGCTGTGGAATGAGCTCCTAGCCGAGGTTTTTCCAAGGGACTACGGCATGGAGTTCTTCAAGAAATGCGTGAAGAGGTTTTTAGAGGGTCGGCAACGCATGAGTGACGCCCCTGGTGTTGCAAATGTCCATAGGCTACGGTGACTGTTTAACATCAGGCAGGCCGTACGCTTGATTGCCATCTCAGTGGTATAAAAAAAGTTATCTGTAGAAATTTAGTATTGACTTCGATGTAGAAAAAGATTTATACGAAGCAGGAATAACTGCTAACATATATTATACGTAAACCGACGTAGACCTCGTCCGCTGATGCTTCGTGATTGAAGATAAAAATGTAATTACAGTACACATTAATAAACGTCTGAACAAATGTTGATATATAATATTATTGTATATTATGTAACAAACTAAGCTTTTATTGTACACTTTATTTTTTTATTAAAATGTTGCGACAAGTTATAATGTAATTAGACTAACCAGTGAACATACCCGCGCGAGGCGGCAGGCGCGCGCGCATCGCGCGGCTGTACTCGTAATAAATATAAATGGTGAATATAATTTGCGCGGCGCGAGGGACAAGTGTCCCCGAGCGGCGAGCGGCCGCCGTTACTTCACACATAATTGAACTGCGCAAACTGCCGCTTACTTTTGTTCAGACGATGTATACAAACAATTGATTATGTCGTTGACAAATTAATATCTATAAAGCAATTCATTCAAGTCTTTTGACGTGAATTCCATGAATATCTGCGTCGTCATCCGTTACACATGACGTTAAAAAAATGGCATTACTAAAATATTTACTATTGAGAGATTTGATCTCCTTGACTTTATTGTTCCATCTGGCAATAGCACTAAAATATATGTGAGAAAAAATATTTTAAGAGAAATTGTTTTTGTTGGATCTAACGAAATAAAATATATGTCCTTAATACGTCAGCCTGTTTCCATTTTGCGTTATTTTTGATAATATCTCAAAAATATATGAAACCACATGCATCAGTGAGTACTAAAATAGTAAAATGAAATCAATACTAATGATCTCAAATATTTAAAGTTGGCTTCTAAACACCCTCTTCACATTTTCTTTCCATTTTTTTTCACATGATTTTAATTTGAGTTGATTTATGTCCGTGTACTACACAAAGTGCATTACAAGGGGATAATCAAATTGCATACAAAACTCTCACATGAATATTATAGGAGGGGACCTCCTCGAGTCCCCGGCGACCGTTTAATATCAATAACGCTGCCACCGGCGACATGATGACCCGCGTCACATCGCCGGCCGGGTGCTCTGCGGCACGCGGCGGACACTACTGAACGATTACAGTGTTTCTACTGTCAGCAGTATATTAATATTAAGTAAAGTATATTTATTACAGACATTGACTTTTAAGATATACACTCAGTTATTGCTTTATGATGCGCAGATTATATTTTGCATCCTAAACTATTTAGCCTTTTGCAATAAATAGTTATTGTATTCACTTTTCGATAAAAAAAACTTAATAAGGGATTTACATTTGGCGGGTATTCATTATCGAAATACTGTATGTTGTTCTCAAATTTAAAAGCATAGTGACAGTGAATACAAGTTTCAGAAGCACATCAAAATGACTATCATACCTGAAATGTATTGTCTCTATTGTAGTGGCATAATGTCGTATTAAGAACGATGAAAGAGATAATCATGAAGTACATTGCTGCTTTGACAAAACGTACTCAATAATAAGTAATAAACATGAAATATACTTGGAAGGTTGACGTCTACCTACCCCGTATCGATGACAACCGAGATAATTATAGCACTGATAAAGTAAAAGGTTGTTGTTGTTGTCATCTCTTTGTTGCACAAATATACATAACAAGCACAGGAACAAACTTAAACAACTTAACAAGGTATTTTTAAAGTAATTAAAATACATATAATTGTAAAGTTATATTTGGAAAATAATCAAAAGAATAAAATAAGCAAGGCAAATTCAACTTTTAAGCCAGTATTCAGTTCATTATATTTTCTCAAAACCCAGTTTATCTTTCTTAGTAGCACATGTGTGGTACAGTTAAGAGTAGACCAAGCTTGACATTGAAAGTTAGAGTATTATTCTTTTAACTTATGACATAAGAAGGGTACAAATGTCAAAGTGAAGTATGACATGCACGTAGCTGTTCCTACTTCGTGCAGAAGTCGCACTTCTTTGATATCAAAGCTGTCACTTTGTGTTCCCAAGACCCGTTATTATATTTTAATAGTGATGAGTCATCGAATTTGATGGGTGCTTTTAATAAAAAAAAATCTGCACATTAATGTTACATACTTTTTAAAGTGAATGTTGAAATTAAATCAACACTATCATTAAACATAAAGTTAGCGAGCACTTAGTAATATATCATAATTTTACAAAACAACCATTAGTCAAGCAAATTCAACTTTTAAGCCGGTGTTCAGTTCATTATAACAAATTAGGGACAGCTCAGTGCCGGGCTGTCCCGCGCGCGTGCCGGGGGCGTGCGGACCCTACACTTACGACTCCGAATATCATTGTGAATTACACCTTATTACATAATCACATGGTTGAAGTTTAGTAAATAGTATTCGCAGTGGTATAATTTATAGTTTATCTCATAAATTGATTATTACACATGGACTGGGCGATAGATCAGCGGTAACCTGATTACGAGGACGTCCCGCTCCCAGCGCGCCGGTCTGCGGTTGTTCGATTGTTTTTATACGTTTTTATGGGCGGCGACGCGAGTCGTTTGTTTTAATAATATTAGCCAGTCGGAGCGTGTCCGAAGTTAAGAACTCACAGACAATTTAACCCTGTATTATATTGTCTGTGATTGAGTGAGTCGGACACACTCTGTAAACTAATAGTTATTTATATCGTTCACCCCACGTAAAGCAAACAATGGTTGCAGGAAAGCTAACGATCGGTTTGATAGTAAGCAGTCACAGCCAGCGGTGAGTTCTTGCAGTACCCATGGTATCCACTGAAAAACCTCTTGTGAAAGCTCTATCAGGTTGCAGATGTACGCCTCACTGCACAATTTGAAATCCACATGGAACCGCACGGTACTATAACTATTCTGATACCAATGTTTTTTTTATATACAATATCGGAACGCATACAAGCAAACAATACACCCGATATAAAGCGATTACCATAGCCTATGTACGATTGCAATACATTAATCTGTTGCTAACACGGCAACTCCTTAGGAGCTTGAGCAGTCAGAACCCGTTATATACGTTTTCCCATATATTTCGCGGTCGTATACGACCACCCGGGTTTCGAAGGGTTAATGACAATCTCATTCACACGCAGGAACCAGTAACCCTCTAGAGAGTTGTTATTTGGCTGCAGTTTTCCTGTGAGGTGTACTTCCCTCGCTTTGATGCGCTCTGCCTCTTTAAACCCGTGTGGTCATATATGACCGCGAAATATATGGGAAAAGGTATATAACGGGTTCTGAAGGCTTACACAATGCAGAAGGAAGTTGTGAACATCACATTAAACAACGTCTCCGAACAGCATCCATCTGATACCGGTACTAGACGGTACCGTCTACCGCTCCGCCTGTTTCGTAGCAATTATCATACTTAGATTCACACCACAATAAATGTCCATAGTATGGTTTACAATTGTCACAGCTCGGTAGAAGAGGTAGGGCACATCATAGCAGCCCGTCTGGGAAGTACCACCACGCCACACTTAAATAACACATCTTTGGAAGGTTGTTGCGATGAGAGTGGTCGCCAGCAAACTCTTGTGGATTTGCTGTATAGCAGTGACGGCAACACTTCTTGAACTGCAAGCGCTTATAGACTACAGTAATCTTTATCACATTAGAAATGTTTTAATAAAATGCATGAATCTGAATCGACTGATGACGCCTAGTTGGTATCCAGGTACACTACAGTACTCCATATGTTTTATAACCTGGGGTTTGAACACTAAATTATTATTGCTAAGTTAAATTTACCGCATTTTTTTTTGTACAAATACGGCCATCCCCATGCCATCACAGCACCAAATGAGCTAATTAAAGAATATAATAAGATGTCCGAGTTTACGAAGTCCTTGTGAAAAAGCAATCAATTCACCCCACTCGTTTGGGTAACCCGCTTACCATCAAGTGGCGACATACGGTGTTTCAACCGGCCGTCCACTCGACCACGAGACACGCCGGCTCCCGGGGATTATCTGTGTCCGCTCACCCCACGGACTCGCCCCTGGTGGCATGTTATCTGCCGGTAATGTCCAAACATGAAGATTATCTTGTTGGTGAAATAGTTTTCAAAAGTAGTTTCAGTAAATGGTAAGTCGTTTTAACTGAACTTTAAAACGGATGACTCCATGTTTCGTCACATGATGATTTGAACTGGAAGGAGAACAGATTTAGATTAACTTTTTTGTAATTTTTGAATATATAATTATATTAGATACAGTTGTATCACGCATGACACTTGAAGAACGATGGTAGTTCCTAATACGGCATAAGAACGGTACAAAAATCAAAGTGTCGAAATTGAGGGGTACTCAACTGTGCCTACCTAATATAATAAAAAGCGTAATACTTCATTATGCCTTCTCCAAAAATGAGTCGATATCTGTTTTTTTTTTCGCTTTTTATTGTTAACAGCAAATCGCTGCTAATCTTCCTTGTGTTTCTATAAAGTACCAAATGTAAGATACACTTTTTGACGAGCTCGGTGGCTCAGTCGTGAATAACGCGACTTTGACACCAACACTTTTGTGTGCATGAACATGTCTGTTGTCTTGGTCTGGATGTTTTTAAGAGAGGTAGGGCGCATCAAAGCATCCCGTCTGAAGAAGTACCTCCACCTCACAGAAAACCGCAGCCGAATAACAACTCCCTAGAGTGTTGTTGTGTTCCTGCGTGTGAGTGAAGTCACCAGTAAACCAACTAGTTGCTGTGTTAGCAGCAGAGGAGGCATCGCGCGAGTGATACCTAATGTATTGCAAGCGTTCATAGGCTACGGTAACTGTTTTCCATCAAGTGAGCCGTATGCTTGTATGCCTCCCTTTTTTTGTGAAGTAACTTTTGTTTATTCAGAACTTATAAAAATGAATTAAAATAAACTCATTTTTTTTTATGATTTTTACATGAAAATATGTTAATGAACATATTGTGGTTTGAATGTTGATAGAAAATTAAAAGCAATGTGGCAATATAGAGTTACGGTCTCCTAAGTACGGTAGAATCAAGTAACTTGAGTTTTCTAAGCTGATATTTCTTTTTAGATATATAATGTCGTAAGGCATTTTTTTATACTATGTCGGGAGGCATACAAATGTTTGCCTTGTGTGGGAATCGAATCCACAGGCGTTGACTACCCTTGCTACTAACAGAGCAACTGGTTACGTTACTGGGGACCCACTCACTGGCAGGAACACAACAGCTTTCCAGAAAGTTGTTATAGTGAGTCTTGGTCTTACCTCTCTTATATTTCACGTTTAATAAAAAATAACCCAAATAAAACAAACAGTAATGATTTTTAACAATCACGCCGAGTGAGACATATAAGGCATTTCCGTTTCCGTTGGAAAGCTTATAGTTTAAATCTGGTTGCCAAATTATTGGTTCCAGTTTATCGAGGCGTTTTAGGGTTCGTTACTAACTAGTAAAAAGGGACACTTTAGATACTTCTCCGAACCACAAGGTCCGAGTCAGTATCCAAGTGCGCCGTCCCAAACGTGACTACAGTACTCCATGTGCGGTCTGACTTGACACTTGCAAAATATAAGTCTTTTCCGCACTGAAGTACGGCTTTGCTCTGATGAGCTCACCGAGTTTCTTAACGCCAGTTTGACCTTCTCCTCCAGGTGATTTCGATAATGAACATCGCTGGAGATCTTGACACCGAGAATCCCAATATCCCCTTATGTCGCATCGTAACAGTAAACCTCACAACGGGTGCGAGTGATTACTTACATTAACTGAAAACATACTTTGACACCAACGGTCGTGGGTTCGATTCCCACACAATACAAACATTTGTGTGCATGAACATGTCTGTTTGTCTTGGTCCGGGTATTTTCTATGTGTAATAAGTATGTACTTACAAAAAAAAATTACGTATGTTTATCAGTTGTTTAGTACCCATAACACAAGCTTCGCTTACTTTGGGGCTAGATGGCGCTGTGTAATTTGTGCGACAATATTTATTATTATTATATTATTATTATAATTGGAGTCCAGTACCCGGACATATGGCGAGACGAAATAACGTGAAGTACCTAGTAAGTGTTGTTAAGTGAAGATGTTTTTTTAATTCGATGCGCGAGTCCGGCATGCGTACTTGCTTCTTATATCCCCTATCATAACTCATTAGGATTGGTGGGATTCGCTGGCTAAAACAAAGATATGCCGAGGATAATGATTTTGAGATGGTGCGACCGCCGCCAACTCACAGGAAAACCTGACGTTTCTTAGGTTAGGTCGCATGTCTTTCGAAACGTAATGTTTTTCTTCACCGCCGAGCAAATAATAATTAGAAATGTTTTTTTTATACCACGTCGGGAGGCATACAAGCATATGGCCCACCTGATATAAAGCGTTACCGTAGCCTATTAACGCTTTTAATATATTAAGTATCACTCGCGCGATGCCTCCTCTGCTGCTTCACAGCAACTCCTTGGGAGCTTACCGGTGACCTCACTCACACGCAGGAACACAACACCCCTCTAGGGAGTTGTTATTTGGCTGCGGTTTTCTGTGAGGTGGAGGTACTTCCCCAGACGAGCTGCTTCGATGTGCCCTACCTTTCTTAAAACATCCAGACTAAGACAAACAGACATGTTCACACAAATATGCACACAAATATTTGCCTGGTGTGGGAATCGAACTCACGAACTTTGGTGTCAAAGTTGCGTCATTTACGACTGAGCCACCGAGCTCTTCAATATATGTGTACATAAATATGAAAACCCGAGTTTAGTGGTACATGCTCGCACCTGGATCCACATCTCGAACCAGTCGGTTAGTAAGGTTATTTATTAGGCCTAGTGGATAAAGGCGATATACTGTCACTGCTCCTGGCTTTCACTCTCACAACATACAGTGATCACGTACAAACATTTGTGTGCATGAACATGTCTGTTTGTGTTGGTCTGGGTATTTTCTATGTATAATAAGTATGTATTTACAAAAAAAAAAATGTATTTACGTATGTTTATCAGTTGTCTAGTACCCATAACACAAGCTTCGCTTACTTTGGGGCTAGGTGGCGCTGTGTAATTTGTCCGACAGTGGTCGTCCGCATGTCACCAGGTGCCTTGCCACCAACGTAGAATATCTCTCCAGAATCTTGGTGTCATGACTTGTGTTAATATAACAGCCATGTATAAAATTCCTAATTGGTTGCGGTATTCCACTGCGCGGAGGTAATTCTCCAGTCAAACTCATTACTTGTGATCAACAGATGTATGACCGGAAAAAGTTTCGTACGACGGGAGACGTCGATCCTATTATTCACTTACGCAAAAACAAGATAAAATTCGACGGTCCAATGATCCAATTCGAAGGCATTAGTTATAACTTTACTAGCAGTCCGCCAAAATACAGAGACAATAAGCCGAGTACACCCCCTCGCCCCTCGCCCCGGGGGTGGTCGGGCGCGAGGTACGCCGTGGGGGGGGGGGGGGAGGTTCACGCGAATGGGCGAATTTTGCAATTAGCGTGCGTGCGGATTCCGCCCGCTCTCCGCCTTAATAGCCACCTAGTGGCTACGCATTATTGAACAGTAAGTCGACTTCATCAAACGATTCGATCAACATATAACGTATAACAAAAGGTAATTGAATGAAGGTATTGCTATATTGATACAAGGTAGATATTGGAGTCACAGCCCAGTGGATAAAACACCGGCTTACAGACCAACTGGTCCTCGGGTCGAATCCTGGAGTGTAACGCTATGTTCCTGTTTTGGACTACAAATTTGTAATTATCACTTGCTCGGCAGTGAAGACAAACAAGGTGAGGGAACCCGCCTGCCCGAGACATATGTATTTCATAGAGACGTGTGACCTAACCTAACAAAAGCTCTAATTTCCCTCTGGTTTGTGGAGGTGTGACAGCTGTCACTCCATGTAAATATCTTCGCCAAATCCTTAGGCTTAGAAACAGAATAAGGCGCAGAAGAAGAAGAATGCACATTATTTGACGTTGTCGGTCAATGAATATATAATTAAGAAGCCATTATTGTATACTAAATCATACATTCAATATCTATCTATGTATTTATTTAACTACTTAACAAATGTCTTTAAAACCCTCGTCAGCTGTAAGTGGCGTCGAACAGAATCTGGGTTTTCGCATCATTACGAAATATACGTGACCAGTACCCAAAGTTCATGTATATATTTTTATATATATATATATATATATATATATATATATGTATATTTTGGAAAGATATTATTGACACCTATAATTTCTATATATATATATATATATATATAGATAGAAATTATTAGGTATAATATCAGTACTTTGAAAAAATAATAGAAGAATAAAAAATTATGTGTGAAACGCATGACGCCCCTGGTGTTGCCAGTGCCCTTAAGCTACAGTAACGGTTTATCATCAAGCATCCTGTATGCTTGTTTGCCCGTATAAATTTTTACGCCGAATACAGTCGAAGAGAAAGTGAAGGCCGTTTTCAAAGAAGTATTTAATTTAAAAGTACTCTAAGAGGACTCTGCACAATATAAAGATTACTGTTTACAAAGTTATTTCTAACATAGAGTTTACCATTGTAGAGTCGGCTTAAATAAATCATTAGTACAAAGCGAATCGACATTAAACACATTGTCATTTTTATGTTGTGAATCTTTGTGTATTACTGAATTACGCGTAGTGGTGACGTCACAAGGCAGTACGTGAAGATAATTAAACTCCACCATTGCTCTAAACTCGTCACGGTGGACGGCGAACTCCTCACACACCGCGGCAGTGTGTCTGTCTGTTTGTGGAAGTTACTGCGTGTGTGAGTGATGTTCTAGCTCACAAGTAGGCGTATATGCAGGCTCCCCATTGTTTATTAGTGGCAATCTCGTACCGACCTCGCTCGAACAGAATTAGTAGCAAGACGATACTGCAAGATTTGATTTGTTTTTGAAATACTTCTCGACGCGTATTAGAATAACTAAATACAGCTAAAGCAAACTGAGTCGTGTCGATTTCGTTAAGTTAATACCAATTAATTTAAGTAACTTTAACCTTCTTTTTAGCATTATGCCGTTTCCTTGTATATAAGGGTTTGGCGAAGATACTGACTTAACATGGAGTGACTGCCCTCAGACCTCCACGACCCTGAGGAATCAGTCCTTACTTGGGAAACCTCACACCTCTTGCAAAAATAATTTCTCAGACGGGTTTCCTCTCGATGTATTTCTTGACCGGCGGGCTAGTGAGAATTACAAATTGTACAACAACAGAATTAAGTGGCACACGCCAAGATTCGAACCGGGCGAGTCTCCACTGGGCTATCAGTGCTCGCACTTGGCTGTTCCAGCTCATCACAATGAATGTTCTTCGCAACAAAATAGACAATATTAATTTATATACATGTCGTATTCGTATGATTTTTCAGTCGATCTGATATCATGCGGGCGTATGGTTGTGCAATGAGAAATCAACACTTGTAATCAATGTTCAGGAAAATACAAAACGATAGGACAGTCCCGAGACGTCGTCACTTGTCGCCGTTTGCACTAACACTCTCTTTCTTCCAGTTCGGCCTCTTAATTCTGCCAAAGCGCCACCGTTCGCCCGCTTTCGTTTCGTTTTAAACATCCATACTCATGACCCGATGCGACATATATTTAGTTGAATCGATCCCTCTCTTGTGGCCATTCATAAGTCTATGTAGAGTACACGTCTATGCAATTTCTACTCAGTAATTATTACTCGCAGCATTTTTAAACTACTTTGTTAAGTGTACATAACTTTATCCATCGTATATTTTAAAGGGTGAAAATAGTTATGACTTTTTCTGTCCTATATGTTCATACAGGACGGCATTATATAGACTCGCAGAGAACACCGAGTGCCACATAATTTGGTTCTTCACTCGCTTGTTTGCTCTTTTCATGTCCACTCGCCGGTTTTTATCTCCCGATATCACCTGATAAGATACGACCAATTCCATCGTCGTAGATGAGTCTGAGCCTTCTCCATGTACGAATCATCAGAGCATTCTCCTTCTTATCTCAACACCTCTACCTTATGCTCTAACAGAGGATGTATACGCTCTTTCAAAATCTCTATCTTATATCGAAGGTGATCAACAAGCGTTACGTTATCATTAAAAAAAAATACAAAAATACTTGACATACATTTATTTACTTGTAAAAGCTTCAAAATAGTCGCACGATGAACCGAAAAGCCCCGCAATATTCAGGTATCGGCTGCTGAAAGCGGGTAATTGGCGGGAAATGCGATGCCGGCGGCCCCGGTGTCTGCCCCCACGACGGACACCTATCCATGTAATGCTCTTACCTCTGTACCAAATGATTTAGCGACTTGTATTGCAATCAATGTGCACGGAAGATCGATTTATGTTCTATCTATATTCCTCAACCTGCATGGAAATCCTTTTTATCTTTATCGTAACTAAGGAACTTTTTTAAGTAAGCATCATCTTTATAGTAATAAAGCCAACCTCATTGTCGCGTCTAATTACCTAGGGTAATTAACTTGGGGTCTGGCTAAAGAGAGATATAGCACTAGACCTAACTGACTAGAGGTAGAGGTGGAGGTACCTCCACCTCGCAGGAGACCGCAGCTAAATAATAACTACCTAGATGGTTATGACGTTCCTATGAGTATGTCAGGTTATCCGTAAGCTTGTAAAGTATTGTATTGGCAGCGGGGGAAAAGATCATCTTATATCTTTTAATGGGTTGCGCGATGCAAATCTGCATTTCTGTACTGGAGATTGTAAAATCTTTCGAGTTTTTTTGCTTTTTACAAAAGCTTTTTCAGATTGTTACATATTTTTATATCACTATGTTATTACAACTATTATTTGTTCTTGTATTTCATAATTAATAAAATAGGAGGTCTGCACTCTCCCCTGACTTGTTTTGATCCAGTTACATAGTACGTAATGAATCAACTTACATATTGTCCAGGCTTAAGCTTCGGTCGTATCTTCCGCTTCAGAGTCTAGGTTTCTGTTCGACTTCGCGCGGTGTGCGGCGTCCCTTATTCTGAGGCCATCGGCACACACGTGAAATGAGTATGATGTTTGTTGTATATAACTTTCAAATTATCAAGTAAGTGTTTATTTTCAATATACCGCCCTCCCTTCCGTATATTTTTGAATAGAACGTCAAACAAGCGTACGGTGCACTTGATATGAAGTAGATACCGCGCTCTACACGTATGTATGCGTCCAATACAAGGAGCGCCGGTCACGTGTCACCACCGTCACCACCCCCACCGCTGCCGATTTTGAGGAGTTTGCTTAACTTCATTGCCTCACAGGAACACAACAATTGTAGTATTCCATTTGTACAGTGAGACATACATACACATACGGGCAAAAATAGTACTTTTTCGCCATTATACTATCCAATATATAAAATGTTGTCTGTCCGTAACCACTACGTGAACCAAATAGCTACGTTAGTAAGCCTAAGGAGTTATAAGAGATAACAAACAAGTCTCGCTGTGAACATTAACATAATATAATAATGTGAGAGTGTGTAGAGTGTGATCGATGGCAAG
Organism: Pyralis farinalis; assembly: GCA_947507595.1. Taxonomy (NCBI): domain Eukaryota; kingdom Metazoa; phylum Arthropoda; class Insecta; order Lepidoptera; family Pyralidae; genus Pyralis; species Pyralis farinalis. The sequence continues at coordinate 966,324 of OX382275.1, forward strand.
CGGCGCGGGCTGCTTTAAACCGCCGCCGGTCCGCGCCTTATTGAATCATTTATGTAAAGCAGCGGCAAATGGCCCGGCAGTAACTTGATAACAGCCCGCCGCCCGCCGCCCGCCGCCCGCCGCCACCCCCGCGACGCCCACCACCAGATTTGTTGGGCACTTTGTTGAACAAATGATGCCGAAGACTAGAGTCGACGGCCGCCGCCCGGGGCTGCCGTACCCTCCTCATTGGTGCCTTTATATACACATATTTTATATGAACAACAATTCTGCCCATTCGATCTGAAACTAGGTAGCCCATGAATGCTAGCAGCTCTGTTCTCATGTCGATACTACATATCAAATGTAAGATTAGTATTATATTAATATGCAAGTGGGCGTTTTATCAGAAAGTGATATCAGGAGTCCTGGGTGAAATAAAAACAGCTATAAATGTTAAAAGACGTAAGGTATTGAACGACCGACTCGTGCGACGGTCGCCTCTCTCTGCCTACCCCGCAAGCGTGAAGTTACGTATAGATACATAGTTTCAAACAGAACTAGTATATTAAGCAGTCAGAACACGTTATATACGTTTTCCTATACATTTCGCGGTCATATATGACCACCCGGGTTTCGAAGGGTTAAGCAGATACAATTTTTGATAAGCTCGGTATAGCAGTGGCTAGCAACGCGACTTCGATACCAACTCTCGTGGGTTCGATACCCACACAGGATAAACATTTGTGTGCAGGAACATGAATATTTGACTTGGTCGGGATGTTATTAAGAGAGGTACGGCGCATGAAAGTAGCCCGTCCGGAGAAGTACCTCCACTTCACAGAAAAACGCAAAAAACAAGGAAAATCTCCTTGAAGGACTATTGTGTTTTGCCGAGTGAGTGAAGTCACCAGTGAGCTTCTAAGGAGCTGCTATGTTAGCAACGGAGGTGGCATCACTAGACTGATACTTAATGTATTCCAAGCGTTCATAGGCTATGGTAACCGCTTTACATGGTAGTATGCCTCCCGACGTTGTAACCCCTGTCTGTCTGTCTGTGTGATATCTCGCCAATATCTGAACAATATATGTACATACATCTATTTATTATGCTGTAGTTTTCACAACATCGAGACGCATACAAGCATACGGCCCACCTGATGTAATGCAGTTACCGTAGCCTATTAAAGCTTGTAATAAATTAAGTATCACTCGCGCGATGCCACTCTTTGGGAGCTTACGGTGACCTGACTCACACGCAGGAACACAACAGCCCTCTAGGGCGTTGTTATTTGACTTCGGTTTCCTGTGAGGTAGAGGCACTTCCCCAGACGGGCTACTTTGATGCGCCCTACTTCTCTTAAAATAGTATTTTAGTATTCCCCAATTGAAGTGCTTCGACGCACTCTACCTCTTAAAATTTACCCTATATACCTATTTTACCTATACCTATAGGTATATTTTTGGTGGCAGTTTTATAACAAATATGGATGATGAAAAGTTTGACGTCCAAGACTGGATTTGTGTCAGTCATCTTCCACTGTTCGATATCAAATACCTGTACCACAGCTCGTCTCGAGGTGAACGCTCGCACACCTCGAAATCACGCCATTATCCTGGCTTCTAGCTGTGAAGGCCACACGCATTTGTGGTAAGAACAATTACTGCACAGTGTTCTTTACGCCTGCGAGTGGCAAACAAAGATACGGGTCCACTATTGGGAAGAAGTTACCGTAGCCTACACGCTTGCAACAAGAGACATAGTCTGGTTTCGCCTTCCATAAAATTAAGCAGAGACATAGGTTGTCTTATATCGACTACATGAACATTTTTGAACAAGTTTCCTACGAAAATTTGTGTAAATAAAGGTCTACTGTTCCCTGGTCGATCGGTCTCCGCTTCAAGTCCTGCGCATTTTGACCGCATTTATCCTACTTTCGTGCTTTCTCTGCCACACCCAGCTCTCGCTTCCATAAGAAACCAGCACTGCATTGTGTATAGCGAGCTGTGCCTTCTGGCTCAAGTTTCTACTGCAAAGAAATTTTACCAAACGCTCCATTCACACCATTCCCACCACTCACTCGTTTTTCCGCAGCAGCAGTGTGCCGTCCATCCCTGTTGGAAGCGCATCCAAGACATACATCTCGTCTACTTGTTCTTTTGAAGATATTGTCCGGATAGGACAGAATTGTATCTATTTATCTATACCTACATGTCAAATCCCTTGCGGTAGGCGAAGAGAACCGAGCGCCACATTATTTGAGTCTTGCACACGTCACTCGCTTCTTAAACATTCATAGTTCTTCTCATGCACGCTCACCGGTTTCAATGGCTCCTGACATCACCATCGGATAAAACACGATCAATTTGCCCATGGTAGACAAGTATTGGTCTTCCTCGGTGCCTACATCCTTTTGCTTTCGTATTGTATATGTCTCGTGATTCTTTCTTACTGCATTTTTTCTACATGTCCGAACCAACGGAGCATGCCTCTTCTTATTTTAATATCGACATAGAGTGTCGATATTAAAATAAGTAGAGGCATGCTCTGTTTCGTATCAGAACAGTATCGAACTAATTATAAAATGGAATACAATTTACGATAATAGACTTACCAATTTACTACTCACATTTATAGTGAAATGTGTAAAACATTCACCAAATCAATCGAGTTTCAAACACAAATAACGCAATTAAATGTCGATCAATCTCAATTATTGAATTAATAGCAGATCCATTACGGACACAATGACAGACAGACACGCGGGCGGTCCGCGCCGGGCACACAATAGCCCCAAACGCGGGCTTCGGGGCAATCTGCTAATGCTGTGGCTAGCCCCCGTGGGAGTCACGGGAAACTCACCATACCGGAAACACTTCGAAGATAATATATTTTTTTGTATAACTTCGACAAACAAACATACGGCCCGCCTGACGTATATAGTTAACGCCAAAGAACGCTTGCAATACAAAAAGTATCGTTCGCACCTCGCCACCCCCGCTGCTAAGGCAGCAATAGTGATTAATGACATTACTAATAACTTACCAACTCGCGGGAACATAACAACCTTCAAAGATTTTTTTATTTAGCTGCGGTCTTCTGTAAGATTGAGGTTACCAGAGGGAGACTGTGTACAAAGTCGCCTGCGTGGGTACCTCTGTCTGTCTCACCTATTTCTACCGCCAAGCAGATATACTTATATAGCTGTGTTCCGGTTTGAAGGGTAAGATATGGCAGAGAAATAACTGGGTACTGTGACGAAACATCATTAGGTCACAAGATTAGCAGCGCGCGAGTAACATCTACGTTCTGTCGCAAGTACTCGCAAGCGTCAATAGGCTGCAGTGATCGCTTACCATCTAATGCAGGCCGCATACTTGTCACCAGTCGCGCTGCTTCGAAGAACCGCTTACGCCCTTCTGTCATCATAATTACTTTATACTGCTCGGGCTGCAAACATGGTCAAGCAACACACATGCTTTACGACGTACGAAGAATCATTTCTAGGTATCAGGGTTAGGTTATGTTACGACCATGAAGAATCACTTGGCATTGCTGCACTCGCTTCTACCACGGCCGGTAACTTTGGTACCATCTCCTTCTGAGCTGCAGCAGGATCCCCACTCAGTTAGCAGCCTTGTGAAGGAGATATTGACTCTCTTCTTGTGTTATTTTGTAAGGCCCAAGGCTTTACCCATCTCTTGTTTTATTAATAAACAGTTAGGTATCTGAGATAGACTTTGTCTTCAAAAATGATCTCGAGTTATGTAACAGGCACACGACGAGAAAGTTGGTAACTGAGTAAAACCATGCCCATAAACAACTAAACCTCTTGACTGCACATTAAGGTCGCCTCGCTCTTTTATACCACGTCGGGAGTACATTACCATGTACATTCCTACATTACCATGCCTCACCTACCACGACCACATTAGTTGTATTTTATCAGAAGGTGATATCTGGTGTTTTATAGTGTGCATGAAAAGAGCTATGAATGTTAAAGAAGCGAGTGAGGTGTGTAAGGACGAGTCCTGTGGCGCTCGGTTCTCTCTGCCTACTCCATAAGGGACGTGGATTGCATCAGACGGCCATACCTGGACATTAAAGCATATCTATTTTATGTCATCAAGTTGTCAGACTTTTGTCCAATTCAATCAGTCAGCGAGAGCCAGCGATGGTTGTCGAATGGCGCGCCGGCGGGGGCCGAGCGCCCTCGCGGCCGCCCCCGGCCGGCGACCGTTCGCGCGCGCGATTAATGACCCAGTCACAATTAATGCTTCACGCTTTTATTCGGTGTTGTTGTTATCGGTGACTGCTCACAATTATGTCGTGCCTTGATTTATGACCATTTTTCTTTATTAAACTATTTTACGCATGATTGCTATCTAACGTGAAGTGGATACCATAAACGCATATGGAGTGTCGCTCGTTGTCATCCCCGCCGGTAATGCGGTACTTATTCAGGAGCTTCCCACTGTGGCTCTATCGCTACCGCAGTAGGTAGGTATATACTGGGTTTTGGAGATGCATCTCCAGTCGAACTGATCTTATTGAAACATAGCCGTGCCCTCCTGTCCTGGGTTACATAGAGTCTTCTGGAGTCCAGAGCTGAGTAAAGTCTATGAAATTTCAAACAATAAGTACCTACTACAATTTATAAGTATATATAGTAGTATTTCCTTACAAAATTGCAAAGATAATTTCTTCTTCACGTTGTCCCGTTTCCTAATACATTAGGATTGGCGGAGTCAGCTGCCTAAGCCTAAGGATTTGGCGAAAACACAGATTTTTACATGAAGCGACTGCGGTCAGACCTTCACAACCCACAGGGGAAACCAGATTTTTATGCGAGGTCATACGTCGTTCGAAATGTAATAATTATGACGTATGTTTCCTCGCGATGTTTTCCATCATCGCCGAGCAAGTGATAAATATGTACGAAAACACGACTTTAGTGGCAGCCCCCGACAGAGCGAGCTTGATGGCGTCATTCTAACCAAACACGCAGGTTAAGCAAAGTAGACCGCAGCCTGTCTATCGATGGGTTTATCTATCTCGAGTTCAAACGTGCTTCAGAGGGCACGTTAAGCCGTCGTCAAGCTATGGCCCTCGGGCGGCTTGAAAATACCGGCCTCCGCCAATCCGCATTTGAGCAGCGTGGTGGAGTATGCTCTAAAACCCTTCGGTTGAAGGGAGACCTGTATCCCTGCAGTGGGATGAGTGAGGGTTGATGTGGTGATGGATGCCCCAGGATTCGAAACGGGGACCAGCTGATCACCAGTTCCTTACCTCCAGTATTAATACGGTACTTCAAACGAAATCCTTCAAACGAAGCGTGAAGAAGCATCTTGCGGGTCAGCATGGTAGCGTCAACTGACAGGATAGGGTGTAGTATTCTGTCAGTTGCAGTTGCGATTTGGGCTCCTCTTTCGCTTACCATCAGGCAAAGAGGAGCCACTATGCTGAACTAATATAAAAAAAGGGTACGAGCTCTAATACAGTTGTATGACAACCTCACAGAGGACACGTCGCTGAGGATAGTTTCGTTACATCCATGTAAGTACTGTCCACACGCAGTCCTGGAGCCCCGCCTCCGGGAACTTGATTGTTATCACATTCATGGTCATGTTGTTAAACAAATTACCGCGAATGTGATATAATGGTTTGGTATCACCAATAATCATATTCTGGTGCACTCTCTCAGTTGATTTGTTTCGGATGTCCGCCGGATGCTCTCACCTGCCGTGCGCCGGTTCGCGGAAGCCTTTTAATGTTAAAGCGTTGACAGTGTATTTCAGCAATGTACAGAGTAGTCGTGTGTAGTTACATTCAATAAATAAACTAACTAATGATGACAATAAGCTTGGTAAAGAGCGGTGTGTGTTGGTAAAGACCGTGTTATGTGGTCCATTATCTCTGCTTACACCGCAAAGGACTTAGCGTGAATATATTGAGTGAAAACCTGCCAAGCCGAGTTGGACGCAGTGTAAAAAATACATCAAAATACGTTTCTCGTACGGAAATTATTATCAGTTATAATTACAATAATATAATGTTATAGCAGAATGGTAATCCAACAGTCTGTAAACATTTCTATTGTTCACTTTTACTTACTTACTTTTAAGAGAGGTAGGGCACATCTAAGCAGCCCGTCTGGGGAAACCTCCACCTCACAGAAAACTACATAACAACTCCCTAGTTTGTTGTTGTGTTCCCGCGTGTGAGTGAGGTCACCAGTAAAGCTCCTAAGGAGTTGCTGTGTAAATAGCAGAGCAGGCATCGTTCGAGTAATATGACGTAATATATTACAAGCGCTAATAGGCTAGGGTCACTGCGTTACATCAGGTTGGCCGTATGCTTATATGACTCCCGACATTGTATAAAAAAAAATTACAGACGGACAAACTCAGTAAAAAGGCACCATTTAAATATAGAACTAATTATAGCTTGGCGTTATTTCAGAAGAATTCGTGGAGCCACCTTATTGTATATTTATTGAATAATAGATATACTCGTAGTATAGTGATTTGTCGCAGTAATTGCAGACATGTCGGGCAGGGAGGGTGTTTATAATCGATTACTCGCCGGCCACCTGCACAAACAGACAGACGGACATAATTACCGGCGAGCCTGCTCTGTTGCGGCGAATTAATTGCTCAGATCGAGCGCGAACACAACCACGTGTGGGCCTCGCCTCGCAGCCAGGACTGTGTCTCTGATTATGAAGTGGGGTTTGGAAGTGTGAATTTCTTATTCGAGGCGTTGCTGTACTCGTAGCAACGCCTCGAATAAGAAATTGTTAGGATTTTGTAATTTTTGTGAAGCATACATCAAAAATATTGCTGTTGATAAAGATTTAGGTGTATATTACAGACAAAGTAGAATGATATCTCAAAGTAACTGAGTTATTTTGTCAAGTGGCGTGTGTCAATTAAACAAGCGTTAGAGGCAGACTGCTTTATTCACTATCGACTATCATGCATTAACATTTACTTATGAGGGTAGTGAACATACCCTACACTGACATCTCCCTTTTCAAAAACAAAAATATAAATAATAATTATTACTGTTGTTACATCAAACTAAGATATGATACGTAATTTTGAACACCCCTTGATATAACAGAACGTTATAAATATTTCGTAAAATAATTGCTCATCAAAATACATTTTAGGTATGATGATTCCCAATAACAAAAAAAAAAATCTAATTATATTATAACATTTGACACAAATATTTAAACATAACACTTTACTTCTATTTAATTTTATTCTAAGTTACAATCGTAATAAAAAAAATATATGGTGCTATTTTGAATTGAACAATATTATACCAATTAATGAAATCTTAGTTTCATTCTATTACTTTCACATGCAATCATTTGGGAATAAAAATGATTTCAATAATTAAATTAGAAAACTACAATCTTAATTCACAAAAAAAATATCAATTAAATAAAAACTTATAAACATTTCTATAAATAAACATTCCTTACAATAATTCATATCAGTGGTTCAAATTCTGTGTACATGGATTTGCAAGCGGAAACAAAACAAATAATTTGATAAAATTAATTTAGGCTATTTATTATTTGTTTGATTTATCTTCATTGTACAAACAATAACATTAGCTTACACATGCAGAAAAAAAAAAACTTACTCATATATCCTCACGCCAGTTACACTGCGGTGCAGGCAGAGAGCACCGAGTGCAACTAACGTGACCATTACATACCCCGTTACTTATAAACTTTACTCTTACTTGACAGGTAGGTACATGTACTTTAGTTATCTACGACGTTGTCTAATTGAATGCGGTACGGTCCATCTATCCGGAGGTCTCACTGTCCTGCCAGAAAGAGTTGCGTTGTCATTAGTTATATGTTGCTGAGGCTGACCTAACTGCACATTGTTACCAACGGGAGAGGGGGCCGAATGCATTGCGCTCGAAGAAGGTGTTACGTCGTCGTAATCTTCGTAATCACGTGAATATGAAGTGCTTTTTAAAGGTGAATCCACAATGATATATTTTCTATTTCGCACTATCTTTCGACCATTATAAAGCAATATTTCATATGTACGTTCTCGTAATACTTGTATTATTTCTCCGGATATCCACTTTTTATTGATAAAGTCTCTAATTTTAACCTTTTGACCTAATCGCAGTTGGGGCATATTTTTTGCACCCCTATCGTAGTATGCCTTGTACATATTTTGTTTACGCTGTAGTTCCAGTTGAATATTAGTACTGGGTGATTCTATGAAATACCCAGGATCAGGTAATGTACTACGTAATTTTCTTGACTGTAAAATTTCGGCTGGAGAGGGAAGTTTATCACTCAATGGAGTGTTATAGTATTCTAATAATGCTAAACGGTAGTCAGTTGAAGAATGTGAACATTTTTTCATAATGTTTTTTACTATTTGTACAGCACGCTCAGCTTGACCGTTCGACTGATGATGGTAAGGCGATGTTCTTACATGTGATATGCACCATTCGTGTGTAAAGGTAAAAAAATCTCTGGAAGTGAATTGAGGCCCACCATCTGTGATCAAAGTATCGGGGATACCTTGTCTACTAAATATGCATTTCAAGTTTTCAATAATTGATTCGGACAGCGTACTTCTTAACTCGGCTACTTCTATAAACTTGCTATAGTAATCTACCACCAATAGATAATTCTTTCTGCCAAAACAAAACATATCAGCACCTATTTTAAACCATGGCTTATTAGGAATATTATGTGATATTAATTTTTCTTTTGTATTACTTTTTTTATAGGATAAACAAGCCTGACATGTAGCAATTGTATTTTTCAGTTGATTGTTTAATTCTGGCCAAAAGTATAATTCTTTGGCTCTTAACAAACATTTTTCATATCCTAAATGACTAGAATGTAACTTTGTCAGTATATTTTGTCGTAACGACTTTGGAATTACCATTCTGTGATTTTTCCATAATATCCCATATCTTTCCGTAATATCCTCCCTGTATTGCCAATATGGCAGAATTAATTCCTTTACTTGTTTTTTGTTTTCAGGCCATCCTTTCATAACACTCCTTTTTAACTCTCTCATTTCTTCATCTTTCTCCGTTTCCTTTTGTAATAATTGAAACTGTTTATCGCTAATAGACTGTGTAGATGTCACAAAGTGTACAGCTTCAATCTCATCTTTGTTACACTCCGTATTAGACGTAGCACTACAAGGTAGATAGGCTCGCGACAACGTGTCTGCTATCACTAACTGCTTACCTGGCTTGTATATTAAGTTAAACGTAAAAGGCTGTAGGCGTAATAACATTCTCTGTAGTCTCGACGGTGTATCTACAATAGGTTTTTTTATTATTGTGATGAGTGGTTTGTGATCCGTCTCTATAGTAACATCAGTTCGTCCGTATATATAAGCATAGAATCTCTCACACGCATATACACAAGCATACAATTCTTTTTCTATTTGCGCATATCTTTGTTCGGTTTTAGTTAGCGCTTTGGAGGCATAACACACCGGCTTATTATTCTGCAGTAAAACAGCACCCAATCCGTCTTTACTTGAGTCTACTGAAATCGTTATGGGGTCTTTCATATTGTAATATTGTAAAACTGGTTTTTTAACTAAACATTTTCTTAATTGCTCAAAAGATTTGTTATGTACATCAGTCCAATGCCATTCAATGTTTTTTTGTAAGAGTTCTCTTAATGGCTGAGTTTTAGTAGATAAATTTGGAATGAAATTTGCCAAATACGTTACTAAACCCAAAAATCGCTCTACATCTTTCACATTTTTCGGTTTTGGCATATCTAGTACCGCTTGAATATGACCGTCATCGGGATATAAGCCGTTTTTAGTTATTTTATGACCTAAATATTTTAGTTCTCCGAGACCAAATTTACATTTACTAATGTTTAATTTCAAATTTATCTTTCTACATCTCTCTAATACCATCCGTAGCCTTTCATCATGAATTTCTTTCGTGCTCCCAAATACTAAGAGGTCATCGATGTACATGCAAACACCTGCCATGTCATCGAAATTTTCATACACCTTTCTGTGAAATATTTCACTAGCTGAAGATATACCATACGGCATTCTCAAAAACTTGTATCTGCCAAAGGGCGTATTAAACGTACAATAATCTGTGCTATCGTCATGTAATTTACATTGCCAAAATCCGTTGGAAGCATCTAAAGTGGAGAAGAATTTTGCACCTGATAATTTTGCTAAAATTTCATCAAGTGTAGGTAACCTAAAGTGCTCACGTTTTATTGCTAAATTTAACTCTTTAGGATCTAGGCAAATTCTTAAGTCGCCATTAGATTTCTTTACAATAGTTGTACTACTCACCCAATCTGTAGGCCCCTCTACTTTGGATATAATTCCTTGCGATTCCATTTCTTCCAGTTTCCTTCTAACCTGGTCCTTAATAGGTATCGGTATTTTTCTCGGGGCATGCACGGTCGGTTTACATCTCGGATCTAAAATAATTCTGTAAGAACCTGGCAAACAACCGAGACCTTCAAATACATCCTTAAATTCATTTACCAAACTTGGTCGAGTATCTGTCGCAATAACACTATATATTCTTTTTATTAAGTTTAACTGTTCACAGGAATGTTTACCCAGTATCGGAGATGAGTTGACATCTGCGATCTTAAATTCTAATATATACTTTAATCCCTTGTATACCACCCTTAAAAAACACTTTCCTAACACTTTTATTTGAGCTCCCGAATATTCATGTAACCTCGTGCCTGTCATCAGCAGGTGTTCACGATCTATACCTAACCTCGAAATATACCTCTCCGGCAAAACATTGACATCGGCCCCCGTGTCTAACTTAAATCTGACATTAACAGAGTTAACAATCAACGTGGCCGACCACTTATCATCGCTACTATTAACATTACAAATTACCTGTTCATCAGACTCCTGTACGCAATATATATTACACATGCGCGAAAAATGGTTTGGTCTGGAACACTTTAAACACCTCTTGCCATACGCAGGACACTCATATCGTGAATGCAATAATCCACATCGATTGCATCCGGCGGCCCGGCGCTTGTATGTATCGCCCTGTATCGTTGCTGCCGCCGACGCCGAGCCTGCTGTCCCGCCAGCCACGTAGCCGCCGCGCGCGGCGCCCGCGCCTCGCTCTCGCGACCAGCCGTAACCGCCAAGCCTCGCCGTCACGGGCGGTGTCGTGGCCGCATGCGCGCGGCCCGCGCTTCCTCTACCGTGTGACTCATACTTCGAATATGCTCTTCGTTTTTGTAACTTAAATACGTTTTCTTCGCAACTCTGACCATTATAGTTATTAATACTATTACACGATGTAGCACTTTTTTGCGTTATTATCTCTTCGGAATACAACTTTGAAACGATCACTGCGCGACATATGTCTAAAGATTTTTCTAATGTAAGGTCTGCTTCCCTAAGTAATCGCTCTCTTATGGCCTTGTTCGACACGCCACAAATCAGTCTATCGCGTATTAACGACTCACATAATGTATCAAATTCACAAGTACTGGCTAATTTCTTCAAATCATGCACATATTGTTCAATTGATTCACCTTCACTTTGATTTCTTGTGAAGAATTTGTGTCTCTCAACGGTTACGTTTTTTCTTTGTTCAAAATGGTTTTTAAACTGTTGTAGAACTTGTTGTAACGTGGTGCCCTTCGAATGAAACTGATCATAAAGTTCTCTGCACTGTTCACCGATGACGTGTAGCAAAATATTTATTTGAATTGCTGGAGTCTTTTCGGATAACTCGCACGCCTCGTGATATATCATAAATCCTCTGCTCCATTTTTTCCAACCGTCACTTAAACTGCCACTCGTAATATTGATCAAACTTTCATCAAAATTAAACGGCAACGGAGGTGATAATATTGTTTCCATTTTATTTGTTCCTTTTAAACTCGTATGTAGAATTCTTAAATTTCTATTATTCCAAAATTGATTTTATAATTTTCATTTACCGACTGCGCCATGTCAAGTGGCGTGTGTCAATTAAACAAGCGTTAGAGGCAGACTGCTTTATTCACTATCGACTATCATGCATTAACATTTACTTATGAGGGTAGTGAACATACCCTACACTGACAATTTGAAAATCTCTACGCATAAATAAGTCTGTTTGTGAAAGATTTTCCTTTGCAGACAAACTAATGTGTGTGGTTTATTTATTGTATTATACCACATAAGATGACGTGGTATGATGCACGTCGACGAAGCCCAACCAACGAGGCCTATTTCCACTGATTGTATCTATCTATATCTTTACGCTGAGTCTCTTGTAATATAGACACAGTGAGTTGAGCGCTACGTGACTCGGTTCTGACAAACCACACTCGCTTTTAATATTCAAGGCTACTTCAAGTACGCTCGCTGCTTCCTGGGTTGGCTCTTGGTAATACTTTCTGGTAACACAACCACTTTGATCTTGATAGACAAGTCTTCTACTTCCTCGACTCCTCTACATTGTTTTTATACTACGTCGGGAGACATTCAAGCATACGGCCCACCTGATGTAAAGCTTGCGATATATTAAGTATTACTCGCGCGATGCCTCGTCTACTGCTTATACATCAACTCTTTGGGAGCTTACGGTGACCTCACTCACACGCAGGAACACGACAACCCTCTAGGGAGAGGATTGTTAGGACTGCGGTTTTCTGTGAGGTGGAGGTACTTCCACAGACGAGCTGCTTTGATGCGCCCTACCTCTCTTAAAACATCCAGACCAAGACAAACAGACATGTTCATGCACACGGATGTTTGCCTTGTGTGGGAATCGAACTTTGGCGCGTAGTGTATCTGTTTCATTTCTCCTGCATTGTTTCTCCATGATCGAACAACGGAGCATGCCTCTTATTTTCATTGATACTCTCTGTAAGACCAAAATATTTCGGAAGTCACCAGTGGTAAAGAAGAAATGCTAAAAGCAATTTTGTTTAAAAATCGAACTCAACTATGGGACGATAGAAATGCTGTTATACATCCTAATTGTCAAATGGACGAAATGCAAGCTAACGGCACTCGTCGAGGTAAACAAGTCGGGCCTTCGCACCGCCGGGCCGGGGCCGCGCCGGGCCTTCGCACCGCCGGGCCGGGGCCGCGCCGGGCCGGGGCCGCGCCGGGCCGGGGCCGCGCCGGGCCGGGGCCGCGCCGGGCCGGGCCGCCGGGCCGCTTGCTGCCGGAAATAGACCGTGCAAATACCGGACCGTGAATATCACCCTTGGAGCTTTTCTCGCGAGGAGCGTCGTGGTCTTCAAGTGCACGTTATCTCTGTTCTTGTGTTTGACTATCATCAGCTGTATTTTTGATATGGACAACACAAAGTTAATGGTACATTGGTACTGGATAGACATGGAAAACATCAAAGCAGCCCGTCTGGGAAAGTACCTGCACCTCACAGAAAATCGCAGCCAAATAACAACTACCTAGAGGGTTGTTGTGTTCCTGCGTGTGAGTGAGGTCACCAGTAAGCTCCCAAGGAGTTGCTGTGTAAGCAGCAGAGGAAGCATCGCGCGAGTGATAATCAATATATCGCAAGCGTTAATAGGCTACGGTACCCGCTTTATATCAGGTGGGCCGTGTGCTTGTATGCCTCCCGACGTAGTATAAAAAGAAAAAAGGTAACTAGGACTGCAGTCGGTAATGTAGTGATGGAGGAAGTAAATGAGATTTTATATTTTGGAAGTGCTATAGCAGGAATGAATGGCGACGACCATGACGAGCCATGACGACTCTTCGCTTGAGAAGAGTGAGTGCAGGAAACAATGTCAATGGAGTGGTGCGAAATCTTGTGAAGAGTAAATCACAGCTGACGTAATATTTGCAGACCGACTTGATCTGAAAAAGAGTGTTGGTGTTCAGTTAGAAAAGGAAGCCCCGTTGGTTCGGTCACGGAGGAAAGAAATAAGGCCAAGATTCAGTACCCGCGACCAAATCGATCGTATATTATCGGATGGTAATGTCAGCAGGCCACAATAACAGGCGATTCAGCATGAACAAGGAACTACATGGAGGCCAAACAAAATAAATTCATTGTGGCGCATTATAAACTATTACAGGAATATTGTCTGTGCTTGGTTACGTTTGATATGAACAATTTCCCATAAACTACAGATGCTTGCAACACACAAGAAGCAAACGATCGCGGACGAATAATGACTTCCTGATTGTTGCATTTCTTCAGCTCTTGAGAAGTGGCAGCGTTAAAAGCAAATTGCAAGTATCCGGTTACGGTAGCAGCTTAACATCAATCTAGCTTTGCTATACTTGTTTGTCAAGACAAGGTATTTATGAAACTAAAAAAAATTGTGTAACAATAGTTCGCGTACTGTACAGGCAGGCCGGCAGGCCGCGAGGAGTAGATTCCTCGGCGACATTACGAGAGACTGAACCTCGCCAGACGACATTAGATCTCGTACCGCGAAACAAATAACTACCGAGATACACAAATCTCGCCCCGGGGCGTCTCCACTGCCGCCATAAAACACCGTAACTACATTACGTGCGCTGCGGAGGACGCCATGAATGGCCGTACGCGGCGTCGTGCGATATACACGTTGTGTTTGGTTACAATAGCGTATGTGTTTAATTCAATTGTACACGATCTTACGAGACTCGGAACAAAGTAAGAGTTCCGTATAGTGCATTAGTGTATTATAAAACGTGGTTTCGTGGCTTTTTCATGCATCACTCGATCCAACAGATGTAAAGTCGTTGCCGAAGCATATAGACGCTTGTTATACAAGGAGCATTGTCGGACCGCTGCCGCCATCGCTGTCGACATAACAATTTCTCAGGCGCTTACTGGTACTCTCACTTACTCGCAGGAATACAACAATGCTGAATTCTTTTTGAAGTGTCACTTCCACAATTTGATGCGTCAATAGTTCACGCCGACATCATCTAATTTAAGCGTATCTCAATTGTTTCGACGAGCTCGGTGGCGCTGTGTATAGTGATGTGTCTATGAGACCATCGTGGATTCGATTCCTACACAAGACAAGCATTTGTGTACATGAACATGTCACATGTTGCCCTGTTCTGCGTATTTTTAAAAGAGGTAGGGCATATCAAAGTAGTCCGTCTGGGGAAGTAACTCCACCTCATAGAATAGTTACATACACCTCACAGTTATATTTCTGTGATGGAATGATACTCAGCATATTGCAAGCATTAATAGTAAAAAAAATGTGTTAAAAAGCCGTTTAAGAAAAATGGTTGTCTGTAAAGTCGGTTCACGAACGATAATTTTACGTGATAACGTCATAAGAAAACATTCAACAGTTGACAAAACAGTTCACGTATAGGTTGTGTGCTTGTTTCTAATTACTTATTTATCGTAAACAGTAACCACTTTACAATTTATAAATATTTTGTACACATCGCTTAGGGACGCTATGTATTTCATCGTCAAGTTACCTCCTCGGCGACGTGTTTGCACAACAGATAGTGAGCCCACTAGCGACCCTCGACGCTCGCCTTTCCGACCGTCTCGGAAAAGTTGTCGAGTGGCGCAAATAACCCGTTGGTGTGCAAACTGGAGTCCTTCACCTGTACAGCTGTACAGCGAGCCCGACCGCGACCGCGGCCGCGGAGGGTCGCCGCATGTTTGCCGAACCGGCCGTACATTTACAGCCGATCTGTACCAAGTACACCTTCTTAAGGAATGGCTCTAAATAAACGCATAGAACTTTAGATCGGTTTGGGCAGACTGCGATTTATTTACGTCTTTTTAAAGATAAAAAAACTCTTTGCCGTTGGGCCCTCGCGGGTACTTAGACACGTCATACATTTTTTGAAATATAGTCTTATTGTATCTTATTCAATTCTCTTATTTTATTGTTTTCCTTTTTGTTTAATCTACTATTACTTTTCAATCTGAATTGTTGAAATTAGAAGAAACATGCTCCGTTGATTCGTAGATATATGTAGAAAGAATGCAGGAAGAAAGAATCATGAAACAGATATACAACCCGAAAGTAGAAGGATCTACCCTCGGCCCTTACCATGACCAAATTGATAGTGTGTTATAGAAGGCAATGTCACGAACCTTAGAAAGCGGCGAACGTGCATGAGAAGAACTATAAATATTAAAGAAGCGAATGAGGTGTATAAGGACCGAGTCATATGGCGCTCGATTGCCTCTGCCTACCCCGCAAAAGGTATTGGCGTGTAGTTGTAAATAGATAGATAAAATTGTAATCATATTTGAAAGTGGCCACACCACAAACAGAGTAATCGTAACGCAGTAATCTGTGAGCGGCCAATAATCATCAAACGTTCAATTCTATGTAAACTGTAATTTGTATTCTTCCGCCACAAACTAGTTCACGCGAAGGAGCGCCGGCCGGCACCTACCCGCTACTTTTGGTGGATATATGGTGTCACTGCCATGGCTGCACTGGTCGTCTCCGCTTCGACTGCGCCAATCGTCTCAGTATAGAGCCGCTATCTCGAACAGAAATTACATGCAGGGACAGAGACGACCAGGACATATATGGCAGCGATAGTATACATCTACTAACTATACAGGTAGTAAATGTGTGCCAGATGGCGCTCGTTCGCTCGAACTAATTAGTGGCGGTAGCATACAAAGTAGTTTAAAACAAATTACCTGTAAACTTGACCTTCGCAAGATAACGCCTGATTATATTAAATAATAACCTCAGATAGTTGCAGCCATGTCCTCAAGTAGACGAGAGATACGTTTGAAAATTTACCAAAAAGGTCGACCGACCAATTTGCGGAAGAACTTGTCAAATTGGACGCTGAGTTGTTTACGAGCGCGGGCCGCAAGCATCGCAGTCGATTGGACCCCTCGGTCCTCAACCCTTGCCTCCTCTCATTATCCTATTTCCCGCCTTTTCAAGTTCCTCACGGCCCCGACAATGCCAGCGATCGGCAGCCTCGCCACCGAGCACACATTTCTTTAAGGAACGTGTAGTTGGTTCCTCGGTGCCGCGAGATGAATAGAAATGAGTGTGCTGTGAATTTTATCCACAATTTATGTGTCCGACGTTCAGACGTCTTATGATAATGAGTTTACATGTTTTGCGAATCAAATCTACAAATAATAAATTATAATGTGAAAGGAAAGGATTGACAAGTGTCAGATAAATATACGTTACAAAAGTCAACACGTGTACGTTCTATGAAACTTTTTGTTTTGGCAGTCGGGTCGTGTGCTGTGCTGTACGCTACAGCGGATAGGTAGTGAACGTTTTTTATGTGTAGACACTGGCAAGTCGAGGGGGGTTGGGTGCGTATTTTTTTCAAGTCCTATTATCGGAAGTGCGAAAATATTTCTCATGCCATTTGACATCATAATGATCACTCTTCATAAAAATATTTGTTACTAATGATTGAAACTCATAATCATTAGAATTCATAATATCACTAATAATTAATAATACACGTTTATACTAATATTTGTTTTCATATTTGTTTATGTAGAGAAACAGGGAAGTCCTGGGGGAAATGTCAAAATTTTTGCACACATGTATCAAGGGATATCAATGTTTCATCCTATTAAAATCGGCGAAGAGCGTAGAAAATCAATCTTCAACTGAGCAGGCCAAATAAATATGGTTTAGAACCCGTCATTGGGACTAGTAATAAGAAATTAAGCATTAAATCACGTGTAACTGTTCGTTTTACTATTCTATATTATATAAGGAGCCCGGTGGCGGAGCGGTTAGGTATGCTACTTTAACACTAGGGCTCGAGAGTTCGATTCTCAGACAAACATTTGTGTGCATGAACATGTTTGTTTGCTTGCTCTGGGTGGGGCGTATTAAAGCAACCCGTCTGGGAAAGTACCTCCACCTCACAGAAAACCGCAGCCAAATAGCATCTCCCTTGAGGGCTGTGGCGGCTGGTGGCTTATCGAACTGGTGGTGCACTTTACTTGCTCACTAAGTATTAAGTTTAGAAATTGCAACAAAACAACAATTTACATAAAATATTATTTATTTACGTTAATTAAAAAAAAAACAATTACTATAAACAAACAATAATTAGCGCATCACAGATACAGCGAGACTATACTGATAACGAGAGCTCATGCCGGCCAGCGAATTTCGTCAAACATCGGGTGCTCTCGGTAATCTTCGATCCGCACGTGCGGCGCACGAGAACAGACTCATTTTTCGGTACATTTCTATGTTTTGCGCACTATCTTTTGTTTCACGCGTCAGGCATATTCGCTAGTAACTCATACAAGTTATACTAGCAGTCCTCGTGCGCTCGCCGAAGCGCACGAGAATTTTTCTTTACAGGGAAAATAAGTCTTAATAGTTCAGCAAAGCGCTTAAATTGTTTCGTCATAATTGGAAATTTTATTTGTTATGTTTTTATATGTTTAAAAAATAAATATTAATATGGTAATTTAAAAATAAAGATGAAGTAATATTTTGTAATTTTCAAATCTTTTGAATTGGTGGTTCAGCGCACGGGCGCACTTAAGGTACAGCCGCCACTGGGGTCGTTGTGTCCTTGCATGTGAGGTCACCAGTAAGCTCCTAAGGAGTTGCTGTGTTAGTAGCAGAGGTGGCATCGCGTGCGTAATAAATATTTTGCAAACGTTTATAGGCTACAGTAACCGCTTTACAACAGGTGTGCTGTATGCTTGTATGCCTTCCGACATTGGAGTTTGTATTGCTACGTTCCCAGGCCATGGTTAATAGTCACATTATAGGCGGGCTGTAAACTTGTTTGCCTCCCATATTGTATAAGAATAGCTACACCCCAGCTGGAGCAGCGAGTACCGCGGTTACCGGTGACCACCTGTGTACACCGCAGCACGGCCACGACACCCCGCCACTGGAGTTGGCCACCCGGGGCGACCGTACCGCGGACTGACATACAGACACACACACACATATAAACAACTTTGAACGCATGTAAGCTTACGACCCACCTGATTTAAAGTGCCTGAGAACCGTAGCATATCCGGAACCGGAGCTATCTACAAACTTGGTCCCCGGGAGAGCCTTAGAGAAAAATTCAAAGAAATAAATATTCTAACAGTCGCATCGCAATATATCTATGAAAATCTTTTGTATGTCCATAAAAACATAGACTCATTTTGTAAAAAGAGTGATACTCATAATATAAATACTAGATATAAGCATAATCTTGTGTTACATGCAAGCCGTCTCCACAAAATAAGTAATTCTTTTATGGGGCAATGTATACGGTTCTATAACAAACTTCCCAGCAATATAAGAGAATTGTCAATAAACAAATTTAAAACTACCATTAAAGCCAAATTGTGTAGCAGGGCATATTATAAAGTATCTGACTATATTAATGATAAAAATGCCTGGGATTGAGTCGATCCAGTTATAATGTAATTAATAAATTATGTAAATTTGTTTGGATACCAAAAGAGGGATGCCTGAGTTTTTTGGCAGTATTTTTATCAGTGCTCACCTAGTCATGAACTGCACGGTAGGGGAAAAAAAATGTGACGATTCCAAACAAATGTAGCCATTTTTACGAAATAAAAAGATTTTGACTTTGACATATGAATGCCTGCTATACATGGAGTATCACTCTCTGTTTGCATTAGCTTGCTGCTAACACAGCCGATACCTAGGGTGCACTTAATAAACAGAAGGTATATAAAAAAAGAAAGAATTAAATCGCAAGAAACGACGAAGATTCCGCCCCTGGAGGCTGAACAGCACCAGAACGGAGAAATGAAATAAATATGAGACATGAGCCAATGGCTCAAAAGAATAGACCTAGGAGAAACATGGAAAATAAAAATTTAAGCAAAAGTACAGCTCCAACTGCCCAAAGTAGGAGAAACAACAATTAAAAAAAAATACAACACTATTCAGGAGTTTTACTGGTAACCTTACTCACTCGCAGGAATACAACAAACCTCCAGGGAGTTGTTATTTGACCACGGTTTTCTGTGAGGTTTAGGTCGACCTGCTTGGATGCTTGCTTGGATTGGTGGCTCTTAAAAACATCCAGACCAAGATATACAGATATGTTCATGCATACAAATGTTTGTTCTGTATGTGTGTCATGGCTGCGTTATTGACCACTGTGCCACCAAGTCCGTCAATTACCGCTTAAGGTAACTATGAAAACTATGTTCATATACATATAATTAGTTACAAAACCACTGGAAAATATACTCGTGAACGAATATAAAAATGAATAATGAAAGAGAGGCACATCGAATCAAGGGAAGTTGGTGTTGCTACATTAGCAGCGCGAGTGGCAACGCGCGACCTACTCCTTGTATTGCAAGCGTCCCCAAATCAGGTAATCCGTATGCTTCTTTATCTCCCGGTGTCCCCTGTTATATCAAAAAATGTAATTAATCAAGATATATACCGAACACAAGAATATAATGGAATAGAATAGACTTCATTGCTGTGTTCATATTTTGACGGTTACAATAATTATATTATGTAGTTCCTATAATATGGAATTATTAATAACAATTTAACATACAGTAAATTTTCGGTCAAAATCAATTGCGGTATCAAAGTATTCATTCACATAATATAAACTCTTTAAATGCCAAGTCTTTAATCTACATTTGGATACCAAACATCCAAACAGTTCACTTCTCGTGGCAGGTGACCAAATATTAAAACAGTAATAAACAATAAAGTGCCTATTGTGAAAGTTTTAGGCGTAATTGCTAAAATATTAATTTACGCACACTTTCACAATTGAATAACACTTGATATAGTGTTATTACGGTGACAACAATATAGAGAGTAGCGAATACAGAGCTGACAGCCTGCGGCCGGCCGGCTGACAGCCTGCGGCCGGCCGGTTGACCCGCGGCGCTCGTTGTGCCACCTTGGAGAGCGTGCTGGTGAACACGTGAAACGAACATAATTTCAAGATTAGCAATAATCACTAAACCTCAAACTTACTTGTCCGAACTAACTTTTAAGAGAGGTAGGGCGCGTCAAAGCAGCCCGTCTGGGGAAGTACCTCCACCTCACAGAAAACCGCAGCCAAATAACAACTCCCTAGAGGGTTATTGTGTTCCTGCGTGTGAGTGAGGTCACCGGTAAGCTCCCAAGGAGTTGCTCTGTAAGTAGCGTGCGTGTGATCATTTTTTATTTTGATTTATTTGTTTGTAAACATTAACACAAAACATAACAAATTTACACTCCGCCAAACTATAGTCAGTTTGTCGGAAGCAGCGTGGATAACGCGCATTTCCGGTTACTTGTAGTTAAAAATACAAAAGCTTTGATTTGATAACAATATCTAGCTGTTTTTGAATACTTATCCATTCAACGACTGCCAGACACCACTTACTCTACATTTAATATTTCCCTAATTCAGACATTTTTTAATATTTTCCTTACATTAGGATTTAATTACTATTAACGCTTGCGATATATTAGAATTAATATACCGCAAGCGTTAATTGGCTACGGTACCCGCTTTACATCAGATGGGACGTATGCTTGTATGCCTACCGATGTAGCATAAAAAAACTTGTTGTTCTCTGCCGTATATTTGTGCAGTCAATTTGTGTTTTAAAATCGGTCAAGCTATTTAGGTTACTGGAGGGCAGAAGAACGAACGTGTATGAAAAGAGATATGAACATTGAAGGCGCCCGGTACTCATACATACGAGTACCTACACCTAGATAACATTACTTATGTAAATCCATAATTGCATAAGAAGTAACAAATGGAGTATTATAGAGAAAGGGTACTCGTATTTTTAAGAGAGGTAGGGCACCGAAGCAGCTTGTTGGGGGCTCTACCACTTCTTCTTCTTCTTACCGTTATCCCATTTCCTAATACATTAGGATTGGCGGAGCCGCTACCTAAGATCATAAATCCGAAAATACGAATTTAGTGGTACATGCCCCCTCCGGGATTCGAACGGGGTACCAATTGGTCTATACAGCGGTTCCTTATCCACTGGGCTGTCACTGCTCTCATGGGGCAGCGCCTCCACCTCACAGAAAACCATCGGCAAATCTCTTGCAAGCGTTGATAGAATATTGTAACCACTATACATCAGGTGGGCTGTATACTTAAATGCCACCTGATGTTGTACAAAAAATATCTCTTTAAAAATTTCCTTGCAGTAAATTTTAGCGTATGTACTGATATTTTATGATATCTTGATGTTAAAGCAACATAAGAAACACCATCACTCTATATCTTTAGACCGAGAGCACAGATTACTTAAAACTCGTAGTTACTCCGAGAGAGCCAGGATTCATACCTTTTGTCACGCGCGCTCGCCGGTCTTCACGGCTCCCTGACTGTCTTCTGATAAAACGTGACAAACGTGATTTGGTCGTGGTAGGTGAGTGTTGGTCTTCCTCGGCTACTACATCCTTCCACTTTTAGATAGTAAATCTGTTTGGTCCTTCTTTAAATTTAACATGCCTATAATAATTTTGTTCAACGATGGATATAACAAGCTATATGTAAATGAATATATAGAAAATACATGCGTATTTATAAATTATGGCATACTAAAGAAAGAATAATGGGTACCATAAGAAAATGTAAAATGAGCTCCCAGCAGGGTTTGCGTCAGCAGCGATTTTTTTCCATTCCTATTTATCGCTGGAAAACCGCGCTAGCGCCGTTGTCTTACTTGTACTACTTTCGTAGATATGGGAGCTCGCCTGATGGATAGCTTTCAACTATTTAATATATTTTATAGTACATCTGGCAAGTTATACCGTAATATAAAATTATGTAATAACATTTTATTTATATATTTTTATAAGTTATTATACGTGTAGAAGTACTTGGGGGGTCCAATGAAAAATAAAGAATTTTATCTTTATGTTATCATTGTAGCGGTCGCTGAACTTCTTTCTGAACTGTGTGTAGTCGGCAGCTGTAGTCAACACAGTGGGCGTGGGTGCCCTCTACAGAATTGTCAGCCACGTAAACGTAAGCATTGAGGTTGTTGAATAATTGTAATTAGAACTATTCGAGATGCACGAGGACCTGACCGCCGACCACTCGCAGGCCCCCCGCAGGCCCCCCGCAGGCCCCTCGCAGGCCCCTCGCAGGCCGGCCGCGCTCGCCGACAGAGAGGCCCTTATTGTCATTATATTATTTTAGTATTGTTGCAATACTCTCACAATGCCCACTCTATTATTATTTGTACCTCCAACACACTAATGAGCGTGTAGGCACATCGCCTCGATACCTATTTACACTCGCATCCCGATATCCGCATTCACACGACATTGAATCTTAAACTAATAGTGTTTAGGCTCGAGTGCGTTTCGGGGTCGGCTATTTATGTTGGTATTTCAATACAAAGGAATGACACGGGATGCGTCTCGAAGTGTCAGGCCAAGTTTTGAGAGAAAATAAATGTATAATTATTATTAGAGGAATAGGTTGGAGTGGTTCGAGGAAGGCTGGTGTGGTTCGAGGAAGGCTGGTGTGGTCCGCGCGTCCGAGGATCGCCGAGTGTTGTTTTATTAGGCGGACACCGCGGCTGAGAGGATCGATCCACTTTCGAGTTCTGTAACGAAAATATGTTCAAATGTCGGATAATACAGGTGATTGGCAGCTCTTGACGGCTGTCTGACTGACATTACCATTACCAATGTAATAGGCAATCAGAAACGAGGTTACCTAATGACCTAGCGCTCCATCTGCCTTCCTTTCTTATGATGTCGTAGTCAATGCGGTATCTGCTGGATCGTAACGGGTACAAGAGAAAATCGGCCAAGTGCGAGTCGGACTCGCGCACGAAGGGTTCCATCTATAAAAACGGCAAAAAATCACGTTTGTTGTACGGGAGCCCCCCTTAAATATTTGTTTAATTTTAATTTAATTATTTATTCTTAAAGTGAATATATAACTAAATATTCTGTGAATATTTCAAGCGTCTACCTGTTGCCGTTATTAATATCGATCAAAAACGAACAAAAAAATCCCGTTTGTTGTATGGGAGCCCCCTTAAATATTTATGTTATTCTATTTTTTAGTATTTGTTGTTATAGCGGCAACAGAAATACGTCATCTGTGAAAATTTCAACTGTCTAACTATCACGGTTCATGAGATACAGCCTGGTGACAAACGGACGGACGGACGGACGGACGGACAGCGGAGTCTCAGTAATAGGGTTCCGTTTTACCCTTTGGGTATGGAACCCTAATTAGTATGGCCAGTAATAAACACTGATAGTCTAGTGGTTAAACCAGCCTAGACTGGTCTGTGATTCGAATCCCAGTGAGCATGTACCACTGAGTTCGTGTTTCGGATTTGCATACATATTTGTAATTACCGATTGTTCCGCGGCGAAGGATACATCACGCACGTCCTCGAAATCGTTCTCAAATTAACATCTCAATAGACGTATGACTTAACATAAAAAAAGATCTGATTTTCCCTGACAGGGAGGGAGATGTAACTGCAGTAGCCCCGTGTTACAATTAGTATTTTCGCCAAGTCCTTGGCGTTTGGTAGCGGAGCACTCCTAGTAGATCAGATAACGGGATAGCTCTGTGAAGTAGAGAACATGTATTCCCGCTACAATTGAATATCACAAAGTATAGGTATATTCCTGCGACTACAACAAATAACAACAATGTAATAAACTTAAAAATTCAAGCAGTCCATGGCACACATTTTCATCGGCTTTTTCTTACTTAACCAGTACGAAAAAACAAGTAATGTTTATTTATACAACATCGGGAGGCATGCAAGCATACGGCGTTCCTGGTGTAAAACGATTACCGTAACCTATGAACCTTCGCTGCTGACAAAGTAACTCCTCAGGAGCTTACTGGTGACCTCACTCACACGCGGTAACAAGACAACCCTCCAGGGAGTTGTCACCAGGCTGCGGTTTTCTGTGAGGTGGAGATTGATACTACTGCCCCAGACAGGCTGCTCTAATGCGTCCTACATCTCTTAAAATAAATAACAAAATTAACAATCGCAGTTAAGTGACAATAACTGCTTTTTGTTCAAATCAGTCAATCAGAACACGGGTACAAATAAAAGCTTCATTCATATCATGATATTAATCTATGTTCAACTAAATACTTTCCTAAGGAAATATTATTATGTTCTATTTGTGAATTCTAATTTATCTTACTTTCTATCGACCCGTGCGGAGCCAGGGCGGGTCGTTAGTTTGTACATAGAAATTAGTTTGCGCGTGTACATAACAGATACATAATATAACTATATAATTATTTCACATATTGCAAACATGTGTATGCTATTTACTTAGTGTAGAGTTTATGACCACTTGCTTACTACACGAGATCGTTACATTCACGAGAGGTTTTTCCATTTACTTGTAGCTCTCTATTAGTTTTATTATATTTCAAAACTGTTTACTAACATTAACACGTAAGTGGTGTTACCTCTCACATGTTAATGTTACCGTGGTATATGAAATGTATATTGTATTATATAAGAATGTTTACCTTCTGTTACATTATGCTCACTCGTAGTTATCGCTGTATCATGGGTATAGCTGTTACAATATGTGTTAACCTTTGTAGTAAACCGTCAGGTTATAAGATGTCGTTTTCTCAATTCTTGGGCATTACATAAATTGTCTCCATGTGGCGGTAATTCGCTTGATTGTAATATTAATTCGGTATCCCACAGTGCCATTATTATTTTATTTGTACACGCGTGCAATTGATACTTTTACTTTCGGTTTTGAAGAAGTAGAAGTAGTACTTCAGTCGAGCTGCGCCACGGCCCTGTCACATGATGCTCCCGCGTTACATGTCAATGACGAACATAACCATGTTGCACGCAATTTCTATATATTACATTTATTTTTGTTCCCACGACTGAGTGAGGTCATCATTAGGTTCCTAAGGAACTGCTACGTTAACAGTGACGATGACAATCAGTGAGCAAAACTCCTTGTATTTCAAGCGTCCATTCATGGGCTCGACAACCGCTTCATATTAAGTGATGCGTCATATTAAGTAAGCCGTATGCTGGTTTGACTCCCGAGGTCGTTAAATGTATCGTTGTACAACATGATCCAGCGTGCCGTTAAGTATATGTGATAATGGTTTTGGTTTATTATGGTACTGCTGTAAGTACCGTGGCATCCACAGAATACGTGATGACAAACAGGTCAGGTGACAAATAGGTGATGACTTCGTTCCTTGACACTTGGAAAATAGTCTACAGTGTAACTAGACAATGTATAAAATTATAAAATGAGTTGTCATCTATAATGATGTAGTTGAGTATTTTCATAAATCGTATAACAAACCAGTATTAACGAGATTGCTATTCACGAGCCTCCCAGCACGCCAGCGCGTCACGTGGACAAATATCGAGCCCACAATAATGAACCTGATTATGTAGGCACAAGTGTTCGCCGTGACAATTTGTGTTTGCCCGCATTCCGTGCGAGTGCCCGCCGCTCCGCCGCCCGCCAGCTCGTGGGCCCGCGCTCGATTGTCTGCTTGTTTGTCAAATTATCCGCGTGTTTGTCCATCGTTATGCGTGACACCTTCACTGGCTACTGTTTGAATTCAATAAACGAATTACACATCGGGAGCAAGTACGCAGCCCTGGGCGAGCTAGGCGTTTTAAATATCGTGCAGTAGAGAACTCCGTGAAATGTATTTATCGTAGCACTGGCGAAGTTATCATAAAGTATACGTCTACGTAGAAGTGATACATTATTCTAATTTTGCATTTCTATTTTTCTTTCAATAAATGCTGCAATAAAGTTAAGTTTTGAATTAACGTAACAGAAAAATCTCAAATGGAGAATGTATACTGGACATCGGTGAAAAATAATAAAAAATATATTGAGTAGGTACGTAATGATTTCATCATTAAAATGTAATCAGACTCTCGATTCAATATTACAAAATCTCATTTCCGTAATCTCCGTTAATTCCGATATGATCGGGCGCGGCCATAAGCCCAACTATTGAAATCAATTTGCTATAACGCAAATCCGCACTCAGATATTATAATCGCATGCGAGAATCGGAATGGAATGCTGCACTCGTCGGGCGGCGCGGGGAGTAATTAAAAAACATATTAGGACGTATCTGCTCGGGCCCTCGCTTTGACGAGCTATAAGTAATCCGATTGGCGCGCTGTTTTCTAGAGTATGCCTTTTTAAAGTAAGATTAGAGAAAATGCGGAGTGGCCCTCGACTTGTTCAGACTTGGCCACATGTCGGGAAATTGCTGACTCGCTCGGAGGAGCCGGATTATTAGAATTTTCCAGGGGCCGTGCCCGCGCCCGCCGGAGAACGAGGAAATGAAATTTCAACTCTGTAGGTTAGTGAATTTATTTACCTTTCACGTGGTTGTTGACATGAAGGTATATCTCATATGCTGGGGCCAATTATATTTTTATGAGAGAAAGATATTCGTTGTCTCTAGGAGTCGGTGTTTTGTGGAAAAATGTAGTTTATCAGGAATAGAGGATAACAAAGAGTGCGCTTTCTATTCAATTATCTTTGAGACAACTTTTCGTCTTGAAGTAAATCCAAATGTGTTATATTCCATCACTCAGCTTTTTTTTTATACAACGTCGGGAGGCATACAAGCATACGGCCCACTTGATGTAAAGCGGGTACCGTAGCCTATTAACGCTAGTGATATATTAAGTATCACTCGCGCGATGCCTCCTCTGTTGCTTACACAGCAACTCCTTGGGAGCTTACTGGTGACCTCACTCACATGCAGGAATACAACAACCCTCTGGAGAGTTGTTATTTGGCTGCGGTTTTCTGTGAGGTGGAGGTACTTCCCCAGACGGGCTGCTTCGATGCGCCCTACCTCTCTTAAAACAACAAGACCAAGACAAACAGACATGATCACGCACACAATTTTTTGTCTTGTGTGGGAATTGAATCCACGAGCTTTGTTGTCCATGTCGCGTCATTCACGACTGCGCCACCGAGCTCGTCATCAGTCAGCTCCAAACAAACTTAAGGCTTTTCGAGTGTCGAATCAGTTACTGCAACTTATAAACATTGTCAAACATAAAGAGACACACGCGAGTTTTGCCGACCCGCTGCCAACGCATCATCTGAGAACCACGGTTCTAAGTATTTCTAAACCTTTCCAGGTAATAGGAATTCGGTTGCCAGCCTTCTGTATCTCAGTATACTGTAACTTGACACTTACCAGACGGGTTGTTCCTTACTGAAACTGAGACCTAATTTTCGTCCGATTCATTGCAGAGTAGTAGCTCTGCAGTATCGTAGAAAAACATCTGGCCATAGGTTTTCTGCGGTTTTGTGGATTTTGAGAAAGCGTTTGATAGGGTTGTGCGAAAGGAACAGTGGGGCATATTGCCATATTAGGATTGACGTCCTGTGAACTCGTGTTGTGAGCTGTGCTCAGCATGTATACGTACATATGGCAGCATGTTACCCTGTTTCGATTTTAAAATTGGTGTCAAATAGGGTTGCATGCTGCTATTGTGTATCTCGAAAGTTGTCTGCAGAGAATAAGGTCCACTAATGCAGGATTATGCACGGGTGGTGAACTATCTGTTTACGCAGACGACGCCGCCGTGTTATTAGCACAAACACTGGTCACAATAATTAAAGACGAGTGTATTGAGAAGAGCTTACTATTGAATGCGAAGAAAACAAAGATTATTAAAGGTATTTGAAAGAGAAGAAACCAGAACCAATGTAATGATGAAGTGTTGGAACAAGTGGATGAGATTGTATATCTTGGATGCGCTTTCAGCAGGGATGGAAGCTATACCGCAGATGTGGAAAGTCGTGTAAATGCTGGGAATAGTGTGAATGGCGCGTTGGGAAAACTTCTTGACAGTAAAAGCTTGAACTAGAAGGTACAGCTCGCTATACACAATGCAGTGATGGTCCCCAAGCAACTCTTACTTATGAAAGTGAGAGCTGGATATGGCTGAGAGAGTAGGATGAATGCGGTCAAAATGCGAGCGTTGCGAAAATTGTGTGGCGTAATGCGTGGAGGCTGTATTCGCAATGATGTTAGAAACAGGTGGCTGAAAGAGTGTCGATGTTAAAATAAGAATATGCATGCTCCGTTGGTTCAAACGTGTAGAAATAGGTACCTACTGCAGGAAGAGACAATTACGAAACAGATATACAACGAAATGTAGGAGCCGAGGGTGGCCAAGCCATGACCAAATTATAGCGATTTATGAGAAGGCGAAGTCAGAAGAATTAGAAATCGATGAGCGTGCATGACACGAGCAGTAAATGTTAAAGAAGCGAGTTCTCTCTGCCTACGTCGCAAGGAATTTGGCGTGAAGTTATAAATAGATAGTTTGATAGTCGGTGAGGAATCACATCTAGATTAGCCTTGGCTCTTAAACGTGGTCTAAAGACAAAAGTTACACACCCAGCGAGCCAGCATACCTACATAGCGAGCAGAGCCGAGCCTAAACAAAATCAAACTGCGTGACTTTAAAATAAAAATGAAGTCATGTTATAAATTGGACTTATTGAAATATCTCACTAAATTATTTTCTAATAAAAACCTGCCAATAATTGTATCCCCTTATTCAATAAGCGCGTTAACAAGCCAGCGGGCAGTTAGTCGCTATGATTACATATAATTTTGTAAAACGGAAGCAACGCGACCAATCAACAGTGAACGTAGGAATACCGCAAGTCAGCCCGCTAACGATAAACTGTAATGGCGGCGCGGCCGGCCGGCGCTCAGACAGCGGCCGCGCGGCTAAATAAACAAGATGTGTCCCTGCAAATTATACACCGAGTGTCAGGCGGCGGCACCGGCCGAGGCACGAGCGGCGGCGGACGACTGGCTCTGTCCGTTTGAATGGAATGAGTAAATATGTATTGTTAACTCATCATTTGCTGTCACCTGTGACAAACGCCTGGTGCTACCGTAGAGGATCTAAATCGTGGTGACCGAAATTAGTATGAAAAATTATAGTATCAATCACTATTGAAGTCCATATCACGAACACCGAAATAATTTAGCGAATCACGTTAACGTCATTCCGTCAAATATTATAATTCCTAAATAAATTAGAATATTTCAAAATAAAAAAGAAACCCCCATCTGATGTAGAACGGTAGTCATGTACCTACTTACATATGTAATCGAATCTCGGTAATGGTGGCGATAGTTATGGGCCAGTTTCAGCGCAGCGTAACTATCTTAAAACGTTATTATAAAATTAATCGTCTATTGAAACTTTGTACTAAACTGTGCTAAAGTATGCAAACAACCATTTGTTTTTTGGTTGTATATGGAGATACAATCAAATAACAATTTCAGTGAGGGTTGTTGTAATCCTATCATTCTGAAATACAGTTCACTATCCTTGATTTATGCGAAAATTCTGCTTTACTTCTTAAACCCATTAAAACCTAAACATTTCGTCAAAGTCGTATTTTATATTCATAATATCGTGTAGAGCTCGCAAATAGGTCAGAATGGAAAAAGTGATTATTCTATATGTGATGAAGAACCATTAAGCCTACTTAATGGTAAGCAGGTTACCATAGCCTATATGCTTACAATACTACGGAGCATCACTCATGCCTTGCCGACTCTAATATTTTAAAGTGGGAGATAATTGCTTAGGCTGAAGCGATCATCTCCTCCGCTACCGCTCCCGCCTTGCTGTCCCACGACAGCTGCGCTAACTAGGCAACTAGCGGCCGTGAATAAGCAATTTCGGGCAATCGACGCACTGTCCGGCCTCGCCGACCGTCCGGTTGCCGGTCCGGCGATTCGCTCGACCGCCAATAATTGTTTTAATATCGCTCCGCGTAATTTGCTCGCTGACGAGACGTCACATTGACGACTAATCGACGCCATGTTTGTTTGGATTTACACGAAGGCCGTTACTCGAGCCCGGAAACAACGCCGGCGTCGGTGGACTAACATAATATGAAGTCATAGCCGGCTGAAGAAAGTCCCAATGAAGAGAGCTATGTCATAAATAGCTATAGCTGTCATTATAGCTGGTATTAGAACAGATCCACTGAGGAATTTTCAGTAACAATTTCAGCTAAGGTTGTCAGCAAGAAGCTAGTGAGGTTGATCCGTTAATAGCAGGGGTAACAACAGTGCCAACAATAGTCGTCGGTTCCAAATATTAATTATATACTTAATATTTATAACTAAATAATAGCCATCAGGAGAGTAATAAAAAACATTTAATAGTACGAGTGAGGACTTTAATAATACAGCTCAGGGTATTATCATTTTATGCAGTGGGTTATGTAGGGGGTTTCTCCAAAAGATCAAGAAATTGTTTTAAATTATAAACACAAGTTAAAAAATAGTAAAGTTAAATTGCTCATGTTATGAAAGAAAACGTAATCGTAAGTAGTAAGTAATATATCCCAGAGACGTCTTATGAACAAGGCTAACATCCGATCTATGAGACAACTAACTGAATGTATTAAATCGGATTGACACATTATAGTATCAAATTGATTGTTTATCCGGGAGGGTGGTATTAGAGGACCGACTGGAGGGCGGAGGACCGAGGGAAACAAACTCTGTTATGAGCCGTGTAACTGGCGCCGTATTGATTGGCGAGGGCCGCTCGTGTCGTCGTCGCCGCGGCCACGGCCGGCCTGCACTCACTGCGTTGATCACTTTCATTATTTGCTTTGAAATGTTACTTAACTATTTGAGAGAATTTGTTTGCGACATACCATAGTTATTAATCAACGAATTTTGTGAGCTTTCTGTCCGAGCCGTGAGAACCTAGTGGATAAAAACCCAGCCTATTCCATACCTGGACCCAACTAAATTCATATTTTCGGATTTATGTACATACTTGTAATTATCATTTACTCGGCGGTGAAGATTGTAATCGTGTGGAAACCAGACCAAGAAATTACGTTTCGAAAAACGTGTGACCTAGTTTAAGAAAACTGGTTTTCCCTCTGGTTTGGGGGATCTATTGAAAGTCACTCCACGTCAAAATCAGTATCTTCGTCAAATCCTTAGTCCTAGGTAGCGCCCGCCAGTCCTCGTGGATTAGGAAATATGATAATATTAGGAATAGAGAGGTGAGCTTTCTTTCGTTGTCATGATGAAGAAAAATTGTTTTCTTTTCATTATTATAAGATCTTTGCATATAGAAAACCTAAAAATTTCGTGTATCCGAATATATATACACGAAATATTTTTGAAGTGAAAATTTCTTTAGATTGGTTGGGCACGCTAAGCACTGAACTCGCGTGACGGTCACGCTTAGATACTCGTATATACATATATAGATGAGTGTGCGTATTTAATATTAATACGTTAATAAAAATATTTTCTAATAGAAATAGTTCTTTTAAAAGTAGTTCTTAACAACCCTAAAATAATGTTTGCTAGTTTGTGAAGCTCATAAGTGTTCATTTCGGACGAGCACTCGTACCACTGGCAGTCTTTTTTTAACAGTAATGCAGTTGAATTCTGTTATAAAAGACCAAATATACATTTTCATTTTATTGTTTGGCTGTAGGCTGTAGGTAGTATATCTGTTGTGCACGCAAAAATAACTCAACCCAGTTTGATGAAATACTCGTACACGGTAAAAGTTTATGTATTGCTTGACTATTTAGGCTATTTACTTAACACCTGAGAACCCAATATATACCGGGCTGAAACCGCGGGAATGAGCTAGTGAATAGCTGTAAGTTTGAGTACTGTATTGTTTGTTGTACTGCCCGGGTTTTGCTACCCGAAGAAGAACACAAATCAATCCAAGAAATATTCCTTGAACTCATTGTATGTTGTTAATTCAAAGGCGCATCGTAGACAAACGAAAAACTGTGCTCTACATGTAGAGGGGTAGAGCACAGTGATATTGAACAGGCCATCCGACTGAGTAAATAAATAATACGAAAATATGAATTAAATAAGTTACAATAAAATTATATTTCTAAAAATGAGAAACGTGTCTAAGTGCCCGCGAGGGCTCAATGGCAAATAAAGAATTTTTATCTTATCTTATCTTTATTCAAAATTACTAACACTACTAACTAACAACTCTTATGTTAGATTTAACTTCTATTCACAAGTACCAGAAATTACATTCCTAATTGTTATACGTCTCTTTTCGTATACAATTAACTGATTGTCGCCCGCTCGGTCACGCCCCCAGCAAATCACTAAATAAGTAGTCACTTGATCAGCAGATACAACCCAATTACCGATGAAAGGAAACAGTTAAGCCGCGGCCGCCTCCGTCGTCGCCGACCGCACATTACCTCATTGCCTAATCAGAACGTGTCGTGTGCAGGCGGCCTGCCGCGGCGGGCGCCGGGTGACGTCATTGTACTACAAATTGCCGCCAAATTGGGAACAGACGTGCAATCGCAACTCTATTTAGCGAGCGCCTGCACCTGATTGGTCGGCCGGCGCGCTCCCCGTGCCGCGCTCCATTGAAACCCGAGCAAAGAAATGAAATTATGCACTCCGTGAATAAGGAAGGCTTTGTGCCTGCCTTATTCGAGCTGTCAGGCTCGCCTTTAGCGTAATGAAACAAAATGTCCGCGGAGTCCACCAATGGCGGCTCGCCGTTTCACTTCCATGACGCCTCATCATGCTCGTCTAATTAATTCGATTTATGAACTCCATCCTTCCTATATTTGTCCGTGTGTTGAGTAGCTAGATTATAAAAAAAAACAAACCAGCGAATGACCTAACACGTCCATGTCACCACACTCCATAACTTTGGTTTGTCAAGTCAGTTTTATTATATGACATTGAGCCAGATTGCTGGGAAATACGCTGAAGCTTACAATCTGTACGGGTTCTGTCATGAATGAAAACGCCTTCTATCTATCGAAATCTGTTCTGTTGTGGAGTAATGTAGCAGTAAGTAGACCACCGGTACGAGTATATTGCGGTGTTGATACGAGTATGTTTGTATAAGGCTGCGACCATGGCTGTCCGTCTCCAGGGCTTAATACTATCTAGCTATAACGAGGAGTGTGAAACGGAGCGTAATTTCCTCGAAACCGTTCCTGCTGCATCGGAGAATATATTCAAGATGCTGAATTGGAAGATTCAATATTAACATCGAGTAAACCTCTCCATTTCGATTTACCGATGATATGGTTATTATAGTAGAATCTCAGAGAGATTCTGCATGATTTCAATGGGTAATTGAAGTAGTCAATGACCTCGTCTACCCTAAATAAGCAATACAACTTGGCAGTCTTGACTTCAACAAAAAGATCGATAGACATAGTAGTGCAAATACTTCAGCGCTTGGCCAAAGTATTTAACTACTGCGTCCTCCCCATAGAGCGATACCGTTGGACTGGTCCAACGGGTCGGAAATCACGCAGCGAGCAACAGAGCAGACAATGTTACAATATGGGATAGTATCATCATCTGAGCGTTAATCCAGGTCGCTTCCTACGCTTTCGCTTCGGAGTCCAGGGTCAGTTGTCCTGCTTTTATTCCTCCATTTCGCGCGGGCATCCCTTATAGTGAGACCATTGGCACGCATGTCATCCTTTACGACGTCAAGCCAGCACTTCTTGGGTCTACCCCGTCTACTGAGACCCGGTGGAGGTGCAGTTTGTCTGCTGTGTCACGGACACGAGGCTACCGCGAATGCGGGAGTTCCTTACGCAATCCTTTCGCGTCATTCCACACATCCAGGAGCATATTCACCTTCGTGATAGAAGCTCCTGCTTGTGCCGCTCAAGTACAGGCCACGCTTCGCTGCCATATAAAAGGACAGGTCTAATGATTGATTGATTGATGATGATGACCTGTCTTTTTAGCTTTTTAGGGTCACAATCGACTCCAGCCATTTCACGACACTTGGTCCAAGCCGCTGACATGCGTGCCTTGGCGTCGTAATCGATGTCTCTGGATACGTGGAGGACAGATCCCAAATACCTACATCGGTCCGTGCGCTCGACCGTGCCTTCACTAATGTGAACGGGTGTAGGATCTGGAACACCGTAGGCCAAGTACTCTGTCTTCGCCACATTTAGTTTCAGATGGCCGTTCTCGAGCGACTCTCTCCAAGCATTCACTCACGTCAGCGCAATATCGTCAGTATACACGAGCAACCACGGAGACTGCTCATGTGTATCTCTGATGCTGTCCCACACTACATTTAATACTACGCTTAACAAAAATGGACTAAGGACGGAGCCCTGGTGGAGCCCGACTGTGATTGGAAAGGGCTGAGTGTGTGTGTATCGCCAACGGTTATCGTATCCACTCAAACATCCAGAACGGGGTTTTTTTTTAAGTAGTAAGTTAAGTAAGTCTGCGACCTTCGCTTACACCATATTGTGCGCCATTTACATATTACTATAGCATGGGACGCAAGCAGAGAAGGAGGCACACAAACATACAACCCGCTCGAGTATAATAGTCTTCGTAGTCAACTCTTACAATTAATGGGATATCGTTTGCCACCGACGCTACCACAGCAACTATTCAGGAGGTTACCGGTAACCTCTTCGCTGGCAAGCTATGTCTACCAAGCGATCTACCACCCCACTTTGAAATTTTACACATTCCTAAGGGGTTTTTCGGAATCCTTGGTAAACTTCCTGTTGTCACCAGTGTGTATAGGTACATAAAAGTACTAGTACTCATGCACCAACGCGGTTGAAATGAATGAGAGTGTAATTTCATTCGTAGATATTGTTTATGGTAGAGGGCTTTATGAATGGACGGAGGCAGCACAACACCTGTGTTGCACAATGTTTGGAATATCCCACCAGCGCCGGCCCGTGACCGAGGAAACGTTAAAACTGGTCCAAACAAATGCTTTATGGAAATTATTGATTGCGCAACTGGCCAAAAGGAGTTCTTTTTAATTATTTTAAGGTAATATAATTTTTGTACGTATAATATTCAAACCGTACAGGGGTTACCTTTTCACACACGGAGACACACACACACACACTCACGGATTCATAATCTGCGTACGATGAATGTCTGTAATGAAAAGTACGTAGGGCGTACGTACAAGTTGTTTTGTGTAAAATCGTTTTTTGCGGACTGACGCATATAACGAGCGGCCACAGCCCAGTGGATATAGAACCGGTCTATTGACCAACCGGTTCGATTCTGGATTATTTCTACACTCTATCACTAATGTCGTGTTTTGTATACATATTTATAATTATTAAGAAGCCAATTCGAAAACTTCCTACTCTTACTAATTTCTTCTGATTACATTCGTTGTGTGTTCCAAGGCAGCTGTAGTTTAACCCCCGGGACGGCAATGGACTTCACTGTTCGTTGCCTTGTTGGTGTTCGCCGCTGTTAACTCTGGCTACACAGGAGACACAGTGGTGAGAATAAGTGGCGTGCCTGTCCCATATTTATAATTATTACTTGTTCGGCACTTAAAGAAAGATCATGAGGAACCCCGCACGCTCAGGAAATTATATTTCAAAAGACCTGTGACCTAAACAATCCTCAGGCTTAGATAGCGGACTCCGTGAACCTAATGTATTAGGAAATGAGGTAACGCGAAAAAGAAGAAGACACGTATATGGAAAACATAAAATGTTAATCTGTTGTACCTAACTGTATGTATAACTTACGTCAAATCCGTCCGAACCGAGTGCCACGTGACTCGATCCTTACATACCTCACTCGTTTCTTTAACATTCATTGCTCTTCTCATGCACGCTCGCCGGTTTCTAGGGCTCCTGACATCACCTTCTGATAGAACACGATCAATTTGGTCATGGTAGGTAAGTCTTGGCCTTCCCCGGCTCCTACATCCTTCCACTTTTGTATTGTATATCTGCTTCGCCATTCTTTCATCTTGCATTCTTTCTACATGTCCGAACCAACGGAGCATGCCTCTTCTTATTTAACACCGACGCTATCTTTCAGAACAACTCTGTTTCTAATATCATCATTGCGAATACGATCTACACGCCTTACGCCACAAATTCTGCGCAGCGCTCGCATTTCGACCGCGTTTATTTTACTTTCATGCTCTTTCTGCCATACCCAGCTCTCGCTTCCATAAGTTAGCGTTGGGACCAACACTGCATTGTGTATAGCGAGTTGTGCCTTCTGGGTCAGGTTTTTACTGCCAAGAAGTTTTCCCAACACTCTATTCACACTATTCCCAGCACTCACTCATCATCTGCGGTATGCCTTCCATCCCTGCTGAAAGCGTATCGAAGATATACAAACTCATCTGGTGACCTAAGGATGTTTGTTTCGTCACAGTGCCTAGTAATTTCTCTGCCATATCTCACCCTACAAACCGGAACACAGCTATATGAATATATCTGCTTGGCGGTAAAAATAGGTGAGACAGAGGTACCCACGCAGACGACTTTGGTACAAAGTCTCCCTCTGGTAAACAATCCAAATGTACTTTTCTGAAGACATGGATTTTGAATCAAATTCGTTAAAATTCTTTAAAATCTATCGATGGCCTGGTCCCTCGCGGGGTAGGCAGACTGACGCCACAATATACGCTCCTTATACAGCCAACTCGCTTCCTTAACATTCGTAACATTTTTAGTGCACGCTCGCCGGTTCCAAGGGTTTCAGACATTCTGAAAAACTAGACCCGTTTGATCGTGGTTGGTGAGTGTTGGTCTTCCTCGGTTTCACATCCTACCAATTTGGCAATGTGTACCTGTTTCATAATTCTTCTGTCCCGACATTTTTCCACATGCCTAAACAAACGGAGCATGCCTTTAATTAACACCAGCACTCTCTTTCAGAATAAATAAATGCACTTTTAATAGTTCGGACGCCATGAAAACACGTTCTCAATGCATTGAATTTAAAGAGTCACTGTCATCTTTGAAACAAATGTAAATGTAAAGCGCTAACCAATTTAAACATGGTCCGATGAGGAGGAAGTAGACCGATGTGATATTCCACTGCCTAAGAAATGACATGAAACAAACGACGCGGGAGGCGGCCGCAAAATTACAACTGTTTCATGAATTTTTTAAGAGAGGTAGAGCGCATCAAAGCAGCCTGTCTGTGGAAGTAGCTCCACGTCACAGAAAACCGCAGCCAAATAACAACTCCCTAGAGGGTTGTTGTGTTCCTGCGTGTGAGTGAGGTCAACAGTAAGCTCCCAAGGAGTTGCTGTGTAAGCAGCAGAGGAGGCATCGCACGAGTAATCTATAATATAAAAATGAACCGATTTCGCTAATTCTTTTTTTAGAATATTCCTTGAAGTACGAGCATGGTTCTTACGAAGAGAAAAATATTAAAAATTGCCTAAAAAAACTTCTATACAAAATACTCTATACTTCCATACAAAATAAATTAATGAATCGACTGTTAGGCGGTACGAAGTTCGCCGGGTCAGCTAGTACTTAATATATCTCAAGCGGTAATAGGCTACGCTACGCTTTACATCAGGTAGGCCGTATGCTTGTATGCCTCCCGACGTAGTATAAAAAAAAATGTCGGCTTGTATCGATGTTCCCGCACACTATCAATTTGTTTGTGACCCTACAAATAATTTCCATTAAGTTAACTCCCCTAATCTGTGCAATTATGTATGAGCTACCCGAACAAACACGCAAGTGTGAAGTGTGAGAGTCGCGGCCCGGAGGCAGCGTCCCCGGGGGCAGCGTCCCCGGGGACAGCGGCCCGGGGTCGCCGGCCCCGGGAGAGCTCGCGTTGCCCCGAAATTCGTGCGATCAAACTAACCTACTTATCACACTAATACAATATATTAATACAAAAAAACTTTTACTTTACCAATTAATCAAATTAGTTTCAAAACTTGAACGCTGTAGAAATGAGAGCGCTGAGGAATATGTAGATATGATACGAGAACAACGTGGAATGATGTTGTAATAAAAATTTAAAAGGGTATGTTGAGATGGCCTGGACATTAAGAAAGAATGAACGACAAAAGAGTTACTAAAGTAGTGTATCAGACAAGAGTGAACGGAGATATAGGAAGGAGTCGCCCTAGAGGTCCAAATCAAAAGCACTCAAGAAGCGAGAGAGGACTGTTTGGACCGGTACGACTGGCGGTCATAGTCTCTGCCTACTCCAGTGGGAGACGGGCGTGATGATATGTTCGTATGTTCCAAAACTTGGATTAAAACGATTATGAAAAGTATGGTATTTATACACAATTATACCTATTTACATGGTTCTAAATTATGTGGCAGGAAAATAAATGTAGGACAAAAGTTTTATACTACGTCGGGAGGCATACAAGCATACGGCCCACCTGATGTAAAGCAGTTACCGTAGCCTATAAACGATTGGTGTATTACGCGATGTCACCTCTGCTGCTAACACAGCTCTTTGGTGACCTCACTTACCCGCAGGCACACAACAACCTACTAGGGAGTTGTTATTTGACTGCGGTTTTCTGTGAGGTGGAGGTACTTCTCCAGACGTCTGCTTAAATGCGCCCTACTTCCCTTAAAATCTCTTAAAATGTTCAGGCGCACAAATGTTTGTTCTGTGTGAGAATCGAACCCACGAGCCTTCATGTTAACTTAATGTAACAATGCGTTTCACCACTGCACCACCGAGCTCGACACATGCCGATTGATAGGAACAAGTAATTGAAATCAAAACAAATACTGAAAAATTGACTTCTAAGGCAAAAAATCTTTTAATTTTGGCCTCACTTGTACCTATATCTTATATTTCATCATACTACATAGGTACGAGTACATACATAGTAACACACAGCCCAAATATGTTTCTTTTCGGTACAGT
This sequence comes from Pyralis farinalis, assembly GCA_947507595.1. Classification (NCBI taxonomy): domain Eukaryota; kingdom Metazoa; phylum Arthropoda; class Insecta; order Lepidoptera; family Pyralidae; genus Pyralis; species Pyralis farinalis. Next base: position 1,005,966 of record OX382275.1, read on the forward strand.
CTCATGTTTTGGGGAACTGCACCGAACACCAACTATAGCAGCTAGGTTTATAAGTGAAAAGTGCTTCACAACAATTCCTAAAACGCATGTTTTTATATAAATTCAGCATTGTGGCTCCGCTTTACCTGATGGTAAGCAAAAGAGGAGTCCAGATCGCAACTGCAACTGACAAAAGACTACACGGTGTCTCGCAAGATGCTGACTCGCAAGATGCTTCTTAACTCTTCGTTTGAAGGATTCCATATTCTAGAAAGGAGGAAACACATGTCAGCCACACACAGCCATGGCCTGTATGCCTTCCGAAAAAAAAATGGATACTTAATTATGATGATTGATCTATCTATAAATAACTTCGCGCCAATTTCCTAGCGGGGTAGGCAGAAAGAACCAAGCGCCACGTAATTCGACCCTTACACACCTCACTCGCTTCTTTAACATTCATTGTTCTTCTCATACACGCACGTCGGTTTCTAATGCTCCTGACATCGCCTTCTGATAAAACACGATCAGTTTCGTCGTGGTAGGTATGTCTTGGCCTTCCTCGGCTCCTACATCCTTCTACCTTCGCGTTGTGTATTTGTTTCGTCATTGTTTCCTCCTGCATTTTTCTACATGTCCGAGCCAACGGAGCATGAGTCTTCTTATTTTAACACCGTTAAACTCTTTCAAGCTTTACACCACAAACGCATAATCAGCACTGCGTTGTATAGAGAGTTGTGCCTTCTAACTCAAGCTTATACTGGTAAGGAGTTTTCCCAACGCTTCATTCACACTCTTCCCAGCACTCACCCGTCTTTCCACATCAGCAGTGTACCTTCCATCCCTGCTGAAAGCACATCCAAGTTATTTATTTACATACTTACTCCAAAAGTACGTCATCAACCGTAATGCCTACATTAGTGCTGGTTTCTTCTCTTTGTAATACGTTTAATGATCTTTGTTTTTTTCGCAGTCAATAGTAAGCCTTTCTCAATACAATTGTGACCAGTGTTTGCAGTTCGGATGGTGTTTCTGTTAGTAACACGGCATCGTCTGCATACAGCAGACAGTTCACCACTAAGTCATCCATGCGCAATCCCGCATTCGTTGACCTTATTCTCTATAGATAATTGTCAAGATATATAATAAATGGCAGACGATACAGGATGCAACCCTGCTTACCTCCAATTTTGACATCAAACCAGGGCCATCACACATGCTAAGCAGTCCTTGTAAGTGGACTGCACAGCACGGCCCAGAACACTATTAATCTCATATCTCAGCAAGTAATCCCATAGTTCCCTGGCACAACCCTGTCAAATGCTTTCTTAAATATTAATATTATAGAAATTTACTGTATTATACGAGTATGTTTGCTATTTTGTTTCTCATTTATACAAAATTGCGAGCAATACAAGCCAACGGTTCACCTGATGAAAAATAGTACCCGTAGTTTATAACGCTTCCTTTACAGCAAGTATCACGCTTTCAAACCTGATGCGTACAGCAACTCTTCAGGATCTTACAGAGAGTTGTTATTTGGCTGTGAACTTTTGGCAGGTGTAGGTACGTGATTCCCGATCAGGCGAATTTAGTATGGCGTAGATCTCTTTAGCCAGGTCATCATTATTTAATTAGTATGGTGCACCACGCGCAGGAGAGCTTTGGCTCTAAATATGACAGTGATCTTATGTGAGATACTAGTGAGAGTGACGCAGTAACAGTACAGGTCACAATGATTGAGGTTACTAATAAGCTCCTGAGCTGTTGCAGCGGGGGTGACAACGCACGAACGATACCTGTTCCTTGTGTTACATCAGCCAGGCACACACACACACTTTGTACACTTTTCTGCCACCCGACCTTCGTTTTTAATTCATCTTTTCTACTTTCTCCTTCTTCTCTCAATTCTTTTGACATGTAACATCTCAAATTTCGCCAAGGATCAATTAATAAAAAACCTGTCCAGTGTTGCCATTGTGCGGCGTGGTCACACCGCCCATCGTCCCCCGCGTACCGACCACCGCCACATTACCGCCTTTGTGCTCCGAGGATTACCGCCCCCGCGCCCCGCACCCGTTGTTGCAGCTTGTCCACTTAATAAAGTAATTGCTAGGTGGAGATTAGTCGAAACCGAGAGGGCGCGATGTTTATTTTATTTTGTAAAGGGTTCCGTTTTGTGGTGGAATTGCCGCAGCGAGATATCACAATAGCATTATTGAGCGACCGAGGTGTTACCAGCCTACGTTACACCTGATGCGATGTGACTACCGCAGCCTGTACATGCCGGTGTTTCCTGATGAGTTCTCGAAGTATTTTCCCAGAGAGGCCGTACCATACACAGATTTTCTAATTGAGCGCGGTCTTCTGTGAAGTATAGGTTACGTTAGCTCTGTCGTATTAAACGCAACTTATTAATATTACAGTTTACTGGGTAAACATTATTTTGACGACCTCGGTGGCGCAGCGAATAATAATAATGCGACTTTGACGCCAACGCTCATGTATTCGATTCCCACACAGAACAAAAATTTGTGTACTGTCCGTTTACCTTGGCCTGGGTGTTTTTAAGAGACGTAGGATACGTCAAAGCGCCCCTCTGGGGAAGTATCTCCACCTTACAGAAAACCGCAACCAAATAACAACTCTCTAGATGATTGTTGTGTTCCTGCGTGTGAGTAAGGTCTCCAGTAAGCTCTTAAGGAGTTGCTGTGTTCTAAACAGAGTCATCATCGCGCGAGTGATATCAAGCGTCCATAGGCTACGGTAACCGCTTAACATTAGATTGGCCGTATGCTTGTATGCCTCCCGACGTTGTATAAAAAACTTAATAAACAATAAAAATAAATAAAATTCAAATGAAACTTAGTTTTAAGAAATATTTAATTATAATCGTATTCCTAGTGTCAGGTGCTCTGTTTGTTAATCTCGTAGGATTGTCGGGGCCCGCTATATAAGCCTAAAGATTTGGCGAAGATACTGATTTTGATATTTAATGTGGAGGGACTGTCGTCAGACCATCACCACCCGCGAGGAAGACTACTCCTGTCTAAGACTACGTCACACGTGTTTACAAATATAATTTCTTGTATTTCACGAACCAGGCGATAACTACAAATGTGTTACAAAACTAGATTTCGAACCAGGGGCCAGTCGATTACAGGCTCGTTCGTAATCCACTAGGCTACCAATAATAAAATATTAAATTATATTGAAAACGAGATAATACCAGAGACGACGATGCAGTCCTCACTCTCCCCAACCCGAGGTAATATCGTTTCAAAACGTTGTTCCTCCGTTGTGTTGTTCGTCTGTAAATCCATTTAAAATTCGACATCCACCAAATCGTGTGCGAGCTACACACGAGCCTATCCTCCCCGCACCCGCCAAATTGTTTCACAAGCAACATTACGAACACGACCCTCAAACTAATGCGGCCGGCGAGCCGGGAGCCCCGGGGCGGGCGCGCCGCCGCCGCGAGCGGGGCCAGCGCTCGCCGGTCATTGTCACATACAAGTAATATATCGCCGGGCTCGCAATTCCCCGCACGCGTCATTACCGACGCGAATGTGCCAAATTAACAATTACACGGAACCTTTGTGTCCGTATGGTAATTAGTAAATTTCGCTCGCGCTCGTCGTAAACTGGCGCACACACGCCCGCCGGCTCGTGACGTGTGTTGCCAGCTTTCGAGGGATTTTCCGAATTTGCGGAAAAGTCGCCCGGTGCGGCGTCATTGTTTGTAATCTTTAAAATTGTAATTCATCAGAGATCTTGACGAAGATTTTCATTGTGAAAAATCTTGTACCATGCGAACAATTAATAGACTAAAAATTTAATACTTTACAATGTTCATCACGCCAATAATACGGATATAGGAACTCCTTCACTAAAGACATTTCCCCTGCATTTGTTCCCTTCCTTCGGGAATGTTCCTTTATTTTACTCATATGAATATAAATAAATAACAATTGTTATATAAAAGTTATGATAGAACGCAAAGCTTAAAGATGCGGGTGTAAGTATGAAGACTGTCTCAGTCGGTGCTTCTCTCTGCCTGCCTCACACTGACTTATGCCAGCAGATACCTATATAAAAAAATAGCGAACCTGATAGACTTTCCTTTGGCTTAGAATCCGGTTGCATCTATACTTGTATCCAGTGACCCTTAAATGATTTTAAGAGTACCCATTCAAACATACAAAAGAATTATAAAGTGTCGATAGAACAGCAGCAGAGCAAAGATCTGTCGTTTTACAGATCTTTGCTCTGCTGCTGATAGCTTTTCATTTGATACAAAAATAACTACCAAAAATGGCAATATTATCATAAAAGCGTCTCTCCCGTCACACTGTTCCCACACGCGTGACACACACACACACACACACCCACTAAAGGTAAATTGAGATAGTGATATCGCGGATGCCTGCCGTAATGTCCCAACGCAGCTTATATTAAAGCCCGAGGTGTAATTAACTGGCGCGAAGTCGAGGAATGCGGGCGGGGTGCTCTGCCGCGTGTCTCCAGGACGCGGGCCAATCATGCCTGCCTCTCTTGTACTTATACGGCTTGATTCAGTCGGGAGGAACGTTAGCGTATAGTTCCATAATTTACTTTTTTGGCTCTAATAAATATCTGAAAAGAGGGTCGGTGTTAAGATAAGAAAAAGCATGCTTTGTTGGTTCAGGCATGTAGAAAGAATTAAGGGCAGAATAAGGACGAAACATATACAAGGCGAAATTGGAAGGACACAGGAGACGAGGCGAGCCAAGATTAACCTACCACGATTAAGTTGGCCGTATTTAATTAGACGGTGTTGTCTGGAGTTATAGGAATCAGCAAGCGTACATGAAAAGAGGTATGAATGTTGAAGACGTGCACTCATTGTCATACATTCGAGCATTTCGACGGGTGACATGTTTACAGTCAAAGTCCGCCTCGCACCACGTTGTGCACCACGCTAAGAGCTATGCTGGCGGAAGAGAGATAGCACAAGTCAAAAAATACCTCATCATTATCCGCCTGTACCTACCTACTGTTGGATATAGGCCTTCCCCAATGCCTTCCACCATACGCAACCCTCCGCTCTCCGCATCCAGCCGCTTCCGGCCGCCAAACGCCTCGTCGTGCCAGGCCTCCACTCCAGGGATTTCCTACCCCATCTGTCATCACTGACTCGGCAGACGCGGCCGGACCTCTGCACGATGCCGATCCTAAGAGCTATCTCGACAACTTTAGTTCTCCAACTTTCTTCGCTCCGGATTCGATCCCTTAGAGAAATTCCGAGCATAGCTCTCTCCATCGCTCGCTGCAGCCTGTGAACCAGCCCGACGGTACGTGTCCAAGTCTCTGCACCGAGGGTTATTGCAGAAAGGTCGCTCTAATTAAAGACTCTAGTCTTCAGACATTGGGTATTCGTGCCGAAGGCACTGTAGATAGTGCTACATTATATCTATTTATGTTTTTGAGACAAATTCTGTATTTATTATTTATGTAACGTTAGTCATAATTCTGATTATTGCTACAATGAACAATAATTAAAATTTTTGTCACTTCTTCATTGAAGTGACAAAAAATTTAATTATTGTTTTAAATGTACATGTATCGGAACACATGTTCCAAATTTAAAATAATTAAAGAGTCGAGAAAAAGAAAACTTTCTATGTACCTAACAGTATTTATGGCGAAACTAGTTATGTAGAGGGAGGGAGAGAGAAGAGGGAGGACGCATTTAAGAGAGGTAGGGCACATCAAAGCAATCCGTCTGGGGAAGACCTTACGGAAAACCGTAGCCAAATAACTACTCTCTGGAGGGTTGTTGTGTATGTATGGGTGGGATCACTAGTAAGCTCCTGCGGAGTTTAGGGTCTTCAACGCATGAGTGACACCCCTGGTGTTGCAAATGTCCGTGAGCTACGATGACTGTTTACCAAGCAAGCCGTATGCTAGTTTACCTTACTGGTATAAAAAATATATGTATTGAGTTCTGTATAATACAGGTAGGTAAATAACACGCCACGCAAGCTCGTCGGAATCCAAACAAGCGCAGTTCGTTACTCAATCAGTGTCGACTGAGTCTCAAATGTCCCGCTCCCGATTGACTCGAGCGGGGATCAGCGCGCGTCAAAGGGCCGTAGCACCCGCAGCCCGAGGCGGCCGGTAATTCGTTTACCGGCGACCGATTAGACGCGCGCCGCGCCCGCGCCGGCCCGCGCCGGGCTGAGCCCGCAATCAGGCTGTCACCGCGCCCCGCTCGCTCATCAATATCGGAAACGGCTGGAAAAGTCTCACCGATGGTGCAACCGGGCCAGAGATTCTTAACTCATCCACTAGAGGCAAATACTCCTAGTTATCATCATTAAGAGAGGTAGATCGCATTAAAGCAGCCCGTCTGAGGAAGTAACTCCACCTCACAGAAAACTGCAGCCAAAGAATAAATTCCTGGTCCTGCGAGTGAGTGAGGTCACCAGTCAGCTCCTAACGAGCAGCAGTGTCAGCAAGAGGAGGCATCACGTAAATGATACTTAATGTGTTGCAACTGTTCATAGGCAGGTAGGCCGTATTCTTGTATGCCTCTCGACGTTGCATAAAAAATAAATCAAGCCCCGACCATATGCGGGTTATTCTTCATTGTCACGTGATTGACGACGATAGGAGACAAACAAGCATACGGCCTACCTGATGTAAAGTGCTTACCATACTTGCTCGTAATATAGAAAGTAGTATCCAGTAAGTTACCAGCTATGCTGTTAACAAAAAAGAGTCAAAATAAATATTTAAATCATCACATCAACCCTTACTCATCCCACTGCAGGGATACGGGTCTCTCTACAACCGAAGCGGTTTAGAGCATACTCCGCCACGCTGCACAAATGCGGATTGGCGGAGGCCAGTGTTTTCAAGCCGCCCGAGGGCCACTGACTTTGCTTAACGACTGTCATCTATTGACAACAGCCGGCAACGACGGCTGAACGTACCCTCCGAAGCACGGAGAAACTCGAGATGGGTAAACCCATAGATCATAGACAGGCTACAGTCGACGTTGCTTAACATGCGTGTTCGGTTAGAATGACACGCGCAACGACTCCATCGAGCACTCGAATATATAAATATATATATATAAATATAATATATATATAAATATCCAAATATATAAATAAATTGATTGTAAAATAGTAAGCAAAAATCGTTTACGTCGCGGTCACTTACACACGGCTACTTAGGGCCCTTGTGGGCACTTTAACGCATCTTACATGTTTTAATTTTATTAATTTATAACAGTTTTCATTTCTGTTTTTTTTATATACCAGGTTTTCGAAAATGATCTTTGGTAGTAGAAGAAATCCCGAAAGAAACTTGCCGATATAGATCTTTCCCTTTTCAGATTTGTCAGTGAAATATTCATCAATTCTATAATAGGTAGGTATTTTTATAAAGAGCACTTTTAAAGACATGGCTGGTTACAGTATTGTCACGGACGGTTGCATTCATTATCCTTTCGTTGCCTCGCTGCAGTCGAGTGTAAAAGAACGCAGTAGCAGTAAGTCTCATAAATAATAATAAATCGACATATTTATTATTATTTCTGAGACGCCGACTATTACTGAGTTATTCGTTACAAGTTATCCCCGAATTCCTTCAGGAGGAAAGATTAAGAGCAAAAAAAACGCTCAATTCTGGCACTGTAGACACATATTTATGTTTTTTTTTTTATTATTGCTACTTATAGCAATGATCAAAATTATGACTAATTATACATAAATAATAGATACAGAATATGTCTCAAAAAAACATAAATATAGTTCTACAGTGCCAGTATTGAGCATGTTTTTTTTTTGGAATTGGTCTTAAACACAGCGTTGTTAATAAAAACAATATGAGGGCGCCACTTAGCTTTATGCTAGTCAGGGGCTCACTAAGTTTAGCGTAGCCAACTTCTCACGAACGAGGCTGTGGTAACAGGGCGATAGGTCGATACAGCAGCCCTGCTAGGAAACTTTTTCCATCATCCCTGGAGATTGCTATGTTTCTGTGACTGAGTGAGGTTATCAGCTAGTTCCAGAGGAGTGTATTCGCATCGACTGCAACCGCAAACTTTCAAAGGCACGGTAATTATTTCATAGCAGGCCTTATGCTTGTAGCCCCCCGACATTGTAAGTGAGAAGAAAATATAAGCAGTCTTGGAGACTTCCGGCATAAGTGTAAACTTGAAACTTACACTAAATATAATAACTTTAGCATTTCGGTGACGCAAACCTATAAGATTTTTCCCTACCAATAATCGCTCAATGCACTTCGATTTTTTCGCTTACATCTTTTAGCGTTCAACACTACTCATAATAGCTGGCGTAATGACAATTCAATTACAAATACGAGGGAATCCAATTGTCCCAAATACTCCTTGTTTACCGGTATAATGCGGGAAAAGTACCCATAATCAGTTAATCCACTTGTTGTGTCGCAGGGCGGGCGGCGCCGCAGGGCGGATCTGCCGGATTGCCCACATGATTACGCTGCAATCACCAGGCACGCGGGAAACTGTGCTGGAGATTAAGAACAAAACAGTATATTGTCATATCTCGCAATAATCAATACAGACTGCAGGGAGAATTGACAATTGTATTTTAGTCTTAGAATTTCGTAAAATAAATTATAATGCTCTCGACCTCAAGATCAAACAAAATTAAACTCAATTCCATTTCCTAACCCATTAGGATTAATGGCATCTGCTACTTAAGCCTAAAGATTTTGCGAAGATACTGACTTTGACATGGAGCGACTGTCGTCAGACGCCGGGACACCAGATCTTTCTTAGGTTAGGTCACACATATAACTATATTTTCTTGAACGTTTTTCTCACGATGTTTTCCTTGACCGGCGAGCAAGTGATAACTACAAATATGGTACTAAAACCGGAAAGACCAATTTCGTGGTATAGAATTTGAACCACTAGTTCAATAGGCCCGTTGCTTATCCACTAGGCTATCACTGGCCTACTTTCTGTCGAGTACACATTTGTAATTATCACTTGAATTACGTTGAAGGATAACATGATAAGGAAACCCGCGAGGCCAAGAAATTACATTTCAAAATGACGTGCGACCTAACATAAGAAACAGTCTCGATTCTCCTCTGGGTTGTCGAGATCTGGTGGCAGTTGCTCCATGTAAAAATTAGTATCCGTAGGCTTGAGTAGCGGACTTCGCCACTCCTATCCCAATATTAAACGGGATAACACTACGACTTGACTGCACTTTGACTACGATCTTTTTAGCACGTTCTTGTCATAAGTAATCCACTTTTTATCGCCAGCAATCAATCTTTCAGCAGAGCAGACATCCGAGTCTCAAAAAGGCTAATTCGCCAATGGGCTAGAATATAATCATCGAAATATATTTAATAATTAAGAGGAACACAAGTTACATTGTTATATATGTGTGGGAGCGGCAGAGCGGAGGACGTAGGAGACTCTATGCAAGGTGTTTTTTTATACTACGTCGGGAGGCATACAAGCATACAGCCCACCTGATGTGAAGCGGGTACCGTAGCCTATTAACGCCTGCAATATATTCATTATCACTCGCGCGATGCCTCCTCTGCTGCTTACACAGCAACTCCTTGGGAGCTTACTGGTGACATCACTCACACGCAGGAACACAACAACCCTCTAGGGAGATGTTCTTTGGCTACGGTTTTCTGTGAGGTGGAGATACTTCCCCAAATGGGCTGCTTTGATGCGCCCTACCTCTCTTAAAACATCGCACTGAAAACCGCAGACAAATAACAACTCCTTAGAGGGTTGTTGTGTTCTTGTGTGTGAGTGAGGGCACCAATAAGACTCCTAAGGAGTTGCTGTGTTAGCAGCAGTGGAGGCATCACGCGAGTGATACTTAGTATATCGCAAGCATTAATAGGCTACGGTATTCACTTTACATCAGGTGGGCCGTATGCTAGTATGCCTGCCGACGTTGTATAAAAAAAATCTAACGCAATTCTTCGAAAGAAATTTCAAAGGAGGAAACCTGAAGGGTGTACTCTGTGCAGTGGCAGGAAGTGTACATACCTAGTGGTAGGTAGGTGCGGGCAGGTACGTCAGGTACCCAGCAGCGAGCTGGAACGTAATATGGCGGTATTAATTTGCCTGAGTACGGTTGGAGTTTAATTAACAAATTTAATTAGAAATTAACTGCTTTGTAGAGCGGCGCGACTGGTGTGTGCGGGCAGGGCTGCCGCGCGCCGCCCGCCACCCACGATTACTTTACCTGCACGAGGTGTATCCTGCTCGTGAACAAACGAGGCTCTGGTGAAAGTGCATCAAAGCTACCTCCACCACACAGAAGACCAGAGCCAAATGACAGTTCCCGGGAGGGTTGTTGTGTTAGCAGCGGAAATGGCAATGCGCGAGCGATACTTCCTGCATTGCATACGCTACGGTAACCACTTTCCATCAAGGGGACTAAATGCTTCTTGAGGCGTTGTGTAAAAAACGGTGATTCCGAAAAAAAAAACAAAAAGGGATTTTAGCCGATTAGGCTATATTGGCCCTTTTTATGAGGCTACGTAACGTACTAGTAAGGAAGAATAATTTGAGTAGTCTATGTATGTGTGCTTCTATTTGAGAATGGTCATCGTAGCCTGGAAACTACTCATCTGATTTTTAAATCGGGGTGTCAATAAATAATAGATTATGGTCCGGGTGACATGGGCTACATTTCTTGTAAATATAACTATTATAATTTGGTGCCCATGACTTATCAACAATGAAACAAACATGAGCACGGTTGCGCAGTGGTTAGTAATGCTGCTTTGACACCAGGGTTGGCGGCTTCGATTCCCACACAGGACAAACATTTATATCGGTATACGAACATGTCTGTTTGTCTTGTTGTGGTTGTATTTAAGAGAGATAGGGCGCATCAACGCGACCTGTCCAGGGAGGTACTTCCACCTCGTAGAGACCGCAGCCAAAAAACAACTCCCTGAAGAATTCTTGTGTTTCTGCGAGTGGGTGCGATTAATGGTTTGGTAGTAAGCTCCCAAGGAGTTGCTGCACTATCAGCAGAGGGGGCATCGCGCGAGCGTCTCCTAATGTATTGCAAGCGTACATAGGTTACGGTAATCACGTAACATCAGGCGGGCCGTGTGGTTGCATGACTCCCAACGTTGTATAAATAAAATATGGAAAAATATTGTGTGATATATATTTTTATTTATTTTCAGTATTTTTGAACAAAATTTTTACATAGACCGTAATTATTGATATAATATACAATGTCATACATTAATGATAACAATAATAAAAATAAAAACAGGAACAAGTGAATAAATTTGTATACAGTAGTAGCTCTTTTGTTTACAAGAAATAGAAAACTCGAGAAGAACATTGAAAGAAGAGTGAAAGCTATGTTCAGGCACTCGACCTCGAGAAGGAACAGCATGCAGGCGGGGCGCGCCTCGCTCGCAGCCGAGGATGTGGACATTGATACACGGCAGTCTGATATGGTAGTACGACAAGCATGAAAGTACGGTGAGTGATGTAGAAATGAGAGAGCGGAGGAGTATGTGTGGAGTGATTGATAGACTGAGAAATAGCGCGCTGCGAGAACGCGAGAATTTTTTTATTATTTTAGGCATAATAAGTGAATAGCTAATGGAAACACTGAAATACAGCATTAAAATAATAAATTATAGTTTACGTTAAAGTGATTCTATAGTCTTTCATTCTTCAGTTATTCATAGCTATACATTTTGACATGTTTATGTATCATGTTTTATTAGAGCCCTAGAGACCGGCGAGCGTGCATAAGAAGACATATAAATGTTTAAAAAGCGAGGGAGGTGTGTAAGGACTAAGTCATGCGGCTCTCGCTTCTCTCTTCCTACCCCACAAGCGAGTTGGCGTGAATTTATCGATAGATAATATTTATGTATTTAATGTTATTTTAATATAATAAATAGATTAAATAGTCCAACCTCGGGGAAGGGCACAGTCTACTTTTATATTTCCCGCGCGAACGAGGTCAACGGCCAATCGAGTACAAAACATTAACTCGAAGAACCGGTAAATGGAAGATCAAAGAATGGAATAGTAATTAGGGGCAAAACATTTATCTCCAGAGTCAGTGCGCAGTGCTATGTCAGGCACATTTCCAGCTATACTCGCGAGCGTTTACAATACACCTGCAACCAGGCACTCGGTGACCAACTCCTATTTTCAACCTTAAATGGACGATTTATAAGTCTACATGTGAAAAATTGTTATTGGTTTACAGTTACATAAATAGTTGAATCAAGTAGCTGTAAATTTTCGAAGCGATTGCATTATGTGTTTCATACTCGATTTCAAGTACCGATATTTTAAAGTGATACGCGCTGAGACCATGGCAGTTGCATACAGCGTCTGTTACAGGCAGCGGGCCGTCGCAAAGACTACTTGATGACCGCAACGGCCGTGGCGTGTCGGCCGGCAGTAAATCGCACTAAGTAACCGTTGGCGGAAGCTAAACAATTTGCTTGTTAATTAACGTCTGTAAAATAGCGTCCGAATTTCACCTAACTATTGTTAAAAATGTTAATTGAAAACTTCGTCGTTTTATTACGTAGTTTCTCAAACAAAACCACCGATGTTTTTATAGAGCGTCTCCTTAATGAACATCCAGCGGGCGCGGCGTCGTGACAACCCTGGCGTTCAGTAAATAGCGGCGCGGCGGCGCTCCGGTGGTGAATTTGAAAATTTAATTTACTTACGTTTTGTACCACTAATTGGTTTGTTTTCCGCGTTTAGTTTGTAGTCGGTGCGCTCTGCTCGGCTCGCCGGCACGGGAGACAGCATTTCTATACCTCACACGAGTAATTTTTCTAAATTTACTACACTTGATTATTTCTAATCTGTATTTATTTTTAAATTTAATTAAATTTATTAATCTTTTGGTCATTAGCAAATGTAACTATTCTCTGTACCTACATTGCAAAGGATTTGGCGTATAAATAGATGAGAGCTCGATGAAGTCGTTGTGCGTGTCATTCTATCCGAAGACGCAGTTAAGCAACATCGACCACAGCCTGTCTATCGATGGGTTTATTTTTATCGAGTTTCTCCGTGCGGAGGGCACGTTAAGCCGTCGGTCCCGGCTGTTGTCGATAGATAACAGTCGTTAAAGCAGTGGCCCTCGGACGGCTTGAAAACACAGGCCTCCGCCAATCCGCATTTGAGCAGCGTGGCGGAGTATGCTCTAAACCCCTTCGGTTGAAGGGAGACCCGTATCCCTGCAGTGGGATGAGTAAGGGTTGATGTGGTAGTGGTATAGGTATATAGATCAAGCATCAAGATACTTTTCCGTTTGGTCCATTTTGCCCAGGTGAAATTGACAGCACTCCATGCCGTGTGGCCTATTTCTGAGGGACGTACTGACATCGTGTAAACGGGGATGACAGTTTGTCGCCTTGCTTTACCATTAAGATATTTATGTTAGATCTGCAGAGAATAAGGTCTACGAATATAAGATGAATGACAATGAGATATTTGTAAAGGAATACCAAGATTACTTTCTTTCTAATGACATTGGAAAGAACGGAATGAACGCAAGAATTAAGGTCGATGATGTAGTGTTCAAACATCTGCACGAGATTGTAATAAAACACCGCTGACGTCAATAGACAAGTGAGTGCGAAGTGCCAGCGAAGTTCATTGCAGACTTCGGTGTAACACAATAGCTGCTGTGAAGTTAGCAGCGAGTTTAATTTGAGGAAAATATTGAAAGTAGTTGAGACTTGACTTTCCTCCTTGGGAACGTGTAAGACAACAATACTACAAAAAAATTCGACTACCGTGTGCTGTGTTATATCTTTATTATATCTCTCGGAGGCCTGTAATTGTAAATTGTTATCAAATATACCCAGATTCCACGCACATATTCACATGTATGTTTCTCATTACCCACAGGTGTGGTTCCAGAACCGCCGAGCGAAATGGCGCAAGACAGAGAAGTGCTGGGGCCGGTCCACCATCATGGCGGAGTACGGCCTCTACGGAGCCATGGTGCGCCACTCCCTGCCGCTCCCCGAAACCATCCTCAAGAGCGCCAAAGAGAACGACTCGGTGGCACCCTGGTTACTCGGTGAGTTACAATTATATACATATCATAATCCAGCTTGGCTTCTGACATCATCTTTAACAGAAGGAGACTAACGTAATTACGTCCCATCTACGAGTAGTTGGAAATTTAGTTCAAGATATACGTTTGCTTCCCTGAGATAATGTCCTCTGATACTATATTTGTAGATAGTGTCATGGAGAGCGTTAGGAACGATACTGCTCCATCACAATGCATCGAAGGACAACTCAGTCACAACAAACCTTGAGAACGGTAGAACGATGGGTCGGCAGTACGGGCAGATTTGAAATACACTGTCATCTAGGGTATTACTCATCTACAATTGCCTTTAGAGCCATAACCAACTTTGTCTACATGTGGCACACCCTGATGAATGACAAATGAGGCTCTGACGGAAGAGAGGCAGGACGCAGCACTACTTATCAAAGTGCTTAGAGTGTTTAGAGGAAACCGTAGCCTAATAATTAGTCTATAGAGATTCGTGGCATTTCTACGAGATTTACGAAGCTCCTCTAGGATTGTAGCGTTAAATTCTTAGGACTTCGCAATCTCAAGACTGATCTTGGATGACCTAGGTAAAAATCCCATCCACTCCTTGGCTGTTTAGTGAGTATAGTTTAGTAGTATTTGAAATCCAAGCGGTAACTGCGGAGTATAATTTTTTTTCATACAACGTCGGAAGGCATAAAGCATACGGCCCACCTGATGTAAAACGGTCACCCTAGACTATCATCGTTGTAATATATTAAGTATTACACGCGCAATGCCTCCTCTGCTGCTAACACAGCAACTCCATAGGAACTTACTGGTGACCTCACTCACACGCAGGAACACAACAACCCTCTGGGGAGTCGTTATTTGGCTGCAGGGTTTTTGTGAGGTGATGGTACTTCCCCAGACGGGCTGCGTTGATGTGCACTACCTATCTTAAAACATTCAGACTAAGACAAACAGACACATTCATGCACACAAATGTTTGTCTTCTGTGGGAATCGAATCCAAGGACGTCGGTGTCAATGTCGCGTCATTCACGAGTGCGCCACCGAGCTCGCTAATCTCTAAGAATACTGTTGGTCAATTAATGCACTAGTATTCTAGAACTTACGAGGAAACCACAGACGATGAGTGCCATGTTTAAGAACTTGACCTCTTGTACAAAACACAATCAATCAATTTCCTTGGCGAGTGCTGTGCTGGTACATAATAATGTTCCATTTGGAGCACTGATAGAGATATAATAAACTAGCCTGTTAACCGAACAGCCCCGGGTGAATGTGTACGAAATAAAGGAAAATAATGCAAATACGGCACTACAAGGCTGATTGATGTTCAGTAGTTATCGCAGCTTAATAATAATCATAATCTGTTATTTAATTCTGATAATGTTACGCTTGATATGCTCTCTATATAGTACGTCTAACCGTTTATTAAATCGAAAGGTAAGTTTGATGTTGTGCTAGTTTTTCACACTGATAAATGTTTTCATTTTCAAAATGTCAGAACTATTTGACTAGGTACCAAGTTATTACAAACATAATCACGGCCATTCCCAACCAAGACCTGTTTAAAATAACAGCTTGACTTATTTTCAAGTAGGTCTTTACAGGTCGTATTACAAACATAGTTTGTATTTACGACTGACTAGTAAACTTTTCGCAGTGCTTATACTTTTGTATTACACGACCAATACATAGTTACTATTCGTGAATACATACACACATCAAAAGTGTCTAGGGATCAACATATATTTTTGCAATAACTTTTCTCCTGATTGATATTAATTAAAATTTTCTTTAAGGATTCATCAAATAAAGTGTTTTCGTTTGTCTACAGTAACGATAAACCAAGTCACCTTTGCATTAATAAAGAAATTTGCCATTTTCATAATAAAGGGATTTTTGACATTTGAACCACTAACATTAAAGTTCGAAAAAAAGACTGAAATAACAGTTTTCTTTAAAATTTTATTGGGTAACTTAAACAATTAATAATCCGTGTTTCTACCTCGAACACTAACAACACAAGATCATCGGTTTGGCATACTCAAAATGAGTTCATCCAAATCACGCTGTGGAATGGCCGCCCATGTTCGTTGCAACAACAAAAAAAGGTCTTCTTGCGACTGGATACCCTCCATATTCGGCAGAGCTCTTCTCTGTAGCATATCCCATGCATGCTCAATCGGGTTCAAGTCTGGCGACTGAGCAGGCCAGGGCATGACATTGATGTTAGCTGCGGCGAGAGTCTGTCTTACAACTCTTGCGGTGTGCGGTCGTGCATTATCATGCATTAACTGAAATAAGGGACCGATTTGCACTTGTAGAGGAACGATGACGTCTGATACAATCGTCTCAGCATAAATTTGAGCGTTGAGGTTACCTCTGATCCAAATCAACTCAGTTCTTCCGCCGATCCAAATACCCGCATACCATGATGGTTCCACCACTATAAGGATGGACTTCCTGGCAGGATTTTAATCGCTGTTGGCGTCCAGGGGTTCTCCAGTGTCGTATACGTCTTGTATCCGGTCTCATACCAAAACGAGACTCATCAGAAAAGCACACGAAACGCCATTGTTCTTCTGCCCAATTTCTGTGTTCAAGAGCCCATTGATATCGAATCCTACGATTGTGCATTGCTATAGGTGGTACCCTTAGCGGTCTTCGGGAATGAAGGTTCACTTCATGCAAGCGGTTTCTGACTGTTTGGTCTCTAATTAAGTTCCCTGAAGAGTGATGAAGCGTCACGGCTAACATCATGGCGGTTGTTGTTGGAGCTCTTCGAGTTGTGATTTGAATGTATCGGTCTTGTCTCCGTGTGGTGCAGCGATACCGTCCTCCATGGCGCTCAGCCACGGTACCAGTGCTTCGGTAACGTGTCCAAAGTCGACTGATAACACTACATTTGTTGCAACGAACATGGGCGGCCATTCCACAGCGTGATTTGGATGAACTCATTTTGAGTATGCCAAACCGATGTTCTTGTGTTGTTAGTGTTCGCGGTAGAAACACGGATTATTAATTGTTTAAGTTACCCAATAAAATTTTAAAGAAAACTGTTATTTCACTCTTTTTTTCGAACTTTAATGTTAGTGGTTCAAATGTCAAAAATCCCTTTATTATGAAAATGGCAAATTTCTTTATTAATGCAAAGGTGACTTGGTTTATCGTTACTGTAGACAAACGAAAACACTTTATTTGATGAATCCTTAAAGAAAATTTTAATTAATATCAATCAGGAGAAAAGTTATTGCAAAAATATATGTTGATCCCTAGACACTTTTGATGTGTGTATTTTACATGTTGTTAAATATGTTAAAGTTATTTTTTGGTATGAGTGTAGAGTAGTACAAATACTGAAACTCTTACATTTAAAATGCTCTGCTCAAAAGTTTTATAGACTCTCGATTCCTCCCGTTAGTTTCATTTCACTACTGGCCCTAAGGTAGACCCTTGAGAAACACCTGCTTAATAAACATATATCTTGTTATTTATTCATGGAATAATGGTAAAATAAAGAATACCAATCATGTGCAAGTCAGATCTCCATAATCCTTTTATCTCGATATATTGCACCTAAAAATAAAAATGTTTTTTTGTTTATGTTCTAAATTTCTAATCATGTTTAGTTTTTGTTTACTTTATTTTAAAGATGTTGGAAAACTAATTTTCTGACTATGAAAATTATTATTTAAAGTTTAATTATATCTATGATAATATGAGGGTTAATTGTACCTTTCGCGTACGGAACCTAGTCAGAGCGGTGCTGTACTGTAAAAGTCTCGATATATAATGGGAAGGTATTTCTTTCCTCCATTCCTTCTCTATTGTGCTGTACGCCAAGGCCAGTGTGAACTAGACAAAGCCTGGTCACCAAGCGAGGCTGTATTCTTACCGTGATGATTTTGTTCAAGAGTCGAGCGCAGTGACAGGGGGGCGGCTGTAGCGCCGGCCCGCGCCCGCCCCTCCCCGCCGCCCCGGTGAGTGACGACACACTAACTTACTGCCCTGTCACTGCCCCGTAATTAGCTCTTGAACAAAGTCGCTTCCTGCAAGTGTCCACGCTAGCTATAGAGCGCGCATATCTCTGTCGACCCTTAGCTCGTAGTTCAAAAGCCAGACTTAGAATATAATTTTTATTTAAATTTAATTTAATTTTAAATTTAATTATGCTTTTTTGCCCTTATATGAGAAATATTCACATTATTTGGTCACTGGTACAATTGGGACATACCCCACAGGTATTAAGGAATAAGTAATAAGTCTAGGGATGGTCTTTATTGTCACCTATTGTTATCGTTGGTAAAATGACATGGTAAACGACTCAAATATAAATACGAGTAGATACGAGAATTAATATAAATGTAGTCATTATACTCGTAGTTATGTTTATTATATGTATTATAACAGCAAGAATTGGACAATACATACCTAACACGATTGGGTACCTGAGTTCATTGTTACATCGCTAGGTGCGCTCTATAGCTTGCGTGTAGATACTCTAAGCTTACTGCATGAACTATACATTGCTTCGAAACTAGATATAACATCGCAAGAATCTAACGCAGAAAGAGACTTTTTGATACTACTAGATCCTGTAGCTGTAGATTAGATTAGTTTCTGGTGTCACTGAGCTAGATTGTAAGCATGCATCAGGTCTAAAGCCTCGTCCCGGAAATATACATTAAGAATCTTTGCACCGTAATATTCTATCTATAACTATAACTTCACGTTAAAAAGGTAGGCAGAGAGCACAATATTCAATAACTTAATTTTTAAAATTTATATCGCAATGATGATGTTAGAAACAGAGTTGGTCTGAAAGAGAGCGTCGGTGTTAAAATAAGAAGAGGCATGCTCCGATGGTTCGGATATGCAGAAAGAATGCAAGATGAAAGAATGGCGAAGCAGATATACAATGCAAAAGTGGAAGGATATAGGAACCGGGGAAGGCCAAGACTTACCTACCATGACCAAATTGGTCGTGTTCTATCAAAAGGTGATGTCAGGAGCCCTAGAAACCGACGAGCGTGCATGAGAAGAGCAATGAATTTTAAAGAAGCGAGTGAGATATGTAAGGATCGAGTCACGTGGCGCTCGGTTCTCTCTGCCTACCCCGCAAGGGATTTGGCGTGAAGTTATAGATACAGATAGAGAAAATTTATATCTTTAGGATTTTCCTAGCACTGGATTGATCTAATACAAAATAAGTGCAGATACAAATTCACTGAAGACGTTTTGAAAGTGACGTTTGTAATTCTGTTCACGCTCGTAGTCGTCGGTCGGTCCCATGTCGGTTTGGTGAATTCATTGAAGTCGAGTAGTTCGTTTTCATGGTTAATCTTTATTTTTGTTTTATAAATATTTAGCAAGTCTCTTCCTGTGTTCCCACGTCCATCCACCATTAAAATCTTTTCCGCAGTTTTGACAGTAATATTGTCATGTGAAAAACAAATGTTGCCCCAACACAAGCTGATCTTTGAAGTGGATTAGATTATGATTATAACATTACGTTAATTTATTGGTACAATTATCATAATTTTGTGTACATCAATTAGGTAATATTGGCAGTGCCCGCGAGTTCGTTCACGCGACATATCTTACGAGTTAGAAAAGGGAATCGGACAGTTTTGAAGAGCTCGGTGGCGCATTTGGGAATCGCGCGGTTACTCTACTTTGGCACAAACGCTCGTGGATTCGATTCCCACACAGGACAAACATTTGTGTGCGTGAACATGTCTGTTTATCTTTGGGTGTTATTAAGAGATGTAGGGCGTATTACATGGGCTGGGGAACTAGCCTGGCTGCTTTATCTGGATCTGGATTTCAATCTGGAGCCCACTTTAACGAGAGGTAAGACGCTACAAGCAGCCCATCTGGGGAAGTACCTCCACCTCACAGAAAACCGCAACCAAATAACAACTCCTTGATAGATTGTTATGTTTCTAGTGAGTAGGGTTACGGCAACTTGTAAGTTTACATAGTGGTCCTCATAAACTTCATAGATACTAATTCACTGAAGACGTTTGAAGAGTATCTTTATAATTAAGAAAATATCGTTTTTGTGGCGAAGCTTGGTCCCAATCGGTCTGGTGAAGTAATTCATTGAAGTCGGAAAATTACATAACTATTTTTAAATAAATATACCGACAGAGATAAAACCGTTCTTATAGCAGTACAACCGGTAAGACATATTAAACTACATCACAGAACTTACAAGCTATACGCGCTGGTACATAAAGGTCCGCCCCCACCCCGCCGCCACGCCACGCCACACCGAAACAAAGCGACGTATAATTTTTAATCTCGACAACAAGAGATGCTCATTTTTCACAGCGAGAAGGCTTCCATCTCGACAAACCTCACATTACAAATGAACAATGGAATATACACTCTATGCCTTTCCACATAGAGCGTGTTGAACTGCATTTTCTCCGCTAGCTCTCACCACGAAAACAAGAATCTGTTGACAGCTTATGAGGAGCTGGTTTATTTGTTACACTTGCGTATGAAAATGTTGGTTTGTCGGAGAGTGCGCCGTTTCGACACGTGTGAGAGATGGCGTCGTTTGAATAAAATATTTTGTCTATGATGCCAGTACAGTCAAGTTAATGTTTTCTTCCGTCAAATAGATTTACATTTTAGTTCTTAGTTATTTGTCCGCTGGATAATTAATAATCAGTCCATTAACAGACGGCCCTTCCTTCGAATCCTGACTTGAGCATGTAACCACTAAGTTCATGATTTCGGATGAACAATTAGGTATCACTTGTTCGACTGTGAAGGAAAATAGGTAACTCACACGTCCAAGGAATTATATTTCAGAAAAAAAAAAACCTAACTTAATGAAGGTCTGGTTTCCCTCTAAGTTGTGGGGTCTGAAGGCAGCTATGCCATGTTAAAATCAGCATCTTCGCCAAATTTTTAGGCTTAAATAGCTAACTCCACCGATCCTAAATGATCAGAAAACAATATAACGCTAGAAAGGAGAAGAAGAATCTATTTGCAAAGCCCTACAAATACTACTTAATCCAGCCATCTAATTGCATAACGGGAACATCGTTGAATTCCTGCAAAAAATTTAAAGTAAACCAAAAGCGGTAGATATTGCCACTCGGCCAAATAGTTTGGTAATTTCCACAAAAAAGGGGGAAAAGAATAAATGGTCACGGGGTCATCATCGTATGGATTACAAATATTTATTTCCTTTTTATTTCAAGCGAGTTAACTAAAAGTTGTTCTTGACATTTTGACGAGCTCGGTGGCGCAACCGTAAATGACGCCACTTTCACACCAATGCTCGTGGGTTCGATTCCCACTTCGATTCGTTCGATTCACACAAGACAAACATTTGTGTGCATGAAAATGTCTGTTTGTCTCGGTCTCGATGTTCAAAGAGAGGTAGGCGCGTCAAAGCAACCCGTCTGGGGAAGGACCTCCAGCTCACAGACAATCGCAGCCAAACAACGACCCCCTAAAGGGTTGTTGTGTTCCAACTTGTGAGGTCACCAGTAAGCTACTAAGGAGTTACTGTGTTAGCAGCAGAGGAGGCATCACGCAAAAAAAAAGTTCGCGGTGAAAAGCCCGCATCGCTTGGCACTTCTCCTTTAGAGAGTAGAGAGCGCCAGTTAATACTGGACATAAACCATAATTGTCGTTTTAACTGTATTCATATGAACAAATATATAATATAGCACGCTTGGTGGTGGGGTGATATCAATGGTACTTTAAGACCAAAGCTAATTCCCATACAGGACAAACATTTGTGTGCATGAACTATATGTCTATTTGTCGTTTTTAGGGTTCCGTACCCGAAGGGTAAAACGGACCCTATTACTGACACTCCGCTGTCCGTCCGTCCGTCTGTCTGTCACCAGGGTGTATCTCATGAACCGTGATAGACAGTTGAAAATTATACAAATGATGTATTTCTGTTGCCGATATAACAACAAATACTAAAAAACAGAATAAAATAATTTTAAATAAATTTAAGCGGGCTCTCATACAACAACGTGATTTTTTTGCTCGATATTGATAACGGCAGCAGGTAGACGCTTAAAATATTCACAGAATATTTAGTTATATGTTCACTTTAAAAATAAATAATTAAATTAAAGTAAAACAAATATTTAAGGGGGTCTCCCATACAACAAACGTGATTTTTTTGCCGTTTTAGATATATGTAATGGTACGGAACCCATCGTGCGCGACTCCGACTTGTAATCTATGTCTCCTTTGCTGCTTACACAGTAACTTCTTGGGAACATACTGGTGACCTCACTCACACGCAGGAACACAACAACCCTCTAGGGAGTTGTTATTTGGCTGCGGGTTTGTGTGAGGTGGAGGTACTTCCCCAGACGGGCTGCTTTGATGCGCCCTACCTCTCTTGTCTTGGTCTTGGTGTATTAAGGAGAGGTCTAAAGTGACCAGACTGGGGAAGTACCCCCGTCTAACAGAAAACTGCAGCGAAATAACAACTCCCTGGAGGAGTTTTGTATTCCTACAAGTGAGCGGGTTACTGGTTACCAGTAAGCTCCTAAGGAGTTGCTGTCTTATTTTTTTTATACAACGTCGGGAGGCATACACCCATGCTGCCCGCCCGATGTAAATGTCAGGCAGGCAGGCAGGCAGGCACTTAGACATGTCTTGCATTTTTGAAATATAATTATTTAATTCGATAATCTTAGTTATTATTTTTCTTTGTTACTACTATACCAGCGTTTCAAAAGTGACCATGGGCAAACAAGAAAGGCCAGAAGAGCAATAAAGTTCTCTTTTCAAATCGTAATTGTATAATAATAAAGTTAAGTGGTAGACTTAAGAATGTATGGTTGCCTGTACTGAATTATTTCCGAACACCGAACTTTGTCAGTTACGTATACCTGGTATACCTACATCAATTACAAAAAAAACATTTTCCTAGATATAATTTTGTCAGAGATCTGGACTAACCGACTCAAAACTAGAGTGAGACCTTGTACCATAGGCTCTCACCACATATATCTCAGGTTCCTTAACACTTGGGAGCATCGATAATTCTCACATGTCAAGGCTCAAGATCCAAATGTTAGGTACCGCTCAAAATAGACAATAGTGTCCCATGTGACATCGGATTTGTGATTTACTATATATCAAATTATATATTATTAACTAACTTTTCTTAAAAGCTAACGTATTGTTTTGCCGTATTGAGTTCACCGAGTTTCTACGCCAACGAGATTTATTGCCAAAATATTTTTGTTTAAACTTATACCTTTGATGACAAATTAAGTATTTGAATTTATTGTATTGTATTACACCCAATCATTGTTTCATCTCAAACATGTTTGTTTAAGGGCTAGTTTATTTGTTATTTTCTGGGATGTCTGTATGTATATCTTCATGCAAGGTCCCTCGCGGGATAAGCAGAGAGAACCGAGCTCCAAGACGCAGTCTTTACACACCACACTCGCTCTTTTCATGCACGCTCGCCAGTTCCTAGGGCACCTGACATCACGTTCTAATAAAACACGACCAATTTGGTCATAGTAGGTTAATCTTGGTCTTCCTCGGCTCCTATGAACTTCCATTTTCGCTTTGTGTATCTGTTTTGTAATTATTTCCTCCTATATTCTTTCTACATGTATAAAAGAATATCTTAACACCGACACTCTCTTTCAGACCAACTCTCTTTCTTACGTCTTCATTACGAACGCGGTCAACAAGTATTATGCCACAAATTTTGCGCAATGCTCGCGTCTCGACCGCTTTTATTCTACTTTCTTTCTCTCTCTCTCTGCCATACCCAGCCCTCACTTCCATAAGTTAGCATTGGGATTAGCATCGCGTTGTGTACAGCGAGCTGTGCCTTCTGGCTTAGATTTCGGTTGCCTAGAAGTTTACTCAACGCTCCATTCACCCTATTCCCGGCACTCACTCGTCTCTCCACATCAGCGGTGTACCTTCCAACCCTGCTAAAAGTGCTTCCGACATATAAAATCGCAGCCACTCGCTCTAGCACTAGATCATCAACCGTAATCCTCGTGTCGTCTCAGTTGTCTCTCTTTGAAATACATAAAGTCTTGGTTTTGGTTATCTTTCTCTTTCTTGGTTTTATTTTCCGGAATATAATATCATAATACAGTCAATATCCAAGAAAATTAGAATAAATAAAAAATATGATTCCTAGCCGCTGTCCGCTCCGCCGACATAGTACGTTGAAGCCACTTGAAATAAAATTGTAGCCAGCAACAACAATATATATTCCTGTTAGTGAAATAGTCACTAACAGGAATAATTTCCCCTCATATCAATAATTGCCCCAATGTCCGAACAAAGAAACGAACTTTACCTCTTTATTAGACCTCTAGACTAGGACTACTCGCGGGCTGCGGTCTAAAAGGCTGGCCACAAGATGTAGGGTCGTAGACTTAATTGTATTCCACCAACTCGCCAACGGCCATTGGATTCTGGTTTCCAGTAACACGCCAATCCGAGAGCATGAGGACGATCCCTTCTTCAATCTTCTTTTTTCTAGCGTTATCCCGTTACTGTTCATTAAGATTGGCGGGGTCAGCTACCTCAGCCTAACAAAGAATCAAATCAGTATCTTCGCCTATTTGTCGAGGATACTGATTTTTACATAGTCCGACTGCCGTCAGACCTCAATAAGCCAGAAGGAAAGTGAGAAAGACCTTTCTTAGGTTAGGTCACACGACGTATTTCGAAACATAATTTCATGGACGTGCGGGTTTCCTCACGATGTTTTCTTTCCCCGCGGAGCAAGTAATAAATATAAATATTTTACATATATGCGAAAATACGAATTTTGTGGTGCCTACCACCTAATTCTAAATTTTATGCATGCATATGGATACAAACTGGAGACCAGCTGGTTAAAAGGCCAGTTCTTTCTCCACTAGGCATTTACTGCCCTTCTCATAGCAATCAAAATAGTCAAAGTCAGTGTTAGACAGAAAGTGTCAATTATACAACGAGAATGTTTACATGTAAATGTATAATGTTGTACAGTTGCAAGTGAATTCAGTGTTGTGTCGTTGATGTCGTGTGTATTGTATTGTATTGGAGTGTTATTGTAACTTAGTTGTCTGTCATCTGTCGATGTATTGAAATAAATAAAAATTAATAACATTACTATTTATAGTAATAACAAAAATATTTCTGCTTGTTAGCTTTTTGTTGCGTGATTGTCATAATTTTTGTTTAGTAAAACATGAGGATGTTTTTTGTGGCCACTCACTGTGTTGATAATCGAGAATACCGATTTTAATTTAATATTCAAATTTAAATTTAAATTCTCGGCAAAAAATCTGACCATTAAGTATATTAAACTTAGGTCGCTACTTTCCTTCAAATCTCTAATGTATTTTCTAACAATTCAGTTATTAAAACAACCTTAACGTTTTAATGAGATGTGAGTTTATGACAATGTTACAAAATACTCGTAGTATTTTAATAAACATTTAAAATATTTTTTTATTTCAGTCATCGATGAGTTTTTTTTTATTTACTCATTTATTTATGAATTCTTAAGTATGAACCGTATTAATGAGTTGTACGTACCGTGTCGCTTTCATAGCGAGCGCCTGAAACATTTTAATGTAAAATAAATATTTTATTTATTTACGAATGTCACATTAAACAAATTTTATCACGTTGGTGTTATTTGTGTTATTTATTAAAATCTTAAAAGAATACCTATGTTACTCGTATCTATAAGTAGGTATTTACGAGTAGATACTTCTGGAACGTCTGTTTATCAAACAAAACGCGGCCGGACATTGGATTGTTTTAATTTCCGGTAGTCACTAATAATGTAGAAAATAAAAATATTACTGCAACGGCTAATAATCATTATTTACTTACTCACTATACTTAAATCTAAACACACACACACACATAATAAAGTGCTCGTACTCAACTAAGAAAAAAGCACCCTCAAAATCAAATCACAACAACCCTAGTACAAATAATACAGCCTAAGTTTTCCCCTTAAACCTGTCGCGTGGTGGCCCCCCTCCCTCCTCCCCCCACCACGGGAGGGAGCGAGCGAGCGGTGGAGCGGGGCGGGGCCGGCAAGATGGCGGGCGCATTGTCTAAGCCCTGATTAACGCAGATTTAAGGGCTGCCAGCTTACATATTAATTATGTACTCACCGCTCAGGTAGGTTTTTTCACCTAGGTACACTGCACGAACGTAGTGCATCTACAATTCTAGATGTGCATTTGCATACAGCCTGTGTAGGCGTGCCGGGCGCGCATAC
Organism: Pyralis farinalis; assembly: GCA_947507595.1. Classification (NCBI taxonomy): domain Eukaryota; kingdom Metazoa; phylum Arthropoda; class Insecta; order Lepidoptera; family Pyralidae; genus Pyralis; species Pyralis farinalis. The sequence continues at coordinate 1,032,323 of OX382275.1, forward strand.
GTTTTACTTTGTGATTAAATTTTCATACTGATTAAACGAAAATTATTTGTAAGCAAATAAATTAATGCGAATGATATTAATTTAGCATTTTCTGTAAAATAATTAGTGTTTCATTTCCAATAATTATTAAAATTAACTCGAACTGCATATGTTTTCTTATTTATTTAAACACACCAATTACTTATATAATTAATATGTTATTGATATAGATTCTCGCGATTTTAATGAGGGATAATTATTGAAATATATTGTAAACAACTTTGGTTACAAATTAAAATAAATATGATTAAATGAATTAATTTACCGTATTATTAATGGAACAGACAGCTGTTCATAATTATTATTTAAATTTAATGAACTTGAGTTATATTAATTATCATTGTAATACGAGTGAGGGACTCGGTCTCGGCGCAAGGAACGAAGCCGCGCCGCGCGCCTAGTCTAACTTCGGCACTCAACTCCGATCGGAAAATGGAGAGTAATGCATCCCGAGAGCACCTTATAGAATTATCTGGCTATTACCCACTCGCTTTGTGGTCGCGCATCTCGCTTTCATCTGCCGAGCCATCTCGCAACCATTATCTTGAGTGAAACGACAAAAGGCACTCGCCCGACGATATGTCATTGAATTTTGTACTTTACTCCGTGGAAACTCCCGTTCCTCCCACACGGACGACTTGCAAAACACCATTTCTAGTTTGACGGTGTGCCCTAATGGGTAAAGTAACCCTTTGTTGATACGACGCGGTAGCGAGCCCCGGCGCTGCTTTCCCTTTGATATTTTCTGGGAAAATGACAGTGATTATGTCAGTATCAATGAGATAATTAAAGATCTTAAAATCTTGGATTCAAGAGTTCTTCCTGTTAATTGGGCCCTTGAGTTGCGTTATACCACTTGTAACTTAAGTAGCAGCTTGCCGTAAACAACAAAACTTTAGATAATATTGACGTTTAAGCAAACAGAAACGAAATAAAAAACATTTTCTTTTACGTATTACAAGAAGAAAAATAATTATAAAACAATACTCGATAGCATGTAATTTGATCTAACCTGCTATGTCCTTCCGTCATCAATTAGTTCATGGGAACTAGCGCCGGCCGGCAGCCACCGTGGCTGCTCCGGTCGTCGCCGCGATTGTCCGCCATCTGAAACAGGAACCGCATGCACCCGCCACCGCCGCTGCCCTGGCTACCCTAGTCGTCTACCACGTGTCGTAGAGACCTACGACACGTGTTGCGCCTTTCCACGAGGCATCCTCAGGCGCAGTAGATGTTAGTCGTTAGAATAACACGCTAACAACAACAAACACACAAAGCTGGTTAGATCAAATTGCATGTACATTTGACTTTAGCAAGATAACGCCTGAATCTATTAACTATTGAATACTCAACAGCTCATGGCTTTCATAAGGTTTACAAACCCAGAATTCTATAATTTCTGATTCATCTGGCTATGGACTAGAAGGTTTTCTGAGGTTTTGTGGATCTCGAGAAAGTGTTTGATAGAGACGTGCGAAAGGATCGCTGGAATCTTTTGTCCAACCACATATGTTGACGGTAATCTGCTCCGTGCTGTACAATTCACTTATGAGGATTGTGCAATATATGTATGAGGGAGAGACGAATTTCTAGGCAGTCGACATCTACCTAAGCCAGAAGGCACAACTCGCTGTACTCTAATCATAACGCTAACCTAAAGCTGAGTATGGTAGAGAGAGTATGAAAGTATAGAATAAATGCGGTCGAGGTGCGAGCACTGCGCCAAATTATGGCGTAACGCAATGATGATGTACTAAACAGAGATAATGTGGTGATAAGATAAAAAAAGCAAGCTCTTTAGTTCGGACATGTAGAAATGATATAAGAATGATGAAACAGAATACATAGCCCTTAAGCTGTGCGGTTCCAGAGAAGTTTTCGGCGAGGTTTTTCCAAGGGACTACAGCATGGAGTTCTTCAAGAAATGCGTGAAGAGTTTTTTAGAAGGTCGGCAACGCATGAGTGACGCCCCTGGTGTTGCAAATGTCCATAGGCTACGGTGACTGTTTAACATCAGGCAGGCCGTATGCTTGATTGCCACCTTAGTGGTATAAAAAACCTACAACGGGAAAGTGGAAGGATGTAGGAGCCGAGGAACGCCAAGACTTACCATGACCAAATTGGTCGTGTTTTATCGGAAGGTGATGATGCCAAGAGGACTAGAAACCGGCGAGCGCGCATGAGAAGAGCTATAATTGTTAAAGAAGCGAGCGAGGTGTGTAAAGACCGCGTCGCGCGAGTGAGGTGTGATAATAACATACGTACATAAGTCCGTAAACAGAAATATAATGGTACACGCCCTCACCATGATTGTAACCAGGGAACAGTTGGTTAAGAGGCTGGTTTTTGGTCCACTAGACTATCAGTGCGCGCGTGCAGTTACCGTTGTATTAAACTAACGACATAACTGAGTTTAAAACATTATGTTTTCGAATGATGGATGAAAAAAATCGTTATCTATCTCGTGGACTATTTGATCACCGTATATTGCATGTTTCATAAGATTTCCCCTGATTAAAGTATCATTTACACGTTTAAAAAAGTCGGTAAATGGAGGAAGTAGAACATTTGTCGGAGCTCTCGAAGCAGCTCCACGTCTGTCCACAAGAACAAGTGAACACCACTAACTCGCGCGGATGTAATTACGTATACAAGAGCGAGTAGAGCACAGCGCCCTACTAAATCAAGTCGATTTATATCCGTACCCGCGAGTGCCCACGCCGCCCGGCGCCCGCTCGCCCGCGTGTGCCCGCTAATGGACAAAGTTGGGGGGCCGCGGGCCGCGCTCAGTCAAATCAGGCCATTATTGGACGAGCTATGGTAATGACCAGTTAGCCGTTGACCGGCGCCATTAGAGCGAATTAGATCCTCGCTTCCGACCCGTAATTATAGACTCGCCGGAGTCACCTCATTACTGGTGCGATCACATGGACTCGACCATATTTATTTATCAACACATATAACAGATTATTCTAAATTATAATAAATAATAATGTATGTAGCCCAGTGGATACAGAACCAATCGGCTCAAATTCTGGCGCACCACTAAATTCGCGTATTCGGATTTATACATAGGTACATATCATCACGCCTGTCTCCCATTGCGGTAGGCAGAGACTATAGAACGCCAGGTGCACCGATCCAAACTTACCCCTCTCGCTTCTTCCACACTCATCAACCTCTTCGGTTTTGGGTACTTTTATTTTGGCCCTTTTTCAACACATCGCCAATTTGATCTATATGTGTGCGTCTAGGGTGGCCCCTCCCGACATCACCATTCACTCTTGCCTGATACACTTTTTTCGTAACTCTTTTGTCATTCATTCTTTCTAAATGACGAAATCAATCTCAGCATACCTTTTTCAATTTTTGTCACTACATCAACTTTCATTCCACAAAGTTCTCGTATCGTGCTATTTTTTATTCTATCAACCATTCTCACATCTCACATATATTCCTCAGCGCCCTTATTTCTACGTCGTTCATCCTGCTTTCATCATTCTTCTGCCATACCCATGTTTCACTACCGTACATCAATGTTGGGGTGAATACACCCTGTATAATAGCGAGGCGAGCTTTGTTCGATATGTTATCGCTTACGGAGTATAAAGTACGGAGTACAACGCACCATTGATACGGTTTCCTGCTTTCACTCTTCTTTCAATATAGCTCTCAAATTTTCCATCTCTCGTAAACACAAAAACTAAGTGTACAAATTCATTCACTTTATCCACTTTTTCATCCCACGTCCACGTAAACTCTCTTTCAGACCAACTGTCTTTCTTACGTCATCACTGCGAACGTATTTATTCTACTTCCGTTCTCTTAGGTTGCAGTTGGAATAGCACCGTGTTGTGTACAGCGAGCTGAGATTTCGGCTGCCTAGAATTTTTCTCAATGGCTCGTCCCTCCACATCAGCGGTGTACCTTCCGTCCCTGCTAAAACCGCTTCGAAGATATACAATCTCATCCACAAGCTCCAACACTACATCATCAACCGCAATCCTCGTGTTCGTTCGGTTGCCTTTCTTTTAAATACTATTGTCTTGGATTCCGTTATCTTGACTTACCGGTGTCCGCTACCTAAGCTGAGAATTAGGCAAAGATACTGATTTTTACATAGAGAGACTATCGTTAGATCTCCACAACCTAGAGGTAAAACCAGACTTCAAGTTAGGTCACACGTCTTTCAAAATATGATTTCTTGGACGAGCGGGATTTCCTTCACCATCGAGCAAGTGATAAGCACAAATACGTAAGTCATACCCTAGGATTCGAAGCAGAGACCGTCGGAGAACAGGTCGATTCTTCATGCACTGCGCTGCTATCTATGCTCTGACCCGCTCTCTCCAGCCAGAGTCTCGCTTTATAATTTTAATGGTTCACTACGTGTAAGCAAGGTTGAGTGTTCAAAGACGAACCACTCAACCTCAAACAAGCTTCATGTATACCTACCAGTAGAGAAGCGCAAACGCATGACTACAAGTAAAAAAAATATCACAAGATTCACTCACTCACCTCTGCTGCTAACAGAGCAACTCCTTAGGAGCTTATGGGTGATCTCACTAACACGAAGGAATACGATAACCCTCCAGGGAGTAATTATTTTTGCGGGTTTCTGTGAGGTGGAGATACTTCCCCAGTCGAGCTGCTTTAATGCTAATGAACAGACAGACATGTCCATGCACACTAAGGATTGTTCTGTGTGAAAATTAAAACTATGAGCGTTGGCTCAAAGCGCTACTAACTACTGCCAATGCTCCTCAAAATAAAAAAAAATTGGCTGATTCATACCAATTCCTAAAAGCTCTCGAATGGGGTTGCACTTCCGGAATGAGGTTCAGCTCCAATCGCACTCTGCCAATCTTGTGACCTAAGGATGTTTCGTCACAGTGCCCAGTAATTTCTCTGCCGTATCTGACCCTTCAAACCGGAACACAGCACACAGTACAGTAGAAATAGGTGAGACCGAGGTACCCACGCAGACTACTTTTGTACAAAGTCTCCCTCTGGTGACACAACGAGGTGTAATATAGCAACGGAAGGCTTTATTTATATGTCTCAGTGATGTATGAGACGAGAATCAAGTAAAGATAAATTTGCTTACTAAAAAATTGGTAACAGGGAGTGATTTGATTATGAACTACGTGTGTACTGTCAATGAAGAGACACCCCTCCACGGATGTCTCACCAGTGAACCGGTGAACCTGTGGAGCTGTGGAGTGATTCCTGTTACATACTTTTTTACACAACGTTGGGAGACATGCAAGCATACGGTCCACCTGATGTTAAGTGGTTACCGTAGCCTACGAACGCTAATGGTACTTTATATCACTTGCGCGATACCACCTCTGCTGCTAACACAGCAACTCCTTGGGAGCTTACTGATGACCTAACTTACACGCAGAACACAACCAACACTCTAGAGAGTTTGTTATTTATTATGTGGCTGGGGTTTTCTGTGAAGTGGAGGTACTTCTCCAGTCGGGCTACTTTGATGCACCCTACCTCTCTTACACAGGTACTACTTACATGTTTTCTAATCGGCGGGGAGTGCCACGTGTAGGTAAGGTGGGATTTAGTTCTACGTTTGTTAGCGAATTACTTGCATGTCATTTTGTTTACTTTATCATTAGTGTGTTCTTCCTAGCGTTATACCGTCTCCTAATCAATTAGGAGTGGTGGAGTCCGACCTAAACCTAAGGATTTAGCCAAGATACGGTTCCGATATCAAGCGACTACCGTCGGACCCCCACAACACAACAAACGGACTGGTATTCACCAGACATTACTTATGTCAGGGCACACGTCTTTCGAAATACAATTTCTTAGACGTGCAGATTACCTCATGATGTATTCGCGCTAGGAAGAAGAAGGGTGCATCAAGGCAGGCCGACTGGGGAAGTACTTCCACCTCACAATATACTGCGGCAAAATAAAACTCCCTTAAACGAGCCAGAGGAAAAAGCAGACTTTTCTTATTTCCGTTACGTTTTTCTTCGATTTCTTATTTTGTTATTATAATATCATATATTTATTTTTGACTGAAGGTTTTTCATAGCAGTGAAAATACGTAGCCTATGAATGCTTTCAATACAAGACTCAAGTGATCGTTTGATCATTACCGCCCGTTGACAGCGACCTTCTATAAGGCGGAATTTCGTTTCCAGTCATGGTGCTCATTATATAATCACTGGACCATACCACTAGTCTGCCAGAGCTTCGATTAACAGTTAACAGACGGTACCACATGCCGCTAGACTCAGATTATAAAGATAAATAACCTTCTAGGAGATTAAAAACACCAGGCTCGTCAATGATAAAGATAAGATAAAAATGATTTATTTGCCATTGGGCCCTCGCGGGCACACGTCTTACATTTTTTGAAATATAATCTTATTGTATCTTATTTCATTCTCTTATTTTACTTTTTCCCTTTTTTTTATCTAATAGCATTTTGGAAATGACCATTGGCGAAGAAGAAATGCCGAAAGAAACTTGCCAATTAGTTCTCTTTTATAATTGTCAATTAGATATTACAATTTTTTTACATAAGCATATTGGTACAATAATTAATAATAATTAATTATTATTAAGGACAAAATGAATAAAACACTCGAGCTCATAATTGCAATAGAAAATAAGTTGGACACATGCATAAATACACAATCCAATAAACCAAATACACCATTACCTCACCAAGGCTTAGCGTCTTAGCGCATAAATATTTCACGGATTAGATCCTACAGTCCAATGCGAGAATGTATAAACCAATTGGCCAAAGCGACACTTCTATCAATGTTCTATGTCGTCACTTCCATCCTGAGGAAAAGTATCTATCGTTTGATGAAAAAACTGTCACTTCTGCCAATCTCGAGAGAAGAAAACAGTGAACGTACTGTATGTTAGGAGAGAGGTACGCCACGACAGAGTCCCCGCGCCGCCGACCGCTCGCCAATATCTCCAGTAGTATTTTTACGAGATTTTCAGTGCGCGCCTCCGCTGAATACCTAATCAGGGCGTTATTTACGAGCGGCACGGGGAGGACCGCCGCCGGAGCACCCGCCGCGAGACGAGACCAGCTCGCTCACACGGCCGACGTCGGACAAATTTCTTGTTTATGAGCGATGTTTCTATTTCAGGATTCTGATAATTAATCATGTATCTATAAATTATGTATTTTACTGCAGAGTCTAGTCCCTACCTGCGCAAAGCTTGTACTACGAGTAGTAGATGAATGAAATGTACCTACGTATAACATTTCCAGACGGATATACAACGCAAAAATAGAAGGATGTCTAAACTCACGACCAAACTGATCGTGTGTTACCAGCAGATAGTGTCGAGAGCCCTAGGAACCGGTGAGCGTGAGTTGTGAATATTAAAGAAGCGAGTGAAGTGTGTAAAAACCGAGTTATGTAACGATACAACTCCCTCTCTGTGACCCCGCGAGGGACTTGACGTGAATATGTTTGAAACAGACGTGGAAACATACAAATCTTTGCTTTTGTGGAAATCGAAGGGTCGAAGAATCGATTGGAGTAACCTTACTATCCACTGGATTACAAAGGTACTCATCCACACGAATATTATAAAAACGAAAGTAATATGTATGACTGTGTGCTTATATACTTGTTTATATACCGTTTTACAACTAAACTGTTTGATACAGAGAAGATTTCTTGTGCCATATATATTATGTATGCTTGTTTATTAAAATAAATAATTTAATTCGAGCGTCTGAGTAACAGTAGGCTCCTAAGGAGTTGTTGTGTTAGAAGCAGAGGTGGTATCGCGCGAGTGATACTTAATGTATTGCTAGCGTGCGTCCCGAAGTTGTTTAAAAAAATGTTATAAATCCAAACAATCCCGCGAGATCTAGATCTACTGCTAGATCAAAGCGTTCGTTCGCACGTACTAAAGATTCCCTCTCAACCCCCATTACTAAGTAAATAGTGATGTATCCGCGCCATCCATCAGGCGGGCACGTCCTCGCCGTCACTCCGGCCGCATGCATGCAGACGCATCCGCATTACCATTTAATGCGGCCGCTTTACGAGCGCTCCGCTCCCATTCTGCTCTTCACTCCTCCATAATTTAGAGATCTCGCGCATCATCTAATAAACTGGTGTGTCGTAGCTTGTCTTAGCGAGGTTTATTGTCGCTGGTAATGGCTGCGTTCTCGTGTTCTAGTCTTGATGTTGAGAAATATATTCCTATTTTTTTATACAATGTCGGAAGGCACACTAGCATACGCACTACCTGATGTAAAGCGGCCACCGCAGCCCATGAACACGTGTATGACATTACTCACTAGCGTGATGCCTCCTCTACTGCCAACTTAGCAACTCCTTAGGTGCTTACTGGTGACCTCACTCACACGCAGGAACACGACAATCTTCCGGCGAGTTGTCACCTGGCCGCGGTTTTCTGTGAAGTTGTCTGGATGTTACTCGCGCTCCGCCACTCTGTGACCTTGGGCTGCTCGTTACAGTACCCAGTAATTTCTCTGCCATATCTCACCCTTCAACCCGGAACACAGCTATACGAATATAGCTGCTTGGCGGTGGAAATAGGTGAGACAGAGGTACCCGCAGCGCAGACGACTTTTGTACAAAGTGTCTCTCTGATTTTGATCATATCTACCAATGCTGAGCGGAGAATAGGCGATAGTGATTGTCCATCAAGTACCTATCTAGTATTTACTCGAAGGACAATTGAAGCCACAAGCGCTGACATATTGATTTGTATTAATTTTACAAAAGTACAGTATTACTCAGACATTTTAAAATCACCTCCAAAACATTAATACTATCATACATGTGCTCGCGTACAAATATAGTAGTTGCTGTGCTCGTAAGGCGTATGTGAAAATGGAATGGAAAGTGAGTGATTTTGTCACCAGTAATTTTTTTACTATTTCAACTTATTTTTTTCTTTTACCGGCTTGCATCATGATGTATGGCTTGAACTTATATTTATTTTATGCTAAGCTCAGATTATTCCTAGTTTAAAATAAAAATAGTCAACAAATGGAGGATGATTTAACTATGATAATTTACATTGAGGTGCCTGGTGCTGGTGGCCGAGTGGCTAACATTAGCAACACCGAGGGTTGTGGATTTGATTCACGCACAATACATACATTTTCGTGTGCCGTACTCATCTGTTTGTCTTGGCCTGTAGGTATCAACGTATTATAAGTCCCTACGTATACAAAAAATGTTTACCAATGTACTCTACATCTCAGAATATTATTTATAATCTCACTCACTCGCAGGAACATAACAATCTTTAATAACTTTCTGTTGTCAAGGTTATATTAAATGTCATTGCAGTCTTTCGCCAGAGCCAGAGCCTCGTTTACAAGTCGACAGGGCGCAGTAAATGTAAGGTTAGCTATGGTTCTATAGCAGACGCTTCACCTTAATAACTATGTTTTTTTATTTATTTCTCATCAAAATAAAGCAACAGATAACCACGTAATTTTACACTTAAAATCTATTTTTTACACAACTAGATGTGCAAACAAGCAAATGGTAAGCGGTCTCCTATTGACGCTCGCAACACCACCAGAATGTTACTCGCGCGCTGCCAATCTTGTGACCTAAGTGTATATGGCAGGGAAATTACTGAGTACTGTGATGAAACACATCACAGTACTCAGTAATTTCCCTGCGATATCCACCCTTCAAACCGGAACGGAAGCTATATAAATATAGCTGCTTGGCGGTAGAAATATGTGAGACAGAGGTACCCATGCAGACGAATTTTTTACAAAGTCTCTCTCTGATAAAATTCAATTCAAATTCTCCAATTCCACCTCGAATGAAAAATGAAACTTCTTCGCCAGCTATGTTCAATAGCTGACTCCTGGACCTCTATTCTCGAACCGAGACCTGGGAATTGGAAAAGGACTTTGATAGTTTATGAAGACAACTCAAATTCCCAAGTTAAACATACGTTCATAATATATAGGAACTTTCCCCTTCACGATTTGACGACACTAATGTTTACAGCATAGATGGAAAAATATGCATTTTTAATAACTCTTTACTCGATATACTCGCTCTTCCTCTTAAAAACTGCTGCGTAAAAAGGTCGCCTGTTCCTTGGATTGCCAAAGCTGGTCGGATGACCCTCGTGATCGTTTTTTTCTTATTTTCCTTGAGGTCTTTCTCGTAGAAACGTTGTAGGTCTACTGCTAACTGGAATGTATATAACACAGCACGTCATTGTTGTAACCAAGGATTGAGAGCGGCTAGAAAATCGGCTGCATTGTCATCATTATTGAACGATAAGTCTAAAGAAGTTATTCCATTCTCTTCGTTTGAACAAATTCCTCATTTCGCTCTGTTTTTGAAGTAATACTTCTTTGTGCACGCTTGACTTGGGGAGTAAGCTGGTGAATGTGTGACGAGAGCGTTAAGTGTGATCGGGCGAGGCAAACGGAAGTTGAGAGGGAGATATAAGTTAGTGAAGATAGAAAGAGAGAGAGTTACGTTTCGTATATTACTGTAGGGGCAAGAGAGGTGCGAGCACACATTTTCTTTCTCTCTTTCTCTCATAGCGAGTTAAGTTTCATATATCTAAGAGTGCAGGCCTATTGTCTGGAGCTAAAGATGTTTAACTTCAGTCGTGTGGTCTAAAGCACACTCGTTTTTTTTCTAATGATTTTAGTAGCTCGTTCATTGATCAAATCTAAAACCATTGTGATCCACTTTGAAGGATTCCTTAATTCCAATAATATTTTGGAACCAAATGTATCCATCTTTGACCATCTTTTCTATCTCTGGACAAATGTGGGTAGTTCTTTTATTTATCTAAAGCATTGTGTAAGAGATACTCTCCGTATTATGTTCACTACTATTGTTTCAGGCTACTCTTCTTCTTAGCGCTATCCCATTTTCTAATTCATTAAAATTTGCGAACTCCACTAAGCCTAAGGATTTGGCGAAGATACTGATTTTTCCATGGAGCGACTGCCGTTAGACGTGCGGATTTCCTCACGATGATTTCCTTCACCGTGGTGATAATTACAAATACTCGTAAATATATATAAATCCGAATACATGAATTCAGTAGTACATTCCAGGATTCGAACCGGGGATCTGTTGGTCAATAGAACGGTTCTTTATCCTCTAGGCTTCTCACCTAGAGGCTACCATACAATAATTTTAAATTATATTGGCGATCGTACTTGTTTGCCAAATGATATGCTTAAATGTTAGGCAATACCAATGTGTCAATATCATTTGGTCAACCGTTTGTTCCAGGCATGCATCGTAAGTCGATCGAGGCGGCGCAGCACCTCAAGGAGTCCGGTTCGGAGAGGGAGGGGTCCGACCCGGAGCCGGACCGCGCGCCCTCCGCCTCGCCGCACCACCACGACAACCACGACCATCAGGTGCTTACACTACACTACGATAACGTCGCGTGCCGTTAACAACGCCAAACACCGAGCTCAAACAACTGACGTGGAGACTTGTAGTTCTAAACAACTAAGTTTCGAAAGAAGAACCTGCCGAGATTAAAATTACATTCAAATTTAATCTACGAGTACATATTTCACGTGCTTCTACTACAAGTTCGTACCAAATCATCATCATCAGGGCAGCAGCCGAAACGGCTGCATGCACTTTCTGAGCATATGTAGAGACGACCGCACCAGTCGTGGACAGAGACGACCAAAGCAGCCATGCCAGAGATGGTACGCATCTACTAACGGTAGTGGGTAGGTCCTGGCCGGGTCACAAAAAAATATAAGTTTCCTAAAAATAACTGTTTAGTACATATGTACCTTATATTTCTTCTCCAATCATCTTTCCCGTTAATCGGTCGCCATTATAATCTGGTCGAGTTTAATCCATCTGCTCTGTGTTGCTTTCGTTATCCTCTGCTTCGTCAGTTTAATCATTTTTCATGGCTTCTTATGTTCAATTACTTAATTTTCACCCATGTTTAACACTAATCCCTACAATCTCATCCAGCTTTACCGCTAACAAGAATAGTTTCACTGATCGATGCTTGACCCCAACAGTGCCCATCTTACCCATCTACCTAAACATATCAGCGATATACACAAATTAAACAATTCCATTTCCGTGTTTAATGTACTACATAGACTCACAGACGGACGATGTTTCTTTCCTCAGGCGCAGAGTTCCCCGGCCAGCAGTACGACGGCGTCCTCGTCGGCGAAGGGGCGCGCGTCCCCGGAGGCAGGTCGCGAGATGTACGACGACCCTGAGGCCTTCCGCAACAATAGCATCGCGTGCCTCCGGGCCAAGGCTCAGGAGCACCAGGCTCGACTGCTCTCCAATAACCTGCTGCTACAGGTGCGTGTCGCTCGATACCGGCAGTCACATCTTCTCTCCTCCACACTTTAAACATTGCGTTTATGACATTAGCATTTAGTTTATTAGTATTACCCAGATTAATTCGTGGTATATATCTCATATTTTGTCACAAGTTCCGAGTTTCACACCACCTCCTTACACCGCCACTCCATCTCCACACGACACGGTGGAACTTTTTCAATTAACACATGTTAAAAGGATTACCTGGCTGCGGTCGTCTTTTAAATACGGGTCATCCCCATCTAATATAAATATATATATTATATATAATAAGAAGGGGCTGAAGCTTATAATATAAATAACTGCTTTTCACAAAGCTGATACTTCGCCAAAGCCTGCTTTACTTGAAGCCTTTTTTTATCACAATTACCAAGAAAGTGATGATGTAATTATTGCCTACTTGCTCGGCGGTGAAAGAAAACACGTCCAATAAATTATTTCTCGAAAGACGTAATTTTTCCTAAGAAAGGTCTGGTTTTTCTTTTGGGTTGTGGAGATCTGACAGCAGTCGCTTCATGTAAAAATCAGTATTTTCGCCAAGTCCTTAGGCTTGAGTAGCGGTCGCCGCCAATCGTAATGGATTAGGAAACGGGATAACGCTAAGATGAAAAGACTCAAAGCGTTTTTTAAAACATATATTATGTAGAGCGCTCGCTAGTTGAAAAGGGCACTAATAATTTCTGTTTTATTATATCCTGGGCTCAAATTACGTTACTAAGTACTACAAAGGCATTAAATGTATACCGACTAATGAATTCATCAAGCAGTCAGCAGGACCACGTGTCGTATTCGATATTTATCATGATCGTTTGCTTGTCTTGCAGGTCCGCGGGCTGTCCCGCGCGGCCAGCTCGGGCGCGGCGGAGGACGAGGGCCCGGCCGACATCGACGTGGGCACGGAGCCCCCGCCCCTAGACGCGCCGCACGCACACCCCGCGCACCTCTACTGACCCCGCGGAGACGACGCGCTCGCGCGGCAATTTTACTGAACTGCAGCGGTCCGCAACAATCTACGGCGATTCCTCAAAACGGTCGCGAAGCGCGTCGCTGTCATAGACTATTCTAGAAGTGTAATTATGTACATTGTAGCCGCCAGGCGTATTTAACTGATCCCGTTTTCGTGCAATACCTTTGGTTAAGTATTTATCTCTGTAGCTGCGTTGTGTTAGCGATTGTATAAAGTTCCCGCACTAGTTGTATGGTCCCTCTGTATCGTTAGCTGTTGCCCTAGTATAAGTTTTGAATGCACTTGAATGTAAATTGAGCTAGTTGAACGGTACTAATAATGTTATTGTTCGAGAGCCTCGCTGTTAGTTTTATTGTTTTTGGAACAAACCCACGGGCTCTCGAGATAAGCAAGTAGACACATAAAATATTTATTGAAAACGTTACAACGAAAACACAGAAAAGTATCATGTAATGCAGCCCGCCAAGTCTGGTCGAGGGGGCGGCGGAAGCGGTCTCGCGTGTTCGTTGTTCGTAGCGCCAGATTGCCTGTTGGTATCTGGAGATGGAATCGAAAGCAGACATCGAAACATTCCAGCAAAGACTTATTTTCCCATTTGTATATTATATTGCAATTACAATTGAAATTCTATTTAATTTTTGTTTTTAGAACTGATGAAGATTTGTCCGATCATAAAAGAGTTCTTTTTGTAACCGTTACATGGTATACAACTCACGTTTGATAGATAAAGGAACCAGATAATAGATAGAAAGAAAAGAAATGCATCGAAGTTTTATAGTAATAAGAAAATGTTCTATTACGATTTAAAACAAAATAAATTTATATAAGTATTGTCTCGTATTTGGACTTAAATGTAATCGAAACATAACACATGTTACTTTACTATGGGATTGTACATTTGTGAGTAAAATTTAGATTCAGCAAGTTCTGCCAAGATGGAGAGAGAGGAATTGAGGTACATCCTTAATTTCTTCACTCGTAGAAGATACTAGGCTTAGCATACATTTTATATTGTCAAGTAGCGTGCTTTTTTAATATAAAATTTTCTCGAAAATCATAATTATTGGTATTTACAAACCTAAAATAATGTATGACACATCGTTGTTAAATAGGAATGAGTTTTACAAATTTGACTCAAACATTTTATGTAATGGTCGGACAAATTTCCAACATATTAGTCGTGTCACATGTTTTTATTACAACTTATACAGCAAATTATGAGACTATGGCAGCTCACAGTTGGCTTTGTTTTAACCGGTTACTTTTAGTAGAGTAACCTTTAAAATAATTTAATGTATTATGGCGTCATGGACCTAAAAATAAAAGTACACACGCCTAGGTACTATTGTTTCAAAACCTGTGTTTTATGATGAAGATTCAATACCGAACATTTCCGAATATTTGTTACCAGTACTTTTCGTTGGTGGAGAATATAGACTCGTAATTGAGAGTAACGGTTGGTTACTTATTTAATTACATGTGACATGTTTACAAAACTTCTTCATACAGATGTATATGTCAGTGAATTTACTCAATAGTTACAAACACTACGATAGTCTTGTAAATGTTACTTAAAGCCTTAAGTTTGTCACGATCCGGAAGCGCGACTGCAAAAACACTTTAGTTTGATGTGTTTTCGTATAAAAACTGAAGTCGTGTATACATTGACTGTGACGTGTATGATTGACGGTCTTAAATTTGTCCACAACTGAGCCTCAGGAGACACGTGCTTTTAATTTCTGGTTATCAGGACAATAGGAAAATGTCCTGGCGAGTTAAATGATAATTGTATTGTGCAACACATCATTCAAATTATGTCAATCCACATATTTTCCATGATCTCTAGCGAATCGAACAAGTTTCGGATGCAGGCGCGCAGGGTAACAGGACGGCTTCTGTGATTTCTTCAGATTACCTAGCCGTAATCTTTTTCTTTTAGGACGTAGGCTTTTTATCAGAACCCATGTAATATTATCTTTTTGTTTCCTGGAACGGTTCCTTGCTCAATGTATTTTTAAGTTGAAATAATTAAACTATACCACAGAATAGAGCGTTACACAAAGGGAAATAATTATGGATTGACCGAACTTTGGTCTGCTAACATTTATACATAACCAGATAGTTAGTCCGCGGCAGTAGAAGTTCTGCCGCTGCGCTGCGGCGACGTGCAGTCGCGCTCTCGTCGTGACGAAGGCTTCATGCAGCGTGTACTTACCTACACTGTACTTAACACATAGAGTTGTAATATATTTATGAATTAACAAATTAAGGATTGAGACGTCATCGTAATATTAAGATTATTCCGATGAATAAACAAAACTGTATAAATTATTCTAAGACTTTTATTTATCAAATTTTATTGCTCGTAAGAAAGAGAGTTGGTCTGGAAGAGTGTTTTGGTGTCAAAATTAGAAAGAGCATGCTCCGGTGGTTCAGGCCTGCAGAAAGAACGTGGAAAGAAAGCAAGGCAAAACAGATATACAATGCGAAAGTGGAAGGATGTAGGAGCCGAGGAAGGCCGAGTATCACAGCGGACACAATGGAATCGATTAAAAAATCTTGAAATTCTTGGAACTTCATTTACTTAATATCCAAATCTCAGTGTTACTTTAGAAGTTGATGCGAAGAAGGACTTGTAACAAGTGAGTTCAAGAAGCTAATGCAATTTATGTGGGTAATTGTAAATAAATGTAGAAACATCTGAACGTATGAACTTATTTATATGTCAGATATTTGAATAAATGGGATGTTAGTGCAGATGTCTTAGTAGACCGCAACGCCGAGGCTTACCTGCCTCGATTAAAGTCGTGTTTATAAGGAGACAATGTCAGGCGCCCTAAAAACTGGTTTACATGAACGTTAAGAAGTCAGCGAGGTATGTAAGGGCCGCATTTTGTGGCACTCAGTTCTCTCTGGACTTGGCGGGAAGACATTGATGTTTTTGTGAGAAAGTTAAACGCATTGCCAATGTAGACAAGCCGCGGGCGGTCCGTTGTTGGAACTGCACAATTTTCTACGTACTTACAAAAGACATGGAGTCCAAAAGATCTTGTTGGACAATTCCTGTGAGAGCCAATGTCGTAGTTATCAAAAAGCACATTGTACACACCCGTCACCAACAGTCAGCTCTGCTGTGTCACACGAACACGGAGATAAACGCACGCCACGCTCGACAGATTCCGAAGCAGACACTGACTGTGTAAGACATTTCAGCATGGCGCTACGGCCGCCATCCGTCTGTTTCGCCTCTCCATATCTGGTATATCTGCGGCGCGACACGTGTCTTATATTTTGAGTATCAATCAGGACACTACGCTTTTCGAGGCATTTTCTACCACGTACGGCGAAATTGTGGAATAAATTACCCTCAGCGGTGTTCCCGAACAAATACGATATGGGTGGCTTCAAGAAAAGAGCCTATGTTTCCCTGAAAAGGCTGGCATCGGATCAGTGACTCTTTGGTGTTGCTGATGTCTATGGGCGGGGGTGACAACTTGCCATCAAGTGGCCCACATGCTTCCCCCCCCCCCCCCCCCCGCGAGTAATACTTAATATATCGCAAGCGTTAATAGGCTACGGCACCCGCTTTACATCAGGTGGCCCGTATGCTTGTATGCCTCCCGACATAGTATAAAAAAATATATATGTATATGACTCACTTGATGTAAAGTTGTTACCGCAGGCTATAAACACTCGCAATACAGGAAGCGTCGCTGGCGAGTAGTCATGTGCACTACAAGAGCGTACTGGTGCCCTCACTCATTCGCAGAAACACAACGTACCTTCAAAGAGTTGTAATCTGACCGTGAAGTTCAGGGGCTTCTCCAATCGTGTTGCTCGTCACTTTGTTCTCTTCTTCTTTGTACACGACAACGAGAAGCATACAAGCGTACGACCCATTGTTATAAAGTGGTTACCTAACCTATAAAAGCTGTCAATACAGGAAGTATCAATAGGACGATGCCACTGCCATCTGCTGCTAATACAGCAACTCTTTATAAGCGTATTTATAACCTCACTCGCAAGAACATAACCTTTCAGAGAGTTGTCACTAGGCTGCGGTTTTCTGTGAGGTGGAAATACTTTCCCAGTAGCTTTGATGTACCCTGCCCTTGTTTCTTATAATTTTTCTGTATAATAAAAATCATTAAATTCGTGATGTGATAAGTGAAAAATGCATACAGGTATGATTATGTTCGAAAAAACTAATAAATAGGATATATGTTGCAAAACAAATTCACGATTCACGCCTGAAATAAATTTCATAGCAATAATACATCTATTTGTAGCTTTGCTCTTGTAATACGAAATGTCATATATCTATCTCGTTATGTCGCCGGCTTGAACTAATCAACCAATGGACACAACACTCAGTCGTTCTCGCCTTTTACCCCTCTGTCACGGACCCTGAATTTAATTCAGGGTGAACGATATTATCAAGTCAGTTAACTTTGAGAGCTCGACGGAAAAACATTGCAAAAAAATGGTGAAATGCGCTGTATTGTTTTGCAAAAACTATAGTGGGCGAACAGTTGATGTTTCCTTTCACTCGTAAGAACAATTTTATCCTATTAATATTGCTATTTTTTGTAAAATCAATTAAATGTTAAATGACAGCACCAAATAATAGGGACATTTTAAAATGTACTCATTGTTGAATGAAATGTAACCAAGAAAATTATCTATTGTAACAAGTCGGGTTACCGTTCATTCTACCGTTCGGTCATCAAATTTGTTTCTAACTAGGGCTTGACTCTGTTGATGAACGATATTGATATGAATGAATACGTTTATTACTATGCTAATCAAAAAGGTATTGGAATATCGATGTAAAAACAAATTGTCATTTCGCTCCGCTTTGCCGTGCGGAACTTTATTCAGTATAAGGTGTGCGAAATAATCGATCTAAGTAACATATAAAAAAATATATTGTTTATTTAAAATACAAATTGAATATTGTGATTGTAGCTATTTTGTGCTTAAAATGTATTTGTGAACGTACAGAATAATGCAAGAAACAATTTCCTTATACGGCGCACTATTTCAAAATAACAGCGGCAAGTATACTGTGAGATCTCCCGGCAAGAGTTGCCAGGTATGAGAAACTTACAAAATCATTCCCTCGCTTAATTTTTAATTTAGACAAGCTCAATTCAAGTGTGCGAAACTGAAAATCATAGCTGATATTTTTAACGACTCAGTATACGACGGCGGCTTTGTGTGGGGTAGGGGTTGTCCTAGTAGAATGCGATTAGGCGATCATCGCGCGACTGTTTCGTACAAATATAGTTCGCGCGATCTTTATTTGTACAAAATGCTTTGTATTAGGACAACGCCTTAGTAACGATACAGAAAGTTGGGAATTTACACCTGCTATTCACCCTTGCCAGAGATGAGCGGTTTTTTAGATCAGCAGATATCACATAACCTTATATACGTCAATTGATGTTGATTCACTATCGGATCATTTTTATTTTATTTTCCATTAGCAAAAACAGTTGCTTGTATTTTTTAATTGTTTGGCTTGTTTTCGACCCCAGTTAATACAAAGTCTGGTTGAGGCAATCTGGGTGTTGTAAGCCAAGTGTAACTGTAGGGGAGTATGAATGTAATAATAATTCCTGGTACCACTAAACGATGGCCTACAGTGCCAATAAGGTTGAATTATACTAGGAATAAATCAATTAATCTGCACTCAAAATCCTTACATATAATGAAACAGTAGAGTTACAATTGAACATTTTGTAAGTTGTGCGAGTCAAACCTGGCAACTCTTACCAGATCTCCCGGTACACTCGCTGTCCTTTTGAAAGAAGTGTGTCATGTCTTAATTTAACGTAAGATACGAGTACAACGAAACTGCGAAGTATGTTATACATTTCATAGTTCTTTTTCATTCTTACGTTATAGTTCCAGGAATTGAAATTGAGTTACTCTAGGTAATAACATTTTGATCTTAGCACATTTTTTTCAAATAAAAAGATTTATGGGAGTTCGCCATTGTTTTTCAAAAATTGAGTAGCATCTAGGTGGTGAAGTTGTTAGCAATCGTAATCCTAAACCTTTTTGATTATGATAGTAAAAGACTTGCATATTTCCGCATATAATGTACATGTACGTGAAAATTCGAATACGCTCTTTTAAATATTTCACGATTGTACACTATTTATTCTTCTCAGATTCCCAACTGATCCCCTAACGAAGAAGAAATGGGTGGAAGCAGTTTGTAGAGAGCAGGCATGGATTCCAACCAAACATCACAGAATATGTAGTTTACATTTTGAGGCAGAATGTTATAATATAAATGCAAAAAAACAAAGAAAACTACATAAAGACTCATTTCCTACATTGCATATGCCCGAATTTGTAAGTAAAGGCTAAATTTGGTGAACTGCCTTGAGTGCCTTGAGAGAACTTTGTTTGATACGGTGGTGGTTTGCTTGTACGGTACTAATACTATTTTTGTTGCAGGCATTCATAGGTTACGGTAAGCACTTACATTTACATCAGGCGTACCGTATGCTTGTTTTCCACCAGACATAGTATAAAAGAAAACAAAAATCAGTTTTTGTGTTAACTGGAGTCGACATCAGAATAAGAAAATCAGAAAGAAAAAAGAGCAAGCATCTTTATATAATATACCAATAAAAAAATAAAAAAAATTAACCCGAGAATGCATCAAGTAACCTTCACTGGCTTATATAAATAGGTCCGAGTTCAGCAGTGGGCCGGTACGGGCAGACGATGATGATGATTGAATCCATACTGTTTGAAAATCCTTCGGATGTTTTGTGTTCTCCAAAATTTAACTAATTATCGATCAATGAATGAATGAATGAAAATTCATTCATTGATCGATAATTAGTTAAATTTTGGAACCACTAGCAGTTGACGTAAAAATCTTTATTTGTGTGTATTGATAGCTGAGTCAGTAGTAGTAAGAGTAACAGAGATAATGCTTTACGCGTAAATAGCGCAATAACAACTCACACAGAGTCAATCCATGATGTACGTACAAAATAGACACTGCAGTGTGAATATTCTAATAAATCTTAGTCGAGTGTGCGTCCCTCGCCCCCCGCGACAATCGGTTGAACGTGGTTTTATAGATTTGCGATTGGGTTTCGCGTCCAGTGGATGATTAGTTCAAGGTCGCCGGTCATGAATTGTGCCATTTGTTTGCCGTTTACATGTACAATGTAATTACGTCATTGTTGCACCAAATGAGCGATATCACCATGATAGTTTTTCATATTTTCTATTTATTTCACATAGTTCACATATATCCCATATTCACAAATTATATACTTTTGTAATAAATATATTTCGTGGTTACGAACTCTTCAACTCTATTTATTTACTAGCTTTTGCCCGCGACTTCGTCCGCGTAGACTACAGAATAAATCACCCTATGCACCATATCTTCTGTTTTTTTAACGAAATTAAATGATACGTGGCTTAGATTTTAAGATGGACCCCCAAACTACCAAAATTGTGAAAATTGTATCGAAATCCATTCAGTGGTTTTTGTGTTATGCCATAACATACAGATTGAAAGACACCAAAATTCTAAAACCATTGTAAAGGGGTAAGGCTATTTTTTGAGCTTATACCAAACTTATAGTACCTCTTTATAAACTACATTAGCGGTTCTGCCCTCAGGTGCTGAGATGACCAGACTGCTAGGAGAGCTCACTCTCGAGCAAGCCACGTAAAACTGACCGTGCGAGAAGCAGTCTACCCTAAGATCAATTCCTGCTGTTTTTAGTGACTGACCCTGAGACTTATTAATCGTCATTGCGAAACAGACCTTAAGAGGGAACTGCAGCCTTTTAAACTCGAATGGGTACTCCGATGGTATAAGTGGTATCCGTGGTATATACACCGATTCACCTCGAGCACAGCCAGTAATTACAATGGCCTCTACTAAGTTTTTAACTTTTAAGCAAGGATTTTCATCATATTCCGAGGGATTTTCAAAAAACCCTAAAAATGGTTTTTAGTTATCGTAATAACCTACTTTTAAGCTGAATTTCAAGTCTCTAATAAATAAAGTTACGGAAATAGGGCAACTTTAAAGCGAAAATATAAGTAAATCTTTTTTTATTCCCGTTCCTGTGGGAATTTCGAAATATCCTGAAAATTGTTTTTTGTTTTCATAATCACCTACTTATATGCCAAATTTTAAGTTTCTAATACATATGGTTACGGAGATAGGGTAAATTTAAAGCGACAAAATATAAATAAATCCTTTTTATTCCTGTTCCCTAGGGAATTTCGAAAAATCCTAAAAACGGTTTTTAGTGATTGCAATCACATATGTATATGCCAAATTTCAAGTCTCTAATAAATATAATAACGGAGATAGGGCAACTTTTATAGCGAAAATATAAATCCTTATTATTCCCGTTCCCGTGGGAATTTCGAAAAATCCCGTCTTATTCCTTGCCTACGTCATAAAGACAATATCTGTGCAAAATTTCAGCTTCCTAGGTCCAAGGGTTTGGGCTGGGCGTTGATGAGTCAGTCAGGACTTTGAATTTTATATATCTTTAAATCCTTTTTATTCCTGTTCCCGAGGGAATTTCGAAAAATCCTAAAAACGGTTTTTAGTGATTGCAATCACATATTTATATGCCAAATTTCAAGTCTCTAATAAATATAATAACGGAGATAGGGCAACTCTTATAGCGAAAATATGAATCCTTATTATTCCCGTTCCCGTGGGAATTTCGAAAAATCCCGTCTTATTCCTTGCCTACGTCATAAAGACAATATCTGTGCAAAATTTTAGCTTCCTAGGTCCAAGGGTTTGGGCTGGGCGTTGATGAGTCAGTCAGGACTTTGAATTTTATATATTAAGATTAAGGCGTGTTAGAGTATGAAAATAAAATTACTCTGGAACAACAGGAGAAACTGTCAAGATGATTTTAAATCATATAGTGCTACATGAGAAGTAAAATTCGATGTGCTCAATACGACGCCTTGCATTGTACTTTCTAAGTTACGAACAGGGGTGAGCCATGTTGATATCCGGACGGCGGGACCACACACTACCAAAATCGACCAAATCTGTTTTTCTGACCGAGTCAGTTTTTTTTATACAACCAGATTGGCAAACAAGCATGCGACCCGCATTAGATGGTAAGCGGTCACCGCAGCCTATTGACGCTCGCGCCACCACGGAGATGTTACTCGCGCGCTGCCGATCTTGTGACCTAAGGCTGTTTCGTCACAGTAGATACCCAGTAATTTCTCTGCTATATCTCACCCTTCAAACCGGAATACAACTATATAAATATAGCTGCTTGGCGGTAGAAATAGGTGAGACAGAGGTCCTCACTCAGACGACTTTTGTACAAAGTCTCCCTCTGGTAGAGTCCTTTCATCTTGACATCTCTCATTCCACTGCCGTCGACATGTTCATCAAGGTTTTCACGTTCTACATAAAACAAAATGTGTAAAAAATAAATTTTCGGCACATTGTATGTGTTCCATCAGGCCAGAGACAGACGGACA
Organism: Pyralis farinalis; assembly: GCA_947507595.1. Taxonomy (NCBI): domain Eukaryota; kingdom Metazoa; phylum Arthropoda; class Insecta; order Lepidoptera; family Pyralidae; genus Pyralis; species Pyralis farinalis. Next base: position 1,055,207 of record OX382275.1, read on the forward strand.
ACAAAGTAAACCTACGGCCTATAACAGCTTATAGCAAACAATCAGTTAAGACTGTTTGAATCTTGCTGTGCATATTATTAAATTTGATTTATGTACAGCTAAGAGCAGATCACGCTTCACACTCGAAATTCGATTACGTATAGCTTAAGAACGATAAAAGATCAAAGTGTCAAATTTGACGTGTTAAGTACACGTACACTGTACACATTTGTAAATGTCACTCACTCGGCGGTGAAGGAAAACATCCTGAGGAAACCGGCACGTCCAACAAATTATATTCCGAAAGACATGTGACCTAACCTAAGAAATGTCTGGTAGTAGTCGTTGTCTCTGAGTTGTGGAGGTCTGACAGCTGTCGTTCCATGTCAAAATCAGTATCTTCGCCAAATCCTTGGACTTGGATAGCAGACTCTATTCGAATGGATCGGGAAATGGGATAAAGATAGGAAGAGACAAATAAAACAAGAGATAGGTACATTGACAAAATATAAATTATATTCAATAAATAAATAAGCCGGCACACCAAACACAGCAGCGTTACGAACGTGGCACATTCACTTACGTATAATAATAATTACTTACATTAATCTTAAAAAGAGATAAACATGTGTAAGGCAACAATTTCCAAAAGCAAAAAGCATGTTGAAATCTCAAAATTCATATACAAAATACAATATTAAAGTCTGCCCACCCCGCAGGGCCGCGTCACCACGACGTGCCGCTGTAATTGTTACCATGCATTCTTTATGAGGACAGATGGATATAGAATATGCTATGAATGTTAAAGAAGAAAATGAGGTGTCACTCGGTCCTCACGAGTTATGTAGCGCTAGCGTGGGACCAGATATGGAATAGAATATAGATAGAAGACGAGTGAGTGCAGGGAGCGGTCTGAACGACGCTATTTTCAACGCTAACCTATGGGAGTAAAAGCTGGGTGTGGCAGAGAGAGCACGAAATTAGAATAATTTCGCAGTTGAAATGCGAGTATGGCGCAAAACCTGGAGCGTAACGCTGAAAGAGAGTGTCCATAAGAACAGGCATTCTCATTTGACTCGAACATATAGAAACAAAGTGGGACGAAATAACGACGATGCAGATATATAATGCGACAGTGGAAGTATGTGGGAGACGGGAGAGGGCAACACGACCACTCCGAGAAAGGTCTGCCAACAACGGAAGGGGAGGTCAGGTGCTCCAGAAACCAACGAGCGCGCATGGAAAGAGGTAAGCATGTATATTAAAGAGGCAAGTGGGCGTGTGGACCCCGCAGCACGTGGCTCTCTTCCACTAGTGCCAAAACTAACCAGGGCCACGAGACAACCACGATTATTGAACACGTCACATACTGAACAGACATGTTCCTTATTTCACTTTTCACAGAATCAGATTCATTTATTTGTAAAACACATATAAAGTTGTATAACATATAACAGCACCATATAGCCTCTAATGTTTCGCCCTCAGCCTTACAAAATCATATACATATGAAAGTTTGTATTAAAAATTTAATATTACTTTCCCGTTTTAAATTCATAAAATGTATATCACATATATACCATATCAGCTACTTATTCTAGAATTTTAAAAAATCTGACAATGTGTGCTTTGTTTTGTATTGGGCACATATTTATTAATGTATTTTCAATAATAACATCTACTAATATTATAATATATATAAATATATGTAGTAACAATACGTTATAATATTATCTCCGTTCCAGAACAGTTATTGTCCGATACATTGGTACCACGTTTCGATCCGGACTGAGACATATAACAAACATAAACCAACATTTACGAATATTCTATTTCGAGTTCATACATTTTATAGTTTAATTTAATTATATTTTTAATTATTTATTATCGCAGAATCTTTTAAAACGTACATAATTTATAAGCTTTATGCTAATGCGAATTACTAAGTGATTATAAACGCTACACCTATAATAGATACATATATAAAAGTTATGTTTATAGTATGTCTTAAACAATGTGATGAATGTATAGGTACTGCTGGTGTACCTTTTGCATAAATAAATAAATTACGCATTTATTATGCCTTTACAAAAAGGGGATCGGACGACGTTTCGAAAAGTGATTCAAAATCATAATGACTATTTATGCATTTCACGCCAGGCCCCTTGCAATATTGATATATGTACTTTTTTAATAAATATACATTTAAATGACCCAAAAATAATCTTTATTAAGAAAAATGCCGCGTAAATTGCGCATTGTCTGGGGAACGTGTGACGTCAATTGCAAGTAAACAAACTACCGCAAAAGTTACAAACAAGTCAGTCGAGTGCTACAAACTTTCAAATAGCTTTAATATCAAGAATAAATATTTTTTATTTAAAAGTTTATTTATTTAAAATTTCATTTTTTATATTGATAAATATCCATTATGATAAAATGAATCACTTTTTGAAATGTTGTGAGATCTCAGTCAGTATACTGCCTAATTTCCAAAGTAGTTAAAACTTAACCTAAAATCATAGTAAACATTAATAAAATGTTTACATCACATACGTGTAGTAGGAATATCAGTTGTTCTACAATTTGTTACATCATCGTACGTTAGTTCGAGACACTCGCTGCAACTTGTACTAACTGTTTTCATTAAATGCACAGAAATAACACTTAATAAAAATATATTTGCAGTGAGCTGCACAGAATTTGTATATATTTGTGAGTAGTTTAGACTGGAGAGCTCAGTGGTGGAATAGCTATCAACGCTCGTGGGTTCGATTTCCACACAGGACATAACACTGGACTGTTTTTCTGGGCGTGCGTGTTTTAAGAGAGGTAGCGCGCATCAAAGCAGTCCTACTACAATCTCCACTTCACAGAAAACCGCAATGCGTGTAAGTGCTGTTACCAGTAAGCTAGTAAGAAGGTGCTGTGTTAGCAACTGGGGAGGAAACACGCGTGTGATACTTCTACGGTAACTACTTTATATCAGGTGGGTTATATGCTTGCATGCATTCCGACGTTGTGTAAATAGTAAATGGTGGTGAGCTACAGTTAATAAGGTGTCGGCGACGCCTCACGGAGCGACCAGCTGCACCAATCAACTTATTGAACAACGAACGAATACAATTTTCATGTAATTTGTTTATCTCAGACAAGCATTAGCTATATTTTTTTTTTATCGACTAGATTGGCAAACAAGCATGCGGCCCGCATTAGATGGTATCACCGCAGCCTGTGGTCAATACGCTCGCAACACCACGGGGACGTTACTCGCGCGCTGTCAATCTTGTGACCTAAGGATGTGTCTCAGTAGCCAGTAATGTCTCTCCCGTCGGCAGACACACACGCACACTTAAATGATGTAAAGTGGTAGTAGTGGTATCACCCGCGCTTTGCCTGCTGTTAACACAGCGACAACTAACTACTAACCTCATTCACTCACAAGAACACAACAACACTCTAGGGGCAACTCCCTACTATTTAGCTGCGGTTTGCCGTGATGTCATCATACATCATACTTCTCAAAACGGGCTGCTGTAATGCGCTCTAACTCTCTTCAAAACAGCAACTACAAGACAAACAGACATGTTTATGCACAGTAAATGTTGGTCCTGTGTAGGAATCACATGGCTTAGTGTTAAAGTAGCGTTGTTAACCACTGCAACATCGGTTTCGTCATGTATTAATGGGAGTCAGCTTCTTCTGAAAACTTCGAGGTGGGTGTGAGTTTGAAACTCAAGAAAATATAATAAGGTCGGGAAAACCATCTTTCGTATTTTACAAGTAAAAAGTTGCAGTAAAATCTCTTTGGTTGTACTATTTGTATCTGGCTGGCTCTGATACCATTAAAGAGATGTCTTTTTAAAAACAGAAAAGTATAAACGGTTTCCCGCCATTTTTCTATCGCCAAAACGAGTGAATGTAACTAAGAAACTCGGTACACTTTGAAGTTTTATTACAATTAAGTAAAATACACAAGCTGCAACAAAAAGTTGTGGCATTTAACGTAGTGTCAGCAAGAGAAGCACAAAATTGGTTCAAGCGTTTTCAGGCCGCGAAATTTGATGTCACAATAAAGCTCGCTTCGTCGACCTCTTCTAGCGTTATCCCGTTTCTTAGTCCATTAGGATTGGCGGGGTCCCTATTTTATTTTTATTACCTAAGCCTAAGAATTTGGCGAGGACACTGATTTTTACATTGAGCGACTGCAGTCAGACCTCCAAGACCCCGGGGGACAACAACATTTTTCTTAGGTTAGGTCACATGTCTTTTGAAATACGATTTCTTGGTCGTGCGGGTTTCCTCACGATGTTTTCCTTCACCGTCGAGCAATTAATATGTACATAAATCAGAAAACACGAATTGAGTGTTACACGCCCCCGCCAGGATTCGAATTATGGACCAGTGGAGATAACCCCAGACTACAAACGACTTGAGACACTCGGCGAATATTGAGAGCTTGGTTAGGCAGTGTCAACGCATTACCATAACATATAGCCCTCATCTTGGACCACATATTGTCATCTGTTTCAGTCTCTTTAGGTAGAATCGCATTCACATCAAGAGAGGACTTTCAAAACTACTTTACGCAGGTTCTTGATCAAAAGTTCCAATATTTCTACAGTAATGGGACTATTTCACTATCTCCAAAACGGTAACATGTATCGAACAAAACGGCACATATACATAATAATCAAATGTAAATAAACTATAATTAAAGTTATCTTGAACTTGTATATATAAATACGAAAAAACTTTTCCCAGACCTAATGTAACAAAGGATGTTTTTTAAATGCAAGTAATATAACTGGTACAAAAATATACCGGAAGCCGTGGAACCTGTGACGGTAGTTTTGAAGCACCGCAGCAAGGCTTGACGGCAGCTACATCGTGTCTTTTTGACAATTTCATATGTCCATATGTCAATGTTTATCATATAACCCTATACATAAATGCAGAATTATTATCCACAAAATATACGGAATTACAGAATATTTTGTACATAACACCAGATTTTTATGTGGCATCGCTTTGAGGATAAGTTAAGAATACTATATTTTAAGTAACCGCATTGACTGACGCCTGCAGTTACGAAATAAGACGAAATATTAATCTCCGTAGTTTGTATAATTGTTACACAAATATATATTTAAAATGTATATATTCGTAGCTATATACATTAAGTATATGCTTATTAATAGTTTGTATTTAATTTATTAAACTAAGAAAGTGGGTAAATGCTTTCCTAACTTCTATACATTGAATACAATTGGAACGTATTCTGTCTCTAGTCGTAGTGGTTACAAGGTCTTTGTTATGCTAGTTGAAGTTTGAAATAAAAGATAGTCGAAGGGGTTTTATTGACTGATTGATATATACTTAAGGGTCCTATTGTAGTGCTAAACTCCCGTTTAATGTGCTAAAATCTAACGTTTAATGTGTTCGGTTTTTATTTATTTTTATCTTTCAATCATCTTCTATTCATCTACCCATGCGCAGTGATCATTTGTCGGATTTAAATCGAGGTGCGGTATTAGGCACGAAGTCACAGGCATTGACGATTTTGATCGTAATAAAACTGTGTATCTAATTTCCACTTTACCGAAAAGAATTATCGACGCCTCGGTAAACTTAGTACAGGATTACGAGTTGACTGTTGTCATCAGTACGAGTACGGTACTGATGACAACACTAGTTGAACTCATATTTTATTTAATACTAAAATAAACTAACCTTTTCGTATACTGTTTTTTTAGTCTTTCATGTAATAATTTATGTTTAAAATTATAAAGTGATAACACTTTTCCAATCAAGTGCACCTGCGCCGCCGATCGCCATTTTAGGTCAAGTTACGCGCCGGGGTTTGTACACTAATATCATATTGGACGCATGTGCTGCACTTGACGCGCGAATATATATATATATATACCACGTATATATACCATAACTAGTCTGGCCCTACATACTGTTACATACAAACTTTTATTTTTTCAACTGTTTCAATTATTTTGAATTTGGAACGCGTTTATTATGTTAAAAACTTCTTTCGGTTTCCCGCCGTTTTACATATTTTTTTCGTGTGTGTTATCAAATTACGGTATGGAATGGGGTGTTAAAGAAAATAGGATTGCAGTGATTGTCTTGCACAAAGTGGGTATGGAGCCGTCGGTCATATTCAAGACAGTTCAAAAGCTTGGTATCAGCCGTATGTTCGTATATCGTACTATCGACAGATATACCAACACTTCTTGGATCGTGTTGTGAAACCCCTCAGCAAATTTTTTTTTTTAAATGTACCGTGGACTTTCCAGTAGGATTCTGCACCTAGTCACAAGGCACGAACTACCTAAGCCCGGGTCGAAACCAACGTTCCGGACTTTATAAGAGCTGGAGACTGGCCCTGGTCTAGCTCAGATCTGAACCCCATAGATTGCAAATTATGGTCAACTTTAGAGGGCATGGCCTGCTCGAAACGACACGCTGAAATTGTGTCCCTTAAGAAAGCTCTCCGGAGCAAGCAGTGGCTAATTTTCCCAAAAGGCTAAATCCATAGATTCTTGGCCAGACAGATTATGGGGCTGTATCCAAGCCAAAGGTGGCCATTTCGAATAGAAACATTTTTTTTTTATTTTTTGCTGAAACTTCCATAATGTACATATAAGTTTTTTAAGATGGCATTACTTCATAAAAAAAATAAATGCATATTCATTCGTAACAGAATTTATGACCGGATTAGGTACATCTTAACTAAGCACCAGGTTGGAAAAACTGACTTTCTTTCCTACATTAAGTGTACTATATTTAATAGGCACTTATATCTCGAACATTAAGTAACTGGCCACCATCTGACTACCCAAACGGTATACTCTATCTTTAGTATATTACTTTACTTTAGTATACTCCTGTTCGCTTGGCTACAAAACAGGCAAAAGCACCACTACTGCGCACAAAAACGCTAACGCATTGTGCTGGAAAATGTAATTAACGCATCGTCCGTGTCCATCGTCGAGGGAGCCCTCCCTCCCTCTTTCTGCCCGAGCTCTTGAACAGCTAGGGTAGACGTCGTATTTATGCAAAATACCACACATGTTTAAACTTCATAACTTTTCAATGGCACATGTATGAGTTACATTTAGTACCACGCCGTGAGCTCTGTGTATCGCGATCACTCTCACTCGAATTGATCAATGTACGCCTGAGTAAAGACAGTACATATATACGCATGATGAATTTATTTCTCAAAAGCGTCGACTGCAATTACAGCACCATTTACGGCCACAAAAAGGTAGGTGTTCTCTCTTCTTTTTTTTCTATTCATCATCAGGAGACTTCCAACCGTACGGCCCACCTGATGTAAAGCAGTTACCATAGCCTCTGTATGCTTGTAATACATTAAGTATCACTGGCGCGATGCCTCCTCTGCTGCTAATACAGCAACTCCTTAGGAGCTTACTGATGACCTCACTCGCATGCAAGAACACAACAACCCTCTAGGGAGTTGCTTTTTAGCTGCGGTTTTCTGTGAGGAAGGTCCTACCTCCCTCATTCTCCCATAAAAACTCTCTCTCTCTCTCTCTCCCATAGAAAAAACATGAAATCCCACTGCAGCAACATATATTGAATTAAACAATTGTTCCGATTCACACAAAAATCGCTCACAGTGTCCGAACATTTTTTAGATCTTTGGGTCTTTGGGTTCGGACACTGTGAGCGATTTTTGTGTGAATCGGAACATATATAATTAATCCATCCATGTCGGTAGATGTAATAATTGAATAACTAATGTAAGACAAATACCACCTTAGACTTCCTGCGACCACGGACGCTGCAAAGCGTTCGAAACGTCAGGTTCAACAAAATAAATAAAATACGCGATACTTCCGTTAAAAAATTGTTTAATTCAATGTGTAACAATCGCGAAACCCTAAGACAATACCAGCAACATATAGCCGGCTATATGTTGTTGCAGTGGGATTCAATGATTTTTTTTGTGTAGAGTTAGCAACTTTCCCGGCTATATGTTGTTGCAGTGGGATTTAATGTCTTTTTTTTTGTGATCCTGCGAATGAGTTTTTAAAATTAGACTATTTAAAATAAAATATTATACTGTTTCTATATTAGTATAGAAACAGTTTAATATTTTATTTTAAATAGTAAACAATAATGTCGAACCATTATTGTTTGCAATTTAGAAAAAATAATGTAGACAAGTAGAGCTGTTTTTGACCCATTGTAAACAAACAACGACTACGTTCCTAAGAACCGGTGATAAAATTTTTGTAAACAAATTCAGTGGCATAAAAAATATTCAGTTATAAAAGTAATAGTAAGAGATCACATTTATTTTTGCTCTTAAATATATTCTTAAAAAACAACCAACAAATAATAAATTCATTTTGTTACCGGTCCTCGTGTACAGCTAGGTGCACGTAAGCTTAGGTCTACGAGTATAATCTTAGTAGCGGTGTTATGTCATAAGGAATAAGAGTTACAATCGAACTTCGTTAAGCGTGGTCAGCTCTTAAATGCACCTACTTTATCTTTATTGAGGTCGCATGGAATGCAGTCCATTTAAAATGTGTCTTTTAAAGTAATCAAAAAATTTTTAACAACATTTAATTTTTAATGTTACATTTTGCACATTTTTAAATCGTACATTTGGCAATGCTGTGTATAATTATGTTAAAAAGTTACACTAGCGAGCAAAACTACGAAATCGCCTAATTTTCTACGAGCAATCTTAAGAACTAAATAACTAATAAAGATTAATGAAAATGGTAACAATTTAGAGGATATTTTTAAATAACTTCACGCCAAATCCCTTGCGGGGTAGGCAGAGAGAACCGAGCGCCACGTGACTCGATCCTTACATATCTCACTCGCTTCTTTAACATTCATTGCATATTTTTAAATAGTACGTTCAAAAGAAGATTAACGTTCTTAATAACTAAATTACTAATGTAAAAGGTACCATTCTAAAGGTTATTTTAAAATGGTACCATTTTTACGTTATTAAGAACAAAATGACTAGTGAAGATTACTGAAAATAGTACCATTTTGATACAGCTTTTGAAATGGTACCATTTTCAAAATACTTCGTTAGAAGAATAAAATGACAAATTCAACGAGCGCTGTTAACGCGCGTAGTAAATTAAAGGCGATTCCATACTTTTGCTCGCGAGTGTAAATAACCACATTAGTATTTCCTGAATATCCCGTTGCTTTTTCTACAATCTTATCCTACAGTTTTGTATAAAAAACGTTGGCAATTGCGATTACTGCAACCCTCCCCCTCTCACCGTCGGTCCTGGCGATGTGCTGGTCCAGTTCAGTAGTCCACCTTGCCGGGGCCGTCCATGTCGTCGGCGGAGCTCAAGCTGCTCAGCATCATGTAGTAGCTGTTCACACTGACGATGCAGTACGCAACTACGCCTGGAATAACATACAATAAAATAGTTTTAGTAAACTACACAAGGTTCACTACATACATTAACTTTGTTTAATTAATATTAACGCAGAGATTCTTAAATGCCATCCAGCCAACGAACTGCTCTATTGTGTTGTTTATATATTTTGCGTAGTCGAGATTAGGTTTTTTGTGTATAATAATTGAAATGTTGTCTATAAATAATATACAGGGATATTTCATAATTTCTAGAAGATCATTTACATAAAGTAAGAAGAGTAGCGGGCCCAAAATACTACCTTGTGGCACACCATAATGTATTGGCTTGCCCTTTATGTAGGTATATGTATGAATGTATGCATATACAACGTGTCCCTAAATTCAACGATAAGCTGGCACCAACGGATAGACCTACCCATGACTACTCAAGAATAAAAAAAAAATTTTTTGTATCTCTTTTTCTTAATGAAAAAAATAATAAAATTGAAATTTTCTGAAAATGTACATCCCTTATGATAGTTTTAACTACCATAACCACAGTTTTCCAAATATTTTTGATTTTTTTTTAGTGTCGGCAACCTAAGTGGCACTGCTATACACTACAATCCCTAAAAACCCCAGGATGCTTGTAGTTTTTGAACAGAATAACCTCAAAGTCATTTTTCTTCCTAAAATTGTATAAGAATTTTACTTACAGACTACTTTGACTCATCGTGGTGAAAAAAAAATGTATTGACACAGGTATGGCAAGTCATTTTAAAAGTTGGCGCAACTAACCAAAATTCTAAAATGGTAAAATACTCTAAGAACACTAGTCACAAAAAAAATTGGTAGGTACTATTTCTAAACAAGAGCCAAATTTGATAAATTGTTTTTGTTGATACTTGTAGTAATCATTTTTATTTCGTACAAGTTGTTTTGTTATTAAAATTAAATTAATCAAAATAAATAAAACAAACAATATTACATTTTATTCATTTATTAAAACACCATTATAATAAATGTTCAAATTGCTTGCCACCGGCATGGCATTGCAGGCACGACATCGCCTTAAAAAGGCTTTTTTTATTAGTCGTGCGTGTCTTCTCATATTGATTTGATCCACTGCCTGAGATATTTTTTGGCGAAGCTCATCTAATGTTGCTATCAATGCTATCATCTAATATAACATTAGATGAGCTTCGCCAAAGCTCATCTAATGTTGCTGTCAATGCTATCATCTAATATAACATTAGATGAGCTTCGCCAAAGCTCATCTAATGTTGCTATCAATGCTATCATCTAATATAACATTAGATGAGCTTCGCCAAAAAATATCTCAGGCAGCGGATCAAATCAATATGAGAAGACATGCACGACTAATAAAAAGAGCCTTTTTAAGGCGATGTCGTGCCTGCATTAATGCCATGCCGGTGGCAAGCAATTTGAACATTTATTATAATGGTGTTTCAATAAATGAATAAAATGTAATATTGTTTGTTTTATTTATTTTGATTCATTTAATTTTAATAACAAAACAACTTGTACGAAATAAAAATGATTACTATCAACAAAAACAATTTATCAAATTTGGCTCTTGTTTAGAAATAGTACCTACGATTTTTTTTGTGACTAGTGTTCTTAGAGTATTTTACCATTTAAGAATCTTGGTTAGTTGCGCCAACTTTTAAAATGACTTGCCATACCTGTATCAATACATTTTTTTTTCACTACGATGAGTCAAAGTAGTCTGTAAGTAAAATTCTTATACAATTTTAGGAAGAAAAATGACTTTGAGTTTATTCTGTTAAAAAACTACAAGTATCCTGGAGTTTTTAGGGATTGTAGTGTATAGCAGTGCTACTTAGGTTGCCGACACTAAAAAAAAATCAAAAATATTTGGTAAACTGTGGTTATGGTAGTTAAAACTATCATAAGGGATGTACATTTTCAGAAAATTTCAATTTTATTATTTTTTTCATTAAAAAAATGAGATACAAAAAAAAATCTTTTATTCTTGAGTAGCCATAGGTAGGTCCATCCGTTGGTGCCAGCTTATCGTTGAATTTAGGGACACGTTGTATGAGTGAAATGGGTGTTTATGTATGAAATGTACATGTTTAATATTTAAATGTTAGCATTTAATCACGTAAGAAGTTACGAATAACTCAAGTATTTATATATAAGCTGTAACTTTGAGTGCTTCAATTTCGTCATAACTTTTCGGCTTTAATCAGTTATAAAGCGGAAGTTTACATTGACAGCAAGTTTACATTTTTGTTGATGGTATTAAATACCTGAGCTGATTTATAGTTAAACTTATAATGATCAAACCATTGCTATGTATAGACTATCCTTAATATTTTGCATATACGCTTTCTATAATCACAAAGTATCAGCCGTTCCTTTTTCCGTCTTGGAAAATGTTCAAAAGAAGTGCCCAAGAAGCAGGATCCTCCTCCATCATAGCCACATTCCAACTCACTCCACCAAACTGACAATTCAATATTTGTCCATGGAAGATGTAGAATTAGTGAGTGAGAGAGAGAGAGAGACTCCTTGAGTCCCAATTTAGCACCTTGCAATCTTCATTTATTTACCAAAATAAAACATAAACTAAAAAGTATTCGCTTTCGAAAACCTAGTCGGCTTTTAGAGTAATGTTTCTATGAACTGAATGAGTTTTTGACATAACTCTACTATTTAAAAGATTATAAATTATCATTAGTATATAGAATGTTATAACAGGATATAATTGGCATATTGAAATTAAACTATTTTTAACGGAAGTATCGCGTGTTTTATTTATTTTGTTGAAACCTGACGTTTCGAACGCTTTGCAGCGTCCGTGGTCGCAGGAAAGACTAAGGTGGTATTTGTCTTACATTAGTTATTCAATTATTACATCTACCGACATGGATGGATTAATTATATATGTTCCGATTCACACAAAAATCGCTCACAGTGTCCGAACATTTTTTAGTAGATCTTTGGATTTGTGACTTGATTATTTTTAGGACTGGATCCCAAGCAGGTGGTACTTGCCAACCATCTTCTCTATTGAAATTGGGGTGTTTTCTTATTTCAATAGCCTCGCGCAACATTCTCGGCATGTAGCGTATCATGGCACAGTGGTTGTAACAATCGCGAAAACCTAAGACAATACTATATAATTGGCATAAATAGTTGATTTTGATTAAATAAAACTATTTTTTAAATTTAATTAGATTTGTAGAGGTTGTAAAAAGGAAAACGAATATAATGTATCTATCAAGTTGTTGCACGCCGTTATAAGTCTGGCGGGGCGTGCATGGGCAATACGATATAATGTAACACTTTATGTGTCTACCGCGTGCTACAGCAAATAAATTAATTTTATTTCATTACATTTCCTGAAGAGGCCGTAGCTGCGTTCGACAAGGGCGTGGAGGCGATCCCTAAAGAAGAGTGGGCTCACTGATTCATTCAATTGTTATATCGCATGCGAAGATTAAAGTTTTTACACTATCCTGGTTTTATTAAAATCATTCAGTGTTATTCACGTATGTGCCAATTAGTACATTTCACTCACAAGATATAGTGCAAAATACACTGCCTGCGCCAATTAGCGCACGCTGTGGTAGTTATATATGTGCTGTTTACGATTCGTCGGGAGGCGTACAAACAAAAGGCGTAAAAGAGCCGCTCAGGGGAAAAATAACCAGCCTATCCACCTGCGGTCCTTGGTTCGAATCAATCACAAAATTGTGGTACATCCACGCACTATACGACCATTCATTTCTAAAGTGTAAGGATGAATGCCCTCTCAATAGTTCCTTGTTAGATTCCATTATTAAAAAAGACTGTACAGACCATATTTAACAAAATCTTCGAAAACAAGTAAAACATAAAAAAGACTAATAATTCAGATTGATGCACGTATTTATTATTTATAACATCGTGAGGAAACCCGCACGTCCAAGAAATTGTTTTCGAAAGACATGTGACCTTACCTAAGAAAGGTCTGGTTTTCCATCTGGGTTGAGGAGGTCGGATGGCATTTTTATATGGAGCTATCCATATAAAAAACAGTCTCTTCGCTAAATTCTTAGGCTTAGTTAGCGGACCCCGCTATTCATAATGATTAGGAAACGGGAGAACGTGAAGAAGAAGTCGAGAGGCCCAAACACGGCCTTGATGTAAGTTCCACCCTGCTACCGTGGGGCTCCGGCATGTGCCAGGCCTGATACCGTACCATGGCACAGTGGCAATAAGTTCACCGTCACTCATTGAAACCAAATTTTTTCAGCCGTCTCTCAGATAGTCGAGGGAAGTCCTTGTCAGGGTTTTGGGGTTTATGACATAACATTCTTCAAGAAATAGTCTCAGTTTTGACAAAACCCATAACTTGCTATATACATTTAGTAACACAAGCATCCATAAGCATCGGTGACTGCATATCGTCAGTAGAGATACATACGGCCCATGTCGGGTTAACCGCCCATCAACGCTTTGCAGCAAAAAAGTATCTCTTGCGCGTTACCACCTCCGCTGCTAGCACAGCAACTGATGCAAGAAGTTGTTATTTAGCTAGAGTTTTCTGTGAGGTAAAGATACTTTCACAGTCGGAATGTGTTGTGTTGTGCACCTTACCTATTTAAAATTATCTTATCAACTGTTATCTATAAAAATCTGACAGGATCGACTAATGTACGACGGATATGTACTTCAAAGAGACAGTGGAGCTTGTACCGATCAAACTCACAGCCTACGGTCGCCGCTTAAAACACCACCAGGGTTAGTGATTTTGGGAGATTTTAATGCCCACCATGCCGAGTGGCTTGGCTCTCGGTGCCCTGACTACGCGGGGAGATCTGCTCATGAATTTGCTCTGGCCCATGGTTTCTCTCACCTGGTTCATTCTCCTACGAGAATACCAGATATAGAGAGTCATGCTCTCTGCTGGATCATCTGCTGCTGGACTACACGTCCGGATGAATATAACATCTCAGTGGATGCGCCGCCGCTTCGCTCGTCGGACTAGTGCCTCATCCGGACCCAAGTGCTCTGCACCAGACGCGACCAACCTCAGCTTGCCGGATGGCGTCGTGTATGGCACTACAGATCAGCAGACGGGAATTCTACGCATCGAATCCGTGGAGGCAGCTGTGTTTCAAATCAGAGGACATCGAATCCAGTGCAACCGCGGTGGCTGCGGCGATATTGAATAGCATGGAATGCTACATTCGCCGTCTAGTGGATGCTGCGAGAGCTAAAAAGTGGTCGTGGTTTAATCGGCATTAAAAGGAAGCCAACTTTTTTAAGCAGGCTGCCGACAAGGCTTGGACTCGCTTCAGATGAAGCCTTTATATCCCTCCATATGAATGACGGGCGAGCTGTGCCATCTACCATCCCGTGGTGCGGTGTCTCAATGTCGGAGATCTCCATTACCCAGCGAGATTGTCCGGCGGAAATTTTTCCCTCGACATTCATAAGTCGTGTGGGCCAGATGGTATACCGGCGGTGGTGATGAAGCTGTGCTCCTGAGTTGTGTTCTGTTCTAACGCGTCTTTTCGTGCTTTCCTACTCTACCGGGCAAGTTCCGTCTTCATGGAAGACCGCCAATGTGCATCCAGTGCCCAAAAAGGGTGATGGATCAGATCCATCGAATTATAGATCTATTGTCATAACCTCCCTTCTCTCCAAGGTAATGGAGCGTGTGATTAACACACAACTCCAGGCATACCTAGAGGACGATTTGATCAGCGACCGTCAATACGGCTTCCGTCACGACCGTTCGACTGGTGATCTTCTAGTGCATTTTACGCACCGCTGAGCTTCGGCGATTGAGAATCAAGGTGAGGCAGTCAGCCTAGATATGGCGACGGCGTTATCACAGCGAGCCCACTTACCCTATGGGAGAATATTTTAACCAATGCATTAATTGTCTAATCTGGACGATAATACAGACCGAAGAAGACCAGTCCCTCGACGAACGCCAGGAAGATGTCGGAGCCGGTGGCGCTGAATCCCAGCGCGGCCGTAGTCACCACGTACACCAGCGCCGCGGCCGCCAGCACGCACATCACCACCACCCACACGCGGACCAGGACCGGGTTGCGCTGGAAACACATGCAGTTCAATAAACACTTATATCTGCTACCATGTTGTAATTTAAAAATTAAAAAAATAATATTTATTATGTTAAATAAGTGAGGTGTGTAAGGACCGCGTCTTATGGCGCTCGGTTCTCTCTGCCTACCCCGCAAAAGACCTGGCATGAAGATATACATAGGATAATTAATGTTTTAAGAAGTGGTCGTTTGCAACGCATACATGGTAAGGATGTAGCTCGCTGGAAAGATTGACGAGCTCAGTGGTACAGTGGTTAGTAACGCTACCTTGACAACAACGCTCGTGCGGGAACGATTCCCATACAGGACAAACATTCATGCGCATGGACATATCTGTTTGACTTGGTCTTAGTGTTTTTAAGAGAGGTAGGACGCATCAGCAGCCGTCTGGTGAAGTACCTCCACCTCACAGAAAACCGCAGTCGAAACTAGACAGCTCTCTGGAGGATGGTTGCGTTCCTGCGTGTGTGTGAAGTCACCAGTGAGCTCCTAAGGAGTTGCTGTGTTAGCAGCAGAGGTGGCATCGCTCGACTAATTCTTAATGTATTGCAAGCGTTCATAGACTACGGTAAACGCTTTACATCAGGTGGGATGTATGCATATATGCCTCCGGACATTGTATAAAGAACATTGTTTTGTTAAAAAATAGCCTTTGAGTGGATTGAAAATACTGGCTTCGCAAAACCGTGCAGCAAATGGATCAGTATAACGCACCAAGAGAAGCAGCTATGAAAAAATGGTGCTACGTCAACGACCCACGTGGAGTAGAGCCCCGTCTTCCATCTGCAAGGTGTCAATGTTACCTTGTAGGTGGCGACGAGCAGAAGGCAGGCCAGCAACACGTGCACCACGGAGACGCAGCTGACGGCGATGCCGATGACGAGCCACGTGGAATAGAGGCGGTCGCCGGCGTCCTCGGCGGTGCCGGCCAGCTGGCCCGCGCCCGCCGTGAACAGCGCGCACACCACCGTCAGGCACAACGACGTTATCTGGAAATGGACGAAGGGAAAATTTTAGGAGCTCATGCAAAAAAAAACTAGTTGCCTAGAAATAGATAGATGAGAACTTTATTTGTATCAATTTAAACGTCATGAAAGTAGAATAAACGCGGTCGAAATGCGAGCGCTACGCAAAATTTATGGCGTAACGCTTGTAGACCGTATTCGCAATGATGATGTTAGAAACAAAGTTGGTCTGAAAGAGAGCGTCGGTTTTAAAATAAAAAGAGGCATGCTCCGTCCGGACATGTAGAAAGAATGCAGGAAGAGAGAATTACGAAACAGATATACAACGTGAAAGTAGAAGGAAATAGGAGCCGCGGAAGGCTAACACTTACCTCTCATGACCAAATTGATCGTGTTTTAACAGAAGGTGATGTCAGGAGCTTTAAAAACCGACGAGCGTGCATAAAAGAACAACGAATGTCAAAGAAGCGAGTGAGGTGCAGTGAGTGATCGAGTCTGGAAATAATTCAGCACAGACGACCTGTCCTTAATAATGTTTAAATCTACTATTTGATATCATCATTGTACCGATATACTGAATGAATTTATTGTAACATCTAATTGACAATTTTAAAAGAGACCTATATTGGCAAGTTTCTTTCGGCATTTATTCTTCGCCAATGGTCTATTCCGTAAGTATGTAAGACGGGTCTAAGTGCAGCGAGGGCCCAATGGCAAATAAAGATTTTTATCTTTTTTAGATGGACCTTAATCGTCCACATACAGCTTTATAAATGAGCGTAAGAGACGCATGCGCATCCCGCAGAGATACAAACGAGCGACATCTCAGTGTAATGGTCACCCGAGCAGCGAGCCGGCGGGGCCGGCGTCGGCGGCACATTCATCACACGATTAACTTTGAACCGTACTTGTGGCACAACATTTTTAAACTCCATTGAAATTCAAAGTTATAAAGATCAATAATAAAATACTACCTTTGCATAATTCGACTTGGAGTGAAACACATACCTACACAGAAACAAAAACAAATGCGTACGCAATCGACATAATAAACGAGTTGTATTTTGTTCAAAAACGTAATGAATTAATACAAAAACCTTCGTACCTTTTTCTGTGTAAAAGTCAATCGGTTCACTCGGAGGCCCGAAGAGCTGTTTTTCGAAATTAGATTTCGACAGCTTATATATTTGCTAACCATCGCTGATTTTTTCTTTAGTATCGCCGTTTCTGTGATTATTATAAAATCGAAATCGTACGTTATTGTTAAATACCGTCATAACACCAATGCAGCACAAACGGTACGCAGTACCAACAACGTATGACCAGGTACCGCAAGTGACAAGTGCCTGTGCAGTTTTGCCTGATCGCTTCCGTCCTGGACAATTTGGTTTCTTATATGATCGCCGTGGCCTACCGAAGACGGAAGTCGATCATTTTAAACGTCATACTGATTCATATCATGTACGTGAAATTAACCTTTAGCGTAAGCGACATCACGATACTGATTCATTTACATGAAATTGGAAACAGAAAATATCGGAAGGTTGGTATTTTGGTGATGAGAGCTTGATGGTCATTGCGTGTGACATTCTAACCGAACACATGGATGGGTTTATCTATCTCGAGTTTCTCCGTACTTTGGAGGGCACGGTAAGCCGTCGGTCCCGGCTGTTGTCAATAGATGACAGTCGTTAAGCTAAGTCATTGGCCCTCGGGCGGCTTGAAAACACAGGCCTCTGCCAATTCGCGTTTGAGCAGCGTGGTGGAGTATGCTCTAAACTCCTTCGGTTGAAGGGAGACCCGTATCGGCAATGGGATGAGTAAGGGTTGATGTGGTGCTGGTATGGTGGTACTTTGGTTGTGGAATAAACTCCACGCCGAGATGTCATGTTACAAATTGAGGATCTTCAAAAAGGGTGTGAAAAAATGTATGCCCCTGGCGGCGCTAGTGTCCATAGGCTACACAATAACTGCTAATTTGTTAGGCAGACCGTATCTTTGTCTGCCACCCGCACGCCACTTAAAAAACCGTTGTATACCAACAATAAAATGGCGCATGCCTCTACTTGTTGAATCAGTACAAGTACAATTGAAGTGCTTCTGAATAGGAATTGTGGGAAAAAGTTTTTCCAGCAGTAGTTCAATTTGTCGGTGTAGATGATGGGAAAAAGTTTATTTTTATCAAAATGTCGACTGTACAGTTAACGGTTGAATGCAATATGAGTTCTGAATTTCAAAATCCATACTTTAATATCATAAATGTGAAATTGTGTTCGTTTGTCTTTCTTTCACATTAAAACGGAGATCGTGGGAGAGTGACATAGGCTACTTTCTATCGTGGTAAAACAGCTCCCTCCTATGGAAAAAATCCCGTTGTTTCCCTTTGTCCACGCGGACGAAGCCGCGGGTAACAGCTAGTAACACATATTAACAAGGTGAGTTGTGGGCAAGTGCCTCCACCTCACAGAAAACCGCAGCCAAATAACAACTTCCTAGAGGGTTATTGTGTTCCTGCGTGTGAGTGAGGTCACCAGTAAGCTCCCAAGGAGTTGCTGTGTAAGCAGCAGAGGAGGCATCGCGCGAGTGATACTTAATATATCGCAAGCGTTAATAGGCTACGGTACCCGCTTTACATCAGGTGGGCCGTATACTTGTATACCTCGCGACGTAGTATAAAAAAAAGATTATGAAGTGATGTTAAACTAGTAAATAACAGCAAGCTGGGTGTAGGCAGAGCTGATATTTTTTAAATTTAAAAAATATTTAAATATTTTATTTTTAATTTTTAATTATTTTAAAATATATGGAACCCTGTACGACATCTAGCGACGAGTGCTGTTACTTTTTCTGTTGATGGGAGTGCACTGCAGAGTGGCCGGCCATACGTTTTCCCATATGTTGTTTTTTTTCTAATTGGAACGATTTTGGACCGTTCTTCCTCACCAACGAACATTTAAATTTCAAATTAAAGGATACAAAACTACAATATGTTAGCTATTAGTGTGTCGATTTTGGAGTTTCTCACTATTACCGTCTAAACGCTAGCTGGATGACAGTCTACCCCAAACGACAATTTTGAGGGTAATGTGGCTCCGCTGGCTATCGCAGCTCTGCCAATGAAAAATGTTAAATGCATACCAGGTGCAAGTATCCGACGCACTTGGCGCCCGCCTCCAGCCCCAGGCACCAGCAAAAGGACGTCACGTACGGGACGCCCATGGCCAGCTTGCCCGCGCCGCCCACACTGCAAATTTATGTTTACACGTAAAACTTTGCGCAATCAATAAGTTACTAGAATAAAAAATAAAAAAAAATACAATATGACTTAATTTAAAGAATGTAAGACGTATCTAAGTGCCCGTAAGGGTCTAATGGCAAATAAATGATTTTTATCTTTTATCTTCACTTGCACAGAATAAGTTGGTACAAAAGGAGGACTTAATGCTCATTTCATTCCATCAATTTTCGTTGACGAGCTCGGTGGCTCAGTCGTGTATTACGCGACAGTAACGCTCGTGAGTTCGATTCCCACACAAGGCAAACATTTGTGAGCACGAACATGTCTGTTTGTCTTGGTCTGGATATTTTAAGAGAGGTAGGGCGCATCAAAGCGGCCCGTCTGGGGAAGTACCTCCACCTCACAGGAAACCGCAGCCAAATACCAACTCCCTAGAGGGTAGTTATGTTCCTGCGTGTGAGCGAGGTCACAAGTATAAGCTCCCAAGGAGTTGCTGTGTGAGCAGCAGAGGACGCATCGCGCGAGTGATACTTAATATATTTCAAGCGTTAATAGGTTACGGTACCCTTTACATCAGGTGGGCTGTATGCTTATATACCTTCCGACGTAGTATAAAAAAAAATCAAGGGCCTATGGAGAATCGATCAACCGAATATAGGTACGTATTAAGTCAACTCTTCCGTCTGTATTACTGTCCAGATTAGATTCGCATATAACCTGATCCAGTTACCCATCTTACGGACGAACGCATGAGAACAAAAACCTATGGAGAGCCGATGAGACCGTTATTACGTAGTAAGTCAACTCACCGCTACGGGTCGGAGAAAAAGTAGAACACGCAGCACTTATTGGCTAGTTCGCGAATTAACATCGCGTCACTGATCGTCTTATTGGTTAAAGCCCTCCTTTTGGTCTGTAGGTCCGTATCACTGATATTATGGCGCAAAATACAGCTTTTTGTGAGTAACGAATGCCTTTATATGCAATCAAGTAGTTTATAGTTTATGTTGCATTCCCACAACTAGACCATTGGAAGTGGAGAAACACACGATTGAAGTTTTCATTAAAAAAGAACTTGCTTAGGTATCTATCTAAACTTCACGCCAAATCCCTTGCGGGGTAGGCAGTGAGGACCGAGCGCCACGGGACTCGATCCTTACACAGCTCACTCGAACTACTCGTCTCGTGCACGCTCGCCGGTTTCTAAGGCTCGTGACATCACCCTCTGATAAAACACAATCAGTTTGGTCATGGTAGGTAAGTCTTGGCCTTCCTCATCTCTTACATCCTTCTAATTTCGCGTGGTATATCTGTTTCATAATTGCTTAACGTGTTCGAACCAACGGAGTATGCCTCTTTTTATTTGAACCCCGACACTCTCAGACCAAAATAGTAAGGGCGCGAGTGAGGTGTGGTCGGACCGCGTCACGTGGCGTTCGGTTCTCTCTGCGCACTCCGCAGGAGACGTGACTTGAACACTCGCACGCCCCGCTGTCAAAGTATCAAATTTGTCTAATTATCATAATTTGAATATTTAAATTAGGACCTTTTATTCTCATGCAATGCCATGTCAGCGGTCATTTGGCGACAGTACTTAAACATTGGTGGTGAGCATTCGAGGATTTATTTTTTAACAAACGAACATTTGTATTTTAACTAATAGGTAATACGTGTGTGTACTCACGCCGCGACGGCCGCGTCCATCTCCTCGGCACCGGCGCACCGACTAGCTGACGACGCGACAAGCACTTACCAATGTGCACTCGATTGGATACAAAAAAGTCGCAGGGTAATTTTTACTCTAATAATTGGTCGGATGTACACAATATAAGTCACAAGCGGCAGCGATTCAGCCCCAGGCAATCGGCTCCTTTGTAGACTTTTTAAATGGATCCGGTTGAAAACAATCCGTCTGATGACGAGTGGTTAGCTTATGACACAATCGCTTACCTATCCGACTGCAAGGATACGGGTCTCTATAAATGAACTGCGACCAGAGTAATGAGGGAGGGTGGAGAGATCTTGCATAAGATAACATTTCGGGAGTTAGAACGGTCAGATTCCTGACATAATCAGAATGATTGACTAAAACACCACCTGGGGACTGCCTTTCGCCGGGAAGGTCGTAAGGCTTCATCGGAAGCGATCGCCCAAGGGGAACGGGACGACGCAATCTCGGAGCACGCCGCCGCGCCGCGCCGTGCGTAGCCTTCTTATAACCCCTTGCCGCATCGTGGCGGGGGGGGCGGGGCACGTAGGGCTGGCCGATGTTTCGTCGTTTTAGCGGTCGGCCAACACGATGGCATAACTTTTTAGCGCCAACAGAAAGTTAATTATATTACATGAATTAAGATAATGTTAGAGCAGGTTCCAGACTAGCCCCGCTGGTCGCCGGTGAGTTGGTCCCGCTACGCGCCGGCGGCGGACCAGTCAAGGCCGCGAGGCCGGGTGACGGCCGCCGGCGCCGTCTGCCGTCCATCAACATGCATACTAATTGTCTCAATGGATCTTACGAAGTGATCAGCCATTTTATTGTCAGGTGTTACTGTCGTAACTTTTATGGGCCAGTGGAGTTCGAGTTCCGCACATAACAAACAGTCGTGCGCGCGAACATATATGTTTTTCTTGGTCTAGGTAGTCATAATTTACCATTACATGGGACATGTTAAAAATATATTTATTTTTTTTAAATACCGTAAGGCGTAAGCAATCCAAATGTTGGCACCCACCCAATTATTGTCATTCTTACTTTTATAGACAATAGGATACTGTGGATGTGCCGATAGTTGTTCTGGCATGTGGGTATCTTTAATCTATTTTTATATAACTTAGTATTAATACTAAAAATAACATATTAATAAAAAGTGAGAGAACATTCAATATAAATAATTTTAATCGTATTGCATTCCATTTGACATTATATATTCCTTATTATTTCAAGAGTGTCGTACAGTAAATGCAGTCAGAATACACAAATAAATAACATAAATGTAGCATAGAGGATCCAGGGAAGGGCGAGACTCTCGAAACAAGACCAAATCGGTCATGTTTTACCTGAAGGTGGGGTCAGGAGCCCTAGAAATAGAAAAGACTGATAAAGCTTTGATGTTCGTCTCTTGAAAATCGGGTCCCGCGGCTATCGTGAAACAAATGTTTAAATGAATATGAATTACTATAGTTTATTTTACTACGAAAAGATACCGTCAAACGATAACAATTTTTATTTAAAACATGTTATTGTTTGCATCGTCTCGTCTTCACTTAATTCATAGTAAGTGTTATTGTTTATATTCCGTCGATTGACACGGAGCGTGACGTCGACGTGTGCACCGACACTATTTTGAGATAATTTCGCTGCATGATATAATTTATTTTTAGTATAACTTACTTCCGATTACCCGCTACGAAGTTTTAGTGCGGCACGATAGAAATATGTGATGATTATAAATATCGATAAAACTTGTAACGAATCAACATAAGGTTTTCTTTGATTTTTTTTATGTAACTAGAATGGCAAACAAACATGCGGCCCGCATTAGATGGTAAGCGGTCACCGCAGCCTATTGACGCTAATTAAACGCTAATGCTAATGGAATAGGTAGATGTCAAAAATGATGTGTATCTTTATTTGTATTATTATTTTATTTTTGGACTTAAATGTATTAATTAATGACTGTCTGTTATCATAATTTATGACATGTAAAATATTAATCAATTTATAATACCAAGACCACAGACCAAGACAAACAGACATGTTCATGCACACAAATGTTTCCCTTGTGTGGGAATCGAACCCACGAGCGTTGGTGTCAAAGTCGCGTCACTCACGACTGAGCCACCGAGCTCGTCATTAAAATAAGATATAAATAAATAAATATTGTCGGACAAATTACACAGCGCCACCTAGCCCCAAAGTAAGCGAAGCTTGTGTTATGGGTAATGCAACTGATAAACATACGTATTTTTTTTTTTTTGTAAATACATACTTATTATACATAGAAAATACCCATACCAATACAAACAGACATGTTCATGCACACAAATGTTTGTACTGTGTGGGAATCGAACCCACGAGCGTTGGTGTCAAAGTAACAGCGCGTTCCACCACTGAGCCACCGAGCTCGTCAAATACATGTATTAACCGTGCACATTGACAAAACACGTGGCTGGTACCTACAGCAATGTGTTATTGTCTTTTAATAGGGCATACCACATAAACTAAAGTAAACGCGTCAGTAATGTCGCCAAATAATTACTACACTGTTTAACAATTCTGAACTTTGCCGTCGCGTGTTCGTTTATTTACAGTTGTGTATTGAAACACAAGGATATTTTATTGACAAGGGTACGGGTTGGTTTGTACACTAACATTGTACATATTTAATAGACTAGCAAGCCCGCGGCTTTGCACGCATGAGATCTGGACTTTTAGTAGTCTTTATTTTTCTGTAGACCTGAAATTCTTTCTTTAAATAAAAATAAAAAAAACAATGTTCAGGGTCATAGATGCTACCATAGCGCGATTCAATTTTTACACAACGCCATCTATTGACCTTTACGGGAGACAACATACATTTATTTTATTCTTACATAAAAAATGCGTAGTTATTTTATGTCACAAAAAATACGTATTCTGTGAATATAGTAAAAATAAAATTACAAAGTCCCCCGAAGGGGAAGATATTCCCCCCTAATTTTAACAGCTTTTCATTTTTTACGCAGATAAAAAGTAACCTATATTCTGCTCTAAACAGTCCTCTACCGACCAGTGAAAGTCCCGTCAAAATCGGTTCAGCTATTTCGAAGATTAGCCCGGACAAACTAACAGACAGACAAAAAAGTTAAAAATGCGTATTTAGGCTTTGGTAACGTGAAAATAATAATATGAGCTTAAGATAAAGGCTTTATTTTGAAATCCCAGACAGACACTTCAATTTTATTTATATGTATAGATGTATAGATTCAGGCGTTATTTTGCGAAAGTCAAATTTACATGCAATTTGATCTAACCTGCTTTGTGTGCTTCCGCCACCAATTAGTTCATGTGGCCTAGCGCCGGCCGGCACCCACCGTTACACTATCCGCCGGCACTACCGTTAGTAGATGCAACATGCCGACGCTGCCATGGCTGCTCCGGTGGTATCTGCCTCGGCTGCTTCGGTCGTCCGCCATCTGGAACAGAATCCGCATGCCCCCACCACCACCGTCGCTGCCACGACTGGCCTGGTCGTCGCTGCGACACGTGTTTCGCCTCTCCACGAAGCAGGTTAGATCAAATTGCATGGTACATATTGTAAAAGTCACTTGAAGTGAATAAAACAAAGATTATTCGCTTTCGTAATGTAAACAATGATTGCAATACTTATTACCAGAATGGTTGTTGTATGGTGTGGTAGATGAATATTGTAGAGCACGCGCGGTATGGTTGGTGATCGATCGCGAGCTGGTGAGTGGAAATTATTATACTAACCAGTTGAGAATGCGCAAGCTTGCATTGCCAGAGGAACACCTAATTTGTCGGTCATTTTGACCATGTTCCTTAAGAGATAGGAACGGTGTTCCTGAACATTCCTATTCTACATTTTATGCTGAATCCGAATCTGAAGTCAAAATTCGAATATTCGAAAAAACGCACACACAGACAAACGCACAGACAAACATATAGAATTCATATAGAAACGGTGTTCCTGAAAATGTAAGTACTGATGTGTCGGTCGCGTCGCTGTAGTGCTTCTTCTGCCGTGCCCGCGACAGTCCAGTCCCACAGTCCGCGGTTCGAGTCCCGATGTGTGCATGTATGTCACTAAGTTCGTGTTTTCTGATTTATGTACTTACACATTCATAAGTATCACTAGCTCGGAGATGAAGGAATACATCGTGAGGAAATCTGCATGTAAAAGATATTATATTTTAAGACATGTTACCCAACCCAAGAACGGCCTGGTTGACTGCGCTTTGGAAGTCTGACAATAAATCTATCTTCGCCAAATCGTTAGGCTTACGTAGCGGACCCTGCCAATCATAATAGATTAGAAATCGGATATGTTGTTTTAACAGACATGACTAATTATGTATAAAATCATAAGATAAGTAAGTAAGTAATCATAAATAAGATTGAATAAAATAGATGCAGATCATCGTTGTCCCTCCTCTCTAATAATAACTAATACAGACATAGGAAATATTAGCCGTGAGATTTCCAATCATTATCCTCTCCTAACACTACCTTCGCAAGTGAAAAATCCTTCATAGGTAACAATCATGTACAATGGATACCATTGACCTCAAAGTTGACAACCGGCAGGCGAGCGGGACCGACCGCGCCTTGCTATTGTTTAGTGAAAACTATTTATTGCGGTCACTGTACAAGTATGTATCACTAAAATTACCAGATGGTACTTCAAGGGCATCGACCGATTATAATCCATACTATTGGCGCTGCGTGTTTCTGATACTCCAACGTGTGATGCTCCACATTCATTCCATAACCATAAGTTTGGAATGAATGTGACAACGATGGGGGCGAGAGATCGAAAAATATACGCTATACAGTGCTGGGAGCGGTGTTATGGATTATATTACAATCCATGTAGATATGAAGATAATGGCTAAGATGTTTTTATAGTCATAGATACGTTGTACACGCTCTAGAATGGCAATACGAAAGTAAGGTAATTGCCCACCTCGCATTCAGTTGGGCACGCTGTCGCGTCACGTCTATACGTACTTCGCCACAAAGCGTAAATAAGTTATTTCTGGCAAAAATGCCTTCCTGTGTTTTTAGAATGTCCACAAATTACACGGCAACTGTTAAAGACAAGGAAAACGTGTCATTTCATTTGTAAGTACAGTTTTTTTTAAATTAAAAACATAGTAAATGTATTTAGTTTTTAGCAATATTAAAGCGGGTCTAGTGGCAGCCGTTGCTAGGGGAAGTTGAGGAAAATTTAACTATCACGTTATGAACACAGAATTGTGAATTAAGTTTATTCCTAACTTTGTTTTATATTAAGTAATACGCCTACCTACCTTATTTTCAATTATTAGATACTAGTAATACTCGACGTTCTAGAAAAGAATGAAGCGAATAGAATATTACTTATCATTTATTTCTTTCCATTTTAGATTATCTAGATGGTTTGATGAAAAAAAAATGGTTAATTTTTTTTTATTCTACGTCGGGAGGCATATAAGCATACGGCCCACCTGCTGTGAAGCGGGTACCGTAGCCTATTAACGCTTGCGATATATTAATTATCACTCGCGCGATGCCTCCTCTGCTGCTTACACAACAACTCCTTGGGAGCTTACTGGTGACCAAACTCACACGTAGGAACACAACAACCCTCTAGGGAGTTGTTATTTGGCTGCGGTTTTCTGTGAGGTGGAGGTACTTCCCCAGATGGGCTGCTTTGATGCGCTCTACCTTTCTTAAAACATTCAGACCAAGACAAACAGACATGTTCATGCACACAAATGTTTGCCTTGTGTGGGAATCGAACCCACGAGCGTTGGTATCAAAGTCGCGTCATTCACGACTGAGCCACCGAGCTCGTCAAATTTCGAGTCGTCATTTAAAGTGTTTCCTATATCGCAATGATGTAATTTCCTCTTTAAATTGTCATTTCCTAGAGCAATATCCGACTTATAATCACAGGCTTCACCTAATACGCGCTATTATAGTGAAGTTAAAATATATTTCGCGCATTAAAATAGTCTAGATTAGAAAACTGATTAAAAAAGACAAAAAAGGAATAAGTTAAGTTTATTTGAGGGAATAATATTTTATCAAATACGTATTTTTTTTATTCACTCACAAACTGACTGGATATTATTTTATAATTTCATTGTTCACAATTCATATTACGAAAATAGATGTTTTGTACATAATTGGTTTTATTATTTTAAACACTAATTAAATCCAGAGCTTTTTCCCCAGTCTCCTCCATGTCGGTAAATCAGTGCTCGCGCCAATGAGCGCTCAGCAGCAATCAATACGTAACTAAAGATGTATATTCATCTCTTTCTAACGACAGGTATTCCCTATCATTTGTCTCTTTTTAGAGCAAAGTGTGATAATAAATAACTGTACGTAGATATAGTAGTACTTGCGCCATTTTAAAATACAAAAATGTTCGTGTATAACGTGTCTACCTTTGATACGTCGCTGGATAATGGATATTAATTGGCGTCGCCATGTAGCCACACAGCCCTGTCGTCCGGCGATCTATAATAATAGGGCTGTACATTTGTAAACACGTCTAATGGTCTGTTAGGAGGTTTGGCGCATTTGCTTAAAAATCGTTTTATTTAAATTGTTCAAATGAGGATTCCACTGCTATCTCTTCTCCAATAATTAATACCAGATAAAAAAATTATATTACAACTTTGAAAAATTTCATAATTATATACTAAAGAATATACTAAAGAAATTACGAATATAGCCGCCAATTAAATATTTTTTCTTTGTTTTATGGATTATCAAATTCAAAATTGCTTGCAAGTAACATATAATTTCTTTATTAAATCAAACTTTGTAACAGGTAAATATGAATTACTTAAAACTACTAAAAGGCCATTTAAAATATCTAGCCAAGTACAGGAGATAATGTTATACTAGGTTAATGCACACATTAATGTGTACTGATCTACTGATATACAAATCTATGTATCTATCTATAACTTTACGCCATATCCCTTGCGTGGTAGGCAGGGGCACCGTCCCCCACATGAATTGATACTTACACGCCTCACTCACTTCTTTAACATTGATTGCTCGTCTCCTGCACACTCGCCGGTTTCTAAGGCTTCTGACATCACCTTCTGATAGAACACGATCAATTGATGGTTGGCAAGTCTTTGCTTTCCTTGGCTCCTACATCCTTCTACTTTCGCATAGTATATATATGTTTCGTAATTGTTTCTTGTAATTTTAACACCGACATTCTCTTTCAGACAAAATCAGTATGTGTATGTATATCTTCATGCAAAGTCCCTTAAAGTAGGCAGAGAAAATCAGTGTTGTGTAATAATGGCATAACACTGCACATGAAGGTATGTATCTGGACAAATGGAACTGATATGCTTCTGACATAGTATGACATAACACTAAAGAATAGTACATACTTGTCTGTACTCTGATCTGTTAATTGACTCCATAGCAATAGTACTACGGTGCTCATAATCATTTTTGTGCAAGTCGAGCAACATGGACCTTATGCTTTCTATATTTTTCTGTTGTTTCTTTATCTCAAGTCCCTTCATACGTCGAAGAGCATGTTAAGCCAACACTCCTGGCATAAATTGTCCATAGATGGCAGTTGTTTTATGTCATTTAAGTAGTTTAACATGGGCTTCATAACAAATTACTCGTAGGATTATGATTTTAATGTTCTTTGATTTTGACAGCAGTGGTAGAAGTATGGATTGATGTGAGGCTCACAATACTGTTGCTCCGGGAATAGTGATTGCTGATACTGTAAGGAAATGAAACCGCTAGCTGGATGATGGCACTGACGTTGCAACAGTAGATACTGCAGAATACTGATGTTGCGTATACTGTGATTTGATGCTATGGCAATACCACCAAATCAAAGTATTTGCAGTATGTACCACCCTAGCAGTAGTACAAATGGATGGCGTGATGATGCTGAGGTGTCAGGTTATATATTCTGCTACTTCAGGCCAATATATTTGACTTATAACTGGTTAAGTGTACTGATACTTTTTTAAGAAAGTGTAAAAAACTATGGGGCCTCACACTACATTATGGTGTGTGCCATCATCCACCACATCACCCCTTACTCATCCCACTGCAGGGATACGGGTCTCCATTTATGCGAAGGGGTTTAGAGCATACTCCACCACGCTGCACAAATGCAGATTGGCAGAGGCCAGTGTTTTTCAAGCTGCCCGTGAGCCACTGACTTAGCTTATTGACTGTCATCTATCTACAACAGCCGGGACCGATGGCTTAACGTGCCCTCCGAGTACAGAGAACCTCGAGATAGATAAATCCATCCATAGACAGGCTACGGTCGACGTTACTTAATCTGTGTGTTTGGTTAGAATGACACACGCAACGACGCCATCGAGTGTCATCATCATAACCATCAATTATGGCCCGTTCTCATCCACTACTGAACATAAGCTACCCCTCTAGAGAACCATTCATCTCGATCCTATAAAACCTGCATCCATTGATAACCTTAAGCAGTTTGTAACTCTTGAAGTTGCCGCTACAGGGGGTCATCCCACATTGCGTATCAGTACTGGGGAAAAAGGCTCTTAACCTGTGAGACCCCGTTATATACGTTTTCCCATACATTTCTTGGCGGAAAAGCGGTCCGCGGGTAATGAGAGATTAAATAGTGTCCACTCCATTTAAGAACATTTTTCCCCAGCGTTTGTCAGTTAGCCGAATTATATGGGCCGCCCATAGCCACACTTCTAATCCTTTAGGCTATGTAGATGACCTTAGTTCTGTTGAGATTGTCATTTCTGAATTTAACTTGTAGAGAAACCCTGAGCACAGCACACTGAGCAACCTTGAGCTTCCCCATACAACCCACATTGAAATGTGTGTGTTTGTTATAACCAAGCTGACAGCAGCTTTGTTTACCCACCATGTTATAGATGTACATGTTTAAACACATTTTAAATTATTTCAAAGAAAAAAGTATTGTATGTATAGGTTGATCTGCACACTCAGGTTCTTCCCAGGTATAACTCCAGTGACAGCCTTGTATAGTTGTTAATATTTTGTTATTTCAAATCAATCAGTTTACAAATAAATAACCATACAGTGCAAGGCCGACTCGTGCTCTGAGGATTCCGTAAAAAACTATTTATGCAAATTATTGTCGCAAAATCATATTTGTTTTATGTGATACAAATTACAAATTTACAGTTTTCAGATATTTTCCTTTACGTGTGCTACATGACATTGCTTGTTACCATATTTCATGATTTTAGGTCAACGGGAAGTACCCAATAGGTTTTTTTGATTGCGTGGACTTAAGTTTTATTTTTACACTGCTCGAAGGGATTACAGACCTGAGTATTTGATATAACTATAATAAATTTCAGCTTGATAGCTCCACTCATTCCTGAGAAAAAGGGTGTTGACAGACAGACGGACAACAAAGTGATCCTATAAAGATTCCATTTTTCCTTTTAAGGTACGGAACACTAAAAAAGACATTGTGTATAACCTTGCTGGGTCAGTAAACATAAGCACATGTCATATTGTCTTAATCAATCAAATAAAAGTATAGGTGTTAAAGAATTTGCTTAGGCGTGTCTTAAAGGAGTCAATATAGGCTGATAGTTGCAGTCCCAGCTGTAGGGAGTTCCTTATTAGGTGTACTGTCTGGGCAACAGAGGAATGAATGAAGGTGCAGTAAGTAAATGTAGAAATGGGACATCAGAGGTTTTTTTACACAACATCCGAAGGTATACAAACATATGGTCCTCCTAATGTAAAGCAGTTACCGTAGTCTATTAACGCTTGTAATATATTAAGTATCACTTGCACTATGCCTCCTCCCCTCCTCACATGCAGGAACGCAACAACACTCCAGGGAGTTGTTATTTGGCTTTGGTATTCTGTGAGGTGGAGGTACTTCCCAAGATGGGCTGCTTTGATGTGCCCTACCTCTCTTAAAATGAAATAGAGTAGTTCATCAACATCCTACATACTAATATATCATTTGTTGTTTAAATGCAGTATGTGCAGTATGATCTTCTTCTTAGCATTATCACGTCTCCTTTTGGATTGGCGGGATTCGATACAT
Organism: Pyralis farinalis; assembly: GCA_947507595.1. Taxonomy (NCBI): domain Eukaryota; kingdom Metazoa; phylum Arthropoda; class Insecta; order Lepidoptera; family Pyralidae; genus Pyralis; species Pyralis farinalis. The sequence continues at coordinate 1,086,682 of OX382275.1, forward strand.
AAGCCTAAGGATTTGGCGAAGATATATTTTTTTAAAGTACCTATATGGAGTATAGTATACACAAATTGCATTGGGTAGGACTTTGCAATTTGTATAGTTTAGTTTTTGAAATAGATCTCGTCATAAAAATGTTCTAAAAGAGACTAACTTGGCGGCGCTCTATTAACAAACAAAAAATCCTCAACATAAAGCGAAATTTAAAAAATAGACACTTACCAGATATCTTACGCGGTTCTAGACAGAGACACTAAAATTCGAGATGTTCGAGCGCGCAGAAATTTTCAAAGCAAACAAGGAGCCGCAGATAAAAACTGATTTATCGCGCAATTATTTATGACAACAGTAAACTTCTTGGGTGTTTTGATAACAATGATTAAATGCAAAAATATGATTTTTTAATCTTTCACTGTTGCTATATGGTGTTACAGAAATACAATGTTATCAACTGACAGAATAACAACAACAAAAATGATCTTATCTTCAAAAGACAATCAAGAGATGAAATTCTGAAGTTTGAAGAATTTTGAGTTTGAAGACAAAGACACAAATATCAAATTGTCAAACGGAAAAAAGGGATACCATACCTGTATCAATGACAGTGACAGCTGACAGTTCTCGTCGCTAGGGATGCACCAATGCCACCAATAATACCTAACGTACGCATAATCGTTCGTCTCGCACTTATAACAAGTAACGTAGTTGTTGTTATTAGGTAGGAGCGTTTCAATATGAGTTTATGCAATTTTTAGAAGAGTGAAAAAGTTTTTGAAAATCTAGCTATTTATCTATAACTTCACGCCAAATCCCTTGCGGGGTAGGCGAGAGAACCGAGCTCCACGTGACTCGATCCTTACCACATTCGCTTCTTTAACATTCATTGCTCTTCTCAAGCACGCTCGCCGGTTTCTAAGGCTTCTGACATCACCTGCGATCAATTTGGTCACGGTAGGTAAGTCTTGGCCTTCCTCCTTTCTTCTTCTTGCTTCCTTCTTCCTATTAAATATTATTCATTGTAATGAAAAATGAAAAAAAAAACACTGGCTTGTAAATCAAAAATCTTTAATCGTTGAAAATGTCAAAACTTCGTTGAAAATGTTAAAATCTTAAATTATAAACGACATTTTAGAAGAATAGAAAGGTAAGAAAGAAAAACGGTCAAAGGTAGTTCGACCTTCCCAGCCCCGTCTACTACTCACCTAGAATTACGGCTCTGAGGATGCTCATCGGCAGTTTACTTTTATCAATATGGCTCTACCCGCCATTGTGCAGTGTGTAAACCAATTAACTACACATTATGTAAAATTTCTGTCTTTCATCGCTGAAAATTATTTTGCATATGTACTGTCTGAGATTACAAAGGGATTATTACGTAGTTTTGATCGACGGCTTCATTTGGAAATGATAACTTCTTATGGTAGGGTAAACCGCTTCGTTACGTAACGCGTTACGGCGCCAGTCTGTCTGGCTTCCCTTTCTCTCACGCATACGGCATTTTTTTTATAAAAAATTAATTATATGTAGATTAGTTTAAGTTATCACTTCTGTCGGGTGACCCGAGTTTTATTTTTTGTGAGCGACCTTCTGTTACATTTTCTGTAGTTACATAACTATAAACTAAAAAGAAGATCATCGGTCAATTTAGTGGGTAAACCCTTGCTTCGTCGCTCTCGTACGGAGATTCCTGTTTAAGACGTTCGTTCCCCATCTCCCATCACTGTGTCAGTAAATACACCCGCCATATTTTTCTTCTCGAAATATACCTTGTGATATCAAGTCACTGCTACAGGTATTTTACCTTTTAATGAAATAATTAAAAATAACGATAATGTTTTGAGTATTTTACTACGACAATCGTTCTTATCATAACTGCTTACGAGTACCATAAAGGAGTATATGCCGCGCCGTGTTAGTGAGAGTAACAGTTCTTTTTGAAGTTATACTTCTTTAGGCGCGTTATAAAAAAAATATGAGACTGAAATTTTAAGATGCGCGCGCATCACTGTAACAGGTTGAAGCTGCTAAATGTTTCACGGTATTACCGGTACATGGCGCTATAGTTAAAATGTATATCATTTGTACTTGACATTTGACTTGTATGTAGTACATTCCATAAACATCGTCGCTACTACTTGAAAGACGTTTTTTAATTTTACTCCAATAACCCTTCTTATAAATAAGAATATTATTTTATTTTATTTCAGCTCATCATAGTGGCTCAACTTCGCCTGATGTAAGCAAAAAGAGGAGCCGAAATCGCAGCGGCAACTGACAAAAGACTACAGTGTCCAGTCAGTTGACGCTGCCATGCAGGCCTGCAAGGTGCCTCTTCAAGCTGCGCTTGAAGGATCCCATATTGAAGAAATACTGCTGTTTAACAAGCTGCCAAATGAGATAAAAATATTTGTCAAAATTAATACTTTTAAAAAGAAACTAAAGTTACATATTGCAACGAGTACCTACCGATAATTAATACTTTTGTAACTCACACTCTATGTACTTATGTCATTCTAAATGAAATGTAAATTTCTGATGAGAATAAAGTTCTCTAAACATAAACCTAAGGAAGGAGGAAACACACGTGCCGGCAAGGCGTTCCACTTTTCAGGAACACCGTTCCTTTATGAATTCTATATGTTTGTCTGTGCGTTTGTCGGTCGCTTTTTTTTAATATTCGAATTTTGACTTCAGATTCGAATTCAGCATAAAAAATAGAATAAGAATGTTCAGGAACACCGTTAAAAAAAATTAATTGTTATATAATTGACGAGCCAGGTGTTCCTCTGGCAATGCAAGCTTGCGCATTCTAAACAGGTTAATAGTACGATGGAGATAGGAGTTGCCGAACTTTTTTTTTTTTTTTTTTTTTTCTTTTTTATATTACGTGCACCCCTGCCATGGGCAAGGCTATTTATATACATTTTTAATTTCTTAATCTTAATTTTTTAAATATTCTATTGTAAATAAACACATTCATTCATCATACTCTTCCATTCCGCACTTCATTCTTCCATTCATCATCTTTCAATTATATCTTCTAAAGTTTTTATTTCGCCCATTTTAGAACGCCGGTGAACTATCCTTATATATGTTACCAGACTTCCCTCCCCATACTGCGTCAGTCCAGACACGGCGACAGCGAGCTTCACAGCTCCACCTAGCCACCGCGGCGGGAACTTTTTATTAGGCGAGGAAATATTACCGACAGTGGAATAATGATATCGCAAGCCTGCACGTGTGGTTCGGACCGGACGAACCACACGTGCAGGCGGAATTTTATTAGCATCATTGTTATTTATTTTTATATTAAAATTAAAAATATAATAATTTATTATATTGAAAATAATAAAAATTAAAATAAAGAATATAAGAGATAAAAGTCAATTAATAGGTATTATTTGAGGGATAAAAGAATATTATATAGATAATAATTTAAATTTGACATATTTATGTTATTAATTTAACTAATTCTTTAATTTCATTAGAAGTAAATGTTAAATTACTATAAAATGGTTTAAGAGACCAGTACTTACTTTCAGTCATCTAATGAGGAATAATTATTAATTCAATTAATAAAGTTTTTAATTGGAATACTTTCGATTACGACGACGGAAGGGAGAGGGTGGGATAAGGGAAAACAGTTCAGAACACTCGCCATGGTAAAGGCGGTAAAAGACGTTTAGCGCGCCAATATCCCTACGAAGTTGAAGAGGTTCCAGGTTTTTGGTGACCTCTTCGTCGTCGATTATGCGCATACACCGTCGCTGTAACCTATCGAGAGACTCGGGAATATACTGTGCGGAGCCGTCCCAGAGATGCGAGCAATACTTCACGCAGGCCCGAACTTGAGTCTTATAAAGTAGACAAAGTTGGTCCGGCGTGACGAACCGGCGCACCCTGTTCAGGACTCCGAGTTTCTTTGAAAGAAAATGTCTCGATGTAGTTACGTTGGTTAAGGTCGCAACAAATATCCATGCCTAGTATATTCAGGCCATCTCGCATACTGAGGGAAGCGCTCTGAAGACTGAGAGTGGGAAGGAATGGGGACATTTTTGTTGGAAAACGCGTACACCTGAGTTTTCTTGGCATTAAACTCAAGCAGGTTATTGGAACTACATTTACTAATGAAATCCAAAGCCTCTTTCTCACCAATCTCTTGCAGACCTTGGTGGTAGTATTGTAGGCTGATTTCAGCAAGTTAATATTCGGATCTTTGAGGGCGCAAACCCTGGTCCAAGCGCGTTACGTCGCCTGTTTGTTACTAACAGCTTCACCGCACTCGCGATTAAACCAAAGGCGTTTCCGGCTTTTGGTGACGACATCGGAGTGAGGAATGTAGTATTCCATGCCAACGCCGATCTCGTCAACAATGGCCGCAGCACTTGCCGTGAGATCCTTCTCACTGAAACAACGCTGTCCCCATGGGACGCAAGCAAAGTAGTCGCGCATGCCGTCCCAATCTGCTGACGAGTGCCAGACACGACGCTTAACTGCCGTGGATTATGGCGTAACTGTACTGGACACCAAGCAGTGGTCAGATGTGCCCAGGAGTGCCCTGACCTCAACCTGGTAGCCAGCAGGGTGGGTGGTCAGCAGTAGATCTAGCAGAGAGGGCGTCTGATCAGCGATGTTTGGTATTCTGGTAGGTTAGTCTACTAGTTGCGTCAGGCTGTGCGAAAGAGTGAACGCGTGGGCTGATCTTCCTGCATGGCTAGTTATGGAGGATCTTAACCAGGAGTCGTGGTGAGAGTTAAAATCCCCCAAACATACCATCTCTGCAATAGGATACCGCTTCATCTACTGCCCGAGTCATGTAATAAAAGAGCCGAGTAGTCTCCGTGTTCCTGGTATGGGGTCGGTATAGACACATGTAAATACGTCTCTGAAGGTCTCCAGGTTTACATGCACCCAGATGACGGGAAAGGAGGAATGTTCTAGGCAGCGAAAACGGCGACTACATACATCCGAGCGGCCAAACAAACAGACCCCGGCTTTAGCGAGGAAATTCTCCCCAAGTACGTAACCGGAGTACTGGAGGTAGGACGTGTCTGCCGGACGCTGGATTTGTATCTCGGTATGGAAGAACATAGCGGGCCGTGCCGTCTCAAGGTGTTGGTGGACGGCATTAAGGTTTGAGTGGAGTCCGGCATGACGATCTACCCCGAGATTATGCGAGGTATGAAAAGGCAGCCTCAAGGTGGTTCGATTTGATTGGGCCCGTGTACTATACCGCGGGCGGCCAGCGGAACAACCGTTTCAACGGGCAGTCTCCCTGGCCGACGGGTCTGCTCAGACAATAGATAGACGGAATCCACCACTGTTCTAACAATATCGCATCAACAATCCCCCGAGCACTGGTTATACACCAGCTGATCCCGAACGCAACTTACTCATAGGTAGGTCACTTCACGGGTGTTTCGCCGTGTGTATGGTGGTAGCCGTCGCGGCGAGTATTTACTCTACCACCGGCTGGGGAGCTGGAATCTCAGGAAATCCCTTTGTCGTCTCTTACGACATCCACGGGAAGAGAGGAGGCGGTGATTTTTAGTACTAGACTTTCCCCGTCACCGCACGGTAAAAAAAAGTAAGTTATACGGTAAGTTCACCAAGCAAACTAAAAAATCCCGTCTATATACATGATGGAAAGAAAGACTATGCCAGGAAAGAAAGTAAATAGCAAATATTAGAATAAAATTAAACATCGAATCACAAAATTCAAAAAGACCAATGATGTCACACAAATCAGCTCAAAGAGCCAGGACCCGACCCGATTTTTAATAAAATCCAGACAGAACAAGGGTCAAAGAGACCGTACGTTTGCTACCCTTGTACGATGTACATTATTACGTTTCCATGGTTAATATTGTTTTTGAACCGTGACTTTTTCAATAGATTGGGTATCTCGCCTCTTGCCTTGTGCATTTTTGATTGATTGCGCGTTTGTTTGGTTTGGTTTACAAATAACTGCTAAATTTAGGGGTGCTGCTTAAATTTAGGACGTAACGTTGATTAGGCAAACTCAGTAGCTTTGCCAAACCCTTAGGCTTAGGTAGCGGATCGCGCTAATTCTAATAGATTGGGAAAACAGGATAGCGCTAAGAAGAAGAAGTTGATTAGGCAAACTGAGGGATAGCCTAATGAACTGTTGTAAAATTCATACAAATACGATAGGAGACAGTGACGTGATGATTTGTATGTAACATATCATCACGCCTGCCTTCCATTGGGATAGGCAGAGACTATGGAACGCCAGGTACACCGACCTAAAAGGTGAGGAAGAGTATCTTCATGAGTGCTCTTCGGTTTTGAGTTCTTTTGATTTGGCCCCTGTTCAGTACATCATCGATTTGATCTATGTGTGTCGAGGACGGTCGCTGCTGGTGTCTCTATGCATTCTTGTTCGATACACTTCTTTCGTAATTCGTTCGTCATACATTCTTTCTAAATGTCCAAACCATCTCAGCATACTCTTGTTAAGTTTTGTCACTGGAATATTTAGTATAGATGCCTTCCTTTCCATTCTGTATATTTCCTTTATCTCAATGTTTTGTAATTCTGTTCTGTTTTAAAGTAAGTAGGTAGTGGGTATAGGGTATGGAGGAAATAATATACCTACGGATAAACTCAATTATTTGATCATAGTTGTAGTAAGAACAACGATGTATTGTAAGTGCAACACGTTGATACTGAACTGTCTCACTTTGTAATTTCTTGACTAGAAAATATTATCGCCACACTCGTGCTGCGATCTCGGCAGAGTATTTTCTACATTATATTAACTATCGAATGTCATATCAATATGTGAGTTACAGGCGCCAGCTGTCTAGCATTCAATATTATATAATCACAGCCGATTTACTCTAGAACCTACACTGTCGACTTTACCAGTATTAATTAGTTTCAAAAGCATTATAAACCACAATTAATTCAATCTTAATTATATACATAATTAGTTATGTTTTACTTGGTATCGCAATACACTTACTTACTGAGATAATGCGATTTCTGTATTTCATTTAAATTTATCCTTAATCTACACCTCGGCGTAATTAGCTGACCGGCGAAAATCCTCACAATCATAACTTATCTAGTATTATACTAAGTACATACAATTCAATCAATGTTCGTTCCCTGAATAGTAAGAAAACTAAACATACAATACCATCTAGATTGTAATGAATATTCACGCATATTAATTAATAATATTTCATAACGAAAATGAAATCGGACGCTGTCAGAAATAATGGCCTCCGTGTTAAAGTCATTCTGCGGGACCAATAGCTATTGTAATAGAAATTGACGATTTGAAAAGAGACCTATAGTGGCAAGTTTCTTTTGGCAAATCTTTTTCGCCAATGGTCATTTGAAATGCTAGTAGATTAAAAAAGATAAATTAAAACTATGAAAATTAATACAATATTGAGAATGTAACACGTATCTAAGTGCCCGTAAGGCTCTAAAGGCAAACATATTTTTTTATGTTTTTGTAACGTTATACGTGAAATTCCTTTATCCAGCCAAGATTAAGCTCATTAGGCACTCGTACTGTCAACGGTTATGTACATCAACATTTGACTATTACTGATAGATAGTGTCTCGGCCGCTTTTCAATCGCTATGTCCTCGCAGCGGACTTCTATATTTTTGACAATATGTCTAACTAACAGCGCATTTGAACACAAACTATAATGAAAGATACATAATAGACTCAGAAGTTATTATGCGAAAGTCAGATTTACATGCAATTTGATCGAACCGGTTTTGTGTGCTTCCGCGACCAATTAGTTCATGCATAACTAACTGCCGGTAATAGGTGCAAGCTGTCACTGCCATTCAGTAGACGTATTCACATTGTCTCGAAACACAATTTTCGAATCGGAGTCGAAAAGTTATCTGTCATAATGTATGGAATCTGAGTGAAAAGTTATTCCGATTCCGTTTCGTATGTAGCTTTCCGAGGAAATGTGAATGTCACCTCTGGCTCGGCTACTGCGGTTCGTCCGTAATTGCCGGCCATCTGCAATAGGAATAGCATGCACCCGCCACCATTGTTGAACTGTCTGCTCTGGTCGTATCTACGACACGTTCTTTTGCCTCTCCACGTGGCATCCTCAGGTGCTGTATATGTTAGTCATATTACAAATGACAAAACCATCGCACTGTCGCCCCTTAAATTGACTTAATTAACAGGTCAATAAAAAAATATTTATTCAAAGGGAGTTACTTAAGTCGGTTAGTTTGTTCATAAGAAAAATTATTTCGCATGATCTAATTGGTGGCAGAGCATACAAAGTAGTCTAAATCAAACTACATATAAAGTGATAAAGTCGCAAAATAGTGCACTGCAGTCATTTCACTTGGACTGACGACTTAAACTAGTACTTATTTACTTTAATTATCACAAATAAAGGATAGAAACCCTTAGCTAATAACATTTTTGGCCAACTTTGGAAAGGAGCAAATTATTCAATTCAAAATTTGAGTATCAAAAATAAAGTATCTATGGTTGAACTAGATAATAATGATAAATAATAACTCGTTTCTTCGATGCAGTTCCCAAACACTTTCAATAATCAATCACTACGGGATTGAGATCATCAGTCCATTTAGTGGGATAGACCTCTCTCCATAGCTATCGATAGAGTCGAAGGCTTTTTCGTAGTCCACGAAACCACAGAATGGCAGATTTCAACACTTGATAATCTCAAAAGTTTCAAGTATATTTTGCCGCACTATATGAATATGGTACGCGTAGCCTTTAAGAAATCCAGTCTGTCCCAATGGCCAGAAGTTATCAAACCTTCTGGAGAGACATAATAATGTAGATTCTCTTATTCGTCGAAAATCTCTGGCTCCATAGCAACAATATCACTTGTGGTTCATCTTTTTTATGCTTTATATCTTTTTCCAATAATATGGCTAAGGTAAATTCGTTAATAACCTTTCGCAGAAGTCTCTTCGGAAGATCGGGATTTCACTAGAATAATGCTAGGCTTTCGTGTCTGCTCTGCTGTTGCGGACAGCGCTGTACCGAATCCCTTCCACGTGTCTCTCTTCCATCATTTCCTTGTGCCGACTGTGAACCACCACGATGCAGTAAGATGAGAAGCCTATAAAAAGAAACGTGAACGTTAGCTCCACGTAATTGAGAACAACCGAATTGTCGATAACTATTAGTTATATGTGTAGCGGTCGTATCATTTATAATCTACGGTTGAGTGTTGTCTGGACTAGCCTGGATGTTGTTTCAACAAAAATATACATTGCGAAAGTGAAATGTTATGCTCTACTTTATAAAAAAAGATATCAGCTGAATTATTGATAGCTAGTAGCAGAATTATGAGTTAGTGTCGTAAGAAACCGAAAAATAAATCAGGGGATGTCGCTCGCAAAGAGGAAAACGTTAATAGTAATGTTATGTTATCTACTTTATAGATAAGCCGTCAGCTGGAACATCGATAGCAGCAGATTGTTTACCATGTTGTCCTTCACCGCCGATTAAGTGATGATTATAAATGAGTACATAGGTACATCCGGAAAGACGAACTTAGTAGCACATGCCTGCCATCTAGGAGTCGAACCAGGGACCGCTGGGTAATAGGGTGGTTCTTTATACACTGAGCTATAACCTCTCACTTGCTGGATGCAGCTTCACAGCTGCTAACTTATGTTATACAAATAATCTATTTGTCGCACTAATAGTTGGCATGCGAAATAAAAGAAATAAGTTATAACATAATTCTAATTTGCATTCAAAGCAATGTCATATCTTTCATATTAATATTTAATAATAGATGATAACATCGATTTATTTCTTTATAAGAGTCTTAAATTTCATTATAAGAGAATTCATTAAAAGTATAAAGAGCCACACATGCGGCCTTGAGATTTACTAATCTCATATTTTATTCTTATTCAACTGAACAAACGAGACCAAAAAGCTTTCATAGGCAAGTCTCTAATAGCGTCAGGTAATAAATTGTGCAATACTATATTATGTAGGTATAACTGTAAAACTGAGTGTCTGTAATACATTACTTACAAGCTCTAATGAGAAACACAGCTACGAAAACCGCGTCTTCAACGACGATATCTGCCAAGTCCTGCAACACCAAGCTCATCCCCACCAGCCCCATCATGAACACAAAGGCTGTGATGATCCCGGTGATGATTGTCCAGGGCAACGTCATGTAGGCAAGCTTCTGGAAGTAATAAAATGCTAAATATAGCAGATATATAGATAGCTTATAGAACAAGAAAGGAAGGAAGAAGCGAGAACTTTTCCAGAAAGGTATTGTAAGTAGAAAAAGTTCGACGCAATATTTCTCATTGATATGCACCTATTGATACCCACAAACAGTAGATAAATACTTAAGCCAACGATGACGACGAATGATTTAACAGGTATTGGAGACGCCCTGTGATCTGCCTGATAGAGGTTATGTCGAGCAAGACAGACGACAGCAAAAGTAAAGTAGGCTGACAGCAAAAGCAAAGTAGCCGTCGACACATTTTTGTTGTGGCTATAGAAGAGGCTCTATATTTGACAGGAACTAGTTATAACCTCTTTTTTACACATCATGGCAGTGGCTACGACGAGTAGGACCAAGGAGAACAAATGTAGGCAGCCGATAATAGCGGCGCTGACGTAAAGCACATTGTGCGTGAACATTATTATTGTGACTGTAGTAGATGCTCTGCATCAGATACAGTTTGAATAATAACTGTCTCCTTACACACCTTGACAGTGGCCACGACGAGAAGGACAGAAAACAGCAGATGCAGGCAGCTGACGACGGCGGCGCTGACGTAGAGCACGTACTTGTGAGTGGAGACCTCCTCGTTGTTGCTGAGCGGTCGAAGTGTCACCATCAGAGTGTAGCCGACTAACTCCAGCAGTGCCCATAACTGAAAACAAGAAATATAACAATTAATTATACGTGGGACACTCAGAAAGTTTTGCGAAAATAAATAAAAGTGTTTTATGGGTAAACATTTTTTAATTAACATCTTTTCAAAGTACTCTCCTCCAGACTCAAAGTTTCATGCGTCTGAACCAGTTTTCGAAGCACTTTTTCGAGTCCGCCGCAGACACCTCATTCCCAGCCTGCTCGAACGCTGACAGCGCATCTTCCGGCGACGAAAGTATCCCTTTGAGCTGATTTTTTATTTTCGGGAAGAAAAAGAAGTCACTGGGTGCTAGGTCGGGGCTGTTAGGAGGGTGACCAAGTAGTTTGTCCGGAAATGATGCCGACAGCTACTTTTAATAACCGCACCACTCGCCGACGGCGGGGAGTTCACCCTGGAACACCCTGGCACACACTGAAACCGCAATGGTCGCGTACTGTGCGGTTCCATAGAAGTCTTCTGAGAACTCTCAAGTTGTGGAATGAGCTCCCAGCCGAGGTTTTTGCAAGGGACTACAGCATGGAATTCTTCAAGAAATACGTGAAGAGGTTTTTAGAGGGCCGGCAACGCAGGATTGACACCCCTGTTGTTGCAATTGTCCATAGGCAACGGTGACTGTTTACCATCAGGCAGGCCGTATGCTTGATTTGGCAATCAAGCATACGGCCTAGTAAATTAGTGGTTTTCTGATTTATGTACATATTTGTAATTATCACTAGCTCGACGGTGAAGGAAAAAATCGTGGGGAAACCCGCAGGTTCAAGAAAGAATATTTCGAAAAACGTGTGACCTTACATAAGAATGATCTGGTTTTTCCTCTAGTTTGTGGAGGTCTGACGGCAGTCGCTTCATGTAAAAATCAGTATCTTCGCCAAATCCTAAGGTTTAGGTAGCGGACCCCGGCAGTCCTGACGGACTGAGAGACGGGATAACGCTAAGAAGAAGAAGAACAATTCGATATTTAACAAAAATAATGTCACCGTACGCAATAACAACAAAATGTATGATGACCAAGAATTAGAAGCTGAAATCGATCAATTACTCTTTATTAGTTTAAAAATCTATGCAGAAACTGAAACATCATTTAGGGTTAAAAAAAACGCACAAAATCTCCATTCATTTCCAGATTCCAACAGCCTCGATTTAGGACCAAAACCCAATGAGGAGTATACCACTGGCGACGCTGCTGTGACAATCGCCACGTTGTAATCAACAACCGCGAAGCAACAGATGGCACTAGCAGTCGGAAATCAACAAAACCCGAAGTATTATTTCTAAGTTGAGAACAATGTACAGGATTGGTTTGAAAATTGGTTTATTGTCCACAGAACACTCGAAACGAAAAATATTATATCACCTCCATTACAAAACCGAATGCCTTGACGGAAGATATTCTAAAATCATGTTAAGTATATAAGGATCGGAACATAATTATATTGTCTTAGTAAAAATGACTCAAATCCTATGGTTACATGATGCGTTATGACGTTAATATTATACATTTAACATTATGATTCACTGTCATCACTCGCTATTACATCATGATTACGCCGTTGCGTCGAAAACGTGTGACTATCGCGCTCATGGCCCTTTTTGCGCATCATTTTAGTATGCCCTTTTTGGAGGCAAATACTACAAAAATATTTCTTAAAGCGGCTAATTTCCGGTCGATGGTCTCTGCCACATCGCCAGCATGCACGGGCCGTCGCCCCCCGCGCGCCAGCCGCTTCATCGTAGGAGCGGCTGCTTGCGTCGCCGACTCTGCCACCCCGCAGCTGCTCGTTGACACTGGTGACGGCCAATCGAGCGGTCGAGCCGCGCGCGCTCACGCCGTTCCAACGCGGTGCAGCGGTTCGACCGTCGCCACTCTGCTCATACTGATTTCCGTGACAATGGTGACTCAGCCTCTTTGTTCGTTATCACCTTTTGTCAAAGAGTCGAGATCTCATGTCGTCGTTGACCAACCCCGACACAAATTAATCACGTAAATTTTCTTTAATCTTGGTTATGAAATTGCACGTACTAGCTGGTTAACCGGCTGGCTGGACTCCCCGGTCTTTGTAGCTTTTGACGAAAAATGTGGGCTCCGCTATTTGAGACCGCGTCGGCTCATGATGGCCGCCGACGATGTGGACTAATTCTTTGAAGGTTTCACTCTCCGGAGTGCTCGGCGCGCACAAATCACTCATAACACGGTCGTCGGTCCAAGGACCACCGGCGCTGAAGTTGGCACTTATGATTCCGATTCGATTTCATTCAATGATATGAACTGTTCATCGCGTTTTACATACGCTCTACTAATCAGATCAAAATTCTCAATTTTACCGATAAGCATTGTGTTGTTTAAAATTGAAATCAATTAATTTAAGCACTTCACCTTTATCCTCGTTGTCATTTAAATATAGGTACAACATAGTTTGGTGGCAGCGATCAAGCAAACACAATTACAACTGCTTTATTACAGTACAGACAAACAAAGTACAGACAAAGTAACAATTCATTGACATACCCTACAAATATTAGCCGCTTTTCCCCCACAACAGTAAACCATGCGACATACTACTGTGAAAGTAGCTGATATAGACTGAGCGCGCAGTATCCACATCCGTGAATAATTTGATTTTCCTAACTGCATATGCGGCACAGCGGAGTTTATTTATTTATTCAATATTTTCGCTACCTCGTTATCATAGCCGCGAATAACCTTATCTAATGTTTATCAAGCACACCAGAAACCTCCTGCTATCTGGCGAGTTCGGTGGCTCGGTCGTGAATGACGCGACTTTGACTCCAATGCTCGTAGGTTCGATTCCCACACAAGGCAAACATTTTTGTGCATGAACATGTCTGTTTGTCTTGATCTGGATGTTTTAAGAGAGGTAGGTCGCATCAAAGCAATATCAAGTCAAGCCCTAATCCTACGCATCAAGTCTGGGGAAGTACCTCCACCTCACAGAGAACCGCTACCAAATAACAACTCTCTAGCGGGTTGTTGTGTTCCTGCGGGTGAGTGAGGTCACCAGTAAGCTCCCAAGGAGTTGCTGAGTAAGCAGCAGAGGAGGCATCGCGCGAGTGATACTAATTATATTACAAGGGTTAACCCTTCGAAACCCGGGTGGTCATATATGACCGCGAAATGTATGGGAAAACGTATATAACGGGTTCTGACTGGTCACTAGGTTACGGTACCCGCTTTACATCAGGTGGACGGCTTGTATGCCTCCCGACGTAGTATAAAAAATATCTTACCTTACCAAGATATCTTTTTGGTAGTTCGATCATTGGGCTGACACTACTCAAAGAAAGAACAATCAACATTTCTTACACATTCGATGTCGATAACTTGTGTATGTACTAATAAACCATGTTCATCGCTATTTTCTTACTAACTTTTCAAATAAAACATTATGGATATGAGTAGATGTATGCCTCACAAAACGAATTAATTGAAAACCAACTCACCGAATGCAGGCAACCAATCAACAGCGTCCCAGTACTAAGCTTTATACAACAGCAGCAATTTTTCACTATCGGGACACTCATTGTGACTTCCGCACTAACAATAGGGTGTTAAATCGCGTGGCATCGGTAACCCGCTGTTCGTACAGGAAAACTGAAGAAAACCGTTCGCATTGTGAAACTGCGTTCGGCGGCCGCCGCTGTCCTCTTATCACTAATATCCATTTAGTGTTACTTCTGATAAGGACCTATCGTCATATAAAATCGACCTTCGTATTAGTCATGTACCTAAGATTATTTTGATAATACACTCGCTGTATCAAAGTGTTACATTCACATTTACAACCGTGCCGTGGAAATGTCTTCGTCCGACATTTTTGAAGTCAGGTACACATCTTTTGGCGTGCAAGGGAAAAATTATCAAAGTGAACTGTCACGACACCGACTTCTAAAAACGACACCACGGAGTTGATTGGCACATTTATTAATTTACATTTGTAACTGAATCTATAACACGTGTTTCATATCACTACAGATACAATGTTATAATTAATTTATATGAATATATGTGTTTATCTATATCTCTTGCGGGGTAGCGGAGAGAGAGAGAGAACTCGGTGACTCAGTCGTGAAAGACGCGACTTTGACACCAACGCTCGTGGGTTCGATTCCCACACAGAAAAAAACATTTGTGTGCATGAACATGTCTATTTGTCTCGGTCTGGGTGTTTTAAGATACCTCTCTTAAAACATCCAGTCCAAGACGATGTTACAAGCGTTAATAGGCTACGGTAACTGCTTTACATCAAGTGGATCGTATGCTTGTATGTCTACCGACGTTGTATAGAAAAAAACTGAGCGCTACGTGACTTACCTTACACACTCACTCGTTTCTTTAACATTCGTAGCTGTTCTCATGCGCGCTCGCCAGTTTCTAAGGCTCCCGATATCACCTTCTGACAGATATATATTATGTGTCTTTAAATTATACACGGTGGTGAATGATATTTATTGATATTAAGTGTTAAGATAAGAAAGGGCATGCTCCATTGGTTCGGACATGTAGAAAGAATGCGGGACGAAAGAATGACGAAACAGATATACAATGCAAAACATCCTTCCAGATGTACAAGCCGAGGAAGACCAAGACTAACCTACGAGTACAATGATCAAATTGGTCGTGTTTTACCAGAAGGTGATGTCAGGAGCCCCAGGAACCGGCGAGCGTGCATGAAAAGAGCTATGAATGTTACAGAAGCGAGTGAAGTATGCAAGGACCGCGTCTTATGGCGCTCGGTTCTCTCTGCCTACCCCGCAAGGGACTTGGCGTGAAGATATACATACATACATTATTATATTATCGTTTTGTTTGTCAACGTAGAGTACCGGCGCGCGCAAATGAAATTATTGGATTTATTTTTCTTTTGTTACGTGACAGAAGTAAGTGCAACTTCTTATTTGCGTATATAAGTACACACATACTTTTTATTATACTAGCATACGGCCCACCAGATCTAAAGTAGTTACCGTAGCCTGTGAACGCTAAGTAAGACTCACAACTCCTTAGAAGCTTACTGGTGACCTCATTCACACGCCGGAACACAACAAACCTTTTCTTTTGGAGTTTCCGCAATATGACACAACAAGAGACGTGGAAATCAATTTCCTACATCTCTTAATTTACAAATAGACAGAGCGAATCATCAAAACATATCTATTACAAACATAATATGATAAGTTTTGTAAAAATCTTTTGCTGTGATTGTCCGTATTTGCCGCCATATTGAGACCCCGTGAGCACCTAGTTACTGAACTACGCGCCGACCGCGGCGTGAATCAGTAGAAGCTTCTAGTGCAAGTTGGATACTTGTACTAGAAAATTCCACTGATTCACACCGCGGTCGGTCTACGAACGTAGATCTGATAGCAGGCATCCGATCAGTGTAGACTTAACGTCAATGTAGATAAGGTATCATGTATTGTTAAATTCACGCATTGTTACCCTAAAAATTATTGGAATAGGTATTAAATACAGTTAGATACAGAACATACAGCTCTAGAAACCGGCGAGCGTGCATGAAAAGAGCAAAGAAGCGAGTGAGGTGTGTAAGGATTGAGTCACGTGGCGCTCTATTCTCTCTGTTTACCCCACAAGGGATTTGGCGTGAAGTTATAGATAGATAGATACAGAACCTTAAACCGGCTATTACCAACTGGTGTGCGGTTCGAATCCGGCGGGCATGTATGTACCGCTAAATTTGTGTTTTCTGATTTATGTATATAGTTGATACTAGCTCGGCGGTGAAGGAAAACATCTTGAGGAAACCCACACGTACAATACATTTATTTCGAAAGACGTGTGACCTTACCTAAGAAAGATCTGGATTTTCCCTCTGCGTTGGGGAGGTCTGACGGCAGCCGCTCCATTTAAAAAATCAGTTACTTCGCCAAATCCTTAGGCTTAGGTAGCGGCCCCCGCCGATCCTAATGGATTTTAAAACGGCATAACAATAGGAAAAAGAAGCTATGCAGTAAACGCGCGCCAGACAGCTCGACACACACGCTTTGATTGATCGGGCAGTACGCGAATTACCGCCAACCAATAACACCATGCCAATTGAACGCGTGTTCAGATAACCTGTATTTACCATTAATTATTGTATAACCATTTTACCAGTATTTTGTATTTAATAGAACTTAGTAATTTTAACTTAAATATCTATCAGTGAAATTATATTGTTTCCACCGACCATCACCAGTACGTCACTCGGCCAGGATACCATGTACTGAACCACCAGGCAGAACCCATACAATAACTCATGTATGTTC
This sequence comes from Pyralis farinalis, assembly GCA_947507595.1. Lineage (NCBI taxonomy): Eukaryota > Metazoa > Arthropoda > Insecta > Lepidoptera > Pyralidae > Pyralis > Pyralis farinalis. The sequence goes on from OX382275.1 coordinate 1,103,874, forward strand.
ACGAGTTGTTATGAATGTCAAGCACAACGTCGGAACTCGGAACACGTAACTATCTGTTCGCTCCCTTCAGCCAAATTCAGAATATCCTTTACGGTTCCTCTAAACTTCTCAAGCTCGTGAAGATTGGGTGAGCTCACGGGACCATATGCTGCAACAAAAAAGAAAACTAGCGTAATCTACAGTTTTAATCTAACCCAAAGAAGTCTAGGAGGAATGATCCTGTTGATTCTGTACCAGATACAAAGAAACTAGGCATCTCTCGTTCAACTTATTCGTCTTGTTTTTCAATCCACATCTCACAGTCCGTGTACCTATATGGCACTCAGTTCTCCTCGACCCGCCGGGTTGGGCGCTGGGTGGTGGGCGACAGTTTGCATAGCCGTATGCACTTAGATTGGCACCGACCGATGCAGATACGTGGGACTCCGTAATCCGTCCATCGCTCATCTTCAACTTTGGTTTAGAATTGCAATCCGCTGGTTCGCTTCTGGAACTCTACCCACATAATATATATAGTTTAGTTTTTTTTTTTATAAAAAGTGGCTTAACTTAGCTGAAAAATATGAATACAATTAAAAATAAATTCTAATTTATTCATATTTTTCAGCTAAGTTAGGCCACTTTTTAAATATATATATACATATATAAATAATATGGAATGTAGCGTCAACGATACCGACCTATGCGAAATTCTGTGTTTATTTTAATTTAGGGTAAACAGGCATACAATTAGAAACCGGCGAGCGGGCATAAGAAGAGCCATGAATGTTAAAGAAGCGAGTGACGTGTGTAAGAATCAAGTCACCTGGCGCTGGGTTCTCTCTGCCTACCTCGCAAGGGATTTGACGTGAAGTTATAGATTGATAGCCTGTATAGGTATACAATTCATAATATATAAGTTATCACTTATAACTTATTTCCATCCTAAACGTATAGGTTTTACAAATACTGATAGTGATTATGTTTATTACGGTAAGCAATGTCATTGACTTTATTTTTTTATCATATAACAGTAGATTATCATGGCTGACTAAATGTATGTATATATATATACTATCATACCAGGTCCCTTGCGAGGTAGGCAGAGAGAACCGAGTACCATAAGACGCGGTCCTTACACACCTCACTTGCTTCTTTAACATTCATAGCTCATTTTATGTATGCTGCCGATTCCCAGGGCTCCTGACATCACCTTCCGATAAAATACGACCACATTGGTCATGGTGTGTTAGTCTCGGTCTTCCTCGGCTCCTACTTCCTTACACTTTCGCATCGTATATCTGTTTCGTCATTCTTTCGTTCTGTATTATTTCCACATGTCCAATCCAACGGAGTATGCCTTTTCGTATTTTAACCGCAACACTCTCTTTGTTACATCACTATCATCATTACGAACGCGGTCAGTAAGCAATATGCTACAAATTTTGCGCAATGCACGCATCTCGACCGCATTTATTCTACTTTCATGCTCTCACTGCCGTACCCAGCTTTCACTTCCATAAGTTAGCGTTGGGATTAGCGCCACATTGTGTACAGAGATCTGTGCCTTCTGGCTTAGATTTAGACTATCTAAATGTTTACCCAAAGCTACATTCACGCTGTTTCCTGCACCACTCGTCTCTCCACATCACCGGTGTACCTTCCAACCCTGCTAAAAGCGCTTCCAATATATACAATCTGATCCACTTGCTCTATCTATAAATTAATCAAGCGACATGAGAGCATATGTCATTATATCACTATCAAGAAATTAAACAAGCGACATAACAGTAGGTATATGTTATTATATCAGTACAAAGAAATTAAACAAGCGACATAACAGTATATGTCATTCTCAGTACAATACAATGAAACATAACATAACAGTATATGTCATTATATCAGTACAAAGAAATTAAACAAGCGACATAACAGTATATGTCATTATGTCAGTACAAAGAAATTAAACAAGCGACATAACAGTATATGTCATTATATCAGTACAAAGAAATTAAACAAGCGACATAACAGTACATGTCATTATATCATTACAAAGAAATTAAACAAGTGACATAACAGTATATGTCATTCTCAGTACTAAGAAATTAAACAAGCGACATAACAGTACATGTCATTATATCAGTACAAAGAAATTAAACAAGCGACATAACAGTATATGTCATTATATCTGTACAAAGAAATTAAACAAGCGACATAACAGTATATGTCATTATGATTAAATAGGCGACATAACAGTATTTGTCAATATGACAGCAATATCTCATATGAGAGATGTGTATATAGTATATCATATCCCTTTCGGACCGGCAAGCAAAATACAGAAAACTTTTTTAATCCAATCGTAGTTTATAGGTAATTTGGGGGCGCAGATTCCAATTCTGGCATAATTTTCTTTGTTTTCCGGCGCCATCTTGGAAAAACTATATACCAATAATTGTATCAAACTGGGCCCTTAATTTCTCACGTACAATTGTGAGTGTCACAATTGTGTTGGACTGGGCCTATCATTACTTACGCACAATTGAGATGCTCACAATTGTATTAGAGTAGGCCCAATCTCTGTATTTTATTTAATTATAATCAATTTAAAATAAGTTAAAATAATAAAGATAATCAAAACATTTATTAGAAAACGTAAATTTATAATCCTTTAAAAATTTGTTACATAATTAACCATCTTTAGGCACTTTTTTATTACAATCGATCTTCAATTTTCTTACACACTACAAAGTAATTATATTAATAGGATCAATCCTTGTTGTGGAAATAAAAAAAAACAGTTACGATCCTTGGTAAGGCACAAGTAAATATCGCATTTGGTGCAGCGACAGCGACTTCGACTAGTACAGCCAGGTGCACGACAGCAACGTGGCTGTTTCAAAGTATCAAAAACTGGCCAATGGTTAAAACCGTCGTATTGCCGATCCACGGTGGGAAGTGACTTTAATCTATACTTCGAAGTAGTAGGCACATCCGCAAACTCCAGTTCATCACTGTTCCGTTTTCTGGGAGGATCATTTAGAAGATGGTCACATATTGATAAGCGAAATGACAGTAAATCCATAATTTCTTTGGTCTTTCTGTTAGCGGCTTTACTGTCAGCTCGATACTCAAACCAGGAGTTTACAATCGCCAAATCTAAAAAGTGAAGAATCACTTTCAGAGTCCATTTTCTGGATTTACGCCACGTTCGGTAAGTCTCCATCATTTGGTCACATACGTCGACGCCACCCATGATGTAAGTATTATAGTTTTTAACTATGGCCGGGCACGATATGTTGATGTATTGCTTCCTTTTCTTGTCCCACCTAGAAACTTGTGTTCGAGGCTCAGCTCCAAAAGCAGTTGACACCATGAGAACTCCTTTATTATCTTTCCATTTGACAACACTTAGACTATTATCGCTGTTAACAATCGCTTCATCTTCATCTCTAGTCATCTTGTAGACCACAAGATGACTAGAGGTGAAGATGAAGCGATTGTTAACAGCGTTCTTGAATTCAAAATTTGTATGCGCCTTGGTGTTGAATCGATTTGCTATCAAAGTTCCTGTACCCTATATTTTCCGCTTTACTAACTCTGCCATCAAAGGAATTGAGGAAAAATAGCGATCGAAATAGAGGAAACTTCCTTCTGGGACTGACCTAGCCAATACAACAGCAGCTCCAACGCCATAATTGCCCAAATTTGGTAAATTCGTAGTATTCCCTTGATAAATTTCAAAGTCTAAGATTTGCCCTTTGTTGTCGGTAATAACATAGTTTTTTAATCCTACTGGTCGAGGTTTATTTTTTACGACAACCTTTAATCCTCTACAGCGACCATCAAAGGGAATCATCTGCTCGTCTATTGAAAAATTACCAGCGTCTCGAGGCAACTCCAGGCACCTGTTACGGACGGCATCTATGACAGGCTGCACTCTCCATAACTTATTTTTTGCTTGTTCCTCAGCCTGATTCACGGAGTTAACGTCTACCACATGGAGGTTTGTTCTAAGTAAAAAAAACCGCTCTCGAGACATTGCATTTGCTGTAGGGTCATATCTAATTTTTTCATTCCAGTACAGTTTGAGTCTCGGAAATTTAATACAGCCAATCATGGCATGAATCCCAAAGAACTTTTTTATATCCACCAAAGTACACGCGGGTTTAATTTGCATACCAGTTGTGGTCATATAATGCTGGCTAGTGAACAAAACAAACTGTTCAAAAAGTTCTAACGTTAAATACCGCTCAAAATACTCCGCAGGGGTGAGGACTTCACCTGGAGGACGTACAGGATCCTGTCGAACGGTTTTGCTGGTAAAAATTTTCTTTTGCCATCTTAATTGACTAAGTGGAATGTTGTCACTTTCGCTGTCACCGTCTGACTCTGATGAAGAAGAATGAAAGTTTTCTGTATTATCTTCCGGTTGCAAGTCAAGATTCTCAACCTCACCATCAGTAGCATCGCCTCCGGAATCTTGTAAAATTTCTGCGATAGCAGCATCGCTTAAAATATTCGTCATCATGTGAAACTCTGAAAGAAAACGAAAATTAATTGAAGACCTTTCATATATATATGGTAACATTAGGCCCAAGTTGATACAATTGTGACGATAAAGTTCGTTAAGCCAGTATATCAAGGCTTTCACTGTTAAATCGTCGTTTAATATCACCAAAACATTAAGACATTATGTATTTATCTAAATTGTAACTCAAATTACATTGTACTTGTAAGATAAATAAACTATGATACTTACATTCGATAAATCGGGGGTCACGAATTTACATCGAAATGAACACGTCGGTGCTTGATCGCAAACTGTCAAACCTAAAAAATTTGCGCGGGAGGTGAACGGGCGTGCTCCGCACAATCGTACGAGACCAGGCCCGTTCATTAATGTTGTAAAACAGATGAGCTATTTGAAACCTTTTGACCCGCACAATTGTATTGGACCGTCCCGAAAGGGATATAGTTTGTTGTACAATAGTAATAGTCAAACATACAAAATGACACAAATGTCAGAATAACTCTAAAATATTAAGTGTATTGTAACACATAATAATCAATGTACAAGAACGGTTACCAAAAGTTGTTAAACTCTCTATAACTTCACGCCAAATCCCTTACGGGGTAGACAGAGAGAACCGAGCGGCACGCGACTCGATCCTTACATACCTCACTCGCTTCTTTCACATTCATTGCTCTTTTCATGCACGCTCGCCGGTTTCTAGGGCTCCTGACATCACCTTCTGATAGAACACGACCAATCTGATCATGATAGGTAAGTCTTGGCCTTCCTCGGCTCCTACATCCTTCCACTTTTGCATTGTATATCTGCTTCGTCATTCTTTCATCCTGCATTCTTTCTACATGTCCGAACCAACGGAGCATGCCTCTTCTTATTTTAACACCGACGCTCTCTTTCAGACCAACTCTGCTTCTAACCTCATCATTGCGGATACGGTCTGCAAGCGTTACACCACAGATTTTGCGCAACGCTCGCATTTCAACCGCGTTTATCCTACTTTCATGCTCTCTCTGCCATACCCAGCTCTCGCTTCCATAAGTAAGCGTATAATTTCTTGGGCGTGCGGGTTTCCTTACGATGGTTTCCTTCACAAGTGATAATTACAAATATGTACCTATGTAAATCCGCTGAGCTATCACTGTTCGATGTACACAACCATGGTAGTCCCGCCCTCACATATCAAAGAACCGGATTTCTATCCACATAATACACGCATCATTGTAAATATTTCTTGTTAATTACTATTTTTTGTTCATGTAACAAAAATATGTTCTAGACATAGTCCAGCTAGAAAATAAAAAAATCGGCCAAGTGCGAGTGGGACTCGCGCACAAAGGGTTCCGTACCATTATCTATAAAAAGGCAAAAAAATCACGTTTGTTGTATGGGAGCCCCCTTAAATATTTATTTTATTCTATTTTTTAGTATTTGTTGTTATAGCGGCAACAGAAATACATCATCTGTGAAAATTTCAACTGTCTAACTATCACGGTTCATGAGATACAGCCTGGTGACAGACGGACGGACGGACGGACGGACAGCGGAGCCTCCGTAATAGGGTTCCGTTTTACCCTTTGGGTACGGAACCCTAAAAAGACTGTCATTCGTAGGATTGTATGTCACAAGTGAAAACTTTTTAGCTTTTACGGGACAGGCCCACCACTCATACCCACCACTGTATCTCCTGTGTAGCCAGAATTAACAGCGGCGACCACCAAAAACGCAATGAACAGTGAAGTTCACTGCCGTCCCGGGGGTTACACTACAGCTGCCTTGGAACTCAACGAATTTAATCAAAAGAAATTTGTAAGAGTAGGAAGTTTTGGAATTGACTTCCCCTCTTGGCAAAGTGAGAGACAGCAATATGACAAATAAGGCATTTAAAAACCTCAAAGAGATTCCAATAATATAGATTGCAGAACCACCTAAACGCCTGGTAATTCTCCCTTGTTGGCTCCAAATCAGAATAGTATACTACCCCGGATGTGACATGCAAGAAATTTAACATATCGTCCCGCTCCCGACGCCAGAGATCGCACTCCCAGAGAACATGATGTGCTGTTTGCTCTAATTCATGATTTGTCGTAGAATACTCACATAAAGGCGATAACACAAGTCGCAACGAAAAGAGCTTAACCCTAAAGTTTCCATGCCCTGTTAAAAGTTGCGCAACAGGATGATCCACTTCTAACCACTCTATACTCCACTTCTAAACATTGTTTTCTGGTTCGAAACAGCGCGACTGTCAAGCGAGTTCAGTGCCTTTCCCATTCCAAAGCGCCCAACGGCCTGAAGAATTTTCACCTCAAAAAATCTGGTAAATATACATAATTAGTAATAAATTAATAATAGCACAGTCAGATAATGATATGTACGCATGTAGTAGATGATAACGATAAATGCACCAACCAAAATACACAGGGACGTCGCGTGACCGGTTTCTGCGAAACGCGTTCGCCCCAGCACTGAGGGCGCATCACGCCACCTCGCCGGCACAAGAACGACCCGGCCCGACGACGCCCGACGCCATCCATTGTTCCTACCATCGGTCAGAAGTGGACATAAATAACTACAATATTGTGATTTCTATACATATTAAAGTAGTTGTTCGAAATTATCTTTTTTATTAAGATATCTACTACTACGAGTAAGTACGAGTATATTAAAGGACCATGACCAAAGACAACTAGATTCTAACGTAAAATTGATATTAATTATTACATTTGTCATACAGCTGGACTGTGTTTATGAGTTTTGAGTAAAAAAAACTCCTTATTTGAGTACCTATAATCCGATCGGCTGTGACTCACTATCAGGTGACGAAGGCACAACAATACACCACTTGATAGTTAAAGAATCAAAGTATTCCTTACGTTGAGCGAGGACTGCGATCCGTCGCGGGCGGGGAGATCATTTCGCTGCATCATATAATTTCCTTTTAGTATAACTCACTTCCGTTTCCCGTTACGAGCACGTATTCACGCAAACTCACGACCGTGTCGCACACACAGACACACGCCGTTTCAACTTTCTACTGCCAAAATATATACAAACAAGTGTGACGTTACCACAGACGCTTTAAATAATAATACAATTTCCCTAAGTTCCCACTTTAGAAATCCAAATAAGACCCAATTGATTCAAACTAACCCAAAACAAAACAGGAACTAGATAAAACATACCACAATAATTTACTCAAGACTTCACCAACCCTAATTCACCCAGTGCTGGGATACCGGTCTCCCTTCAACCGAAGGGGTTTAGAGCATACTCCATCAGGCTGCTCAAATGTAGATTGGCGGAGGCCGGAGTTTTCAAGTTTTCACCGACTGTCATCTACTGATAACAGCCGGGACCGACGGCTTAACGTGCCTCTGATGGAATGTGCCCTCGGGATAATTAAATTCATCATAATCATCATATCAGCCGAAAGACGTCCATTGCTGAACATAGGCCTCCCCATTCATTAAATAATTAAATTTAATGTCATTTATTTCGGAACAAATTATATATCTATCTATAACTTCATGGCAAATCCCTTGCGGGGTGGGCAGAGAGAACCGAGCGCCACATGACTCGATCTTTACACACCTCACTCGCATCTTTAACATTCAATGCTCTTCTCATGCACAAGATTCAAGATTCAAGATTATTTATTTTGTATAACATGAGTGGTACAAAAATACAGGTGTAATTAATTTACATTTTGTTCTGCATGTTTGGCCGGTAAGGCATACAAAAATATGATAGATAGCACATGCCGTTTCATTATTATATATACAGTCTTCAATTTCAAAATATGTCAAGTAATCGATTTAAAGGAAATAAAATTTGTCATCTTAATAAAAGTAATTGCTACACATTATCAGTCATAAATTGCAAAATAGTATAATAACATTTGTCAGCTAATAATATTTTTAATTGACGCTTAAATGTATTGACCGGTAGTTCTTTCAAAGACTTTGGTAATCTGTTATAAATTTTGGGTCCCATACAAAATATACTGTCATACATTAGTTTAGTGTTACATTTTTTTAAACATAATCTGCTGTTGTCCCGACGATTTCGATTACTAACGTCAGATAGGCGCGGGAATAGGTTACTGTTAGTTTTAATAAACAAGCTTACCTCGTATATATATAATGAGGGGACAGTTAGTATATTGTATTTCTTAAAATAAGGCATGCAGCTGTCAGTAGTTTTTAAACTAAACATAGCTCTTAGGCACCTCTTTTGAGCTTTAAAAACTAATTCTTTATTTGTTGAGTTTCCCCAAAATATAATTCCGTATCTTAATATTGAGGCAGCAATACCATGATACGCAGTTAGTAATGTGCAATTGTTGACTTTGGGAGCTAGTCTATGTAAAGCATACGCAGATGAGCACAGCTTTTTGCATAGTTCTTCTACGTGGGGTTTCCAATTAATTTTTTTATCAATTATTATCCCTAAAAATTTTGTTTGGTCAACTTCTTGTATTTTATTGTTTTGATAGCAGACATTGATATTCGAACTACCTGAGAGTCTTTGGCTAAAATGCATTATACTAGTCTTATTTAAATTTATTTTGAGATTGTTATTATTCAACCATTCAATAATGTCAGCTACAGTTTGATTAATATCGTTTTGATACATGTCATGATTTTGGCACTCGATTGTGACTGTACTATCGTCCGCAAAAAGAGACATAGGATGATTAATTATCTTAGGTAAGTCATTAATATAAATTATAAATAATAAAGGACCCAAGACACTTCCTTGAGGAACACCATACGAAATTATGCGCTGGTCGGACGTGTACAGTTCATCAATTTTTGTTTTGCAATTTAGTTTGGTTACCTGAGTGCATTGTTTTCTATCTTTAAGATATGATACTAATAGGTTCAATATATTTCCGCGAATACCATATGCCTCTAATTTTCTGAATAAAATTGCGTGGTCTACATAATCGAACGCTTGTGTCATATCACAGTATACAGAGCATACGCGGGTTCTTTTATCCATTTTGGTTACTACATTGTGCAGGAAGTCAAAAATGGCCATGTTGATGTCTTTATTCTGTCTAAATCCTTTTTGTTCCGGAGAAAATAAATTGTGCTCTTCCATATATGAATAAATCTGTGAATGAATGTATTTCTCGAAAACTTTAGAAAATATATTTGGGAGAGCGATAGGTCTGTAACATTCCATAGAATGTTTTTGTCCATTTTTAAACATTGGTTTAACTATTGTGGGTTTTAGTTGGTCCGGATAGATACCCTTGACTATGCTTAGATTACATATGTAGCTAAGGTGCGTGCATATGCGATTAGCAACCAATTTAATAACCTTCGTACATACTCCATCAGCACCGACACTACTGGTATTTTTTAGTGAAAGGATAATTTTTAAAATGTCAATGGGTAGGCTAGGGCGCATGAATATTGAATTTTTACAACATTTAATGTTTCTTGTAACACGGATACCTGAGTTTGTCATTGGCACAATTTTATCCACAAAGTAATTATTAAAGGCGTTTGTTTGTTCCTGTGGATCACTAATCAGCTGTTGATCTTTTTTTATTATTGCTATAGGATCTTTAGGTATATTTTGTTTAGTTTTGTTAATAATCTGCCATGTTGTTTTATTTTTATTGCTTGATATTTGGATGTTATAGTTGTTTTGTGCTCGTTGAGTAAGGTTAATGACTTTTTTTAATTTGCGCGTGTAATTTAATAACGTCTCCTTATTTACGCTTGTGCGTTGAAATCTATAACACCACAGAAGAGTTCTTTTCTTTTTTGAGCAGATTTTAATTCCACTAGATATCCACGTTGGTTTTTTATGAATTTTAATAGTTATATATTTATAGGGAAAACACAAGTCATAAAATAATTTAAAATTGTCAATAAAGATATTGTAAGCTTCATTAGGGTCATTAGTGTCATAAATATCTGAGAATTTAAGAGCTTTTATGCAATTTTTAAACGTTTTCATATTTTCGTTACTGTAATCGCGTCGTTTTACACGCCAATGTCTAATGTTATAAGTTCTTTTTACACGACATTTTAATAGTTGCGAAGTGTGATCAGATAGCCCAAATTCTAGCACCTCGGACATACATTTATTGGTTAGATTGTGAGCAAAGTTATCTATGCACGTTTTGCTTGCCAATCTTGTAGGCTGCCGTATTTGCAGTTTAAGATTGAAGCTGGTCAACAAGCATTCCAGCTGGAGCGTGATATCATTATTTTTTAAAATATCAATGTTAAAATCACCGGTTAGAATTATGTTATTATGTTTTTTATTACTACTTACGATTTTTAGTATACTTTCCAGTCTCTGAAAGAACACGGGTAAATTATTACGTTTCGGTACTCTATAGATACATATAATAGTAGTATTATGCGTAATGAGATCTATTGCACAACATTCAAATACTCCTGCTATGGAGAAATCTGTAATTTCAGATAGTGATTTATATTGATATCCATTTTTAACTAATATGCATGTTCCCCCCCTTTTACATCTTTCCCTACTAAAATACGCAGCCATATGATAGTTTGGCAAGAATAAAAAATGTTCATGGCCAGAGACAATAAAATGTTCAGTGATGCAGATTATATCAACATTTACATTTCTATCCAATAGTTCCTCCAAACAAACAGCCAAATTATCAGATTTGTTAATTAATCCTGCAATGTTCTGATGTAATATATACAAGTAATTATCAGCGAAATAAATTTGAAACAGTCCTATTTTCATTCAATTTTGAGGTGTCAACATTCTGCGAATACGAATTGCTTGTAGAAATGTCAAGATCATAATGTAATAAAGATTGTATCAATTTATACATGTCACTGAAAATAATCTGCATTCCATAGTCATTCACAATGCCATTATGTCTATAAAACATTCTACCGTCATATGACAAATTAAGATTTGAATCTAATATATATGCATATTCGTATGTCAACGAGTCCAAATACAATAAGTTATTAAAATTTTCGATTCTCCAATTATACATATTTGAAAAATTATTACATTTAAACGTTGGTAGACAAATTATTATATTAGTATTATTTATTTGTTTAAGCGTTTATCTAATATATAAAATCAAGTCAATGTTGTTGTTCGTTATTTTGAAGTCGTCTTCTCCGATCAATATAACGCAAAAGTCTTGCATAGTAAATTGTTTAAGTTTATTATTTATGCCATTGAGAAGAACTTTTATTCCGCCATTTGGCGTCAAGTAGTGGCATATTTGAAAATTACTGAAATTCTTTACTGTAGTTGACAATATTTTGTTAGTTTTATTCGAACTTAAAATACATAATTTATTCCTCGTCATTTGTTTTTGTCTAAGCTGCGGTGCTCCGTTCAATACTTCCTTGTTTATTTCCATACATATTGGTATATTATGTTTTGTTGGTGTATGTGCACTTTTACGTGTGCAGTTTGTTTCCTTTTCCATCTTGTGTTGAATTGAGGTACTTTCGTCACCTTTCTTTACATCTGTTTGTGTTTGTTTATTGTTTTTAAGCGTGTTAGGCAAGCTACTTATAAGGAAATTGCTGACACAGATATCAACTTTGCACACGGCTCTGTGTTATTGCATCATTGCACACGGCTCTATTTTATTGCACCATTCCGCACGATTGCTGACGGGACATTATTGGCCGTGGCCTACGTGACTTGAAGCGCATGGAAATATTCCCACAACCGAAGTAAGGTGCTGACGAGGCAACGCCGGCCAGCGACAACGCGGCCGCCGCGACGACACTTCGTATCATACTTCGATCGAGTCAATACCTAATTATAGTTATTAATTGTAAAACTTTTTATATCTCTATTAATTAAATTTCTTTAATTAAATTTTGGTTTTTTTTGGACCCTCCGGCTCCAAGTTACATTATTGGCGCAGTCGAAACGGAGGCTCGAGCTAGGCGCGCGCGATATCGTGATCAAGATTTCCGCTTGAACTACAGCCCGTGTCCCGCGTGACTAGCTGGTTCTCACACCTTCATCGAGTCCACCTACTCCCCTACGTGACCAGCTGAGGGCGGAGGAGATATCCGGAAATCGATATCACTCAGAGAAACCAGGTATCGAGAGATGATTTGGTAAGTACATTACATTTATTTCGTAGTGTTGCTTTCCTTTAGTCCTAAATTTTAGCCCTTCCACGATTTTTCGCCCTCATAAAGCGACATCTCGGCCTGCATCAAGACAGGCCAGGGATAACTTTATGGATAGTCATAGAGACATAGATTTAGATTCAGAACGTAACTTGAACGTAGGTAATAGCGTAGAGATGTCTAAGATTGATCCCGATGTTATTATCAAGGCCCTTCGATTGGTGCCGGATTTCGATGGTAACCCTCATATTTTGACAAGATTTATTAAACTATGTGACCAGATTGTAGATGCTTATTCTGGAGGGGATACTCTAGCTAACTTATATTTGATTAATGGCATTTTAAATAAGGTGACTGGCCCCGCGGCTAGGACAATTAATTCCAACGGAATTCCGTCGGATTGGCCAAGTATTAGAAGCACATTAATTAATAATTTCAGTGACCAGAGAGATGAGACCACTCTCTATAATGACTTAGCTATGCAGGTGCAGGGAAATAGCACACCGCAAGATTTTTTTGATCGGTGTCAGACTCTTTTTAGCACCATTATGACATTTGTGACCTTACACGAGAATGTAGAGACCACAATAACCGCTAAACGGGATTTATATAGAAAATTAACCATGCAAGCGTTTGTTCGCGGTCTTAAGGAGCCTTTGGGTTCTCGTATAAGGTGTATGCGCCCCGAAAATATAGAGAAGGCATTGGAATTTGTTCAGGAGGAGTTAAACACTCTATACTTACAGCAACGAAATGATGGGCTTAGTAAACACTCTCAAGCTACCTCGCACTCTAGACCTATACAAGTACCAATGCCGTTTCCACAAATTCCACAGGTACCCCAGGCCTCTAAACCTTTTGCTTTCGGACCTGTAGTGAAATTCCCTAACCCACAAGGTCCACCGCGGTATGGCATTACTAACCAACCTTCTAGGTACGTCCCGCCATTTAATGCTAACCTACCACGAATGCCTACACGTACGCAGCAGATGTTTAGCGCACAACCACCTAATTATAACCCGGGCAGTAACACGTTTAGATTGGCACCTCGAAATTATAATAGTAATTTTAACTCTGTTCCGCGTCCTATGAGCGGAGTCCAGCATTATACTCCTAGGGTGCTACCACCCAGTGGGCATGATTGGACGAAACACGGCAATCCACCACCCACTAATTACTTCAAAACTCGAGATGTAAATCTAAATGATTGCTATTCATATGACAGCACGTATGATTATTATTACACCGATAATTGCGAACAAGTTACAACTCCTGACTATAGCGATTACGGGTATAACACGTACTACGAGTACGATAGCAATAACCTTGTATACGAAGAACCTATACCGCTAGAGACGAGTTATAGTTCTCAGAATGGGGAAGAACCCCAACCATCTACTAGTTCCTCTGGAACCCTTGAGGATTTTCCGATAACGGGCCGTTTAAAAAAGTCAAAATAGAAGTCAACTTTCAAACGCAAAGACAATTACCATATTTGGAAATATCGGACCCACCTTTAAAGTTATTATTAGATACCGGAGCTAATATGTCATTTTTAAGTCCGGAGGCAGCCTCGAAATTTTACCCTGACACTGAGCTCCGTTATGACCCGTTCGAAATTACGAATATACACGGGAAATCTAGGAACGACTACTCGATAATAATACCTTGTTTCCAAGAACTTAATAATAGCGAAAGTATCAAGTTATTCGTATACAAATTTCACAATCATTTCGATGGGCTTATAGGGCTAGATTTGCTAACCCAATGGGAAGCTAAGCTAGATCTTAAGGACCGATTAATTGTTACCAATAACGCAGTTAACCCCATTAAATTCCACGATACGCGAAATGTTAACTACTACGAGGATATTATCCCGGCTAATAGTTCGAAACTAGTTAGAATACCTATTAACTCTCAAAATGGAGATGTAATTGTGAATGAGCAGGTCTTAGGTAACTGTCTCGTACATTAGTGCATAACTACTGTTAGGGATAGCCGCGGCATTGTAGAAATTGAAAACCCTTCCAACAGCGACGTGATATTTTCGTTAGATCGACCCGCTGAGGCGGAGGTATTTACCGGTGAGTGCACAGATACCGAACCGATTACGGACCGTACAAAAGAGGTTCTATCGCGTCTACGTACTGATCATCTTAACCCGGAAGAGAGAGCAAATTTATTGCGGCTGTGTTCTCAGTATTCAGATATTTTTTACCTAGATGGAGAACCCTTAACCTTTACCAATCAAGTAAAACACTCTATTAGGACCACAGATGAAGTTCCAATATATACAAAAAGTTACAGATATCCTTTCGTACATAGGCAGGAAGTTCAGGATCAAATTAGAAAGATGTTAGATCAGGGAATTATTAGACCCTCAGAATCAGCCTGGAGCTCCCCAATTTGGGTGGTACCCAAAAAGATGGACGCATCTGGCAAACAGAAGTGGCGACTTGTAGTGGATTTTCGTAAACTAAATGAAAAAACTGTAGACGATAAATATCCTATACCCAACATTAGCGACGTACTTGACAAGTTGGGGAAATGTCAGTACTTCACCACCCTTGACTTAACATCCGGATTTTACCAATGCGAGATGAACCCATCAGACATACATAAGACGGCGTTTAATGTAGAGCACGGGCACTTCGAATTCATTAGAATGCCCATGGGTCTTAAGAATGCACCGTCCACTTTTCAAAGAGTGATGGACAATGTTCTAAGAGGCCTTCAAAACGAGATATGTCTCGTGTATCTTGACGATATAATCATTTTCAGCACATCTCTCCAAGAACATATCCATAACCTCGATAGGGTTTTTCAAAGACTTAGGGCTTCAAATTTCAAAGTCCAAATGGATAAATCGGAGTTCCTAAAGCTCGAAACTGCTTATCTAGGGCATATTATAAGTAGTGATGGCATTAAGCCTAATCCGGACAAGATTTCAGCAATATCTAAATACCCTATCCCAAAAACCACGAAAGAAATTAAGCAGTTTTTGGGACTTCTCGGTTACTACCGAAAGTTCATTCCCGACTTCGCGCGTATCACAAAACCATTGACTCAATGTCTCAAAAAAGGTCAAAAGATCGTCTTAGACCCTGCCTATATAAAAGCTTTGAGAAATGTAAGATGCTACTGACTAACGATCCCATCCTGCAGTACCCGGACTTTGAAAAGGACTTCTTACTTACAACCGACGCCTCTAACGTTGCCATAGGTGCAGTTTTATCGCAAGGACCTATAGGTTCGGATAAGCCAGTTTCATACGCCTCTCGCACACTCAACGACAGTGAGATAAATTACAGTACCATCGAAAAAGAGCTCCTCGCCATAGTGTGGGCTACCAAATACTTCAGACCATACCTTTTTGGACGGAAATTTAAAGTGCTTACAGATCATAAGCCATTGCAATGGCTTATGAATATGCGAAAGCCTAACTCCCGTCTCACAAGGTGGCGGTTGAAACTCAGCGAGTACAATTTTACCGTAATATATAAAAAGGGCAATCAGAATACCAACGCTGATGCTCTCTCTAGAGTTGAAATATATAACGAGGAACTTGAATCAATAGTTGCCAACCCTAGCGAGAAACCACCTAGCCTAAATGATTCATCAACCGCAACTGTGCACACTAGTGAGGAAAATCCGATTCTAGAGGTTCCCATAACAGATGACCCCGTCAATAGATTTCATAGACAAATAATAATGACCGTAGTAGGAGACGTTAAACGACGACCGACAGTGACTAAGCCATTTGACACACACACACGCATCGCGGTCCAAGTGTCAGAAGGCAACCTGGAACCAGACGTTATAAACACCATAAAAGAATATGTTAATCCAAAAGTCAAAACTGCTATTCTGTTAAATCCCCCTTTGGCAATGTACTCAATTATACCAATTATTCAGAATAATTTCAAAAATTCAGTCATGAACCTTGTATTAGCAAAGCGTGAATTGGAAAATGTGAAGGAATATATGCGTCAACAGGAAATTATTCGCAGCTATCACGATGGTAAAACTAACCACCGTGGTATTACCGAGTGTTTCTTGTCACTATCTTACCGTTATTACTGGCCTAAAATGAAGGAACACATAACCAAATTCATTAATGAATGTACTATATGTGGGCAGGCCAAATATGACAGAAACCCCATTAGGCCTCAATTTAATCTCGTCCCACCTGCAGCCAAACCCTTTGAGATAGTTCATATGGACCTATTTACAGCGCAAAATGAAAAATATCTTACTTTTATAGATGTCTTCTCGAAATACGCACAGGCGTACCTTCTCCGAGATGGCACAGCGCTCAGTATCATTCAAGCTCTTCTAGCATTCTCAACCCACCATGGTCTGCCTTTGACGATCGTGACAGACCAAGGGACTGAGTTCACAAACCAGTTATTTTCCGAATTCGTAAAGCTACATAAAATCAACCATCACAAAACTTTGGCCCACACGCCAAGTGATAATGGCAACATCGAACGGTTTCACTCCACTTTGTTGGAACATTTGCGTATTCTAGGTTTAAGCCATAAGAAAGAATCTGTAACGAATCTTATGCCGTACGCTATAATAGCATATAATAGCTCAGTACACAGTTTCACTAAGTGCCGACCCTATGACATTATAAATGGACATTTCAACCCGAGGGACCCAATTGACTTAGATGCGACTGGACATCTGATGCAACAGTACATACAGACTCACAAAGACAAAATGAAATTAGTTTACGAACTAATCCACGAATCCACATCAGCCGAGCGGGCAGCAATCATTGAAAACCTAAATAAAACTAGGGAACCTGAGGTAGAATATCAGCCCGATCAGCAAATATTCATAACTAATCCGTTAGCTAGTCGTCAGAAAATAGCTCCGCAATACACTCAAGATACGGTTTTGGCTGACCTGCCGATTCATATTTACACTTCAAAAAAACGAGGTCCCATTGCAAAAGGTAGATTAAAGAGAGTACCCAAATCTGCAAAATTGTTGCAGGTTACTACTAACGCTGACCATAACCATAACCCGAGCCCAAGAAATAAAGATTGACAGCCTGGATGATGGACCCGGAATATTGCCATACAAACTGGGACCTATAAGGCTAACAACGCATTATCACGTTTTCCTTCAATACATTGAGCTTCAGCCCATACACGACCACCTAGACTTAGTTAAACACCAGATCATACAATTGGGAAATAAGCTTCCTAACGACACTTTTATGCTTTTTGAAATACAAATTGATCACCTTGGCGTGAAATTAGATAATATACTCTTAAGACTAACTAGCTTAGAACCTCGTCGCTCGAAGAGAGGTCTCATCGATGGATTTGGCTCCGTGATTAAATATGTTACCGGAAACTTAGATCATTCAGATGCCATTAAATATGACGAAGCTATTAGAGCAATTAAAGTTAATGAAAATAAAGTAGTTAATAATTTAAATAATCATATTAGCCTTAGCAACGAGTGGATGAAAAGTCACACGAATATTTTAGTTAGTTTAGCCGAAAACCAAAATAGATTAAATCTCACTATGCATGAACTTTTGGACTACGAAACGCATGGAAATAGCAACTTAATTAAATATGCTAAATTAGCTCAACTCCTAAGTATAGTAACAAATAACGTAGATGAATTGTCAGATGAGCTACAGAGAATTGAGGATATGCTTGCTTTCACTCGTACTTCTAATGTACACCATTCAATGTTAAGAGTAGATGTATTAAGCAGTATTTTAGGGAAACTTAGGAACTTATATAGGATAGATCAGTTACTAGACATAGACCTAAGAGATTACTACGACATTATAAAAACAGGATCCTATTACTCAGGTAGACAGATAGTTATAGTATTTAGAATTCCAATTATTTCTTCAGACATTTACGAATTATATAAGCTACCATTAGCACCCAATAGATTAAACGAAATCCTTATTCCTCCCCATCCCTTCCTAGCAACAAACGGGAAAATGTATATGTACATAGAGGCTGAATGCCCGAAGGTAAAATCTCGGTACTTATGTCAAGAAGAAACAAACCAACGCGTTCAACACGGTACGGACTGCATCCAGACACTCATCTCGAGACAAACCGTAGACGACTCTTGTCAGCGCACCACTATTACAGTTACCAAAGAGACGGTCGAGAAGCTTGACGACAGGCGTTATATTATCGTCCTTCCGAATCCAACGAAAGTACGATTGACCTGCAATCGAGATGAATACCGAACTCTACATGGAAGTCATCTTGTCGATATACCACATCAGTGTTCGCTGCGAACAAATGAACTCACCATATACAACACCAACGATCGAGTGGATGGTCAACCAGTAAAAATATTCAACATTCTCCCCAGTCTGAAGATTGATGCTGCACCTCAACCGTCGATCGCAATTAGCTCAGTAAATCTTAAAGGACTTCAAGAGATACAGAACAGGATCTTAACACAGAAAGCATTACAATTAGATGAGAATCCTACAGCATCCTTTTACCACACCACTGTACCATTTTATGGGATTCTAATAATAGCCGTAATCACGTCAGCACTGTTACTATATAGAAAATGTCTTGGAAACAGCCAGAGAACATCGAAAATATCAGAAGCGACACCATCTTATGCAGAGATAACACCAACCAGTATCCAGCATCCAAGCCATAAGAACCCTCTCGCAACATTTTCGTCAAACACTCGCAAATAGTTGCGAATCTGAGGGCGGAGGTGTTAGGCAAGCTACTTATAAGGAAATTGCTGACACAGATATCAACTTTGCACACGGCTCTGTGTTATTGCATCATTGCACACGGCTCTATTTTATTGCACCATTCCGCACGATTGCTGACGGGACATTATTGGCCGTGGCCTACGTGACTTGAAGCGCATGGAAATATTCCCACAACCGAAGTAAGGTGCTGACGAGGCAACGCCGGCCAGCGACAACGCGGCCGCCGCGACCACACTTCGTATCATACTTCGATCGAGTCAATACCTAATTATAGTTATTAATTGTAAAACTTTTTATATCTCTATTAATTAAATTTCTTTAATTAAATTTTGGTTTTTTTTGGACCCTCCGGCTCCAAGTTACATTATTAGCGTCTTTTTTGTCTTTTTTTGGTGTATTATTATGTTTTTTACTTATAGGGCTATTTGTCACTTTTTTAAAGAGGTCGTTCTTTTTTTGTAATTCTTCATTAATTCGTCTAAGGTTGATGTTTTCTAACGATAAGTTCTCGATTTCCTTATGTGCACTTTTTAATTCAGATGACAGGTTTTTAACTTGTTCTAATAAACTTTGCGTCTCTTCAGTGTCGTTACCCGATAAGTTGGGCAAACTACTACTTGACTCATTAAATATTTCCGACATTTCGGATGGTTCAATATCCTTACTTGTATTAGGCGAATTAGAAACTGCACGTATACGTCGAAATGTAATATTTTCCAAAAAATTCATTCTTATTAAACTGATGTACGTGTTGAGTCTCGAACCGGGTATTGTAGAAGCGGATGACTAGGTATGTACGTCAGCGCCACCGAGACTTACGAAAGATATTTGAAATTATGTACCGCATTCAGACTACACACGGCCAAATGAAGGTTATGTTTATTACCCATATGCGAGGGTAATCACATTTTACAATTAGTTCATCAATAATCACTTTAACTATTAGTTGTTGGTCTAGCACTTTTATTTATATTCGCACGTATGTATTTGGTTACGAGACACTGACAATATCTGGGCACAGTATTATAGTGTTTTAACGAGTACGTAAATATTTATATTTTCACTAGATAATACTATCACGATAAATTTACACAAAGATATTTGTTTATTTCACTATTCTATTGTTATAAGAGGCATTAGAATATTTTAAAAATATTTTTAACACGAAACTCACGGAAGACAATGTTTGCGTGACGGCAGCGCCATCTAGCTATCTAGCTAGCACCTAAATAAAAAACTAATTATCCATATAAAACATAATTATTATTATGAATTGATTAATATTTATGATAATAGTGTATAAATATCAATAATTATAATAATAGATAGTTATTGATCGACGAGCTCGGTGGCTCAGTCGTGAATGACGCGACTTTGACACCGACGCTCATGGGTTCGATTCCCACACAAGGTAAACATATTTTCACGTGTACCTATTCCAACACGAACGTCAGTGAGAAGGTAACGTGACAGCGCGTTTTGCCACTGCGCCACCGAGCTCGCCACTTGTTTTCATGCCTTTCTTATTAATCGTGCTATAGCGTATAGAGAAATTAGCATATTTGTTTGTCTGAATGTCCAATTACATAAACTGTGAAAACATTCAAGTCTCCCAACTTAATATCGTCGAATGATTGAAAGGACGGAGCACAACTGTACAACAAATCGGAGCACAACTGTACAACAAATCGGAGCACAACTGTACAACAAATTGCCTGAAGACATTAAAAATACTCAATCTCTGTGGGTATTTAAATCCAGGCTTACAAAATACATAATTAAAACATACCCGACCAGGTGACAATTGACTGAACGAGCAAAGCGAGCGAGGCTTACAAGTCGAGTTGGGCCGAAAATGCATATTTCGCATGTATCTATTTTTGTATAGATGTTTGTAGCATGAATTTATACAAAATGTATTTGTAAAAGAAAAAAAAAAATAGTATTGCATGTTCTGAACTTGGCTCATCTTTTTACTCAACACAAATGGCTTCAGTATCTTGCCACCTTTGTTTGTGCGAATTGGCGAACAATTGCGCATTGATAAGCTGAGTGAGACGGTATTTGCAATTTAATTAAATCTAGATGTACCTTTAATTTTTTTTTTCTTTGTGTATTGTTTGTCAATAAATTACTATTTTATAAAATATACCGGTTACCTTTTAACAACTAAATATTGTATAAGTAGCTATGTAATAGTTTACTTCAATGCACATTCTGTACTTCCTTTTCTTTCGAGCTGAGCAGCCCATGTTTACAAATTGATTTTAGAATGTATACATATTTAATAAAATTTTAATATTTTCTCATGTAAATGGCTTTATGTTGTAATGAGAAATTAATAATAAAGATTCTTTAAACTGAAATCCTTTATTGTCACTCACAATGTCGCAACATTGCAGTAAGTATAACTTAAACAAGAACTTACAACACAATACACTTTATGGCACCAAAAGAAAAATACATGAAAACAAAAACAATAAAGTAGTACTTCCAGACAACCTCAGGGTAGAGGAGAAATAAGGAAACAAGGTAGGCGACGCAGAGCAACACTTAAGGAAAATAAATAAATGAATACATAAACATACATATGTTATATATACTAAAATAAATGCATAATTAATCTAAATGATATATACATTTTATAAATATACCTACAGTAAATGGAACTAATGAGACTGAGGGGAAAGCCAGGAAGGATTAAGGTGATTACGTAAGTTAAGGGAAAGAGATGTTTGAAGGATCGAAGTGTTTGATCATTCCTTATATCAAATGGCAAAGCATTCCATAAGCGCACTGCCTCGACCCAGAATGAGTTAGTATAGAAATCAGTGGAGTGGTGTGGTGTTTTAAGACGGAGTAAAAGTGCACTACGTAAGGTACGATCCCGTGAGTCGCTGTCAAAGACAAAACGTTCCTTTAAATAGGTTGGGGTAGCAGGCTCAAAGAGGATAGAATAAAGAAGGGAAAGGCTGTGCCAGTTACGACGAAGTCTTATAGGGAGCCACTTGACTTACGTTTGATTTAATTATTAACATTACATTATATAATTGTTGTACAAATTGTTACGGCGATTGTGAGGGAGCAGCATCTGCACTAGATGTGAAAATTTATTTCGCTTCGCAAAAGTTGCTTAAAAGTAACGTTAGCAAAACTGCTAATAAACTCATTCAAAACTTCTATCACCCGCTATACAAATGTCAAAACAATTTATCAGAATACGATTATACTGCAGGAAATGTGCAGGTGCAGTGTAGGTTTTTTAACAAAATAGCGAGTCATTTACTGCAGCATTGCTACAAAGTCGCTGCAGCTTTTAACAGAATGTACACACGCCGCTCAGCGTTCAGCAGTGCAGTTGCAGCTTTTTAGTAGAATTGGCCTTCAGTGTGAAACAAAAACCGCGGCCAAATGACAACTACCTAGAGGGTTATTGTGTTCATGCGTGTAGGTTACCAGTAAGCTCCTATGTAGTTGCTGTTTTAGCAGCAGAGGAGGCGTCGCGCGAGTGACACCTGATGTATTACAAGCGTTCATAGGCTACGGTTATACGTTTACATCAAGTGGGCCGTATGCTTGTATGCCTTCCGACGTTTATATATAAAAAAACACGTGCTATGCGACTTGTCCCTTTCCCCGCATCATGGTCATTTCAATCCGTATTCGGCCACTGCTGAACAGAGGCCTCACCTCGAGCCCTTTACATAGGTAGGTACCTACGTCTCACGATACGCAGTGGCGCGCCGCGCCGGCCGGAGCATCCTGCATATGACCCGAAACGCTACGATCGAATATTGAAACGTGAGTGCCAACATGATATCCGTGGCCGCGCTGCGCGGTCTCGGCGCCGGCCAGCCGGCTCGGACAGTAGCGGAATAATTTACAAAAGGTGAACATATGCCTTCCTTCAATACACTTGTTATTGATGTTTGTAATCTATTCACGACATTGGCGGAGTACATGTCGAATGTTGACACACCTCCGCGCGAGATTGGCTTCGCGGAGCATGCGGAGGTGTGTCAGATAGGGATGATGACGTCAACGATGACAATTCATATTTGTGACAAGTACGTTTAGACTTTGAACCTTTTACCTTTATTACAAAAGCCGCCACCCGCTCGCCAAACCTGTTTGACGTAAAAAGCCGATTACAACGAAATAATAAATTGTGGTATTATGTATGTATGCAAGGATATCATCACGCCAGGTCTCTTGCGGGGTAGGCAGAGGGCCGAGCGCCATAAGACGCGGTCCTTACACACTTCACTCGCTTCTCTAACATTCATAGCTCTTTACATGCACGCTCGCCGGTTCCTGGGGCTCCTGACATCACCTTCTACGCGATCAATTTGGTCATTGTAGGTTAGTCTTGGTCTTCCTCGGCTCCTACATCCTTCCACTTTTGCATTGTATATCTGTTTCGTTATTCTTTCATCCTACATTCTTTCTACACCAGACTACTCTATCACGTACGTCTTCGTTACGAACGCGGTCAACAAGCGTTATGCCACAAATTTTGCGCAGTGCTCGCATCTCGACCGCATCGTGCGATGCCAACTCTGTTGCTAACACAGCAACTCCTTCGTAGCTTACTGGTGGCCTCACAACAAGTCTCTAGGGAGTTGTTATTTGGCTGTGGTTTAAGTACACCCAGAACAAGGCAACCAGGCATGTTCATGCACACAAATGTTTGTCCTGTGGGGGGAATTGAACCCACGAACGTTAGTGTCAAAGTTGCACCACTGAGCTCGTCATATATCCAAAATCGCGGCTTTTCCCCGAATAACAGCTTTTTTATAAGTGAGTGAACGAACAACCTGTTGTTCACACACTCCTCGTGGATATAGCTTAGAATTAAAATTGCACAGTGACGCTCAATTTTCTTAGTGTTGCCTTATGGACATGCTTTGTCCAACAAACCACGCAACTTTAGTCAGGACATGAAATTGAGTTTTACTTTACGCGATCGGTGAACGTTACTTTCGTAGGTTCCTTCGTGACTAGTTCAGAGTTCTGTTGAACAGATGACACTTTTGTTCATTTTCCATTAGTTTTTGTACTCATAGCAAACTTCTTATGATTGTTGTTCGACTACTAAATAGATGTAACGAGACGAGCTCGGCGGCGCACTGGCGAAACACTTTGACACCAACGCTCGTGGGCTCGATTCCCACATAGACTAATGTTATGTCTGTTTGTTTTGGTCTGGGTTTTTAACAGAGGTTGGGCGCATCAAAGCAAGTCTTCCATCTAAGGAAGTGCCCTCCATCTTACACAAAACCGCAGCCAAATAACAACACCTTAGAAGGTTGTTGTGTTCCTACATATCAGTGAAGTCTCCAGTAACCACCTAAGGAGTTGTTGCGTTAGCAGCAGAGGTAGCATCGCGCTGGTAATTATTAATGTATTGCAAGCGTTTATAGACTACGGTAACCGCTTTATATCAGGTGAACCGTATGCTTGTATGCCTCCGGTGTTGTATAAAAAAAAAGATATGCGTAAGTAGTCAACGAGTAAACGACAAACAAGCAGAGCGAGAAATAATAGTTTAAAATGGTGCAACCGATAAGTATGCCAAGCCAAGTACGCCAGACAAGTACGAGTAGCAACATTCAGCGCATGTCATGTATTTAATTGATCTATCAGATAAATTAAATAAAAATTATATTGATAAAATCAAAGGCACGAGTGAAACCCCCGTGGGCCGGTAAATCAGGCGACTCACGTTATCAATGACTTATAGAATACGCGGTAAACTAAGGCGGTAAAACAACAACCCTTTTGGACATTGTATACAAAAAAGATACTGCCATGAAGATACGGTGCATTATGCTTTAGTTCTGAAAGTGTCCAGCAATAATGAGCGCCGGGGTCTTCCGGGGATAAAACTCGATAATGATGAATTGAGAGGCGTAGTGAATGGTCACCAAGCACAAGATCACCTCAAATCGTGTCTAAATTAGCAGCAGCCTTCAATGTATGATAAAATGATTCTAATTCACCTCCTCAACAATAACAACAATATCGCGCCAATAAGCTTACCTATACTGTTTGATAGGCACACAAACGAGGGGATTGTAAATCGCATTGTTACCTGTAATGAAGAAGATGAATAATCGAAGTCCACCGTACAGGTTGTTCACAGCGGAGGCAGCCCAACTATGCCTGAAACAGAAATTATCTCAAAAGAAGCCGCTCGTGAATATACAATGGACCTCTGTCGGCATCGTTCTACAGCTTGGTGATACTACTACTCACCACACCTTACCCCAAGATATTTTCCAAAAATTAAATTCATTGGGAGCGTGTAAAACGCCTTTTTAATAATTTATTGATTCCCGACCCTAAGTTTTCTGTAGCAAAAGATACAAGGAACTTTCATTAGAATAGCAAAAGAATATGGTCAACTAGCTGCTGCCCGCGGCTCCGCCCGCGTGGAGTCAAATAACGTAGCTTATATGTTAATCCAGATTATAATCTATCTACGTGCCAAATTTCATTCAAATCCGTTCAGCTGTTTAAGCGTGAAAGAGCAACAAACATCCATCCATACAAACTTTCACATTTATAATATTAGTAGGATAATATTTTGATTTAATACACCTATACATTTCATTAAAAATGTTTGTTTTTTCCATATAAAACTGAAATTTCATGTGCAAAGTCCTGATAAGATATCTGGGACCTAAAACATGTAACGATGGCACATCACAAAAATCAATTATCGTACAGCAAAACAAAGTATGACAAAATCGCCAGTAGTATGACAAGCCAGCGGCGAAAATCTGATTAGTACGATTAGATCGTTATGAACCAAAATCATTTTAAAGATAACAGAACAATCTTGCAGAGAAAGAGCATTACGAAAGTCATCGTCTTGCAAACATTTCTCAATTTTTTTTTTTACCGTCGACAACTGCTTTTTGTCATAAACGTAATATCAAATTATTTAGTTGTCGAACGTGTGGTAAAATTGACGAATAATTTCCCGGTGATATTTTTATAAGAAACAATTACGAGTCTTATCGATAATAAGATAACATTAATACATCAACGTTGATTGGCTAAATATCTTATCGTCCAGCAAAATAATGAGTTGTATATAAGGAGGCCATCATAGTTATTTCATTAAAGTATACATGAAGTAGTCCTTTCGAGTGGAAGCAAACAGTGTACAATATTCGTGAAAAATGTTCATCGAAGTGAAGAAATTTTGTTGCTGCATGAGCTTGCACGTCGGCACCAAAATAATAGGATTTATTTTTACGGTGCGTATGTGTTATAATTTTAATAACTATATTGTAAAAATAGCGTAAAACACAGTAACTTTAAATTGTGCCTCGTTCATAATATCAAGTTGTCGACGGCCAGCCGCGGGATTGTTTTTATTATTCAGTGCGATGGCTTTCAAACTGACAACTTTCACTAAAATGTATCTATGTATAGTATTTACACTACTGCTAATGTGACAAACGAGCGAACCGTTTGCTTGATTGATCGGTAAATCTACAGAGATTTATTGATCAAACTCTGGGGCACGGGAAGACTTGCGGTACCGCGACACGATTGGTTTAAGTTCGTCAACGTTTAAATAGTATAGTAGTGATATATTTCTTATTCTTAACGTTATTCTGATCCTAATCTATTATTAGGAGCGAGGCGTCCGCTAATCGAACCTTGAGATTTGGCGAAGACACTGATTTAGAGACGGACTGCGACTGCTGTAAAAACCTCCATAGCCCAAAGGGAAAATTAACCCTTCCTTAACTTCCGGTACCCGTCTTTTGAAATATAATTTGATGAACGTGTGGCTTTCCTTACGATGTTTTCCTTCACCGCCGAGAAAGTGACAATTACGAACATTTATATAAACCCGAAAACACAAATTGAATGGTACACGCGCACACTGAAGTATACACTATTCAGTGCTGTGTTGTACATATAGTGAATTATTACTTACGCATGGTTATTCATAGAATAAAATGCAAATAATAAAAAGCATGAAATTTGGCACGTGTTAAATAATTTTAAAGTTTTCTTATGCATTCTATAAATTCACTGTTCATTTATTCAACAATATGTCTAAACATTTCATATAGTTAACGTTCTGAGTTTCGTCACTTGTTTGCGATTTATTTTCAATAACCCGTTACGACGCGAACGGGAGGTGAGTCACAACGTTATTGAAGTAACTCCCCGGCCCGGCCGGGGAGTTACTCCTACTGATAACAAACTTGAAAGATAACCATATTATTTTAAGTTTCAATGTCTAAC
Source organism: Pyralis farinalis (assembly GCA_947507595.1). Lineage (NCBI taxonomy): Eukaryota > Metazoa > Arthropoda > Insecta > Lepidoptera > Pyralidae > Pyralis > Pyralis farinalis. The sequence goes on from OX382275.1 coordinate 1,131,511, forward strand.
ATTCGGGAAGCTTCGACAAATCTTCTCGTCCAAAACGCCTCAACGCCTGAAAAGCAAAGTCTTTGAACGGTGTACATTCTGTGTACTAAGTATCGGGAATTTGTCAATAAAACAAAAAATACAAATTATTCATCTAAATTTATTTTATCGCCTTCAAAGTAGGCCCCATCGCTTGCAATACAACATCTCCACCGCTTCACCCAGTCTTCCATACATTTTTCATAGGCTATTTGCGGTATGGCCTTTAGCTCATTCAGCGAATTTTCTTTTATGGCTTCTATCGACTCAAAACGTTTTCCTCGAAGTGGTAATTTTAACTTGGGAAATAAAAAAAAGTCAGACGGAGCCATATCAGGTGAATACGGTGCTTGGTCGAGAACTTTTGTTGAATTTTTCGCTAAAAACTCTTTCACTATAATGGCTGTGTGTGATGGTGCATTATCATGGTGCAGCATCCATGAGTTGTGTTGCCACAAATCTGGACGTTTTCGGCGGATACTCTCACGCAAACGCTTCATGACGCCTAAATAATATTCTTTATTCACTGTTTCTCCCTCTGGAAGGAATTCGGAGTGAACCACACCACGGTAGTCAAAAAAAACTGTCAGCATCACCTTGATTTTGGAGCGACTTTGCCGCGGTTTTTTGGGTTTCGGCTCGTTTTCGAGACGCCATTCTGAAGACTGTTGGCTTGTTTGCATGTCGTACTCATAAACCCATGTCTCGTCGCCAGTTATTATACGTTTCATAAAGGTCGGATCCGTAGAAGCTCGGGAAACCATGTCTTCAGCGACATGCTTTCGCTGCGCTTTTTGAACAAAATTGAGCTCTTTTGGAACTAGTCGAGCGGCGACGCGTTTCATGCCTAAAATGTCAATGAGAATGTTGTGGACGGACTTAAAAGATATGTTCACCTCACTAGCCAACTCTCTCAGACTCATACGTCGATTTTCGAGCACTAGCTTCTTGATTCTGTCGATGTTTTCTCTGGTCGTAGCGGTTGAAGGTCTACCAGAACGAGGCAAGTCTACTACTACTTCTCGGCCTTCTTTAAAAGCCTTATACCATTCATAAGCCCTTGTTTTCGATATACACGATTCGCCGTAGGTATTTCGCAACATTTTTAGTGATTCACCACATGAAATATCATTTGAAACACAAAATTTAAGGCACACTCTTTGTTCAACAATATTTTCCATTGTAAAAATCGCCGAGGACTCAAAACTATGACCAACAAAAAGTGTAGTTTAAAACAAATTAAATGACAGATCCCGCTCAAATTTTGCGCGCTAAATCAGTACAGTGCTACCAACATGCAGTAAAAAAATTAGAACGACCTCTTTTACGCGGGTCTTTTTATTGACATATTCCCGATACTTTTTACACAGAGTAGTATGTTGCGGGCCGTATGGGGAAGCTCAAGGTCGCTCAGTGTGCTATGGAAATAGCTATGCTCGGGATTTCTCTGCGTGATAGAACCAGAAATGAGGATATCCGCAGTAGAACTCAGATAACCGACATAGCCCACAAGGTAAGCAAGCTGAAGTGGCGGTGTGCCGGCCACATAGTTCGTATAACCGACAACATCTGGACAAAAAATTTTGAAAACGATTGTTTTTTTATGAAACTAGATTGCCGTACAAGCATGCGTTCCGCATTAAATGGTAAGCGGTCACCGCAGCCTATTGACACGACTCGCAACACCACGGGGATGTTACTCACGCTCTGCCAATCTTGTGACCTAAGGCTGTTTCGTCACAGTACCTAGTAATTTCTCTGCCATATCTCACCCTTCAAACCGGAACACAGCTATATGAATATAGCTGCTTGGCGGTAGAAATAGGTGAGACAGAGGTACCTACACAGACGACTTTTGTACAAAGTCTCCAGCACACACACGCGGTGTGTGACGACCCCTCACTAGATGGAGCGAAGACCTAAATAGGTTTGTGGGGAGTCGATGGATCGTGTCGAGGCGGCACAGTATCGAGACGAGTGTCACTCCAGAGGGCAGGCGTGTGTTCAGCAGCGGTAGTGGCGAGTGCGGGCTGAGACGATGATTCGTCTCACATATTACTCGTATTAACACTATATTATTGTTTTTGTTCCTTGAATTATTATCTAAAATTGAATTGTTATCTGTCTCTAGGAAATTCCGTCGCGTGACAGAATGTTTTCATGAATATTTTTGAACAAATCGACACGAAACCTAGCAAGTAAGTCAGACTGCAGCTACACAATTAAATAATGTTCCATTATAGGATATTGCATCGTTTTGCGGTTATGTATACGCGCGCAGACATTGACAGGTTGTAATTTGACTTAAAATTGTCCGAAGTAGCTTTCATTTCGGTTTATTCTGTAAATTCAACGGGACATTTTGACAGATTTTGATAGATACGTAAACAGACAAAAATAACTAAATGTAATTTTGCTAAAATACATTTTGTTATTTTTGTCTGTTTTCGCTATATAGTATCCAAGATATATAATCACATCACCCACTACTATGCGAAATCACCTTTTAAAATGAGATAAAATGATAAATATAGCCGATAAGGACACTTCTATTTCAAGATATGATTAAATAAAATAATGGTTGTAGATAGGGATAAAGATACATAACTTATGTATGAATGCTGATAATTCTGAGATAATATTCTAATATATAATATTTATTGTCCAATATTCGATAACGTGGATTTCTCTTGTGAGTGATTTCCAGCGTACTTCTATGGATGTATGCGCGATAAATGCGTAGTTATCAACAGAGCTACTGTATTTTATGATATAGAAATATAAACAATGATAGCCTGGGCATGTACCTAAACTTAATTCGTGTTTTCTGCGTACATATTTGTAATTATAACTTGCTAGACGGTGAAGAAAAATATCCGGAAGGAATCGCCGCATCCTAAAATTATAAAGACATGTGACCTGACCATATGAAATTATGATTCTCGCTCTGTCGTGCCGGTTCTGGTCTGACGGCAGTCGCTCCAAGTCTAATGTACATAATCCGAAAACACGTTCATTGATGTTCACTCGAACGTATGTAAAGTGCGAGTTGTCAGTTTCGTCGAGTAGTGTCGACCCTGCATATACTCGTAATATGCCGGTGAATAGTGTTTATAACAGCTGAATGTTCTTCGACAGATCCTAGCAGCGTTTTTGACCGGCTTGTACGGCCTGCCGGTGATCGTCCTCATGTACTCGTTGCCAGTGACCAGATTAGTGTTCTACGAACTAATGACCCTCACTTCAGTGGTGCAGTTCTGCGCCGGAGTCCTTCTCATCGTCGGAGCCTTCAAAGTGAGTTCGCTTAAACAGCGGTTAGCTAACACGATGACAATAACTCCTGTACGCCGATTCTACTAAAAAACTGCAACTGCACTGCAGCGCGGCGTGTGTCAAAATGAGTACATTTTGACGTTTCGTTAAACGTCGCTGCTGTTAGATCGCTTAACGTAACATCAAAATGTATACCTTTTGGCACACGCCACACTGCAGTGCAATTACAGTTTTTTAGTAGAATCGGCCTACTGAGCTTTCAATACTCAAAGAGTTTCCATTTTACAAATTGTATTCGATTCTATAATTACCTGAAACGGTTATGTCCTTGTCTGACAATATGTTTTAAAGGGACATCAAAAATACTTTGTGCAAGAAGGGTTATTACAGAATCGATGAATATCTAACTGACAGAGACATTTAGAAATGATTCAGCACATGTATTAACATATCTTTAATTAAACCGGTTGATTTCACTATGTACACTCACATATTTTTATATTAACGATGAAATAATGGCCCATATTAGCATGTTTCTTTTGGCATTTCTTCTTCGCCAATGTTCATTTTCGAATTGCTGGTAGATTAAAAGAGAGAGATTAAAACTAAAATAACTATGGAAAAATATTAAGACACAGTATAATCGAATTTAAAGAATGTAAGACAAGTCTAAGGGACCGTAAGGGCCTAATGGCAAATAAATGATTTTTATCTTTATCTTTTTTATAAAATTTAAACTAAGGCATACAAACGTATGGCTTAGGGTCCACTTTATAAGATTTTTAGATAGCACTGCTCAGCCTCAGCTTGATATGAGCTTGCTCATAAAGTTTTAATTTTACGTCATAAAATTTGTTCCTTGTTTCCGCGCATATTTTAATACAATTTTGGGTCACGTTTTGCAGAAGAATACAAAGCTGATGCGGCCGTGGGCAGTGGTCTCCTGGTGGCAAAACGTGGTCCTGGTGATACTCGCTCTGCTGGGTTCCTTCGCGTACGTGGTGGTGTCCACCTCCGAGGAAGAAGAGGGGGCGAACGACGACACCGAGACTACAATTGTCATCGTCATCTACATCGCCTACGCACGTGAGTCCGCGCTCTGTTACTAAGCCTCTCCGGTTAGCCTTCCCTGCGGTACTTCCTCCGCTGGTGGCAGAACTGGCTACCTAACTCACCAGAACACAATAAAGCTCTTAGAGTTGTTACATATGTGCGGTTTTCATAAGGTGAAGGTACTTACTTCCCAGACGGATATTTGGAGCAAGGAGTTTTGGTATGGCTCCGTATCTCGCAGAGTCCAACCTCTATTAATGAATACTATTCAATTGCGAGTGTTATTAGCGGGAACACTTTAAAAGCAGTCTGAAGACATTGAATAAGTTTAGCGCCAGCCACCCGTACAGCGAGAACCGAATAAAAAGCTTTTACTTTTATAACAACCATGAAGAATATTAGTCTTCACTATAAAAAAAGATAAACATTCTTTATTTGCCAATGGACCCCCGCGGGTACGTCACGTCACGTCGTTAGACACGTCATTTTTTTAAATATATCTTATTGTATCTTATTCAATTCTCTTATTTTTTCTCCCTTTTTATACTGCTAGCATTTCGAAAATGACCGTTGGCGAAGAAGAAATGCCTAAACAAACTTGTCAATTAGATATACCTACAATAAATTCACATCAGGATATTGGTACAATAATGATATCAAATGGTAGAATTAAATATTATTAAGGACGACCTGTCTGTGCTGAATTATTTCCAGACATCTTTGTCAGTTACATATTCATCAATTATATAATAAGTTCTTTTACAGAGAGTATTTTTAATGGGCACGAAACAGATTGGTATAAAAATAGTTGATCTCCACATGTGACACTCATTTCGATTTCTATCTTTTTGTTACATCAGCTGGCTGACAAACAACAAACAAGCAACAAGTCCGTCCTATGTACGCGATTATCACATTACTAATACGCTTGGAACAAGAAAATGTTTCGCTGCTCTCATTGTCAAACGGCTTCTGTCGTAGTAACACAACGATAGGTAATTATGTTTTAGCTGGATTCTTCTGTATGGTGGAAATATTTCTCCAGAAGTGTTCCTATGTTCATCTCATCATCAGCCTCGCTAACACAACCAAGCAACGTGAAACATACCGATGCTCTAGGGAGGTTCCCGTTCGCCTTCGCACGGAGAACCTTTTGAGTGTACATACGTGATCTATCAGACATGTAACCACGGTGTCATCTGTTGCAGTCGTGTTGTACTACGCTGCCTCGGTGGTGGACAGCTACTGTGTGGAACTCAGATCAGCCGAACGGTCCGATGCTGATGATAATCTAATTGAAAATTCAGCAGCCGCCAACGATACTGCACGGAAGCATCCTCAGCTCCAACTTATATGCTAAGAAATCTCAGTAATATATTTGAGAGTAGTGTCAGAGCAGTTTCCAAGATATACACTTCCTGTATCACGGAAAATGCTATATTTATAGATATGCAAGAATTGCACGTATCAAATATTTTTTTTATACATCGCCGGGAGGCATGCAAGCATACGGCCCACCTGATGTAAAGCGGTTACAGTAGCCCATAAACGCTTGCAATACATTGAGTGTCACTCGCGCGATGTCACCTCTGCTGCTAACACAGCAACTCCATAGGAGCTTACTGGTGACCTCACTCACACACAGGAACACAACAACCCTCTAGGGAGTTGTTATTTGGCTGCAGTTTTCTGTGAAGTGAAGGTGACTTCCCCAGACGGGCTGCTTCGATCGCGAGAGGACCATTGACGAGTGGGACAGGAGACACAACTCGGGAACAACGGCTTCGACAACGAAGCTGTTCTTCCCGAGTGCGGCGGTGGCGTACGGCATCGTGGCCAAAATGGTTCCGTCCAGCATTAGTACCCAGGTCCTCTCGGGTCATGGTGGGTTCTCCGCGTACTTGCATAGATTCAAGTGCGCGGATGACCCATCGTGCTTCTGCGAGCCCGGCGGGCACCAGACAGTGCAGCACATATTGTTTCGGTGTCCCGCATTCTCCAAACAGAGGTTCGACTTGTCATCGAAACAACAGTCTCCGAAATGGTGATGGGGAGAAATAGTAAAAAAAAAAATACTGCGTCAGTCTAGCCATGGCTGTCATAGAACGCAACAAGCAGAGCAGCTCCATCTAGGACTAATGACGTATACCTCAGCTATACTCTGTATAGCCGATGGGATCGCGGTGGCTAGGTGGAGCTGCGAAGCCCGCTGTCGCCCGTGGCTGGACTGACCCAGTATGGGGAGGGAAGTTTTAAATTGCTGTAGTAATTTCACCGGCGCTCAAACATGGGCAAAATTTGAAATTTAGAAATGACTGACAGATCATGAATGAAATAATGAATTGTGGAATGAAAGAGAATATGATATATGAATGTTTTTATTTACATTGTAATATTAAAAAAAAAATTAAAAAAATGTAATAAAAAGATTAAATCATTTATCATATAGTTAAAAAAAGTGATTTCTATTTAATAAAAATATTCGTTTATAACAGTTCTAATTAAACATCTCTGGGTTAGAACATAACTATGCCAAGCCACACTAGCTAGATGTAACATTTTGTATTGGCTGAAAAGAATGAATGGGTAACTAATGTGTGTAGATTAAGTAGATTAGCTGGCACCGAGTGGCACAAATACTGAAGAGAATAAATTCAACGGGAGAAGTTAACCTCGTTAAATCAATATTGTTATTCTTCTTTTCCCTTCGGTATTTGTGTATTCGAACTACTTTAGGATTTTTTATATACATAATTTATTAACTGTAAATATACGTATATTTAAATTCACTGACTTTTTATTTACAATAAATGTAAGTATATTCGTTTGATTCCCGCGCTGGCACATTTGAAATAAATCGAAGAATAAGGCCTAAATGTATATAGTTCTAGTAGAACAGCAGCTTTAAAAAAAATACAGAAAAATATTTCTAGGCCAATCGTGCTCCAGGTTCTTCGCAATAAAAATAGCATTTGGAAAGTCGGCGAAAATATAAGAGAGAAAAAAACAACAATAAACAGTCCCATTGGAAACGTGATATTGGAAGATGACGAGCTCGGTGGCTCAGTCGTGAATGACGCGACTTTGACATCAACGCTCGTGGGTTCGATTCCCACACAAGGGAAACATTTGTGTGCATGAACACGTCTGTTTGTCTTGGTCTGGGTGTTTTAGGAGAGGTAGGGCGCATCAAAGCAGCCCGTCGGGGCTCACAGAAAACCGCAGCCAAATAACAACTCCCTAGAGGGTTGTTGTGTGTCGTCCTACTGTACCGTCTACCAGGCGGAACTCCTGGCTATCTGCACGGCGGCCGAGTACGCTTTGAGCTGCGATGGACCCAGTATTGGCATCTTCAGCGACTCCATGGCGGCGCTCCAGGCGGTGGCGAACGTCGAGTCCCACCATCCCCTGGCGGTGCAAACACGGGACGCTCTTAAACTGTGCAAAAGCCAGGGTAAGAGCGTCTCGTTGTTCTGGATCAAGGCACACGCGGGGTTGGAGGGGAACGAGCGTGCCGATGAACTCGCCGGGAGCGCCGCACTGGGGTTGCGGAGGCGGCCAGACTACGACCGCTGCCCTGTCTCATTCGTCAAAGGTATGATCCGCAAGGGGACCATTGACGAATGGGACAGGAGATACAAATCGGGAACAACAGCTTCGACGACGAAACTGTTCTTCCCGAGTGCGGCGGAGGCGTACGGCATCGTGGGCAAAATGGTGCCGTCGAGCATCACCACTCAGGTCCTCTCGGGGCATGGTGGGTTCTCCACGTACTTGCACAGGTTCAAGTGCGGGGATCCATCCTGCTTCTGTGAGCCCGGCGTGGACCAGACAATGCAGCACATATTGTTTCGGTGTCCCGCATTCTCCAAACAGAGGTACGATTTGGAGCAGGAGTTGGGAATGCGGGTCACCGAAACTACAGTCTCCGAAGTAGTGATGGGGAAAACTCGAGCAAAATTTTTAAAATACTGCGTCAGTCTAGCCACGGCTACTATAGATCGTAACACGCAGAGCAGCTCCGCCTAGGACTAATGCTGTATACCTCGGCTATATTTTGTATAGCCGATGCGGTCGCGGTGGCTAGGTGGAGCTGTGAAGCTCGCTGTCGCCCGTGGCTGGACTGACGCAGTATAGGGAGGGCAACTGGAAATATGTAGTTATGATAGCTTCACCGGCGTTCTAAAATAGGCCAAAATAAAAAAGTATTTTCGAAAATAAAACTGTAAGATGATGAATGGAAGATGAATTGCGGAATGAAAGAGAGAGTGATGTATGAATGTGTTTCTTTATACGTGTAAACATTTTGTTTTTGTAATAATAAATGATAATGTCATAAAAAGAGCCTTGCCCATGGCAGGGGTGCAAGAAAAAAAAAACCAGTTTGGGTTCCTGTGTGTGAGTGAGGTCACCAGTAAGCTCCTATGGAGTTGCTGTGTTAGCAGCAGAGGGGCATCGCGGTAACTGTTTTACATCAGGTAGATCGTATGCCTCTCGACGTTGTATAAAAAAACCGGCCAAGTGCGAGTCGGACTCGCGCAGGAAGGGTTCCGTACCATTATCTGTAAAAACGGTAAAAAATCACGTTTGTTGTACGGGAAATATTTATTACTTATTTAAATATTTATTTTATTTTAATTATTTATTTTTACAGTGAATATATAACTAAATATTCTGTGAATATTTCAAGCGTCTACATGTGGCCGTTATCAATATCGAGCAAAAAAGTCACGTTTGTTGTATGGGAACCCCCTTAAATATTTATTTTATTCTGTTTTTTAGTATTTGTTGTTACAGCGGCAACAGAAATACATCATCTGTTAAAATTTCAACCATCAACTATCACGGTTCATGAGATACAGCCTGGTGACAGACAGACGGACGGACGGACAGCGGGGTCTCAGTAATAGGATCCATTTTAGCCTTTGGGAACCCTAAAAAAAATGGCTTAAAGCTTAGAAAGGCAAGATGTAAGACCGCAGGCATTCTAACATAAACCAAATGAGCACACGTCTGAACTACTTGCTGTTAACCATTGAGAGACGAGAGAGATGAGAATACTGGCTTAGAGTTTGCCACCTCGGTGTGTTCTATCGATTGAACAATGGCTTGTGTTCCGAGGTGTCTGGTATGACGCCAACAGTTTCCTCCTACAACTGATCCTTTCTGTCTCGCGTAGTCGGGACATCATCCTCGCACGAGAACCGTAATGGTCTGTGCGATTCAACAGCCTTTTTTTCCAAAGAGTTAAGTTGTGGTATGAACCCCTAACGACTTATCCAAAGATAGCCCCTATACGAGTACAACCTACGGGCTCCATTATCTGAGCAGTTGCAACCACATCGCTCATTTTTTTTTATATGACAAGGGAGGCATACAAGCATTCGGCCCACACGCTGTAAAGTGATTATCAGCATAACAATACAAATCAAATCAAATTTATTATTGTAAAGATGCGTGGGTTACATAAGTAGATGTTAGGTACATTTAGCTTTTAGAGCTACATGTTTTGCCAGAGAGGCATACAATATTTAATATTATGTCAATTATAGATTCAATCATTTTGTAGTATGCATATTTTAAGTTATAAAGCAATAAATTGTATTAATTAGTAATTATTTAAAAGCATGACACACTTGCAATACAGGATACACCCCTGTTGTCCACGCAGCAACTCATTAGGAGCTCACTAGTAACTCAAATCACTTTGGTCTACTTCTCTTAAAACCACCCAGATCAAGACAAACAAACATATTCATGCACACAAACTGTTTGTCCTGTGTAGATATCGAACCCACGATGTTAAAATCGCACTGCTTACTACTGCGACACCGAGCTTGTGTGCCACATGTCTACGTAATAAATGCACACATCTGGAGGCACTCAGGGACTTGGCAAAAGATGCGTTTCTGATGATTTATAGCACGCAGGGGAAAGCCAGTTGAAATATTTTCATACAACTTACTTAGTAAAAAATACCAGTTCAATCAACTTTTTTCATAGTAGGCATCTTCAGCGTGTGCCCAAGAACTAGAGAAGTTTTGGGAGTCTGCGAGGGATGTTCTGGATTTAGCTGAGGGCAATGAAAGAGTGATCATGTGTGGAGATTTGATATATGCGCAAATAGACATAAAGCAATGAAAAGAGATGCTCGGTGGAATGCGGAGGTTGAGTCATCCGTAGCAAGAAAGAGGAAAGCGTGGCTGGATTATGTATCATCTTTGCCCTTAAATGAAAGTATGAGAGAGAAGAAGAAAGAAATGTACCGTCTATACAAGAATGAAACCAAGGCTTTAAAGAAAGACTGACGAAAAACTTCGAGGCAAATAACTCTTTTGAAGAGAGGTAAAGAAGTAGGGTTCGTCCTAATTCTTGCTAACACTCAGGAAGTGTTAGAACGGTGAAGTAAATAAAAGCTAAAGCTAGCACTGAGAGTTAGTCTGAAGCTCACTCTACGTTGACGGCGTTCGATGAAGGTGTGAAGCTCCATCCCAACCCGTGGGTGTCGTAAAAAACGACTAAGGGAATTTTCCATGAGATGGGCAGCAGCGTCCCCTGATTTTAATATATTTAAATAACGTATTGCCGTTGCCAACCTGCCTGTCAAGCGAGCCAGCTTTGATAATAAGCTCTCACTAACACGGAAAGCGAACAAACCGTGAGATCGTTGGCAGAGAAACTACAAAACTATTTTGATGATAAATATCACCTTAAAATTTATTCCAATAAACTAAACTCAAAATGGGTTATACAAAATAGTAAACCGCTCAAGTTTCACCCACAGAGCGTGCGTTGTAGTGTGCGTGTACAATCTCGCCGTATTTGCGATCGCCGAAGTTTTAGACAGGATTTGATAGAATAGAAAAGAATCTATGAACCCTATTATCGTCAGTAGATTAGTTAATATAATTACTTCACTGCATAGGTATTTTAATATCAATAGGGGGGGACTAATTACGCCGATTATGATAACTATATATCAATCTAATTTACTATTAGTACTTATTGTTATGTGATTGCATTCCTCATCTGCTTCTGATGGTTTTTTTTGTACCATGACAGATGTCAAATATGCGTACCGTCTGCCTGGTATTAAGCGGTTACCGTAGCCTATGACTGCTTGCATCACAATAAGTGTTACTCACGCGTATCTCATGAACCGTGATAGTTAGACAGTTGAAATTTTCACAGATGATGTATTTCTGTTGCCGCTTTAGCAACAAATACTAAAAAATAGAATAAAATAAATATTTAAGGGGGCTCACATACAATAAACGTGATGTTTTTGCTCGTTTTTGCTCGATATTGATAATGGCAACAGGTAGACGCTTGAAATATACACAGAATATTTAGTTATATATTTACTTTAAGAATAAATAATTAAATTAAAATGAAACAAATATTTAGGGGGGGCTCCCATACAACAAACGTGATTTTTTTAAGTTTTTATAGATAATGCTACGGAACCATTAGTGCGCGAGTCGGACTCGAACTTGGGCGATTTTTAATATTAGTATAATTAGTCGTATTTTATAAATGTACCCTATTCCCTTTTCGAAATAAGTATTAACCACCGCTAGTAAGATAGGTAGGTAGTTGTTATGTAATTTGAATAGGCAATAGTAAGTATGTTTTTCCTATATGAAATCTATGTTTGTTTGTGCGTTTTTTTCGAATATTCGAATTTTGACTTCAGATTCAGCGTAAAAAAGTAGGATAGGAATGTTCAGGAACACCGTTCCTATATCTTAAGGAACACGGTCAAAATGGCCGACATATTAAAAAAAAATTGAATTGTTATATAATTGACGAGCCAGGTGTTCCTCTGGCAATGCAAGCTTGCGCATTCTCAACTGGTTTTAGGTCCGCTCTGAGGAATGTTTTCTAAGAGTAAAGAGTAATCGCTGACACAAAAGGCATGCAATTGGATGCACTCCTTAGGCACATGGTACAGAGTTGGCACACAATACAGATTTGAACTTACCTTCATCTCCCCTGCTGGTACTGCAGTTCTGGATGCAGTACCTGTAACTCCTTATTCATATGGTATAGAGTTTGCACACAATACAGATTTGAACTTACCTACGAGCTCCATGGCTCAGTCGTGAATGACGCGACTTTGACACCAACACTCGTGGGTTCGATTCCCACACAAGGCAAACATTTGTGTGCATGAACATGGTTGTTTGTCTTGGTCTGGATGTTTTAAGAGAGGTAAGGCGCATTAAAGCAGGGGAAGTACCTCCACCTCACAGAAAACTGCAGCCAAATAACAACTCCCTAGAGGATTGTTGTGTTCTGGCGTGTGAGTGAGGTCACCAGTAAGCCCCCAAGGAGTTGCTGTGTAAGCAGCAGAGGAGGTATCGCGCGAGTGATACTTAATATATCGCAAGCGTTAATATACGGTACCCGCTTTACATCAGGTATGCGTATGCTCGTATGCCTCCCGACGACGTTTTGACGAGCCGACTCTCCATGCAGACGTTTGGTTGGACCAACATACACCTTCCTCCGGAGATGCTGCGGTATTAAACTTATCTGCTCCTTCACACTTTTACGTCTTATATTAAAAAATGCCGCAAAAGGATGCAAAGAGAAACTCCCAAAACTGAAAAACATATTGATTTATCTTAGATGATGAATGTTTTGAAAAGTTTGCAGAAAATGAAGATTTTTCTTCCGGGAGTTCTGAACTATGATCGGGAAAAGAAAGTGACATGCCGTCATCAGATTCTCAAGGTGAAACAAAACATAAAAATACTGCAAAGAAAAAAAAGATGTTACAAAAGAAGAGAAAGAATAACAAAACATTGAAAGAGAACGAACAATTTAAGAAAGAAAAATCACAAAACACAAGAAAAGCTTGGAGAATAAAACGGGAGAAGTTATGACACTTTTTCTGAAAAACTTAAAGAAGCTGAAAAGTTACAACCAAATCCATGTGAACCAAGAAAATGCCCTAGACATTGTTCTGAAATTACAGATGAAAGGCGACAAAACATTTTCATTTACTATTGGAATTGAATTTTTCAAAGTACAACGTGCTTTAAAAGTACCGGTTAATAGACGGAAAAAGATGTAATTGAAAGAAAGAAAAAAAAATACTTACAAATACTATTTGACTATTTTGAAATAAGATTGAAAAAAACATTTTAGGAATTAAATTTAAGTGAATGAGTAATCTAGGTTAAAGCATGACATCCTAAACTAGATGAATATGTATGAATATATGTTGTCCGTGTGAAAGGAAATTTATTTACTCTTTAATTATATTTGAATATGCCATGTGGAATACAGACATATGCCAGCGCAGGCGTAGGTGTCGTGCTTTCATCTCGCTTGGCTGCTGGTGTGAAAGATTACGATTTAGTAGGACCAAGACTTCTGTGGGTTAAGATAAAACTGGGAATTACGCGAGTGTTTTTAGTTGCAGCATATGCTCCTGTGAGCTCTGCTGATCCCCAGGAGCTCGAGAAGTTTTGGGAGACTGTAAGGGGTATTCTGGATTTGGCTGAAGCGAATGGACGGATAATTATGTGTGGTGATCTAAATGGATAGTTTGGGACCAAGCGAAGCAGTTATGTGGCTGTGCTTGGTCCATACGGAGATAAGAGAGTGAACGATGCTGGTAAGTTACTTTTAGACGTATGTATGGAACGAAACCTCCTTGTGTCGAACACGCTCTTCCATCACAAGGATATTCACACTTACACTTGGAGACGGAATGAACAGAAAAGTGTGATTGATTTGATTTTGATAGATGCAAGTCTCCGAAAGTCGTTATTGAATACAAGGCCTTCAGAGGTCCCACTCTTGAAACGGACCACGATCTAGTGATAAGCCGATTTGTGGGCCTTTTCAAGAAGCGGAGACACTAGCGAGTGCGTATTCCTTTCGAAGATTATGAAAGAATAAGGAGTGAAAAAGTGTGAGGAGTACGTATGTACGTCTAGTTAGTAAAAGACTTGCGAACGCGAGTCTTTCCGACTCAGATGTAGACGAATGTTGGAAAGTTCTGAAAGAAAGTATGGTGGACAGTGCGAAAGAAGCATGTGGATGCGCAAAGAGACGTAGAACACTGAGAGGAGATGCCTGGTGGGATGCGCGGGTTCAATCCTCCGTGGAAAAAAGAGGAAAGCGTCGCTGGATTACGTATCATCTTTTCACCAGAGTGATGGTATGAAAGAAATGAAGAAAGAAATATACCGTCGATGCAAGAATGACACCAAAGCTTTAGTGAAAGAGAAGCGTGAAAGACTACTTATGAGTGAAGTAGAGAGTCTGACGAAGAACTTCGAGGCAAATACCAAACACTTCTGGAAGAGGTAAAGAAGTCTCGAAGTGGTTCGTCAGCATCCAGAATGGACAATATAAGATGTAAAGCTGGTGGCATTCTTGCTAACACTCAGGAAGTGTTAGCACGGTGGAGTGAATATTTTACAGAAATGTATGATTATATCCATGACGCTGCCATTGTGAATGAATCTGTGATTGACTCGGCAGTGCCAGCGTACCATGAAGACATTACCTTGAATGAGATTGAATTGTCGACACGAAGTTTGAAACATGGAAAGTCAGCGGGAATCGATATGGTAACTCAATATTATGGTAATCAAGCTAGGTGGTACCTACGTTAGGGACTCCTGGTTTCTGAGCAAATTATGCTGGAGAACCCAAGCGATTGGATTCATCGTGCCCTTGTATAAAGGCAAGGGCTCACGTACGGACTGCGCCAACTATAGGGCCATCAGTTTGATCAGCTTAGCAGCTAAAGTGTATGGAAAAATCATTGAAAGGAGAATGAGGGTGAAATCCGATGGAATGCTTTGGGAAGCACAAGGTGGATTTCGAATCGGCAGAGAATGTACGGATCAAGTTTTTTCACTCCGCAACGTCGTTGCGTAGAGAAAGCTTTCTGCGGTTTTGTGTACTTTGAGAAAGCATTTGATAAGGGCGTGCGAAAGAATCTCTGGAACATTTTACCCAGATATGGGGTTGACGATGACCTACTCCGTGCTGTGCAATCCACTTATGAGGATTGTACAGCATGTGTGCGGGTGGACGGCAGCTTGTCGCCCTAGTTTGATGTCAACATTGGTGTCAGACAGGAATGCGTGCTGTCGGCTCGGCTATTCATCCTGTATCTGGATAGTTACCCTCTGAGAATAAGAAATATGAATGTGGAAATGCGAATGGGTAACTCAGTGGTCAACTGCCTGCTTGAATCACCATCCGAACTGCAAACACTATTTACAACATTGAAAGATGATTGTATGAAGAAAGGCTTACAATTTAATGTGAAGAAAACCAAGATAATGGTATTTGAAAGAGAGACAACGAGAACGAACACTAGGATTACGGTTGATGATGTAGTGTTGATGTCGACCGCCTCTTCATGATTTCCTGTTGACCTAAATTGTTACAGACAAATATTATTGAAATAAGAAAAAAGATATCTTTTAATTTTAAAAGATTTCGAGGTTATGTCGGTCGCAAAGATGTCTTTCCATTTTTTATTTCGGTCTAAATAACATTTTTATTGTTATTAAATATTCAAGAATTTATATTATCTTTTAGCAGAAAATGTGTTAATGTTATCATTTTATATATAAAAGAAAGGCGAAATTTTATCAATCAAGAATTTCTCGATTGTGTTATTATCAATACGTCAACTCCCTGGCACAGGACGATGTCAACGCTGTTACGAGTACATCTGTGTTCACAGCGACGAGCGCAGCTACAAAAGTTTGCTTAGAGAATTGCATGGCTGACCGTCTCTGATGTTATTGTGCTACATATCATTGTTATGCGGATGACAGCACCGGGGACGCTTATTATACAGACCGTGCTATTTCCCCCTGTCATTGTGGAGAAAAGCCACGATAAACTTGTGTCTGAAATCGAGGTTACTTTAACTAAAGTATCTGACACAAGAAAACCCCATAAGCCCATTTCTATAACACACCTCTCTTACCATCGCCAAACGCATTAACATGGTCGGTGTCGAGATCTCCCGTGATATTAAATACCGAAGTCGCCTGGAGGACAAGGTCTAGCTGGCGTCCAAAAACTTGGTGTGCTCTCGAAGTTTCGAAACTGAAGTACTGCTTTGCTCTGTGCAAAGCAGTACTTCAGTTTTGTGAAAATAAAAAAAAAGTGTTTTATAAGTAAATATTTTATTTTGATTTTAATTTTATAATATTTCTATATTAAATCATTTCAAAGTACTCTCCACCAGTTCAAATTTGTTTATCATATCCCGGCACCATTCCACCCGGACGTGCTTCTGAGCAATAAATTTGAAGCAGGCTCATCAGTGAGGTTGTGCACCTTTTCTTCCGTAACTGCCGTCAAGGGGAGACCACGTCTTTCTTCATCCCTCAAAGTTAGTTGACCGCGCTTGAATTCGTTATACCAAATATACGCGGTTGCCTTGGAAGGGCGTTCATCCATGAATGCTATTTGAGTCTATCGTACGATTCGTCCGGTTTCAGGCGACACTTGATATCGTAAAAATAATAGCGCGAAATCAAATATATATTTGCCAAAGCAGAGTAATCCTATTACAGAATTATTAAAGCAATTCACTAATAATGATCAAAATATAGTGGTGAAAAATCACACGTATCCTCAGATTAAAGGAATGTCATATGAAGTTGATACGTACTAGAACATCTTTTTTTTACAAAAATGTAGCTTATTATAAGTTGGCACATCGATCGAGAGCTAGCGCGCGAGCTGGCAATGAACAGGAGACTGAAAGATATGTGCTCGTCGTTTGTCTATTGAAGTCCCGTATCTAGTAGGACATTTACCTAACATATAGAAACAAATCACATACCTACACATCGAGCTTGAAACAAAAATAATTAATATTTTTTAAACGTTAAACTTCATGTTAGGAACCCATGTCGAACCTTACGATGCGATCAACGAGACTTTACATTTTGAGAGATCGTGCTAAATAATATAGGAACGAATATGTAAAACCAAAAAACAGCTCGGCGTCGTTTCCTGACACGATGAAACACAGTCATTTATCTTTTACTAAAGGGGACGTCATATATAATATGTTTAGTTGTTGTTCCTCCTCAGCAATTATTACATCGATGTATTCATACACAAAACAACTCAAGTAGGCTGCAAGCTTTTTTTGCTATCGTACTCATAGATTATAATGGTCGCGTACTGTGCATTTCATCACTTTCTGCCGAGAATCGTTAGATTGCATAATGAGTCTGCCGAGGTTTCCCCAACGGACTACAGCATAAGGATTCGAAAAGAATATGAAGAAGCGATAATAGGTATTAAATGTGACGTCAATAGTATTGCAAGCACACATAGGCTACGCAGGCTTGTTGGTGGTTTAATCGTTGTTTATCTTCTTACATCTGTTACGAGCGTCGGTCGTGCGCAGGCGCCTCACGAGGCGGAAAATGTTTGTTTTCACCGCGCCAGAACAATGGCGGCCCTGCTCGCCCGCCGCCCGCCGCCGCCCGCCGCCGCCCGCCGCCCTCTCTCATCGCGACATCCCCCACATTATAAATATTACACGCGTGCTCACCGGCGCATAGTCTGCGGCACGCCTTTCCACCTCAAATATGGTAAGTGTAGCTTAGATAGCACAAACGTACACTGACACTTCTAGACTGTGAATTTGGACTCTTGTACGAGTTGAAATGTTCAGCTACCATCCCCATAGTGACGGTACGGACGGTAGACGCCCACTGACCTATAGTGAGCACTAAATATTAGTCATTTTCGACTTTGATGAAGTCTTATATAATCAACGGAATACTGCCTAATTACATAAATGACGATGATTTCAAAACCACAAATATACTCGTACTTAGCAATATATTTATTAAATATTTTTCATAACTTTATTAGTGAAGGAAAATCACTCACGAAAATCTTAGTTTTATAGTTAAGTATTTTGTATGATTTCTGAATAATTGTGGTAATGTCTTTTCACATTTTTAAATTTTTTTGACTATTCCCGTGGAACGCTAAATATATGGCTGTCCAACTTCATTTTCGCTACGGTGTCGTATGCTAATTACCACCATGTACCACGCGTAATTGGATTTGTTTTTGACTGTAAAGATGAATGTTAAATATTTACCCAATTACAACATAAATAAGCAATAATTTAAGAGAGGTAGGCATCAAAGCACCCCGACTGTGGAAGTACATCCACCTCACATAAAAACACGGCCAAATAATTTTTGAAAAATTTCCTGATAACATTATCAATAAGAATTATAAATATATCTTCATCATCATTCAGCCGAAGAACGTCTACTGCTGAACATAGGCCTTCCCCTCCCCCTCCCAGAGGTCGGTGCTGACTGCTGTGCCGCGTGTATCCATCGGCTTCATGCGACCTTTAATGCATACTTAATACAAATACAAAATTTGATGAACCCCTGGGTACCATTTTAGGCCCCTTTTTACTAGGCATATAAGTCTATGTATGTCTATGATTAGTGATGTTCGCATTATGAAATCTGCAATACGAGTTCCCTCTGCTGCAAACACAACTGCTATTCAGGAGTTTACTAGTAACCTCATAGCAGGATTTAGTGGTACACGCCAAAATTCAAACCGGAAACCAGCTGGTCAATAGGGCAATTATTTATGCACTGGGATATCACTGTTCATTTGCCAACTTAGTATATAAAACAACTCATAAACCCAGCTCTCGCTAACTTATGAATACGAGAACTGGCTATGGTGGAGAGAGTAGGATAAACTCTGCCGAAATGGAAGCACTGCGTAAAATTTGTGACGAAACGCATGTATACCGCGTTTGCGGTGATAATGTAAGAAACAGAGTTAGTTTAAAAGAGAGTATCTATATCAATCGGTGAGGTGACTTCCTCTCAGAAAACCACAGCCTAAATAGCTTGCGGGAGGATTGTTATGTGCCTGTGAACTCCTAATGATTTTCAGAAGTTGGTAAGCTGCAGCAACCACTTTACACATGTAACGTTGAACCATATGCTTATATACTACCAGACATTGTATAACAAGTAATTATAGAAACTATAGGACTTTCCATAGATTCTTCCGAATTAAAATAACGCCATATACGTGATGTGAAAAAATAGCACGCTTTTTTAAATCTCACTAGAGGAAACTGCCATCAAACTGATTCATCCTTACGTAATGTCAAAGCTGTAATGTAAGTCGACAATTACACGGTACGTTTGTGAATCAGCGACTAAGTCATTACTCGCTGAACGCGTCCCATTTGAGATCACACGCGTGAGAGTAATGGCCATTGTCTGCGTTGGCAAATAGTGACAACACTCCACCAAGCACACCTGCATTTTGAAAGGCCAGATCAGCACAGCATGCCTTAATAGATATTATCATTATTAATTACCCTACTTATTGCCGCCTTCGATGTCTTTGTTATTAAATTATTTTATCTCAAGAGCTAAATTTCTCCAGTCTCGCCCAAAAGGAACCCATAAGCTCTCGATTCACACGCAGAATCTCATGAAGGTCAGACGTGAAATGTGGTTGCAGTCTTCAGCTCACTCACTAGAATGCAGACGGCTGAACAAGCAAATCTCCAAAGGCATACGGCGAGATATGAGCCAATTTAATACAATTCGTATTACTGAGGACCCAATGCTCTAAGTCTTCGTCAAAGGTCTGTCTCTTGGGCAAAGTCAACTAACGAAGCTGAAGACCAACACTGATACTATTATTTCTACGAAGAGAGATTTTGAGTGAGATGGAGGAATTCTATGGACAGCTGTACACATCGTCGCTATAACCGGGCAACGGTGCTAGTATCGACCCTAGAGATAAACTGACTCGACACTATACCGAAGATATCCCGGACATCAGTCGGTATGACATTCGTATCTCTCTCAAACAGATTAAAAATGGGAAAACATCGGATGAGGACGGAATTACAGCGGAGCTTCTGAAAGCGAACGGAAAACCGATACTTGTAGTTCTTCAGAGGCTATTTAATTCCGTCACACACTCCGGTGAAACACCGGAAGCGTGGAGCAGAAGTCAGGTCTTATTATTATTCAAAAAGGCTTATAAGACCCTTTTGAAGAATTATAGAACGCGTTTATGTATTATTTTCGACAGTCATCACAAACCGTCTTGTACATTTCAGCCTCCCGAACCAGCCGGATTCCGAAAAGCCTTTAGCACCGTAGATCACAAATATACCGTCTGCCAGATTATACTTAAAACTGAAGAGAATAATCTGCACTTATGTCTGACGTATGTGGACGATGTCGAATTGACTATCGATATATCGAAGCGTTGAAGTACTTATACAGTATTAAAATAGGACCAGAGTACGAAACCGATCCATGTGCAAAAAAGTGTAAGACATGGCAATATTATATCCTTGAAACTCTTCTCAGCAGCATTAGAAGATGTCTTCAAGCTCTTGGACTGGAAAGGTTCTGTAAACTTCGATACATCTTCTCGTTCAAAATACCTCAACGCTTAAAGTGCAAGATCTTCGAACAGCGTGTGATGAAATACGGTACTAAGACGTGGCTATGGAAAGAGCTATTTTTGGGGTTTCTCTGCATGATAGAATCAGAAATAAGAATATCCGCAGTAGAACTAAGATAAACGACATATCCCTAAAGATAAGCAAGCTGAAGTGGCAGTAGGCCAGCCACATAGTTCGTAGAACCGACAACCGCTGGGAAAGAAAAGTTCTCGAATGGCGTCCTCGTACTCGTACACGCAGTGTGGGACGACCATCCTTTACATGGAGCGAAGACCTCAAGAGGTTTATAGGGAGTCGATGGATGCAGGTGGCACAGGATTGAGACAAATGGCACTCTAGAGCTGGTACTATGTTCAACAGTGGACGAATATGCGTTTTTGGCTAATTGTATTTTACTTTGCAGTGTTATGTTTTTATTTGTTAGCTGTATGTTTTCCGAATAAATAAATAAATACTAACTGAGATGATGATTACCTTCTGATAAAACCAATTTGGTTGTGGTAAGTGCCTTCCTCAATTCCTGCATCGCGTTGTTGCATTCGCGTTGTATATCCGTTTCGCCATTCTTTCATCCCGCGTGGAGTATATACGCCCAAACTAATGGAGCATGCCTTTTCATACGGAGGATGTATTTCCCTTTCTCAAACTTCAAGCGAGCGCGTAGCGTTGAGTCGACAGCGCGCGATACTTTTTCGTTCATAATATCGTTGTTTATCGCAAGAATTTGTCCTCCCTAGCAGCCTGTCATTGTTTCCCTGTGCAGTACATGAACTATTTACCTCCCTTCCCCGCTCCACCCGGAGCACTACACGAACAAGCTATGTGCTTGTGTTAAATCGCGGTGCAGTTAGAGGTTGTAAGAAAATGTTGTCTTCCAAATTGGTAGTAATCCCAAACAATTTGAGTTAAGTTCGTTACGAAACTGTTCCAATAGAACTACAATACTATAACTTTTTTTTATATACCACTAAGGTGGCAATCAAGCACACGGCCTGCCTGATGGTAAACAGTCACCGTAGCCTCATGCGTTGCCGACCCTCTAAAAACCTCTTCATGCATTTCTTGAAGACTCCACGCTGTAGTCCCTTGAAGAAATCTCGGCTGTTAGCTCATTCCACAGATTTAGAGTTCTCGGAAGAAAACTTCTCTGGAACCGCACAGCACGCGACCATTGCGGTTCCAGTGTGTGAGGGTGAACTCCCCGCCGCCGGCGAGCGGTGCAGTTATAAAGTTCGAACAACTCTTCAGAACACAACCCGTTGTACAATCGGTAGAACACACAAAGGGAGGCAAAAAAAGAGCTGCCCGTTCTACTTGACCCCCAAACGCAGGACCAAATGGTTTTGCATATGGGGTGGGGTATGCTCAACTCACCGCTATACCCATAGCGGTGAGTTGAGTTAATACGCAAAACCATTTGATCGATTCTCCATAAGTCCTTTATCTATATATATAAAAATGAATGTTTGTCTATATGTCCTCTATGGACTCAAAAACGGCTGAGCAGATTTTGATGAAATTTTCAGTGAATCTACAGGATAGCCCAGCAGGCGATCCTGTGAAGTTTGGTAGCGAACGGATCACCCGTGCGAAGCCGGCGCGGGTAGCTAGTGCTATATAAACAATGAACGCTTGCAATATACGTGAAGTATCGTTCGGGCGATGCCACCTCTGCTGCTAACACTGCAACTTCTTTTTAGGGTTCCGTACCCAAAGGATAAAACGGAACCCTATTACTGAGGCTCCGCTGTTCGTCCGTCCGTCCGGCCGTCACCAGGCTGTATCTCATGAACCGTGATAGTTAGATTGTTGAAATTTTCACAGATGATGTATTTCTGTTGCCGCTATAACAACATACTAAAAAATAGAATAAAATAAATATTAGAGATGGCTCCCATACAACAAACGTATTTTTTTTGCTCGATATTGATAACGGCAACAGGTAGACGCTTGAAATATTCACAGTATATTTAGTTATATATTCACTTTAAGAATAAATAATTAAATTAAAATAAAACAAATAATTAAGGGGGGCTCCCATACAACAAACGTGATTTTTTGCCGTTTTTAGGGTTCCGTACCCAAAGGGTAAAACGGAACCCTATTACTGAGGCTCCGCTCTCCGTCCGTCCGTCTGTCACCAGGCTGTATCTCATGAACCGTGATAGTTAGACAGTTGAACTTTTCACAGATGATGTATTTCTGTTGCCGCTATAGCAACAAATACTAAAATATAGAATAAAATAAATATTTAAGGGGGCTCCCATACAACAAACGTGATTTTTAGGGTTCCGTACCCAAAGGGTAAAACGGAACCCTATTACTGAGGCTCCGCTGTCCGTCCGTCCGTCCGTCCGTCCGTCCGTCCGTCTGTCACCAGGCTGTATCTCATGAACCGTGATAGTTAGACAGTTGAAATTTTCACAGATGATGTATTTCTATTGCCGCTATAACAACAAATACTAAAAAATAGAATAAAATAAATATTTAAGGGGGCTCCCATACAACAAACGTGATTTTATTTCGTTTTTTTAATGATAATGGTACGGAACCCTTCGTGCGCGAGTCCCACTCGCACTTGGCCGATTTTTTGCTCATTTTTGCTCGATATTGATAATGGCAACAGGTAGACGCTTGAAATATTCACAGAATATTTAGTTATATATTCACTTTAAGAATAAATAATTAAATTAAAATATAACAAATATTTAGGGGGGGCTCCCATACAACAAACGTGATTTTTTGCCGTTTTTATAGATAATGGTACGGAACCCTTCGTGTGCGAGTCCGACTCGCACTTGGCCGATTTTTTGTTGTTATCCTCTATTCAATGAGAAGTTGCTGCGTCCTGCACGCCGACCTCTATAGTTATTTCACTGAAAGCTGGTGTTATAGAATTTATTATTGGACGGTCTTCTATACATACCCATGATTTCTGCCGAGGACGTACCTGGCAAGGCTTTCAGTGAGCTGTAGTTTTTTGCAGAAATAATCGAACATTTTTTTTATACCACCAAGGTGGCTTACGGCCTGCCAAATGGTAAGCAGCTACCGTAGCCTATGGACATTTGCTACACAAGGGGTCTCTCTTGCGTTGCCGACCCTGTAAGAACCTCTTCACGCCTTTCTTGAAGAACCCCATACTGTAGTTTCTTGGGAAAACCTCGGCAGGGAGCTCATTCCACAACTTAATAGTTCTCGGTAGAAAGCTTCTCAGGAACCGCAAAGGACGCGACCATTGCGGTTCCAGTGTATGAGGGTGAACTCCCAGCCGTCGGCGAGCAATGCGATGGTAAAACAAGGCTGTTGGCATGATATCAAACAATTCCTCTGAACACAACCCATTATTTAATCGGTAGAACACGTAAAGGGAGGCGAAATCTCTCCTTAGACACAAGGGCTCAATACCGTGTGTGAGTTTAGGATCATCGACGATTCTCACAGCTCGTCTTTGCACCGAGTCACAAGGTCCTAGCTGGTAACCAGGTGCCCCCGCCCAGAGATGACTACAGTACTCCATATGCGGTCTGACTTTGGACTTATATAATATAAGCCTTTGCCCCGCTCTTCGTAACCGTATTTCGTAACCCATCGGCAAATTGTTTCTTAGCCATTTTTTCGTTAATTGTATTTAAAATATTATAGCATTCTTCATTGCCGTCGGATTGCATAATCGTTGGATCAACTAATTACTTCCCATAATCTACAATACAACTCGCTAGCAGTATTATACTTAGTTTTCAACTTTTTAACACAAATTTTATTAAGTTTTGTTGACAACTATTAGTCTTCAACCAATACTACGAGTATAATACTCAATATTGTCAGTCAATTGTTTTGTGTTTGATTCCTCATTTGTCATTATAAGTAAAAGATTTAAAGCGGTTCTTAAATCAAACGAATCCATCTCAGTCAAAGTTAAAGATTTATCACTCTCATACCACAATGAAATCTCTTCACGCAAGTCTAAAAATTTACGACAGTACTTTTCTATCAATATAATCATCAGCTCTATAATATTTATCTTTTATTTCGTTTTAAAATCAACGAGCCTAGACTCATATTTATTGTAAAAGGCATTAATTTCAATTAATTTACTCGCTAATATTTTTCCGCCCTTCGCGCCCGCGCTACTAGCGCCTAACTTTATTAAATATACTTTAATTTAAATCCTTACTCACCACCATAACGTACAGTACAGTAGAAACATTTAAGTACCTGTCACTTACCTGCACCTTTCATATTAAAACATTAGTAATTATCACTTTTCTACGCATCTATTTATAGATGTCTACAACAATTTTAATTACCGCCGTGGTCTAAAGTTCACTCAGCTTATCGTCCGTATATGATATGTCACTGCATTCCTTGTACACTCAGATCATGTTTCATTGATCACATTATTATACTCGATTGGAAAATGATTATCATTTTATAATAACTTTTCGCTCCCGTTAATTCATGTATTTGGTTTTTATTTTATTCATTTATTTATTATATATATTATTGAGAGAGAACGTAGAGCGCTGGCGGTTCGCTGTAATAAGTTGGCGCGTAGGTTTGCACGATGTAGCAGGCAAGTAAAAATTACATTATTTAAAGCATACTGAGCATACTGCCAAGTATTTTACACGTGCAGCTTATGGGTCAGCTACACGTAGGGGGCCATCAGCGCTCTACGAGTCCAATACAATAACGGCTTCAGGATGATGTTGGGGTTGGCTCGCTACTGCAGTGCGTCGGGTATGTTCGCCCAGGCCCATACAGATGACTTTTTTGCCATTATGCGAAAAAGAACTACCTCGATGCTGGGCGGATTGCGGGCCAGCGGCAACTCCATCCTGAAGACAATAGCATGGAGGTATGACTCGCCTATTTTGTTCAATTGTGTTCGTAGATGTATTACGAACACAAAAAATGTAACAAAGTTATAAGGAACACAAAAAAATTTAAAAAATGTCGCGTATGGACTATTTTGTACTGGTCTGAAATAAATATTATTTTATTTTATTTATTTATTATTATTTATGTATTTTCACAAACACATAAAATAAGAACTGCTTCTTCTCTTTAGAATATATATATCGCTATAATACTGCACCATCGTGTCCGCTCTGCCGGGCTCCTCCTGTCTTGGCTGATATTTCCTAATAAGGCTTAAGTACCTCCTAAACCTTATGATCTCTAGTTGCCGTTCTAATTGTTTCTTGTGGCACTTCCTATATAATTTATACAGGACTATAATGAATCCCACGGCCAATATCGTACTAATTACGACCCGGAGGATGTTGGAGGTCGTAAGGTACAACAGTTCCGTGTCAACGTTGTTGCTGCCGGCTCCCGCAGTTTGAGCGATCACCACTTCTTCGTTAGTATTTGAGCCTCCCATATTGACAGAAAGTCTTGGTTTTAATGTTAAAATATTCCATTGTAAAACGCGAAAATCTGTCGCAGTACCGAATGGAATGCGATGTTATTGTTCACAATTCCTTTCCTGAACTCGTCGCAGTCTGTTACCGGCAGGGCCGCCATCGAAGGTGCGACTTGGTGACGAAATGAAACTAATCAATCCCTGAGTCGAACTGAACTGTATTTGATTAATGCACGTATTCTATTACACAAATAGTTTCCAATTCACTTATTGACTACACACCTCATATCTATCAAGTGGACGGTTTTGATCTCCCTAATCAGAAGCCATACTCAGGTCGAAGAATATTGTCGGGACTCGGACGCGTTTATTCAATGAAAGCAATGTGTTTTTGTTAGTGAACCCCTTCCAATGTGATAGATTAGCCCTTTCCAAAACTATATTGGTGTGATGTAATTATATTAATTAGTAATGAATTATATAAAATATGCATTGCTTTGGAGTATTTTTGTTTTGACGAGCTCGGTGGCGCAGTGGTGAAACGCGCTCTTACGTCACTTTGGCACCAACGCTCGTGGGTTCTATTACCGCACGGGGCAAACATTTGTGTGCATGAACATGTCTGCTGTCTTGTACTGGGTGTTTTTAAGAGAGGTAGGGCGCATCATAGCACCCCGTCTGGGTAAATAACGTTTGAGTTGAGAACTCGAGAACTTGAGAGTTGTTGCGTTCCTGCATGTGAATGAGGTTACCAGTAAGCTTCTAAGGAGTTGCTGTGTTAGCAGCAGAAGCGGCATCGCGCGAGTGTTACTTAATGTAATGCATGCGTTTATAGGCAAAGGTATTCGCTTTATATCAGGTGGTCCGTATGCTTGTGGCTCACGATGTTATATAAAAAAATAAATCCCAGCTATCAGTGTTATCGACACACAGTAACCTGTCTCGGGATCTTTTGTTTATGAAGGGGCTTTAATGTTAGATATTTTAATGGGTCAGGGAAAACCCCGATAACGAACGACAAATTGATTTATTAGGTTAGTATTTTTTTTATACTACGTCGGTAGGCATACAAGCATACGACCCACCTGATGTAAAGCAGATACCGTAGCGGATAACGCTTGCGATGTATTCAGTATCACTCGCGCGATGCCTCCTCTGCTGCTTACACAGCAACTTCTTGGGAGCTCACTGGTGACCTCTCAGTTGTTATTTCGTCCTACTCGGGTTTTACCATTTACCTTCATATTAATTTAAAAATAGGTGTTTGTGAAGTGTGTGGTATATAATGCTATGATAACACGTTCAAAACAAATACCAAGCGTCATCTAAGAGTGAGCACACGTCCGAACATACCGTGTCGTTAAAACATATATACGACCGCGTCATTGCTCGCGCGGCACGCAGGCGCTTCGAGAAAACCGAGTGGCGATTGGTTTCGGCGTTAACATTGGCAGGCGTTGAGTTTTGTGCATATTTTTACGGTTTTCTTACAATTATCGTGTTTCTACTTGATACGCAATTAATCGTAGTTTGTTTGAATATATATTATATATATTTATACGTGAATGTGTTTAGTGTGCTTGTGTACAACTGAAAAATAACATAAATCCGCCACCTACCTACTTTTGCCTGTTTAATGATTGTTTGCCTTCATATTGTACGGGTGTTTGAAAGCGTAGAGATAAAACCGTCGATTGTACTTTTTTCGCTTTTTACGCCTGTTTTATTTAACTATATTTATCATCGGTGAAATAAAGATTATTTTAATCTACAAGATGTTAATATCATCTATGTTTGGTGCGTTGAGAGTGTGGAAAAAGTATTTTGTGCTGCTGTTTTGTGTTTTTTTTTAGAGTTTACAATTATTGAACTGTTGCTTACTTTAAGTTAAGATACACTTCTATATTTGCCATTGGGTCCTCCCGGTACGTATGCACGTTTTTTAAAAAGAATGTAGTAGTAGGGTAAGTTTTAAATTAATAATATAAACTTTAAAAAATACTTAAAAATATGAGATATGTCTAAACACATGCAAGTGCCCAATGGCAAATTTTTATCATTCATTTTTAATAATATCTTATTTATTTTGAATTCATTGACACTTCTATATAAACAAACGATACGAATGTGTGTATATATATATATATATATAAAATGTTACTTGTGCTACCTGATAATCCACAGACGAAGACACCAAAACACCATATTGAAAATAAATTCTTTGTCCTCAGGAAAAATGGCCGTACTTGTTGGTATGGTCGTCTCTCATCATTCACGGCGGATGTCACAGAGTAACGGAAAGCTCAGAAAGCGATGAAGCAGACACGACACAGAACACGACAACCCTGTACCCTGTGGCCAACGCCACGGAATCCACCACACACGAGAACAAACAACTTAAAGATTACACAAAAGTAAAATCAGACGCAACCAATTGGAAATTGGAAACAGCTTACGCTGAGTCAAATTTGCCTGAAGGTTTCGGAGACAACGGTACTGAACCCGAAGTATCTAAGGAGCTGGACGGCGATAAGAATGTGAATTGCAGCAAGGTATTTCGGCCAAGTCAACATGTTGGCCCTTTCCTGGACGACAGTTCAGAGGCTTTCCCGACGCGAGCTGCCTTGGGCTCCTTCAGGCCGATGAGGAAGCCAGCGGTCGGATTTCTAAGGTAGAATATCTATGTATAAATACCACTATCTATGTATGTAATCATATCTATTGATATAAACATATGAATCTTATTATTCTGCTAATTTAAGCTTTGCCATTCATTGATTTAATACACTGTTAAGCATTTCTTGTGTATATATAAATATATATCAAGTAAAATAACTCTAACGATTTAGATAAAATTTTGTGTGTAGATAAGATGTTACTTTTAGATAAGGTTTAGCTTTTAAGTTTATTTATATAGATATCTTTCCTGAAAAAATGCGATGTAACACAAAAACATGAATGCCTAAGTACCTACTATACCTACGTTTAAATGACATGCCCAATGGTAGAGTGGTTAGCGATGACTTCTCTAACGCCAAGGGTCGTGGGCTCGATTCACATACAAGACTAACATTTGTATGCAAAATAATGCCTGCAAATTAACAACATTTGTGCACATGCAGCTATTTATCTGGACGTTTTCTATGTATATATACAGATATAACTAGTCTGGCCATGACTACTGCTACATACAAACTTTTATTTTTTCCAACTCTTTCATTATTTTGAAATTGGTACGCGTTTATAATGTTAAAAACTTCTTTCGATTTCCCGCCGTTTTACATATTTTTTTCGTGTTTATTATTAAACTAGCAGAAGCCCGCGACTTCGCACGCATGAGATTTGGGCTTTTAGTAGCCTTTATTTCTCTGTAGACTGACTCTGTAGAATGAAATTGTTTCTGTTTAAAAAAAAAACAAAGTTCAGGGTCGTGGAACCATAGAGATTCAATTTTCGTACAGCGCCATCTATTGACCTTTACAGGAGGCAACATATATGTATTTTATTTATATTACATAAAAAATGCGTAGTTATTTTATGTTACAAAAAATACGTATTCTACGAAAATAATAAAAATAAAATTGCAAAGTCCCCCGAAGAGGAAGATATTTCCCCCTAATCTTAACAGTTTTTCATTTTTTACGCAGGAACCCTAAATATTTACGGGATAAAAAGTACCCTATATTCTTCTCTGAACAGTCCTCTACCTACCAGTGAAAGTCCTGTTAAAATCGGTTCAGCCATTTTGAAGATTAGCCCGGACAAACAAACAGACAGACAGACAGACAAAAAAGTTAAAAATGCGTATTTAGGCTTTGGTAACGTGGAAATATTTATATGAGCTTAAGATAAAGGCTTTATTTTGAAATCACAGACAGACACTTCAATTTTATTTATATGTATAGATGTATAGATTACAATATGGAATAGGGTGTTCAAGAAAACAGAATTGTAGTGATTGCCTTGCACAAATTGCCTATGGAGCCGTCGGTCATATTTAAGACACTTCAAAAGCTTGATGTCAGCCGTATTTTCATATATCGTACTATCGACAGATATACCAACACTTCCTCTGTTAAAGACCTAAAAGATTGGGGCGACCGCGGGCTGTTAAAACTACACAGGCTGTTAATGCTTTTAAAACCAGTATTCGTCGAAACTTCATCAGGAAACAAAAATCTTATCGCGAGAAATGAAGATTCCCGCTAGGACTCTGTTGCGTATAATAACACAAGACCTGAAGTTTGGAGCTTATCGTTGATATACAGGACATGCCCTAAATCAATACCTTAAAACTGTCAAAACGCCTTCTGTCCCGATACGCAGGTGAAGGCACGGAAAGATCCTCTTTACTAATGAAAAAAAATTCACTATTGAAGAGCACTACAACAAGCAAAATGACAAAGTGTACGCACACAGTTCTAAAGAAGCCGCCCAAGTGGTCAGAAAAGTACGTGGTCATCATCATGCATCTGTAATGGTTTGGACTCTGCACCAGGTCACAAGGCAGGAACTACCCAACCCTGGTTCGAAACCAATGTTCCGGACTTAATAAGAGCTGAAGACTGGCCCTCGTCTAGCCCAGATCTGAGCCTCTTAGACTACAAATTGTGGTCAGTTTTAGATGGCATGCTCGAAAAAACATGCCGACATTGTGTCTCTTAAAAATCTCTAGAGCAAGCAGTGGCTAAATTTCCCGTGGAAACAGCGCCTAAATCCATAGATTCGTGGGCAGACAGATTAAGGCCTGTATCAAAACCAAAGGTGGCCATTTCGAATAGAAACATTTTTTTATTTTTTGCTTAGACTTCCATAAATATGTATGTGTATGTTCACGCTAGGGCCCTTGCGGGGTAGGCAGAGAGAACCGATCGCCATGAAACGCGGTCCTTATACAGTTCACTCGCTTCTTTAACATTCGTAACTCTTTTCAGGCACGCTCGCCAGTTTCTAGGACTCCTGACATCACCGTCTGATAAAACACGACCAATTTGGTCATGGTAGATTAGTCTTGGAAAATAAATAAATATTAATAATCTTCCATAAATATGTACATATTTTTATAAGTTTTATTAAGTTACTTCATAAACAAATAAATGCATATTCATTAGTAACAGAACTTATGGCCGGACTAGGTAGTATATTTAAGAAAATAAACTCCAGTCGTCCGACGACTGGAGTGCACTCCTTGCGAACGATAATTATGATATATATCGAATAGAAAAGTATGGTAAATGAACGCATCTTCTAGAATAATAAGAATAATATTTATATTATTCATAAATGCGAACTGTGGCTTACAAATTAACCACATTCACGTGTTTTTCGGATTCATCTTCTTTACGACTCGAATCAATTTCTTCCATATTTTCCAATGTTTTTTTTAACTTTAATCACTTGATGATTTGATCAATAGTTAATAAAAATGTACGTATCAACGCACAGAAATACAATAAAACTTTAAGGTCAAAACATTAAAAATCGACGATTAAGTTGCTGTTTGTATACATTGTATATATCCAATAGATGCTACTATATGTGTATATTATATATATAAAGGCACCACTGTATGAATACACATACATGTACATATATACTTGCATCAAATGTTGTGCAGCATACCCTAGCATACCCTGTACTCGGCAGCAGTATACAAGCCAGTCCAGAACTTCGTAATACGCAGACACACACTCATACGTACAAACATACGCACATTCAATGCTCAGACCAGAAGTAGTGAACTATACAATGAGACTACAAAGCATCGCACCAAGAGAAGGATACGGTGTGTAATGTATTCCGTCTCAATCTCTTGCACGTTAAATCCTACAGATGTATGTTTGTCCCTTTTAAGCGGAGGAGCGATACTCCATCACTTTTAGTTAACACTTGATTTTACTCCTCATAAAACGTACTGGGAGAGCTGACTCCAAGAGATATGGGATATACACAGCCAGGGAGAATAAGAAGATCCCAACCCATTAGGATTGGCGGAGTCCGTTACCTAATATTACGAATTTGGCGAAGATACTGACTTTAATATGGAACTGATTTAACAAATCATTATATTCGCCAAATCCTGAGGCTCAGGTAGTGGACCTCGCCACTCCTAACGAAAAGGAAACGGGATAACCCTAAGAAGACAACTTTATTTTAACATGCAGCGGCTGCCCTCAGACCACCACAGCCCAGGGAATACCAGCCTTGTCTCAAGTTAGGTGGCAAGTCTTCCGAAATATAATTTCTTGAACGTGCAGGTTCCATTCGGAACCTGAGGGAGGAGGAATGGAAGGAGGCATTCAAGTATACGGCCCACCTGATGTAAAACAGTTACCGTAGCCTATTAACACGAGTAATAGGTATATTAAGTATCACTCGCGCGATACATCCTGTGCTGCTTACACAGCAACTCAGGGGTTTACTGGTGACCTCACTCACACGCAGGAACACAACAACCCTCTAGGGAGTTGTTACTTGGCTGCGGTTTTCTGTGAAGTGGAGGTATTCCCAGACGGGCTGCTTTGATGCGCCCTAACCTCTCTTATAAACATCCAGACAAAGACAGACAGATGCAGGAACATGTTCCTGCACACAAATGTTTGCCTTGTGTGTGAATCGAACCCACGAGCGTTGGTGTCAAAGTCGCGTCATTCACGACTGAGCCACCGAGCTCGTCATCATTATAAACACGCA
Source organism: Pyralis farinalis (assembly GCA_947507595.1). Lineage (NCBI taxonomy): Eukaryota > Metazoa > Arthropoda > Insecta > Lepidoptera > Pyralidae > Pyralis > Pyralis farinalis. Next base: position 1,164,420 of record OX382275.1, read on the forward strand.
TGTAATTCCAAAAACACAAATTCATTGGTACACATTTTAAGAAAGGTGGAAAGAAAGGTGTCGCTTCCCAAAGTGCTGGTTTTTTTTATTCGATAGATCATTGATCTCTGCTTGTGCAGAATTATATATCGTCACGTCGAGTCCAAGGTAGACAGAGAGACCTGAACCCCACAAGACGCGGTCTTAAGCCACCTTTTCTTATACAACGTCTGGAGGCGTACAAGCACAGCCCATCTGATGTAAAGTAACCACTCAATCACAGGAACACAACAATATTTCAGTGAGTTCAGCCAAAAGGCTGCGGGTTTCTGTGAGGTGGTGGTATTTCCCCAGTCGGATTGTGCTCTACCTCTTAATTGCAATGGTAACGAATTTTGGAACTGAATCTATGTACCTGCATTTTTGTGTCGTCAGTTCCCATCACGACCACATCAAGCCGGGCCTGCACAACACGCCTCGCGAAGTCTTCAGACAAAACGACTTCCCCTACAAGATCGAGGACGCCATATTCACCAAGGCGAAGAGCCCCTGGCTTCCCGCGACCCTGGACTCCAAGCCGACGGTGGAGGTTCCTGTGCAGGTCTCTGGACGTTTACTCTCTGTCTGTCTATATTTATGTGTGTTTCTGAATATCATACCTACCAATGTTACAAACGTGGCAGTTTGTAATGTATGCATGTCTGTTCGTCTGTAACGAAACAACTGCTGAAGAGATTTGGGTGAAATTTAGCACACTAACAGAGTATGCTCTGATAGGCTAGTCATAGCGAAAATATTTAGGCTGTGTAAAACTTGAAAAGCTTATATACACGAAGAAGGAGCCGCGGGGTGCAGTCGGTATTTTACACAGGTGCTTTCAAAAAGCTCCTCGAAAGCTGCAGCGTTGACACAACGGAAAAGGTGGTAAACCCCCACCAATATTCTTTCGACTGCAAATGATCTGTACCAAACGAACAGACCGACAAATATAGAACAACCTGCATATGTAAAAATAGCCAATTTAGGCATTGCATGTTATCGATGTCTTATTCTTTTTTATGGAGTACGAGCGATCTTATCTCTGCCGTACTCTACAGGATCACTTGCTCTACTAAGCTGCAAATTTCATCGAAATCGGTCCCGCTGTTTCGGGCTCCGTAGGGAACATACTTACACAGACCGAATTTCATACTTTATCATATTTCTCTTATGTTATAGTTACATTTTGTATTTTTTTTTTTATTATAAAACTTCGTCGTCTTTTTCCGCGTTATCCCGTAGGGTTGGCGGGGTCCGCTACGGGACCGATCCGCTACAATAAGGATTTGGCAAAGTATTGTTTTTTTATTATACAACCTCGGGAGGAAAATAAACTTACGTCAGACCTGATGCAAAGCTCGTACTGTAGCATATAAATAGTTGCAAAACAAGAAGTATCGCTGATGCGTCTCCCCCCCAAGGCTAATGCACCAACTGCTCTAGAAACAACAACCATCCACAGAGTTATTATTTAGCTGCGGTTTTCTGCGAGATGGAAGGTACTTCTCATGCCTGACTGCTTGGTACAATCTAACTATCTTTCACCAGGGCTTCATTTGTTAACATGGTGCTCCATGCGCAGGTGAGGTTGTCTTAACTCTATATATGGTAGGGAGCTACTTCTGTCCCAAAATAATATGTGTATAATTTTCTTTAGGTTCCAGCTGGAGGGTTGTACAAGTCACCAGAAGCGTTTAAAGAGAAGCCCGGGCTCAGCGCTGACGAGGCAGACTTCGGGCTGGACTTCAATGGAGCTGTGAAAGAGAACTCGGCGGATATTAAAAAGCGGTGAGGAATAATGTCGAGTGAGGTACAGGAGACCAGCTGTGAGAATTGACATCCTAAGCTCACGCACGGTATTGAGACTTTGAGTCTAAGGAGAGATTTTACAGCGCGTAGTAGAGAAAGACCTATTGATCAACAGGTACCCGGTTCGAATCTGAGCATAGCACCACTAAATTCGTTTTTTTTCCGATTTACGTACACATTTATAATTAGCACTTGTTAGGATAAAACATCGTGAGGAAACCCGCACGTCCATGAAATTATATTTTGAAAGAATATGAACGCTTGCAATACATCAAGTGTCACTCGCACGAACTATTTTAAATTTTAATATGACCATTGCTAGGTTCTCTACCACCAGCTTATAAATTTAAAATAAAGAAATTACATTTGCTATTTACTTTTCAACTTGCTTCCGATTTGACGACTACGCTGGTGGAGTAGTTAGCTACCATATGCTACCATAATAACAATGCTCGGAGGTTCGATTCCCACACAAGACAACATTTGACAGGAACATGTATGTTTGTCTTAGCCTGGATGTTTTTAAACGTGATAGGGCGCATCAAAATCAACGCAACGCGACGGAGCAAGTAGGCAGCGACATTAGCAGAAGTGGCACCGCGCCCGCCTGTACTGCAAACATTCGTGGATTTATTGCACTTTACATCAGGTGGGCCGTGTGTTTGTACCCACCCGATGAAAAGAACTGCGGTTATAAATATTTGGAGTACAATATCTGGACGAAGAGACAGGTCTGTATGTAGACGAAGGTGAGAGGTGAAGCGGTCACCTGACCTTTGTCCAGCGCGAGCAGCGCCCCGGCGCACACTTTTACTGTCCACTCTACGTTCATCTGTTACGTAACTGTATGACCGTGCCACTCGAGGAAAGTGGCCGTTTGTACTCGTAGTATCGCGTTGTCAGTGTGGTCATCCGCTCCGTGTGCCGACTGACGCGGTCACAGAGCCGTGACTGAACACTCATTTTATTCAAATTTTCATGTATAAACACGTGGCTGCTGCAGCCTGGCGTTTCGTATATACGTATTCCGGTATCCCAGGAAAACTGCTTTTTTCTACTTTCTTTCTGTTTCCTCGGCTTCAGGGTATCGTGATGCTGAATAACCTATAGCTTTCCTCAAGAATTGAGCTATCAAATAAAAAAAATGGTTGTCTGTAAAGTCGGTTTACGGGCGATAATTTTACGTGATAACGTCATAAGAAAACATACAACAGTTGACAAAACAGTTCACGTGTAGGTTGTGTGCTGCCGCTGTCTCTTTGCTACTCGGACGCATCGGCCGATGGAGTGGAAGAGAGATAGATGCGTCACAAGCCGAACGCTTAGGCCGATCGTGCCTCTCTATCGCTTGTTCCGCACTCTCGCTTGCACAGGCGGAACGTGACACTTTTTCGTGCGTGCAGTCGGCGTTCATCGATTTATAAGACGTTATCACGTCAAAAAAATCGATGCTAGTTCCAAATAACAGTGTGTTTAAGCACACGACCAAACTAACCCTCCCGCTCCCGATCCGTGCTTGGCATGCTCTCCCGCTGCTCCTGCGAGGAAGCCCTCGCTCCCCGTCAATGGACAGGTAGAGCCTTATTCAATGCCGACTAATTCACACGCAATCTCAATTTGAAGACGTATATCGGTGTATCTACTCGCCAGCGTACGGCGCTTGGCGATAACAAAGAATACATTAGTACAAGGTCGTCAGGTAATGATTCACTCCGCTATCAGTAATATTTTTCCCCAAAGGCAGAACCACACCCTATCTTAGGTAAGGTAGCAAGTTTTTTTAAATATAATTTCTTGGACTGCGGGTTTCTTCACGATGTTTTCCTTCACCGCCGAGCAAGTGGACATTACAAGTAATGTACATAAACCCGACAACACGAATTTAATCACATGCCAGGATTTGAACCGGAGACCACTTGGTCAATAGTCTGGTTCTTTATCCACTGGGCTGTCACTGTTCTAATTCGAAATGAACAGATATAATCATTTAATAACAGACACATTTGAAGGAGACAATAAGTAGTATAATTAATGATGATCTATTGTCTTCACGATACGCTCTCGGTTCCAGGGTGAATCCATGGAAGAACCTGCTCCGGCTGGCGACGGCGTTGATCCCGGTGGGGCTTATCATCTCCGCGCTGACGCCCAGCGTCATCACCATCGAGAACGCCAACAGCGTTCCTGACAACCGGTATGTAGCCCACATCGAGGACCTAGGCTTGTTGGACTTGACTTTCATAAAAAAATCAAAGGATTTTTTATACTACGTCGGGAACCATTCAAGTGTATGGTCCACCTAATGTATAGTGGTTACCGTAACTTATGATCGCGGGTATTTTTTTTTATACAACTTCAGGAGGCAAACAAGCCTATAACCCACCTGATGTAATGCAGTTACCGTAGCCTAATAACGCTTGTAATATTTTAAGTATCACTCGCGCAATGCCCCCTCTGCTGCTAACACAGCTACTCCTTAGGAGCTTACTGGTAACCTCACTCACACGCAGGAACACAACAACTCTCCAGGGAGTTGTTATGGAGTTGTTACTTGGCCGCGGTTTTCTGTAAGATGAAGGTACTTCCGTTGGTACTTCCCCAGACGCGACGCGACGGGCCGTTTTGCGCCCTACCTCTGGTGTTATGTTAGCACCTCTGCTGCTAACATAAAAAATACTTTTTCGTTACCTACACGGAAGATAAAGGTATTTGAATGTTTCTAAACGGTGCCAGTAAAAAAATTCATTTTATACCTAAAGTTGTATCAGTTGGATGTTTCACTTTGCAAACTTTGAATATTCGGTCGAGGAATTTTTTGATGATTTCTTAAAATCTGTTCCAATTACAAACATAATTTTGCTTTCGTTCGTGACATCCTAAAATTTAATGTAATATTTGCATACAAGATAAATTATCTTTATTTGCCATTGGACCTTCGCGGGCTTCGTACGCGTCTTATTTTTTTAAATGTAATCTTAATGTATCTTATTCAATTCTCTTACGTTAATATTTTTCTTTTTAAAACTGCTAGTATTAGCAGCTTAACCCTCTGCCACCTAATAATGATTGATATTTTTTTTTAGATTTTTTCCCTTATTTGGTTTTCTTGATTTCAAAGGGTACCAAAGCTCTGTACGGCTACGGAGCGTTGTAAACAATATAATTTTCTCCCATTCGTCGCATAAGTGATATTTCATATCTTGAAAGCATTGCTGGTGGAAGGATTGATTGTCCGGGGCTCTCAGCTAACTTATTAATTAACATGTCCGGTATACGAACCAGACATCCATTCATTTTGAAGACTCATCATGTAAATACAAACTATAGGCAGAATGCATTCCTATCTAGAACTTCTCGTATGTTTAATGACATGACATACAGATCGACGTTGACTTGTTTTGCACTGGCAGTGCTACGATTAAAAGAAAATTAACACTGAACTATTTTAGTAAACCAAAGAACACACTACCAGAATGATCTGATTGTTTCACCAAAGCGCTGATCATATTAAATACACCGAATACACCGAAATAAAATATTTAATAATAATAATAAAATAATAAAAAATAAACCTTTTTGTTTGCATAATTTGCTACACATATGTTAGGGGGTCATGTGCCAGAAGCGTGCTCGTTCGCGACCCCTGCCAATCGATTAGATTGCAATTCTGGCCCGAAAACGCACCGATGTGCGGGTTAGGACCTCCCCCGGAGGCGACGCGCACCGATCCGCCCCCGTCGGTGCGAAAATAGGTGCATGCGGCGGTGGGGGCCGCCACCCACCACGCAGCGCTAATCCCGGCGGGTCGAAGAGAGCCGAGTGCTGCATAGGCACGTGGAATGTATGAGGTGGATTGAGTGATAAGATGAATGAGCTGATGGACGTAATGAATGAGAGACGCTTGGATGCTTTGTGTGTGACAGAGACTAAGCGCAAGGGGAGCGACACCGATGATCTGCCCGGTGAGATGATGGCCCTATGGTCTGGTGTAGACCGGGACGATCATGCCAGTGCTGGTGTAGGTGTCATACTCTCCTCTCGCTTAGCCTCGGGTGTGAAAGTTTACTGTTTGGTAGGGCCAAGACTTCTCTGGGTTCGTATAAAACTGGGCATCACGCGAGTATTTCTGGTTGCAGCATACGCTCCCGTAAGCTCAGCGTGTGCCCAAGAACTAGAGAAGTTTTTAGAGTCTGTGAGGGATGTTCTGGATTTAGCTGAAGGGAATGAAAGAGTGATTATGTGTGGAGTTTTGAATGGATGGGTTGACCCCAAACGAGACAGCTATGAAGCTGCTCTTGGTCCCTATGGAGATAAGAGAGTGAACGAAGCAGGTAAGTCAATTCTAGATTTATGTATGGAACGAGACCTCCTCGTGTCGAATACTTTATTTCGTCACAAGGATATTCACACGTATACATGGAGACGGAATGACCAAAAAAGTGTGATTGATTTGATTATAATTGATAGACGTCTCCGAAATACTATAATGGATACAAGAGCCTTTAGAGGTCCCACTCTTGAAACGGACCACTACCTGGTGGTAAGCCGGTTTGTGGGACTTTTCAAGAAGTGGAGGCATTGGCGAGTGCGTATCCCTTTCGGAGATCATGAAAGGATAAGGAGTGAAAAACTGCAAGATGAAAATGTAAGGAGAATGTATGTACATCTGGTAAGCGAAAGACTTGCAAATGCAAGTCTTTCCGATACAGACGTGGATGATTGCTAGAAAGTTCTGAAAGAAAGTATGGTGGATAGTGCAAAAGAAGCATGTGGATGCGCAAAGAGGCATAAAACATTGAAAGGAGATGCCTGGTGGGATGCGGAGGTTAAATCCTCCGTAGCAAGAAAGAAGAAAGCATGGCTGGATTATGTATCATCTTTGCCCTTAAATGAAAGTATGAGAGAGAAGAAGAAAGAAATGTACCGTCTATGCAAGAATGAAACCAAGGCTTTAGTGAAAGAGAAGCGTGAAAGACAAATCATGAATGAGGAAGAGAGGCTGACGAAAAACTTCGAGGCAAATACCAAACTCTTTTGGAGAGAGGTAAAGAAGTCTCGGGGTAGTTCGTCGGCATCCAGTATGAACAAGATTAAGTCTAAAGCTGGTATCATTCTTGCAAACACTCAGGAAGTATTAGAACGGTGGAGTGAATATTTTAAAGAAATGTATGAATATGCCTCGGACGCAGACAATGAGAGTGAGTCTGATGCTCACTCCACGTTGACGGCGTCCGATGAAGGTATAACTATGGATGAGATAGAATGGTCGATACGAAGTTTGAAAAATGGAAAGTCTGCGGGAATTGATATGATCACAGCTGAGATGATCAAACTAGGTGGCACTTACGTCCGGGACGCCTTCTGGTACCTATGCAACCTTTGCTGGAGAACTGCAAGGGTCCCAATGGGCTGGGGACGCGCAGTCATCGTACCCTTGTATAAAGGCAAGGAATCACGTATGGACTGCGCCAGCTATAGGACCATCAGTTTGATCAGCTTAGCAGCAAAAGTATATGGAAAGATAATTGAAAGGAGAATGAGGGTGAGGCACAGGGAGGTTTCCGAAACGGAACGGGATGTACGGATCAAGTTTTCTCGCTCCGCAATATCGTAGAGAAGCATCTGGCTACAGACCAGAAGGTTTTCTGCGGTTTTGTGGATCTTGAGAAGGCATTTGATAGGGTTGTGCGAAAGGAACTGTGGTGCATATTGCCGAGATATGGGATTGACGGCTCACTGCTCCGTGCTGTGCAGTCCACTTACAAGGATTGCTCAGCATGTGTGCGAATAGATGGCAACATGTCACCCTGGTTTGATGTCAAAATTGGTGTCAAACAGGGTTGCATGTTGTCTGCTAGGCTGTTTATTCTGTATCTTGATAGTTGTCTACAGAGAATAAGATCGACGAATGTAGGATTACGCATGGGTGACCTAGTGGTGAACTGTCTGTTGTATGCAGATGATACAGTCCTATTAGCAGAAACACCGTCTGAGCTGCAAACACTAGTCACAATGATGAAAGACGAATGTATGAAGGAAGGCTTACTACTGAATGCGAAGAAAACAAAGATAATGGTATTTGAAAGAGAAGAAACCAGAACCAATGTAAGGATTACGGTAGATGATGAAGTGTTGGAACAAGTAGATGAGTTTGTATATGTTGGATGCACTTTCAGCAGGGATGGAAGGTACACCGCAGATGTGGAAAGGCGAGTGAGTGCTGGGAATAGTGTGAATGGAGCGTTGGGAAAACTTCTTGGCAGTAAAAACTTGAGCCAGAAGGCGCAGCTGGCTATACACAATGCAGTGCTGGTCCCAACGCTAACTTACGGAAGCGAGAGCTGGGTATAGCAGAAAGAGCATGAAAGTAGAATAAACGCGGTCGAAATGCGAGCGCTGCGCAAAATTTGTGGCGTAAGGCTTGTAGACCGTATTCGCAATGATGATGTTAGAAAGAGAGTTGGTCTGAAAGAGAGCGTCGGTGTTAAAGTAAAAAGAGGCATGCTCCGTTGGTTCGGACATGTAGAAAGAATGCAGGATGAAAGAATGACGAAGCAGATATACAATGCAAAAGTGGAAGGATGTAGGAGCCGGGGAAGGCCAAGACTTACCTACCATGACCAAATTGGTCGTGTTCTATCAGAAGGTGATGTCAAGAGCCCTAGAAACCGGCGAGCGTGCATGAAAAGAGCAATGAATGTTAAAGAAGCGAGTGAGGTATGTAAGGATCGAGTCGCGTGGCGCTCGGTTCTCTCTGCCTACCCCGTAATTATTGCGCATCTGGCTAACCTCTGTTTCCAGCAAGGCATATTCCCAGATGGGCTTAAGATTGCCATAAAAACACCTGTTCACAAGGGTGGTGACAGAGACGATGTCACTAACTACAGACCAATTTCAGTACTACCTGTAATTTCCAAAATATTAGAAAAATTAATCAATGCGCGCATTACTAACTTTCTAGATAAATATAATATTCTCTCGGAATCGCAATATGGATTTAGGAAGGGTTACTCAACCGAAGATGCTGTTACTGCCTTAACGTCTCTCATTGTTAGTAATATTGACAAAAATAAAAAATGTCTAGCTGTCTTCCTTGATCTTAAAAAGGCATTTGACACCGTCTCTGTTCCCGCCCTCCTGCACAGGCTGGAATGTACTGGTGTAAGAGGTACTTCTCTGGACCTACTAAAGAGTTACTTGAGTAACCGCAAACAACGTGTCAGAATTGGAACGCATGTCAGTAAACTGGCTGATATAAGATATGGAATTCCACAAGGTAGCGTGTTGGGACCGACATTGTTTTTAATATATATTAACCCATTGTGCAAAATGAAAATTTGTGAAGGACACATTTATTCTTATGCTGACGATACAGTTATAGCATTTACAGGTTGTGATTGGAATACAGTGCATACACTTGCTGAGAAGGGACTTGCTAGGGTGGGTAATTGGTTGAATCATAATTTCCTCACATTGAATACTTCCAAAACTAACTTCATTTGTTTTTCTAACTATAAAATAACTCAGCCAAAGCCAGACTACAAAATCAGAATACATACGTGTAAAGATTTCAATAGCAATAATTGTTCATGCGAAGTTATAGATAGGGTATTTTATGTAAAGTACCTTGGAGTTGTGGTGGACCAGCGCCTGTCCTGGCATGCACACACTGAACTGGTAATGTCGAGAATTAGAAAACTCATATGGGTATTTAAAAACCTCAGACACGTCGCAGACAAAACGTTGTTGAACCAGGTTTATATCTCATTGGCTCAATCTGTTCTCACATATTGCATTCCGGTATGGGGCGGGGCAGTGAAAACCAAATTCTTGGAGTTGGAGAGGGCACAAAGATACTTACTCAAGGTTATGTACTTTAAACCTCGGCGTTTCCCAACTGAAACATTATATGATCTGTGTGACCTTCTTTCTGTTAGAAAGTTGTATATTTTACAATCTACACTTAAATTACATAAAAAATTAACTTATGATCCATCGATACTTAGGGGAAGAAGGAAACACAAGGTAGCACCAATAGTTTCTGTTAAAACCAGCTATGCCAAAAGACAACTAATTTCACAGTCCTCGCATGTTTACAATATTATTAACAAGTGTCTAAATATTTATCCCATGACTTACCATACGTGCAAAAAAACATTAATGAAGTGGCTAAAAACCAGGAGCTATGAGGACATTGAATCAATTCTGTATAATAGTAATTAAATTGGAGAAGCAAAAATGTAATCCCTGAAAAGAATAATAATAATGAACTTGTTGAAGTGAATATTTTCTATGGTAATTTTATTGTCATTAAAGTAGTGAAATATATATATATATATCCTTTCTCTCTCACACACACGTCCCCTCCCACTTACACACACACACACACACTAATTCATACATGAACACACATAACACAAATACGCTTATGTGCGCTAACTTGCGTACATGCATACACCTGACCATTACTTTTTCTATGTTTCTTTTGTTTTTAATATTAGTTTTAATCATTCTTATTTTATTGTTATGCATACATTACTGAATTGTCATATATCCGTAATGCACTGTGGAAGAGCGGTTACTCCTAACACAAGCATTTGTTTGCTCAAAAGGAGTATCCGACCATTGTATTTTACCATAATCTAAGAAAATAATAACTATTTTAATTTTAATTTTTTTTTTTTTTTAAGGGATTTGGCGTGAAGTTATAGATAGATAGATAGACATATGTAAAGATTTGTAAATGGCGCACTGCTGTTAGCCTAATTATTTAATAGTTTGTAAGAACTGTTGTAAATCTTCCGAAGATAAATAAATAAAATAAAACAAAACAATAAACTTGTAAAATAAGAGGGGGAGGGGAGGTGGTGCCTGTGCCCGGCTGACGTGCCATAAGAATTCCCTTTTTCGTACAAAACTCTAAAATTAACCGATAAACTGCATATTCTATTCCACCACTGCCTCCTCTATAAAAAATGGTGTATTTTTACACAACAAAAATGTTTAATCGTAGTGTTCCATATCAAGTAATTATGGTATTGCGGAATGTAAAAAGTTATATATAGCGTTTCCTGTGTAGAGCGGGAACTGCGCGGCCGTCTGTACGTCCGCGTTGGCCGCGGGCGCACGCTACGCCCGGCACCTCGCCCGTCAGAAATAATCATTCAATGATGCCTATTTAAGCGATACTCATTTAGATTAACTATTAATATAGGTTAACGTCGGGTGGAAAACAAGCATACGCCCAATACGCGCCGGTTGGAGTGGCTATACTCGTACACGGTATGTAGCTTATGGAGGAAATCAAGTGTCTCTCGCGCTGCCACCACATTGTTAAACACACATTCCTCAAATAATTGCTTTGATATGTGTAGACATAGATTTTTATACATAAGATGATCGACAGATACCCTCAGCCAATCCTCCGCCGCACCGACGGCGCGGAGCTGGCGGCGATCAGCGAGCCGTGCCGGCGGCGGCTGCTGTGCGAGCTGCGCTCCGACGCCGCCTACACGCAGTGAGTATCGCTCTGCCCGCCGCGGCGCCGCATCAACAATACACAGCGCCTCTACCTGAACTTGTGGACTAATTACGTAGCACCTTCATTTGATCGATGATATTGTATTGTTTTAATAAGTCCATTTATTTTCGCATACAGCCTGTCTATGCTCAGATACTGTTAATACTATAGATAATACGGGTAATAAAAAATATTATGTCACTGATAGTAAATACATAATAGGTAAAACAGTATATTAATCACGGCAACAATTTGGTAAAATAAATAATTAAAAAAATATTGTTTGACATACCACGTGGCCGAAGAGCAGCAAGTGGCGGGTGCATGTCCAGCTAGAGATGAACGATATTTATCGATATTGGTTATATATCAATATTAAAGCGGAGAACATCGATATTTATATATAGATTATGTCAACTTGTAAATACCGAAATATCAATATTTTTAACAAAATATCGTACTTTTTTTTTATTTATTAAATATTTTGCAAAATAGAAGTGTATCACGGCGTATAAAATATTCGTTATTATATTATATCTCAGAATAATAATATAAAAATGATTAAATTTACGCTAAATTACGTTGCGAATATATTGGCAACAATGCATAAATATTTTTATGACCGATTTTGTATTCCCAGTCCCACGTTCCCTTAATTAAAAAGTTTCAGTCACTTATCATTCATTCCTTCATTCACAAGTCTGAAGTCAGTTCAGCAGTCACCTGCTTTATTGACCTCACTGTTGAAATTTAACGTCGGAAAGGCTGGTCAGACTCAGTACCAGCAACGAAACGGGCTTGAAGGAAAACTACTAAGCTGCTTATGTTGCAGAGTATTAACAAAAATCTATGGGACTTTTAGTTAACTATAGCCTACCTACAATCAAATAGTGAAATGGTGGATATAAGTAACAGTGGTTCCATTATTTTTATCAGCACTTAACGTTTCAATAAAACTTTTTTTCTTAATTTTGTTATTTGTACCTACTTTTTAACAGATTCTGATAAAAATATGATACCTATCTCAGATTATTACATAACTAATCGACAATTGTTTCTTATCCTATTATAACACTAGCATGCCTTAAAATCATAAATTATAAAATATCATTATTTTATTGTCGATAATATCGAAATATCGATGTTAAGCTATCGATTTCAATATCGATATCTCATCAATGTCGCTCGTCCCATCCCACGATTCAGCTAATGTGACAGAGAGGTGGAGTGGAGGAGAGCCATGCGAAGGTTGTGGGGCAATACCTAATTTGGGGATAAATTTTTTTCGTCATTCTCCTGGTGAGGGAAGTCTTTGGATAGGTCGTTCAAAAATATAAGGGATGTGATTTTTCAATCAAGGGATCCATTTGCGAAATACGAGTAATTTAATGCAATTTTTTGTCACAATCCAGTGAAAAATATACATATGTAACAAAATTTTAAATATATCCTGTGGTTTTGCTTTTTTTTATGTAACGTATATTAAATATTTCCTGGCCTGGTGGAGTGTTGTTCTTTGTACCTATGTGTTAAAGTTTGAATAATTATACTATTAGTTCGATGAAGATGAAGCTTAATTACGCATTCATGAAGGAAATACCCCGTGGAGAGCCGATGAGACCGTTGTTACGTAGTAACTCAATTCACCGCTACGGGTCGGAGGAAAAGTAGAACGCTCAGCACTTATAGGCTAGTTCGCGGATCAACATGGCGTCACTGATCGCCGTATTAGTTAAAATATTCTCCCATTGGTGAGTAGGCTCGAATATCTGAGATATGTAGGCGCTAATACACAACGTTATCGTGAGCGCGGAGTGCCTTCATGCGCAATCAAGTGTTTTATTGCCTTGTGATCGTATTGCATGTAAAATTTTACTTAAAATTTACTGATTTTTATTGTAGTGTATTATAGTGTATATTCTTATGTTTTAGTGGTACTGGTTCTCCCCAGCGCAACGGTAAGCGGTGCTATAAGCTAATATGTGAGGATCCCGAGGCGTTGTCGAGGACGCTCCGCTGGCTGCTCAGCCAGCACCGCGGGGGCGCCGACGCTGGCGGTGATGACCACCGCGGCAGACATTACACTTAGTCGACAACCATCTTCAATAAATACATTTCTACTTTGATTTATTTTATTGTCTTTAGAGGGAGGTGATGATGACGTGACTTAGCAGACGGAAACCAGGAGGAAGAAGCTCGCATCTCTCTTTAAAAAATTTACAGAGAAATCTCCTATTTTTTTATTGTATGTATGTATATCTTCACGCCAGGTCCCTTGCGGATTAGGCAGAGAGAACCGATCGCCATAAGACGCGCTCCTTACATACTTCACTCGCTTCTGTGACATTCATAGCTCTTTTCGTGCACGCTCGCCGGTTCCTGGGGCTCCTGACATCACCTTCTGATAAAACACGACCATATTGGTCACGGTAGGTTAGTCTCGGCCTTCCTCGGCTCTTACATCCTTCCACTTTTGCATTGTACGAGTATATCTGTTTCGTCATTCTTTCGTCCCGCATTTTTTCTATATATCCGAACCAACAATGTTTTAACATATCAATGATTCTCACTAATCTCACCTCCCACCAGGCAGGAGAGCAGGGGGAAGTAATCATATAGTAAACACAAAAGTCAAAGTAACTCCTGTGAGAATTGTGATTGCGTGTTTATCAAAAACATGAGCTACTGTGGCGGGTTGCACGAGAGACTTTCTAACTAGTGTTCATAAGATACATTTACCACCTATTACGATCCAGAGTCAGACATGGCAGAGAAATTACTGAGTACTGTGACGAAACAGCCTTAGGTCACAAGATTGGCAGCGCGCGAGTTACGTCCCCGTGGTGTTGCGAGCGTCAATAGGCTTGGGTGATCGTAAGCTTGTTTGCCAATCTAATTGTATAAAAACAAAAAACAAAAATAAACTCCCACTAGCGAATTTATGTGTAAAGTAGTAGATAACTAAACAGGGCAGTGGTCCAGAAAAGGTTATTAATCTTTTTTTTTTATACCACTACCCTACTACACTAGTCACCGTAGCCCAGTGGCGTAGCGTAGTGGGGGCGGCAGGGGGGCGGCCCGCCCCGGGCGGCACTTTTTACGGGGCGGCAAAATTTCTCTCTCAATAAATAATAAAAATATTTGAACCACTTCATATTTTTATCGCAACTACAAATTCGGACCAGTTGAAAAGAGCACGGAATTTTTCATTACTTATTCTGTGACGAATTCGGGGAATCCCCTTTCTTTAAATATTTTGTAGCAACTGCTGACAACAGCGTCTATACTGACTTGCGGGGATTCCCCGTATCATGCACACAAATGTTTGTACTGTGTGGGAATCGAACCCACGAGCGTCGGTGTCAAAGTAGCGTAACAGCGCGTTTCACCACTGCGCCACCGAGCTCGTCAATGTATGTAATGTATAGTATACCTACATTAAATTGAAATACCTAAATAAGAGGGCGGCAAAATTGTCTTCCGCCCCGGGCGGCCGACACCCACGCTACGCCGCTGCCGTAGCCTATGGACATTTGCAACACAAGGGGTCACTCATGCGTTGCCGACCCTCTAACAACCTCTTCCCGCATTTCTTGAAGAAAAAATCTATATACGGGTGTCGACTGCAGAAGTAAGGAGTACAGCCTACGCACCTTGCTCAGATAAACTGCGCGTTACATAACCGATTTCAGGAATTCAAAAACAGAATGAGCTACTAAACTGTCAATATTTTATTAGTTTTTGAAGTCTCCTTTCGTCTCTAACCACCGTCGCATTCTTTACGGATCTCTTCCACACCTTTCTCGAACCCACCTACGGTCTTCGGAATTTATAAAGTGAATTTCTGTGAGCTTATCTTTTTATTTTGTAAAATAGGTCGTAAGGTGCCAAATCGGGAGAGTTCACACTAATTCCACACCTTCCACAAACAAAGACAAATGTTCGATTGTCCGGCTGACGGAGTGAGCTGATGCGAAGTCATGATAGAGCAGGATTCTGCTTCTACGTCTAGGGTGCTTGCTGCTATCCAATATTTTAAAGACAACCGGTAAACAATGACTAACATATCAATCTGCAGAATTAGCCCTTTTATGTTTTAACACAATTGTCGCGAAATTACTCGCCCGTCTAAGTCCGGCAATCGTCTGTTTCCCTTTTCATTTGCCCTTTTTTCTTGCCAAACCTAAGAGTGGAAAAATCTCAGCGTTATTCCGATTCCTAATTAGTCAGGATTGTCCGCTACCTAAACCAAACATCAGTATTATCGCCAAATTCAAGCTCAAGTAGCCGACGCTGCCAATTCTAATGGAAACGAACACCGCTAGAAGAAGAAAATCACTCTCTTGTATTTCACACAGCTCGACGAAAACCATGTTAAAAAACGTATTTTTGTGCATGATGATTTATCCGGCACCGCAGCACTAACTAGTTTGTTTACGCGAGCTAATTACCGACACCAGCTCGCATGGTAATCAGGTCAACGGAAACGAAACCTAACGACACGCACCGCGAACAGTTTCTCCTTTTCTCCGCTTATAATAATATGGATGACTGTACCAGCGCCTCCGGCGCAATTAACAAATGTGGTCACAACTGCGCATCCACTCGCCAACCACACCCGCAGTAGCTGACGCTGACTCTGACGCTCGATTGACATCAACCCACTGGTGAATCCGTTAACTCTTTCCACCGCGTGTAGTCTTCCACTTCCAGCTTGTCTGAGCTCGTCGGCTTGCCCGATGGCCATATAAAATATCTTTATTTGCCATTGGGCTTTTGGGAGGCCTTAGACCAATATCTTATTGGGGGTTACTCCGTAAGAAACGCTTTTGAATTATAAAGGCTGGTATGGAAATTTTATGAGGAGTAAAATGAATTGATGGTGTTGACTAAAATTGATAGTGTAACACGCGTCCGCTTAAAAAGAGACAAACATATACCTGCGTACATATAGATTTAACGGGCGAGAGAATGAGTTGTATTAAAAAGAGACAACGACATACATCTATAGGATTTAACGTGCGAGAGAATGAGATTGCGCGCCTGCGTGCTAACAAAACTTGGTAAATTTGACGTATATTTTTATTTACCTAACCTACTGTTAAACAAATCATCAAGTGATTAAAGTTAAAAAACATTGGAAAATATATAAGAAATTGATTCGATTGGTGATATAGAAGAATCCGAAAAACACGTGAATGTGGTTAATTAGTAAGCATCAGTGAGTAAGTTCTCATTTATGAATAACTAGCTGACCCGGTGAACTTAGTACCGCCGCAGAATCAATAAATGGTGTGTTAACTTATTAGGTGGTATACATTTTATTAAGACAAAATGAGTAGTCAAAATTAAGTATAAGAAAAGTTCAAAAATTTTAATGAGAAGTATTTTAAATATATATATATATATACTAATTCCTTCTTGAGATATCATAAGAAAAAGTTTCATATAAAATGTATGACAAATGGAATTTACTTTATTATTATTTTTTGTTACTTTTTCCATATTTTAATACTTATTATCCTATTCCGGACGAAGACAAATCCAAAGACACAAAAATTATAAACATCGGTCCAGCCGTTCTTGAGTTATAAATGGTGTAACTAACACGACTTTCTTATATATATATATATATATTTATATATAGGAATTAGTATATATATTTAAAATACTTCTCAAAGAAAGTCGTGTTAGTTACACCATTTATACCTCAAGAACGGCTGGACCGATTTTTATAATATATATATATATATAAATGTTATTATTATTATTTTAGATTGGCTTTAACTATAACTCCGTATGTTTTCCTGTTGCCTGCTGCTAATACATTAACTTCTCATTAGCTTAGCAGACATTTTACTCACTCACAGGAACACAACAACCCTCCAAGGAGATATTATTAGCTGCGCTCTTCTGTAACTTACGTCACCAGTTGCGCTGTTTTGATGCACCCTACCAATTTAATTATAAAGACGGCTTTGATTGTAAAGACGATAGTGAACGTAAGAAGAGTATGTAGATACTGGTTGTTATTGTGAGCCCGCCGGGCGGACGGACATGCGTCGCGAGCCGGCCTCTTCCGGTCGGCACGAGTTAGCGAATACTCGGCGTGATTCATCTCTGTAAGGCCACCCTTTTAATGGGTCACAGGGCTGCCAACATTTATGTAAAAAATAAAAGTTAGAGCACTAGAGGCATCTTTTTTTATATACTACGTCGAGAGGCACACAAGCATACGGCCCACCTGATGTAAAGCGGGTACCGTAGCCTATTAACGCTTGCGATATATTAAGAATCACTTGCGTGATACCCCTCTGCTGCTTACACAGCAACTCCTTGGGAGCTTACCGGTGACCTCACTCACACGCAGGAACACAACAACCGTCTAGGCCAGGGAGTTGTTTTTTGGCTGCGGTTTTCTGTGAGGTGGAGGTACTTCCCCAGACGGGCTGCTTTGATACGCCCTACCTCTCTTAAACGGACATCTTACACGGACGAGTTACTTACTTTACTACACTTTGCTGCTAACACAGCAACTCGTTAGGAGCTTACTGGAGGCCTCATTCACACGCAAGAACACAATAACCCTCTAAGGAGTTGTTATTATTGAAAGTCTTCCTGCGACCACGGACGCTGCAAAGCATTCGAAACGTCAGGTTCAACAAAATAAATAAAACACGCGATACTTCCGTTAAAAATTGTTTAATTCAATGTATAACAATCGCGTAAACACATAAATCAGAAAACACCAATTTTGACATGCTAGGATTCGAACCTGGGAACAGTTGGCCAAAGCCTGCCTCGCGGTGTTGAGTGTAGTACAGTCTTCACTAATAGCATAAAACATATTTGTTATATAATTATTTTGAATAATTACAAGTAATGATTAACCTTAAGCAATTAACTGGTTATGTAACAAATATCACATAACAAGTTAGTACTAAGTGTATGTACAGGTATTATATACATACGGAGAGCTCGATGGCGTCGTTGCGCGTGTGATTCTAACCGAAAACGCTGGTTAAGCAATGTTGACCGCAGCCGGTCTATGGATGGGTTTACCTACCTCGAGTTTCCCCGTGCTTCGGAGGGCACGTTAAGTCGTGTGTCCCGGCTGTTGTCGATAGATGGCAGTCGCTAAGGTAAGTCAGTGGAACTTGGGCGGCTTGAAAACACTGGCCTCCGCCAATTCGCACTTGAGCAGCGTGGCAGAGTATGCTCTAAACCCCTTCGGTTGAAAGGAGACGTATCCTTGCAGTGGGATGAGTAAGGGTTGATGCGGTGTTATATACATTTGTATACGACAATAAAAATGTTGAGAAATCATACATACTGCCTTAAAAACCGGCGAGCGTGCATGATAAGAGCAATATATGTTAAAGAAGCGAGTGAGGTGTGTAAGGATCGAGTCATGTGGCGCTCGGTGCTCCCTGCCTACGTATATGGCGTGAAGTTACAGATAGATATTCCAACAGGTCGCTAAATAACATTTCCTTGGAAGGCTGCCGTGAGTATTGTCACTGATGGGATAATAACATAGAGCTGCATTATCAGCAGCGAGAAGAGCTCGATGACGTCGTGGCGAAAGTCACTACGACACAGGTTAAGCAACGTTGACCGCAGCTTGTCTATGGCGGATCAACATGGCGGCACTTATCTGCTTATTGGTTAAAATATTCTTCCATTGGTCAGTAGGCTCGTATCGTTGAGTTATTTAAGCGCTAAAACACTCCGTTTTGGTGAGGGCGAGGTGCCTTCATGACAAGTGGTATATTGGTTTGTGCCCTCACCAATCTGCAGTTGAGCAGCGTGGCGGAGAATACTCTCAACCCGTATCCTTAAAATGAATAAACTTTTGTAATTGTTGGCGGGGGTGACCACGTGCAAGCGATACACTTACGTCAGGTGGGCCGTATGCTTGTATGCCTTCCGACGTTGTATAAAAAAAGAGCTTTTGAGCAGTCAGAACCCGTTATATACGTTTTCCCATACATTTCGCGGTCGTATACGACCACCCGGGTTTCGAAGGGTTAAGGAGTTGCTGTGTTAACAGCAGAGGCGGCATCGCGCGAGTGATACTTAATGTATTCATAGGCTACGGTAACCGCTATACATCAGGTACGCCGTATGCTTCACGACGTAGTACAAAGAAAAACATACTAAATCTCTTGCGGGGTAGGCAGAGAGAACCGAGCGCCACGTGACTCGATCCTTACACACCTCACTCGCTTCTTTAACATTCATTGCTTTTCTCATGCACGCTCGCCGGTTTCCAAAGCTCCTGACATCACCTTCTCATAAAACACTATCAATTTAGTGGTAGCAAAAAAACATATAATTTGTAATTCAATACATTCTGCCTCAGAACTCACCTGTCCCGATTTGTGTGCAAAATGGCCGCGTCTTGTGCGCAGAAATATGCACACATCCGTGTTGAGTTTGAGTGACAAACAATTTGAAAGTCTGCATTTTTTGTTTAGTCTTTAATTAGAAATATTGTGGCGATGACTCCGCGGATTAGTGGCCACCGCGCGACGGAATCAAACGGTGGACGGCTCGCATATATTGTTTATTGATTGGATGCATGTCGCACTGTTGAAACGTGTCTGAGAGATTGAATTCAATGATAGACTCACCACCGTGCAGATTGGTTTACTTTGTTTCGTACAATCATATTATTAAGGAAGGTAGGGCGCACACCTCACAGAAAACCCCAGCCAAATAACAACTTCCTTGTGTTCCTGCGTGTGAGTGAGGTCAGCAGTAAGCTTCTAAGGAGTTGCTGTGTTAGCAGCAGAGGTGGCATCGCGCGAGTGATATTTAATGTATTGCAAGCGTTTATTGACTACGGTAACCGTTTTACATCTACCGGGCCGTATGCGTGTATGCTTGTATGTAGGTTGCATTTTTTGAGTACAACGGGAGGCCAATAAATGGGTGCCTACAATATTGAGCAAGCTAGTGCAATGACTAATTATACAAGAGTACAAAATTATAGTGTATTTTAAATACGAAGATATAAAATATTTATTTGCCATAAGGTCCTCACAGGTACTTATACACGTCTTACATTCTGTATAAAATTCTGTCGTATATTATTAATTTTTCGTAGTTTTAGTCTTTTTTTAAAGTCCGTACCTCAAAAGGAAAAACGGAACCTTCATAGGATCACTTTGTTGTCCGTCTGTTTTTTTTTATACTACGTCGGGAGGCATACAAACATACGGCCCACCTGATGTAAAGCGGGTACCGTAGCCTATCAACGCTTGCGATAAGTATCACTCGCGTGATGCCTCCTCTGATGCTTACACAGCAACTCCTTGGGAGCTTACTGGTGACCTCACTCACTCGCAGGAACACAACAACCCTCTAGGGAGTTGTGTCTGCCTGTCAAGAACCTTTTTCCCAGGGACGGGGTGGAGCTATCAAGTTGAAATCAATATCAAATACTAAGGTCTGTAATCCCACCTAGTCATAATATGCTCACCTAGTCATGAACTGCACGGTAGGGAAAAAAATTGTGACGATTCCAAACAAACTATATATATATATAACTATAAACTAAACTAGCCATTTTTACGGAATAAAAAGATTTTGACTTTGACTTTGACCTGTCCCAACGCATAGGAAGAACTTAATTAAAACTAAAACATAAACTGAAACTAATTGTGAAAGTAAGAAGGATCCTCCTGGCATTGTATCAAATACACTGTACGTATTTTCTCGCTGTATAGCAATGCTGATACGCAAGAAAGTCACCAAACTTTAGGTCGGCAGTCCCCTCTCGGGGAGTCCAGTCTTGCTAAGTTAATTTAGTGTCTGGACCTCGCGGAAGGGAGCGCGCTGGTGGAGCGGCAGTGTAGGACCCGCACGATGCAGCCCTGTCCGGGGTTGTCGTTCCTGATAACGAAGAAATCGGCCATCAACATTCTGTTGCGTTTTATTTGTCTTGGCAACAATCTTCTTCATTTCTATATACTCTGTACCTCACCTTCCATCTTGTGAAGCACAGCACAAACTTTCTTCAGCTTCCACAGTGCCAGTGCCATCATCATCACAACGCGATCAGATGACCCATCGCTCAGATGCCCCGCTTCACCCGATCGAATAGCTTCAGCTCGTGGCTCGCACTCACAGCGAAAGCTGTACGCCCTGTGATGATGACGGTCGGCAGCGGGTAGTCTCGATCAGACCCTTGGTAATTTCACGCCTGATGATGTGTGCACTGGAACTCCACGGACTAAGACTACAAAGACTCAAGAATGTATTCGGAGCAGAGACCACGATACTATAACAATTTTCTGTTCTGAGTGGCGGGTGGGTGCCGGTCGGCGCTTGTTCGCACGAACTGATTGGCGGTGGAAGCACAAAACAGGTTATATTAATATGCATGTAAATTTGACTTTCGCAAAATAACGTCTGAATCTACGAGTATTAACAATTTATATGGCATTGTTGTCATACTAGTATAAACTCCGTGTACACGAGTACGTGTGAGCTGAATACAGCACGTGATGCAACGATGCAGCACGTGATGTGCAGCCGTGGGCAGTAACTGAAAAGGCCATGTGTTAAAAGGGCTCGTGAGGTAACCAGCCGGTGCACCATGTGTCACTGTGCACTAACAATGGTGAATGTTGAATACTTACTCGTTTGAATTACAAGCGTAGTCGACACAAGTGGCGTGCTTGTTGAGCAGGCGAGCAATAAAAAGTATACTTTGTCGAGTCCGGTGGCGGAGTGATGAGCATTGCACTTTAACATCAAGGGGTTCAATTTTTTGTATACAACGTCAGGAGGCATACGAACGTACGGTCCACCTGGTGTAAAGTGATTACAGTAGCCTATGAACGCTGGTAATACATTAAGTAAGTTATATACAGGCGTGTATTTATTGTAATATCTAATTGACAATTTGAAAAGAGACCTATATTGGCAAGTTTCTTTCGACATTTCTTCTTCACCAATGGTCATTTCCGAAATGCTAGTAGATTAAAGAAGAAAAATAATATGAAAATTGAATAAGATACAATAAGGTTATATATCAAAAAATGTATGACGTGTCTAAGTGTCCGCGAGGGCCCAATGATAAAACAAAGATTTTGCCATTGGGCCCTCCCGTATGCCTCCCTACGTTGCATATAAAAAAAGAAGACCGTAATAACTACTCATATTCATATTCGTTTATTGCAACTGTAATGTGTCTCTCATAAATATAATTACAGTAGCATTATAGACGCTGTCGGGCGCCGCAGACCTGAGAGGAGGACGAGTTCTCTTCCTGAAGGGTGTAGTTACTTCACGTCGGGCGGACCGCGCCGCATAAACAGAGATGGCCACGGCTAACACAACACGAATGTAAACAGAGCGATAGATCCATAGCGGCTCGTGTCAGAGAAAGTGCATCCTCAGCGCCCGCGCCCGCGCCCGCGCCGGCGACGGCCGTTACGTCACGCGGCCGGCGCGCGGCGTGACACACTTGCTGCCGTAATAGAATGGCGATCTTAAGTTTCTATTTCTTTCTGATAGTCAACTTTGAGCGCTGATAACGCAGTGGATAAGGAACCGGCATATTAGCCGAAGGAGTACGAGGAAGTACCTCCACCCCTCAGAAAATCTCAGCCAAATAACAACTCCGCAGAGGGTTGATGTGTTCCTGCGTGTGAGTGAGGTCACCAGTAAGCTCCCAAGGAGTTGCTGTGTAAGCAGCAGAGGAGGCATCGCGCGAGTGATACTTAATATATCGCAAGCGTTAATAGGCTACGGTACCCGCTTTACATCAGGTGGGTTGTAACAAATTCGCGTCGCCCCCACTTCTCCTGGGACTATCGCCTCAGATGAAGCCTTTAAAGCCTCCCTGGATAAAATTAACCCTAGATCGTGTTTAGCCAGAATGAGTCTAACATAACTCGTACTTCCGGCCGTAAGGGTAGTCGTGGGAGCTCACCACCTCCCTCCCAACGGGTCCCGGACAGTGCCTCCTTTTGAAGAATGTACGATTTTAGTGGTTTTTTTTTATACTACGTCGGGAGCCATACAAGCATACGGCCCACCTGATGTAAAGCGGGTACCGTAGCCTATTAACGCTCGCGATATATTAAGTATCGCTCACGCGATGCCTCCTCTGCTACTTAGACAGCAACTCCTTGGGAGTTTACCGGTGACCTCACTCACACGCAGGAACACAACAACCCTCTAGGGAGTTGTTATTTGGCTGCGGTTTTCTGTGAGGTGGAGGTACTTCCCCAGACGGGCTGCTTTGATGCGTTACCTCTCTTAAAAGTGTAGTTGTGGGTTTTTGTTTACGTCAAACGTAAAAACAAAACAAGAAAGTTGTAAAAATACTTCCTTAATTATCACTTGAAATGCGGCCACGGAAAACATCATGAAAGACGCCGGAAGTTCAAGATATCATATTACGAAAGGTGAGTGACATAAACATAAGACACATTTGGTTTTTCCACTGCGTTATCGAGGTACGGCGGCGGTCACTCCATGACCAACTCTATATCTTCGCCAACCGCTCCATGACGACAGTCATTCCAAGTCAAAATCAGTAAAGTATTAAGTATCACATTAAATACTACTCGTGCGATGCTACCTCTGCTTCAAACACAGGAACTCCTTAGGAGCCTACTGGTGATCTCACTTACTCGCAAGAACCCTACAAGGAGTTGTTATTTGGCTTCGGTATTCTATGAGGTGGAGGTACTTATAGACGGGCTGTTTTGTAGCGCCTTACCTCTCACAAAAAAACCCAGATAAACAGACATGTTCAAGCACACAGAATGTTTGTCCTGTGGAATCGAAACCAACGCCTTGATGTTAAAGCAGCCAATACTAACCACTCGACCACCAGGATCGTCAGTAAAAATATCTTTTAATAAGCATAGCAATGAAAGCGAGAGAGCAGCTCGCGCTGGAATGCCGGCGAGTGAGACGTTACGTCACAGTTCGCGCGGACCCGCGGCCGGCGGCCGGCGTGACGTAACCGCGGCACACTTTCGACTGATACGCTGCCGACACCGGACAAAACACACACACTGCCATCTTCACAGATAAAGATAACCTCCACGTGCATGACAACAACAACGAACAAACAAGACGAAACAGAGGTAAGTCCAAGAGAGGTAGGGCGCATCCAAGCAGCCCGTCTGGAGAAGTACCTCCACGTGACAGAAAACCGTAGCCAAATAACAACTCCCTAGAGCAGGGGTATCCAAGATGTGCGCCGCCGTACAGAGTATATAGGGGTGCCGCGACACGCTCTTGTTTACCACTGCCGGGAAACATAATTAAAGTACAACACCTACCTACAAAATAAACATTTCAAATAGAATCAAACAAGAAATATATACGTGGTTCTAAGATCTATGATATAAATATTTTCCATGCACAAGCTCCATCAGAATTCCCTTCGCAAGAAGAAGAGACTCTTATTGGACTCTCTTGCGACAGCAGCTTAAAAACAAGATTCACGTGTTCCGATTTGGTAGAGTCTTGGATATCGATACAAAACGAATACCCAACTTCAAGTTCAAACGCATTAAGAATTCTCATTCCCTTTGCAGAATCTTGTTTATGTGAAGCTGGATATTTAGCTGTAGCTGTAATGAAAATCAAATATCGGTCAAAGATAAATATGGAACAAGAGTAACGGTAACAAACCTAAACCTGCACTTTGAAATAATGTGCCTAAATGAGATCACCAAGCTCACGCGTCATATTGATTTTTTGATTGATTGATCCTATTTTTCTTAATAAATATTCTTTTCTCGCGATAAGCTTTTTGTTTCCTAATGGGGTTTCGGCGAACTCTCGCTTTAACAGCATTAACAGCCTTTGTAGTTCTAAAAGCACGCGGTCGCGATCTTCATCAGAGGACGTGTTGGTATATCTGTCGATAGTACTATATACGAACATATGGCTGATACCAAGCTTTTGACATGTCTTGAATATGACCGACGGCTCCATACCCACTTTGTGCAAGACAATCACTGCAATCCTATTTTCTTTAACACTCGATTCCATATTGTAATTTGATAATAAACATGAAAAAAATATGTAAAATGGCGGAAAATGGAAGGAAGTTTTTAATTGTATTGTACATTCTTGTATTGTACATTCTTGTATTGTACATTCTTCTTAGCGTCTTTCCACTAATCCATTGGGATTGGCGCAGTTGGGCGTAACCCTAATGACGAAGATATCTGCTGGTTTCGACATGGAGCGACTGCCGGCAGACCTCCAGGACCAAGCCAGCCATTTATTAGATATGATGACACGTCTTTTGAAATATAATTACGACGAGAAAGTGATAATAACAAATCCTACTAATATTATAAATGTGAATGTCCGTTTGTTTGTTTTTCTTTTCTTGTTTTTTTTTATTCAACGTCGGGAGGCATACAAGTATACAGCCCACCTGACGTGAAGCGGTCACCGTAGCCTATGAACGTTTGCAGTACATTATGTATCACTAGCACGGAGCCTCTGCTAACACAGCTATTCCTTAGCAGCTTACGAATGACTACTCGTCATTCGTAATAGGAATAGCTGTGTTAGTACATAATGTACTGCAAACGTTCATAGGCTACGGTGACAGCTTCACGTCAGGTGGGCTGTATACTTGTATGCCTCCCGACGTTGAATAAAAAAAAAAAGAAAAGCCCCGAATTGTCAATTACCGGAATAAAATTAATGATTATAATTATTTTCAGTGTAATGGCTGCTAGTTTCCTCTGATACAAGTGAATACCAACGTGGATAGTTTTGTTCTTAATCAAGTGTAGGTTTGTCGATGTGCATCGTTTCGCCTAAACATAGTTAATAGCCGATCTCCAATTAATGGGAGATACTTGTGTGATCAAAGAGGCCGGCATAGGACAAGAGCTGGCGGCTAATTGATCTCCTCTGATACGCAGGTGTCTGCTCACATACACAACGCCAATTCCCATGACAAACATTTGTGTGCATGAACGTGCCTGTTTGTCTTTATATGAGTCTTTTTAAGAGAGATAAGGATAGTACCTCCACGTCACAGAAAACCGCAGTCAAAGAACAACTCTTTGGATGGTTGTTGTGTTCCTGCGTGTGAGTGAGGTTATCAGTAAGCTCCTAAGCAGTTGCTGTGTTAGCAGCAGAGGTGACTTTCTTCCTCAGACGAATATTTGGAGCAAGAAATCATGATATGCCCCACTGCAACAAATTGAAAATCGGAGGAAGTGGACCCTAGCAGGACCTCTCCCTGGATCCTACCAATCTAAAAACACACAGTTTACAGTTAACTATATATATCATATTTAGAATCGAATCCCGTGTGCACATTACCCATTGACATCACGAGGCTCGACCACATAATACACACAAAATATTCTTGCTGCGAGGAGAGGTAGCCCATCTATATTTATTAAATATTTATTAACCCTTCGAAACCCGGGTGGTCGTATACGACCGCGAAATGTATGGGAAAACGTATATAACGGGTTCTGACTGCTCAAGCATATTAACTGAGAAATAACTTACGGTTTACAAAAGTTGTTATTGTTATAATATCTTTATTGTACGATAAATTAAAAATTTATATACATTACAATGAAATAAATTCTATGTTACAAAGACGGAGTTATCCCTGAAAGGGATCTCTTCCAGCCAACCCAGATCTATTGACAGAATAACATACCTACCTATATGGGCGAGAGAATAAACGGACACCAAGTGACTACAACAATATCATTAATTTCATAAAACTAACGCACATCAACAAATAAAAGTCCGCTGCCTAATAGTTCCCTGACTGTTGTGTTCAACAGAGTTAAGTTAAGGTCAAACTGGTAAAGAGGTGAGAGGGTGATATCGCTTGTATCACAAGTTCTAACGGATGTGTTCGGAGCGTAGCATCTTTTTGTGATGCCAAGTCCATGACATCATGACGAAGACTGAAATTTGCCGCCGGCTCTCGGACTAGTTGGTCACTAATATGGCAGCAAATTAGAAGTATCGAGCACGTCCGGCGGGCAGCGCGCCGCGTCACTCGCCGCGACACGAGCTGCACGGCCGTGCGGGATTTCTCTTCAGTTGCATCACGGCGACCGGCGCGCACCGGACTGCATTCAATATTCACCTACTTCGAATGCGGCTGTTAACAGTTTGTTTCGCAAAATCCCTAATTTGTATGCTCGGGTACGTATTATAATGTCGAAGTTCAGAATACCGAATATCATAATGCCTATGAACGGAAAGCCGAATATTATAACGCCGAATGTTTATTTGACGTAAAGCCTAAAAATACCGAAACTGCAAAATCCCGAAAATAAAAAAAGTCTAAGATTTATATGGTAGTGTAATATACGACATAATAACAGATAATATAATTTCACTTGCAATGACGCTTAAATCATGTAATTTTATATTTATATAAAAACACATAACACGCAGTCCGACAGTGCTGGGTTAGGTTAGGTTGGGCTTGTGACCACCAGAAGCGAACCCAGTGAGGCTCGACATTAATTTGATCATAATTCAATGTTATGGCAAAAGAATATTATAGGGATGTGTAATATACGGCATTATTACAAATCCTCTAAAGTAAATTTCGATATTCTAATTTTCGGGATTGTGACCTTTCTTTCGGTCATTTAAAAATAGCCATATCTTTCAGACATTTGTACATTAGGTACTTTGATTTTCGATGCTGGTTGGTACTTTAGTTGTAGGTACGAGTATTGTGAATTTTCGTCATTCTGATACGTTCCCATACCTATGCTCATTTGTCTATGAATCTACATATATTTCTCAGGTTTCATCATCATCATCATGAAATTTAAGAGCTACTCTCTTGTCTATGTAGTTTTATCCATTTTTCTATCACTTCCGTCAGTTTCTTTATTTCTTAATACGACATAACTTTTACCGTTTTTCTTTATTCACTTCATGTAACTATGATTTGGCCTTTAAGGTTTCCTTTTTTCTTTCATCTTACCTTCAATTATGTTTCGTGCGGAGTCGACGGAACAGATCAAGTGTCTCATCACATTCCACTTCATAGTGGCAAATTTGGAAACCTTAAAACTATACGAATCGATCCTTACACGCCTCACTTGCCTCTGTGACATAGATAGCTCTGGTCATACACGTTTGCCGGATTTTAGGGCTCCTGATGCCGTTTTCTGATGAAGCATAACAGATAGATTAATCAATGACTTCCTTGGCTCCTACATCGTTCCATTTTCGCGTTATATCTTTCATGGCTTTCGAGCATGCCTTCTAACACCCCCACTCTATTTAGAACCAAGTTTCTAACATCATTATCGCAACGCAGCACTGCTTAACGCTCGCATCTCGACCGTTTTTATTGTACTTTCATGTTCTCTCTGCCATATCCAGCTCTCACATGCTAAAATCATTAGGTTAACAACAATTGTGTATAACGAGTACCTAACTGCTTAACATAATGCGGGTCTTATATTTTTGTATACAACGTCAGGGGCATACAAGCATATGACCCACCTGATGTAAAACTCTAGTAGCCTATGAACGCTTGCAACACATTAAGTACAAGTAACACTTGTGCGATGGCACCTCTGCTACTCTTACTTACTGGTGACTTCACTTACTCGCAGGAATACAACAAGGAGTTGTCATTCGGCTAGGGTTTTCTTTTTTTTATCCTACCACTAAGGTGGCAAACAAGCTTACGGCTTGCCTGATGGTAAACAGTCGCCGTAGCCTATGGACATTTGCATCACCGGGGGTGTCACTCATGCGTTGCCGACCCTACTGTGAGGTGGAGGTGCTTCCCGAGACAGACTGCTTCGATGCGTGCCCTACCTCCCTCTTAAATATTGTTATCTTCTGATGTACAACAGAATATTTACATACATACTAGCAATAGAATTTCCATAGGCTACGGTGACTGTTTACCATCAGGCAGGCCGTATGCTTGATTGCCACCTTAGTGCTATAAAAAAAGCAGTTTCTTATAGGCAAATAGATTCATGCATTATTATGAGAAAGTCAAATTTACATGCAATTGGATCTAAACTACTTTTTGTATTTCCGCTACCAATTAGTTCATGCGAACCAACGCCGCCCGCGCACAACGCAGGTTACATTAAATTGCGTCCCTTGCAGTCCTCACGTTGTCAACGCTGATATCCGCTGTGAATGGAGGTGTCGTGAGCGCACTCCACATGACCGCATAAAGAAGGTAAGGTAAACATGGGCATCATGGGCCGCGGTCGTGACAGGCGTTACCTAACCGCCCGGGCTGCACAGAGTGCCCCCATACGCCGGA
Source organism: Pyralis farinalis (assembly GCA_947507595.1). Taxonomy (NCBI): domain Eukaryota; kingdom Metazoa; phylum Arthropoda; class Insecta; order Lepidoptera; family Pyralidae; genus Pyralis; species Pyralis farinalis. Next base: position 1,194,062 of record OX382275.1, read on the forward strand.
GTGCCTTTCGAACGTTGTGCAACCGGCCGCTCTCTCCGGCAGTTGCACCTGACGCGTTGGCCGAAGAAGCCGCACACCATACACGATCGTTGACATAGAATCGCGTTCGAATTGACAAAAATTTGAAATCGCGACTTCCAGTGATATCGGAGTGGTACCGCTGCCCAGTGAGTGAGTGACAGAGTGGTGGCATGCGCCTGCGCCGCTGATGGTTTCACTTTCAGACAGACGGGACGCGCGGACGGTGAGTGCACCCCGCGATCTGCGCGATAACTTTTGACCGCAGTTTCTCCGTGGACTGCCGACATTTCTCCACGCCGCACGGGCTACGAAACTTACTAATACCAGCTCCATCATTGTTTACTGTATATTTATTATTGCAACATCGAAAGACAAACGGCCTACCTTATGTAAAGCAGTTACCTTTGTCTACGAACGCTTGTAATACATTAAGTATCGCTCGGTACCACCTCTGCTGCTAACACAGCAACTCCTTAGGAGCTTACTGGTGGGCCTCACTCACACGCAGGAACCAAACGACCCTCTGAGTTGTTATTAGGCTGCGGTTCTCTGTGAACGACGTTCCACAGACGGGCTGCTTGCAGCGCCCTGCGCCGCTTGATACATACTTCGATGTTAACCTGAATTGGATAATTAATTATTATTTATAAAGTCTTATGAGATGAATATGTATAACTCGTTAACTTTCACTCTGTTTGCATTAAAAAAGAAACATTTTATTTTTATGTTTAATTATACAACTAGATTGGCAAGCAAGCATGCGGCCCGCATCAGATGGTAAGCGGTCACCGCAGCCTATTGACGCTCGCAACACCACGAGAATGTTACTCGCGTGCTGCCAATCTTGTGACCTAAGACTGTTCCCTTCAAACCGGAACACAGCTATATAAATATAACTGCTAGGCGGTAGAAATAGATGAGACAGAGGTACCCACGCGATTTTTATACATCTGGTAAAATCTGGAGGCACTGACATTGTAAAAGCTATTAATACAGCAATTTATTAACATCTACTCTCTATTATATACATTATTAATTACTTTAAAATCTTTTTTTTCTACGTCAGTTGTCAAACGGTTACTGTAACCTACAAAAACACCTAAAGAGCTTACAGCAACCACACCCGGTCGCAGGAACACAACAACCCTCCAAGGAGTTGTTACTTGGGTGCGGCCAACTGCAAGGTAGAGGCACCTACTTCGCCAGTGAGGAGGATCTTTTAAATATATCAATATAGGGAATTATTAGATACAGAAAAAAGTCATCACAGAAAACCGCAGTAAAATAACAACTCCCTAGAGGGTTTTTGTGTTCCTGCGTGTGAGTGAGGTCACCAGTACCTAAGCTACTGAGGAGTTGCTTAGTTAGCAGCAGAGGAGGCATCGCGCGAGCGATATTTAATGTATTACAAGCGTTCATAGACTACGATAACTGCTTTACATCAGGCGCGCCGCAAGGTTGTTTGCGAATCTAGTTGTATAAAAAAAATCTTTCATTTTTATGATCGAAGCTATCAGGCGATGTCTGTGTCCAGCGTGGATGACTGAGCTGCTAACTTGAATAGATGTGCTCAATTATGGATTATCTTGTGCTATAGATCCAATCGAAGGGCTTACTAGTAACCATTGAAGAGTTGCACTGTCCGCCCCCTGGTCCCTCGCGGTACGAGCTCGCTGGAACCAAATTATTATACGTACGTTGGTATGACATACATTTTGGAAATTTAAGATCAATACGACCATTAGATGTTTGTTGAGATACGAGTAAGTGGATATGGAAGAAAGAAAGTTGGTCTAAAACAGTGTCTCTGTTACGATAAGAACATTCCCTTAGTTCTCATGAAGAAGAATGCACGATGAAATAATGACGAAACCGATATTTAATACGAAAGCGCCGCCGACGAAGACCCAGACTCGCCTACCATGACCAAACTGTTCAAGTTTTATTAGAAGGAACCCCAGGAATCAGCGAGAGTGCATGAAAAGATCTACGAATGTTTAAGAAGCTAGCGAGGCGTGTAAGGACCGCGCTTGTTGCGATCGTTTCTCTCCGTCTATCCTGCAAGGGAAAAAGTTTTACTATTACAATGATTACTAAAATTAATTGTGTATTTCGTGAACAATAATAATACACATGCGTTGCCCCCGGCCAACTATCTGTGGCATTTCGGAGGTCCATCTAGTGAGTGGCGAGCCACCGCTTGCCGAAAGTAACATCAGATTGTGATAGCTATGGCAGGCGTCAGTCCCTCTTCTTCAATAGCCCAGTTCCAATAAAACCTCCAGATCTAATTTTAATACCCCGCTTTTTTCCGACATATTTCTAATAGTTCCAATACCCGCCATGACGTGTTCATGGGTATATTATCCCATTAATATCCCCTGAAGCAGGTCATACTATATTACATCATTCTTTTCGAAGGGGCCTCTACGCGTTGGATTCATAGCGGGGATGTGAATCCAACGCACGCCTATCAAATGACCGGGCCTAAAACATCCCGTGAAATAAGAGAGATAATACCCATGCAATAAATAATGATGGCGATTCATAATAATGAGAATGGCTACGTCAGGCAATATCATATCCGAACACTTCTCAATCTGCGCACAAATTACATAACGAAAGGGAAATTACTTTCACGCGGCCTCTACAGGTATGCATAATTACATCGTACGAGCACACTCGCCGACACAAGTAAAAGTAAACAAATAAGCTATAACTTACCTTCGAAAATAATATTCAAAATCTGTGGGGTATTCACACTGACACGGAAAGCCATATTCGAAGCAAATTTGTAAGTTTTCACTCAGATTTTGACAGAAAACTTTTCGATTCCGTTTCGAATATGGCTTTCCGAGGCAGTGTGAATGCCCCACCGGTCCAAGAGCGGACCACTGCCTATTGGGGGTTTCGTAAGTATATTTTTTCGGATTGGTTCTCAGTCGTCGAGTCGAGTCGGTGTCCGCGGTTCGCACGAACCATATTATTAGGATAAAAAGTAGTCTCTGTGTTAATCCACAACGTACTTTTTTGACTCACCTGATGTAAAGTCCTCACACGCAGGAACACAGCAACCCTTACTTATTATTTGGCTGCTGTTTTCTGTGAGGTGGAGGTACATCCCCAGACTGCTTTGATGCGCCCAACATCTCTTAAAAACACCGAGACATGTTCATGCACACAAATGTTTGTCCTGTGTGGGAATCGAACCCACGAGCGTCGGCGACAAAGTCGCGTTATTAATCCCTGCGCCACCGAGCTCGTCAAAACAAGCAAATACTCATACGTCCTTACAAACTTTCATATTTATAATATTAGCAGGATTGCCAAAATCAGTGAAAGAAAGAAAAATGATTATTTGGAAATAGAGATCCCGCTTTATGCTTATCGTATACAGAATCTGAAAAATGAAGGCATTCTCTGTTACCTATTTATCTACGCAGATTAGTTACGTAGCTTAGATTCAACTCAGAAAAATGAATCAATCTCTGGTTTTACGCATAAAATATCGTGAGAAGAAAAATTTTTGGTCTGTTATCATACTGCGGTTGCATAAGTCGATTGTAAGTAAATCGACATTCTTTGTATATCACACAGCCGATCAAACCAGCCATACCAGACTGATGACCTGAAGAATTTCTCTTTATCTAGAAATTCCGACTCGATATTTAAAATGATGATAAAGGGTAATTGTACACTTTTATCTGTTTTTAGGTGTTGGTATTCATTCATATTCTGGAATTGTAACAAAATTTAATTCTACTAACAAGAGAGCCCTCCGCTCCATTCACAACATGGCATGTTCGAACAAATAACTCACTGTTACCTCTCAGTATATTTAAGAAATCTTTATATATGTATAGTTCGAGCATATAAAAAGAATGCAGAATGAAAGAATGACAAAGCAGATATAACAACGCAACAGTGAAATGATGTAGCCGATGAAGGCCGAGACTCACCTACCGTGACCAAATCGATCGTGTTCCATCAGAAGGTGAAAGAAGCGAGTGGGGTGTTTAAGGATCAAATCACGTGGCGTACGGTTCTTTCTGCCTACCCCGCAAGGGATTTGCCGTGAAGTTATAGATAAGAATAAAGTCGTTTTCAAAATTCTGTGAAAATCCTTGAAGTAGAAATAAATTACCTATACCGGCTTTTTATTGTCCAATTTACTCGTATTTGATTCTGTAATAAATTGCCTGAAACGGTTCTAATACTTTCCCGATAATATCTACACGTAAAACATATCAGAAATATTCGCGGTTATATCTTACAAGCCATTGTAAACCTTATTATGTCGTTGACGTATATCTAAATGACATTAAACTAAAATAATTTAATTGTAATATCGAATTGGCGATTTGAAAAAGACCTATATCGGTAAGTTTCTTTTAGCATTTCTTCTTCGCCATTGGTGGAAATCTTTGAGCAAAATACATGAAGATTTTATTTATATGTATTATGTGTGTGAGAGCCCAGTGGAAAAAGAGTTTCATCTTTTATCATTATTCATCTCAGGTGCACACTATAATAGTCCTCATCCTTCCAAGATGAGCAACTGACATGATGTTATGCGGCATTCTCTGGTAGAGTTATCATCCGTCCGGATTAGTTCGGGTGCTAAGAGTTCGGGCATATCCGAACTGCCGGCGTTCTATGCGGACTTATTATGGTTACTTCATTTGCCCAGATTTTTTACTTAAATAAAAGAAATATTTTAATTAACACACCAACAAATAAATCAATGGTCAAAAATAATATGTATTATTTTATAATGTCCAGATTTTTATGACACAAACGTTGGGTGACTTTAAATCACTTTAAATTATTACCATAGCTTAGTGCGACACGACGACGAGTTCAACACTTATCTTTACCGAGTAACTTATCGATACGTGCCAACATGCATGCATGCATGGGTCAATGCTGTCGGCGACATGGGGGCCATGAGCATTGACCCAAAGATGCCTGCATACATCATCGCCATAAAACTACATTGAAGAATATTTGAGTCGGCGGTGATTAAATAATTCTTTGAAATGTAGTAATTATTTTAGTACACTTTTTGTGTACATAACAATAAATATTCACACTTATACACGAAAATCAGTGTTTTCAAATTTCCAACAATACTTAACTATATTGTGACGAATAAACGATTACCTACATGGCAACACTACAGGTGTATACTACATAAAGATTGAAGAAAAATCCATATTAGATCATAAACAAAACAAGACAACTGAAGTAGGTTTTTGAAGGTACGTATTTATTTAATATTTCTTTTAAATGCCATACGATACCTTTTCCAAACTAACACGGAGCCAACTTACGAGTATCCTTCCTTCTTTTGAGCTATATTAAAACCAGTTGAGAATGCGCAAGCTTGCATTGCCAGAGGAACACCTAGCTCGTCAATTATATAACATTTTTTTTTTTAATTTGTCGGCCATTTTGAGCAAGTTCCTTAAGAGATAGGAACGGTGTTCCTGACTATTCCTATTCTACTTTTTTATGCTGAATCCGAATCTGAAGTCTAAATTCGAATATTCGAACAAATAGCACACACAGACAAACGTACAGACAAACATATAGATTTCATATAGGAACAGTGTTCCTGAAAAAGCATATACTACCAAAGTGGTCCTTTTGTGTCCTCGACAACGATACAGCGTGTATATTACAGGCGCGCCTTTGAACACGACATGTGTGTACAGTCGACCACAAATTGTTACACCTACGTGTCATCCTGTGCACGGTCCTTGTGGTCATAATGACATTGTTACAACTCGGGTAGAATTTATTACTGAATTTCAACTACTCTCAATTATAAACTTCGAATTGAGAATGATACTGTAACTGCCCAGACTACCAAAAAAAAATGCACAATTACCTCCCAAACTGGTTATAGACGTGATTTTTTTACAGCAGCTCCATATAAAAGTCAGAAAGTGGGAATCCAAGGAAAGTGGGACGTAACTTAGCCCTGATCAGATTCTCAGTTGATCGCATTCATTTCATACAAAAATGTTTTTACTAGAAATTTCCATTCTAAATATTACCTTTTTATTAACACACTGAAAACTTAAAAAAATATTGCCTTTCCAATATCGTTATCGGTGTTGCCAAAATTATTATACCATTATATATTCAAAACTGTTAAATACAAGCAATCCCTTATCATAGTGGTAAAGATATTACATATAAATGTAATTTTTATTACCTACTAGTTATCTTATTAACAAATAAATAATTTATTTGTTTTTATTAATTTACAACATTTTTTAGTAATCTCCTAAAATCAGAGGCGATAGTGTGGACTCTAAATACCTTGAAAAGAAATCTTATCATACATTATTTATCTGTCTATCAGAAAGAAAGTTATTTGCTATCTACTTGCGAATTCCACAGTTGTTGTCCTGCCAGAGAGTCATAGAACTCTACTGCAGCGCCACTTACCAGGTCTAATTTTGAAAATAGAACATTCAGAGGAGTTCAGTGACGTACACGTATTCTGTATACAAAGATTTACCTCTTTCTGATTTACACCCATTATTTTAAAGAAATACTCGTGTATTTTTGCATATATACTTACAGCCTGTCAAAAAAGAAGTTGTAAAAAATAAATGTCAGGTGATTATTCTCAAAGTTGTAACGTATACTGAACCACAAATTTATATTGAACGAGTAGGACGCCAGGGTCTTCAATAAAATACACTTAATTTCGATTAGTAAATATAGCATAATACGTATACACACAAAACGTCGAATTGGGAACTTTGTTTTAATTTTTTTTCTACTGCGCTACTTTCACAGCATTACGTCTAGTCTACTTCAGCTACTTTCACAGCATTACGTCGTGTGGTATACTGTAGCAACGCCGGCTCACGTTACAACAATTTCTATCTACTGCCGTCAGACCACCGCGCGCCGCACCCCAGGGGGACGGCGATTAGGTTAGGTCGCACGTCTTTCGAAATATGTTTCCTCGCGATGTTTTCCTTCACCGCCGAGCGAGTGATGACTACAAATTACCATTATGTACATAAATCCGAAAACATGAATTTAGTGATACACGCCGGGATCGAACCGGGGACCGGTTGGTCACTAGGCCAGTGATTCACTAGCTAGGCTATAACTGCTCTTTACAATTTAATAATGTACCAAAATTAGTCATAAATTATTGTAATATCGACCTAATTGAATATTTTGAAAAGAGACCTACATTGCCACGTTCTCTCGGCATTTATTTTACACCAATAGCCATTTCCGAAATGCTAGTAAATTAAAAAAAGAAAAATGGTAACCGTGAGACTTGAATGATTCACTATAGGATTGTATGTATGTGTATCTTCACGCCAGGTCCCTTGCGGGGTAGGCAGAGAGAACCGAGCGCCATAAGACGCGGTCCATACACACCTCAATCGTTTCATTAACATTAATAGCATTTTATATACAAAAAGATAAAATAAGATTAAATCTAAGAAATGTAAGACGTGTTCCAATATCAGACGGCATTCTTTATTTATCTGTGACGTTTTAGTAAACAATTCTATTGTTATTGTAGACAAGTTCACCTTTACAAGAATATATTTTTCTTTATCGGATTGGGAGATATACTAGCATACGGTCCATCTGATGTATAGCGGTTAACGTAGCCTATGAATACATTAAGTACCACTAGCGCGATGCCACCTCTGTTGCTAACACAGTTAATCCTCAGGCTCTTACTGGTGACCTCACTCACACGCAGAAACACAATAACCTTCACGGAGCTGTTATTTGACTGCGGGTTTCTGTGATGTAGGGTTACTTCCCCAGACACCCAGACTACATCATGAGGTTCTTCAAGAAAGGCGTGAAGAGATTCTTACAGGGTTGGCAACGCAAGAGTGAAACCCCTGGTGTTGCAAAAGTCCATAGGCTAAGGTAACTGCTTACCATTAAGCAGGCCGCACGCTTGTTTGCCATATTAATGGTATAAAAACCCCATAAACAATAATCAAGTGTAAACATCCAATTCAATTTCAATAATTGTCCGTTGACAATAGAACGTAACTACGCACGCGTTGCCAACAGAACGCAACCGCGCACGTTGTGCAATGAACAGTTTCTCGTGTGAAATAGAACGAGCTCGCATTTTGTCACTTTTTGTATGAAGTTTTGTATGAGGTTCACTTGTTCTGTCCGTAATGGAATGTTCTCAAACTGTGTGTCGGCACGCTTACTACATGCAACAAGAGATTGCAACCAATACGTAACATCAAGTCAAGTTAGCATGGTCTCCCACTGTAACCACAATATGTGTAAAGTAAGAGTTAAAATTAACTTCGTCTGCACGCGGTGCACCTGGCTTATTAACAAACGAGGCTCTGGAGAACGGAAGGTATGGTAGGGTATATAAAGCAGCCCGACCGAGGATATACCTTTTATCCTTCGACTTCCACATCGATCAATATTGCGCTTGCGTCCAATCGCCGTGCTATCTTCACCAGACCGTCGGTTGCGTGAGGGTCGTCCTACGCTACGTATTTCGGTTCCAAGTCGCCTTTCGAGAACCTTCTCCAGTCGGCTGCTTCTAATTATATATCAATGGGCAATGTTCAACCACAAATCAATAAAACACTCGACGGCACTTGGCAGCATCCTGCCTGCACTGCTCACAAAACATTGTTATCGAGCTTTAACATCTCGGCGATTCAAGCATACTGTAGGCCGATTCTACTAAAAAACTGCAACTGCACTGCAGCGCGGCGTGTGTCAAAATGCGTACATTTTGACGGTTTGTTAAGCGATCTGACAGCAGCGACGTTTAACGAAACGTCAAAATGTACGCATTTTGACACACGCCGCGCTGCAGTGCAGTTGCAGTTTTTTAGTAGAATCGGCCTACTGATCAATGGGAGAAGATTTTAATAAATCACCGATAAGTGCCGCGATGATGAAGCAAATAAGAGCTGCACGTTCCACAAGGTCCTATTATAGCTGGGGCCTGGGAGCAGGTGCTCCCACCGAATGGACCGCCGAAGACATCGATACCAAAAATACCAAAGCTGTTAGCGATGACAAGAGGCGTGTTATAAATAAATAATAAATAAATATTGTCACACAAATTACACAGCGTCAGTTAGCCCCAAAGTAAGCGAAGCTTGTGTTATGGGTACTAGACAATTGATAAACATACGTAAATACATTTTTTTTTGTAAATACATACTTATTTATACATAGAAAATACCCACACCACAAATGTTTGTGCTGTGTGGGAATCGAACCCACGAGCGTCGGTGTCAAAGTAGCGTAACAGCGCATTTCACCACTGCGCCTCCGAGCTCGTCTACGCCATTATGGGTCTGTGCAACTACAACATATGACAAGCCCGGTGGCTGAGATTTTAGCAATGCTACGTTGACACTAACGCTCGTGGTTTCGATTCCCACTCTCTCCAAACATTTGTATGCATAAACAAGTGTGTTTGTTTTGGTCCAGGGGGTTTAAGTCAGGTAGAGCACATCAAAGTAGCCGGGAAGTACCTCCACCCCATAAAACTGCAATAAATAACAAATTGTTGTGTTCCTGCAAGTACCTGCGGTTACCAGCTCCAGTTTTGACGAGCTCGGTGGGTCAGTCGTGAATGATGTGACTTTGACACCAACGCTCGTGGTTTCGATTTCCACACAAGGCAAACATTTGTGTGCATGAACATGTCTGTTTGTCTTGGTCTAGATGTTTTAAGAGAGGTAACGCGCATCAAAGCAGTCCGTCAGAGGGAGTACCTCCACCTCACAGAAAACCGCAGCCAAATTACAACTCCCTGGAGGGTTGTTGTGTTCCTGCGTGTGAGTGAGGTCCACCAGTAAGCTCCCAGGGAGTTGCTGTGTAAGCAGCAGAGGGAGGCATCGCGCGAGTGATACTTAATATATCGCAAGCGTTAGTAGGCTACGGTACCCGCTTTACATCAGGTGGGGCGTATGATTGTATGCCTCCCGACGTAGAATAAAAAAATCCAATACCTGCAGTTGCCGTGTTCGCAGCAGGGGTGACAACGACAACGCGAATGACTTGAAATATATCCTATATTTCAATTATTCACATGCTACGGTAACAACTATACATCCTTCCGACGTTGTATTAAAAAAAAATAGTAAATTAAAATTTCTCATTAGTGCTGAAAATGTGGAGTGCGTAATCCATATCTGTATTGATATAAGTTTCTACATCTTCCTACTTATATCACGCACCTACGAAACACAACACATCAACTAGTCGCATCAGTTCCTTAACTTAACACGACCTTCAAAGGCAAAGATAACCTTTAACGATAATACATACCTATCGGAAGATAACTGAACGGTCATTGACTACACCGCCGTCCATTCGACGACTGTCCCAGTATAATGTCAGTCGCAAAATAAATCAATATGTTTGCAATATCACGTGGATATGTATGAACCAGGGAGGACGAGTCACAACCGAACACATCAACATGGAAACTAAAGCCAGCGAATTTTCAAAACCTATGTAGAACAGAATATTTATTATAACCAATAAATAATAAATATATATAATATTTATTAATTATTGGTTTTATTTTAAAACTATGTAATGTAGCAAGCTAATGAAGCGTGCCATTAAATACTCTTATATTATTCACGTGTGAATCTTTCGTTTCATTTTTTTTAATAGTCGTCATCACCATGTTCATGGATATATTTTAAGCGGCAATGAAAAAATCGTTGTTTTTAGCTTTATATATTACAAGATAAATCGGGAAATAAAAAGAATCATATTTTAGAAATTAATTAAATCCTTTGAAACTTTTAACTGCGTATCTACTAATAATTTTAAGTTAAAGCAGAAAATAATTCTTCAAAATTGTAGCTAAGTGAAGAATCAACCGCTGCGTAGGCACGCTCGACACGGCTTTCGCGTACCTAACCATAAAACAGAGACTGCAACTCTGCAACACTTGATTACATACCAAACGCCTACTATCTCAAAACCTTCGAAGCACACTTACTCGTAAATTAGGTAGTAATTATACTAAAATTACATGCTGATTTTCATCACGTAACATTCGTGGGAATCACTGTCGAAGGCGTTCGACGGCCATCGGTAATTTTCGTCTCCGCTCGGAACCGCTCGGCAGCCTGCCGTCCAATAGTGATGTAACTGCTTTCACCGGCACCCAAACACGTCAATTCCGATTTTGTAATTATAATGGAATGCGATGCTTTCTTATTTCGATTTGATTCGGTTTCCTCGCCTGTTTCGTAACACCCGATCAATTGATTATGCATCATAATACTTCCGTTTTGGGCACGCTTATTATTTATACGCTTGACCCACATACAGTCCGATTGCCGTCAACTCGATTTAGAACGAACGATCGCAATAGGTGATAGATAATAGAGACATAAATTGATCATGTGTTACGTTGTTCGGAAATGTCTGTAAATTAATATCATTATGTCATTTGAAGCTCTTTAGATCGAAAATTTGCTGTTCAATAATTTAATTACCTGGATATAAGGACACCTGTCCGGAAATTTAGGTAATTAAATTATTGAACACGCTGTGGAATAAATAACTATGTCATTGTGATTATTAATTCACTAACAACTTACAAATTAGTGATTTCATTTATATGCGTCGTGTTATTCTGACGGCTGTTGGGCAGTAAATTTAAATAACCCTACAACCAATATATATTGGTTGGTTCAATAACCTTGAGTGTTTACGAAGACGTAATTAAGTTCTCGACACCTAATGTAAGACAGGTGACCACCAATGTACATGTTAATGGAACTAATTTTGCCCCTTTGGAGACAACTGTGTTCTTGGGTATAACAATTGACTCCAAACTACAATGGGGCCCACAGATTGAAAAATTATCAGGAAAACTAAGTTCTGCAGCCTATGCAGTGAAAACTATTAGACGGCTCACTGATGTTGATACGGCTAGAATAGTTTATTTCAGCTACTTTCATAGTATTATGTCATACGGAATTCTTCTTTGGGGTAACTCCGCGGACATTAACACCACCTTTTTATTGCAAAAGGGAGCCATAAGAGCTATCTACAAACTTGGTCCCCGGGAGAGCCTTAGGGAAAAATTCAAAGAAATAAATATTCTAACAGTCGCATCGCAATATATCTATGAAAATCTTTTGTATGTCCATAAAAACATAGACTCATTTTGTAAAAAGAGTGATACTCATAATATAAATACTAGATATAAGCATAATCTTGTGTTACATGCAAGCCGTCTCCACAAAATAAGTAATTCTTTTATGGGGCAATGTATACGGTTCTATAACAAACTTCCCAGCAATATAAGAGAATTGTCAATAAACAAATTTAAAACTACTATTAAAGCCAAATTGCGTAGCAGGGCATATTATAAAGTATCTGACTATATTAATGATAAAAATGCCTGGTATTGAGTCGATCCAATTATAATGTAATTAATAAAATATGTAAATTTGTTTGGATACCAAAAGAGGGATGCCTGAGTTTTTTGGCAGTATTTTTATCAGTGCTCACCTAGTCATGAACTGCACGGTAGGGAAAAGAATTGTGACGATTCCAAACAAATGTAGCCATTTTTACGGAATAAAAAGATTTTGACTTTTGACTTGACTTTTTGACGGTAACCCAGAAACTTTACAGCTTGCGATGCACTATGATGCTTGGGTCCTTCATATTAATTTCAATGTTTAATTTATTATAATTATCTCAGTCTCAACTAATACGAATGTAAGTAACTTTAGCTTAACACAAAAAGAACTTTCAAAAAAAAATTAAAGAACTACAAAATGCAAAAATTCGAACCACACTAGAGATTTCGGCACCATGCATACTTTTATGATACGGTTGGAAAACCTTATTAAACAATTGTGCTTTCCAACAAAATGCCTACAGAAGTGAAAACGATGGTAGCGAGATTTTTCTTTTCTATAAACGAAATAAGGAATTTACTTGTGGTTACATGTTGTTATTAACTAAATGATTTCAGAAGTAGTATTTAATTAGGATTATCACAGCTCGATATACTTATAAATGACCATGTCTCTGGCCTGCTCTGTTTCAGATTAAACTATACTAGGTCTTACTATTACCTATGTACATATTATGTTTCTTTTTGTTTTTGTTATTATATGTATATATAACATGTATACCAAAACCATGTTGAGTATTTTTTTGCATTTCTATAGGTATACCTAAGTCCCTGCCAGAGTAGGCATAGAGATATTTTCTGTTAATAAAGGTGAATAAATAAAATAAGTTTGATGTTCTTTTCCATTTTTAAAGAATTCAATGAAATGCCACTAGAACACTGAAATAGGTAGCTAATGAAGAATACATCTTTTAGAATCTTTTGTTCATTGTTTAACTTATATTAGTTTATTATTAGTATATCTTTATAAGTAGTTATAATTTGTTTAAGCTTTGCTCGGATTTGATGAAGGCCTTCTTAATTTTCATATTACGGTAAAATAAAAAAAAAAGTACATAATAATGACCAAATAGTAATGTATAGCGAGCTCTATATAAATGGAAAAGTTAAACTAACCCGTATTTCATAGTGGCTGTCAATAAAATACAAACCATATCTCTCTAACGTTCGTTGTATATAAAATACATACATATAAATACGCCTCTGTCCCGTAAGGGTAGGCAGAGACCACTTTTTCCCACTTGCTACGACCCTTACATACTTGTTTCGCTTCGTCCACTCTCATTATTCACTTCATACATGCTCTTCGGTTTAGGGTAGGTACTTAATAAAATACAAGTGAACTCAAATAAATAATTAATTTATAAATGTCGGAAATTTATTAAAGGAAAATATATATTCAAGAATTAATTAATTTTTTATCTTAATATTAACCTCAATGGTGAACACAATCTGTAATTTCTAGAATTTTATCACTAATCCTTTATCACGAACCTAATATTATTTTACAAGTTCGACTGGCAATCACACTTGTTGCAATCATCACAACTCATGGAGCTTGTTGAACACCGTAATCACTCGCAGGAATAAATCCTCCAAATTTGCAATTTGGCTACGATATTCTGCAAGATATATTTATTTCTGAGTAACATCACTATGCCTTAAAGTTTATTTGTGAATAACTTACCAACCTAACAATATCCACACTTTCGACATTAGCTCGAAGGTACGAGGTTGTTTCGCAAGGCCCCCGTTATTATCAAAGTTCACGTCTCAAATAAACCCGTAGTATGTGAAGCCCGCGGCTATTTACAATACCACTTTGGCACACAATGCGCATGCGCGGATGGCTAGTAGTGCCAACCTGCCACTCACCATACACCCTTGACTCTGATGCATATGTGGATATTTCTCTACCTCTGCTGCCATACTCACGTACGGCCCACCTGATGAGGATACCGTAGAAATGAACACTTTCGTACAAACATCATTTGTCTTTTTGACCAGGTTACTGATGTACTCGGAGGTATACAGCGACCCTCCAGGAACTTGATTGCGGTCTTGCGGTGGAAGTACTTCCGTATGCTTGTATGCCTCCCGACGTTGTATAAAACAAAAAGTTGTGGGGGGGTCCATGAATAGCCAATAAGAGGTGCGCGTTCTACTTTACTCCTCGACCAGTATACCAGTAAAATCGTGTTACGGTAATTATTATACTTGTACTCTTTAATTTTAACTGTTGATTAGTTGGTGAGGTGGGTAATATGGCAAACGTCTTAACCCTACACTAAGCGTGAACCATCAGGCAGATGTTTTGCCTGTCGACAACCCAAGTGCTTACAATAAGTGCTTACAAAAATTAACTTTACCCATCAGACCGTGATCTGCTCAAATGACTCTGGGCCGCTGTTTCTAGCACAAATACGTGCCAAAGGTGCGGCTAATCGACTAGCCACACTCATTACATAATAATATATGTGAAACTAGCCTATCGACGCTCGCAACACCACGGGGATGTTAGGTACTTGCACACTATCAATCTTGTGACCTAAGGATGTATCATCACAGTACCCAGTAATTTCTCTGCCATATCTCACTCTTCAAACCGGAACACAGCTATATAAATATAGATGCTTCGCGGTAGAAATAGGTGAGGCAGAGCTGGTACCCACGCAGACGACTTTTCTCTGCCTCTGGTAATATGTATTCTTTTTCTTGAACATTAATTGTTCTTCTCGTGCACGCTCGCCGGTTTCTAATGCTCCTGACATCACCTTCTCATCGAACACGATCGATTTGGTCACGGTAGGGAAGTCTTGGCCTTCCTGTGCTCCTACATCCTTCCAATTTTGCGTTGTACATCCATTTCATATTCCTTTCTTCCTGCATTCTTTCCACATATCCGAACATTCCATAAAGAATATGTATAAAAGACAAATATGAATGCAAGAGAAGACCATATAGAATAATAAACCATTTTTATTTATTATATAGTCCCGACCTCAAATAGTGTAATAATGACTAATACAAATCGTTAAGATGCAAAATGGAAAATAGGTCAAGTAATGATTGTACGGGCAAAAAGCGTAAACTGTGATTTAACAGATGGAAGCAGATAACATCAGAGCGCAGTCAAGTCCAGCCAGCGGAGCGAGTCGCGACACATCTGAACACAATGTCCAATTAAATCCAGCTAACGTTAATGAGAAGCGCGAACGCCGCGTCTGCACACTTGATTATCTGATAGGGGGTCGACGACCCGCCTCTTTATCCGGCCACCATGGAAAGTGAAATGGCGTCTCGCCTTCTACGTGCTATGCGGCTCCGCTTCCCCTCGCGCGAGCAGCCTTCTACTGGCCTCGTACTCACAAACCGGAGGGGGACCGACCGAGGGAAAACCCGTAAATGGTATTGCTGGAAAACTCGAACGTTGCTTTGCATCGGTTCATTCCGCTTTTTACTACAACGAAAACTCGTTCAATGTGTTTGTCGTATCTGAAAACTTAATAACCTTTTGTATCTTGATGGAAAATAATCTTTGGATTAATTTGGAATAATTGTCAAGTACGAAGTAAATAATCTGTGGCGAACAGATAATGCCATTTTGCATAATAAATATAATTGCCACAACGGATCGAGTGGTAAACTAGAACGCGCAGCTGTTATTGGCTATTTCGTCGATTATTACCGCGACACTTATCGGCTTATTGATTAAAATCGCATCCTCTATGTGCAGAGACATGTTGGCGATAAGACGCGATGTTTTTGCGAGCGCGGGGTGGCTTTATATTAGTCAACTAGTTTATTACTTTGTATTATCAAGATAGGTAATATCAGCTGCGACTACGAAGTTACTAGATCTTCTTGATTTTGTGCTCAATTCAATCGCCGCAGTATGCACATTGAATTAGAGAAACGGCTTTCTTTTACACAGAATGGTGTTATTAACATAGGTTTTAAACCTAATTTCTTAGTTGAAAACTTTTGGGAAATTCAATAAATGGCACAAAACTGTTTGTGATCCGTGTATGAAGCACTGTGGAGTATACTCTTCTAAGTCCTTTAATTTTAATACATAACATCCGCCTGCATATTGTTTTATAACTCTTATACTATGTTGTAAACTCGTAGCGGCTTGTACCACATCACTAAATAATACTTATACTTAAATGCAATTTAAATTCACGTTTAAGTCACTGTAACGCCTCGCACTACGCTAAATAGGTTGATAAACCTGTTTAGAGAACTGTCAAAACTAAACACCCAATATCTGACATCACCTTCTGATAAAACACGACCAATTTGATCATGGTAGGTTAGTCTCGGCCTTCCTCGGCTCCTACATCATTCCACTTTCGCATTGGCGTGAACATTGCATTGGACCTGACGTGAAGATACATACTAAATACCTTTTAGTACCATATAAACTTAAGTTTTGACGTTTATATTATGTTTGTTTGTATGACTTGGTGTACCTATAGGTTTTGAATTTGTTACAATAATGGATATTTGGGGTTTTCCTTCGGATGATGATGAAGAAATAATAGAGGTTATAGGTAGACCTGTAATAATAAAGGGAATATATACAAGATCCTATTTATTCGAGACCCCGAGTGATAAAAAATTCACTTTGTTCTATGACAAGCTCAGAAGCACAACGCAACAAAATTAAGAAACAAGCAAATAAAATGGAGGCCAAATACCCACTTTGTATCAAAAATTGACAGGCTGATTCCTATTCACACATGCTTGAGTCGTGGAACAGAACAATCTAAATCTGAAATAATATGAATAACATTTCCATCCATTACATAGATATAGCTCGTTCGTCAAACTGATACCCAACTGACACCTGAACAAATGAGGCAAGAATACTGTCCTGTGATAACACAGCAAATAACTCCACCTGGGCAGACCGCACGGCTGGAGTGTGCGACGACGACTTTGACCTAGATATACTTCCATTAAATACATACAAACCATACAATAGGAGACGACACAATAGAGAAGAACCGCAACAACTGGCGGATGAAATTACTGATATTAATCTCGGCATTGAACAGCATGAAATAGGTCAAAGACACGTTCACATAACACTCGCGGAAAAAACAAGATAGCGTAATACGTAACAATATGGCGCCCGTTTCTAAAGATATCCCGTGCGAAGATGCTAATAGTAGGTTTTCCAAACACACAATGGTAGAAACTTCAGCTGTTGTTCGATAGAGAAGAGATAGTAAGCAAATAGACGCGACATACTTTTAATAAGGAAATGAGATGCGAACTCGTGCAAACATCCCCGGACCGGATAGGGCCTTTCCTGTTCTCACCGTTTCCACTTTACCGCTGCGACGATAGTCGTCTGTGAAAACCGTGAGTTATTTTAAACATTTGCATTCAATATGCTATGTTAAAGAGAAATCATGTGGTTTAAAACATAACTGATATTTTGAGCACTTTGAAAAGATTGCGTAACACTTACAGAAAGAAAGCTAAGTAAGAAAAAAGCTTCAGTTTTTATTTCGCGGTGACATCAGGGATCACTAACACATTCAGGGTCAAGGTAGGTACTATAGGAGTCCCTTGCGGGCTAGGCAGAGAACCGAGCGCCATATGACTTGGCCCTTACCCACCCCAGCCCCACTCACTTCATTTAACACAACATTCGTAGCTCTTCTCAAGCACGCTCGGTTTATCACGATCTGATAGGCGACTAATTTGTTCATGCAAAGACATTGGCTTGCTAAGCGTATCTTACCGCCTTTACCATGTAACTGTTTTCCCTTATTCCACCCACCCTCTCCCTTCCGTTATAGAACCACACGTGCAGTCTGGCGATGTCATCGTTCCACTGTTGAGAACATTTCTTCGCGTACCAAAAAGTTCGGCAACTCCTATCTTTGTCGTACCATCAAAAAGTGGAACGCCTTGCCTGCACATGTGTTCCCTCCTACCTACAATATGGGATCCTTCAAACGAAGCGTGAGCGTTCACCTCACCTCACAGAAAACCCCTGCCAAGTAACTACTCCTTAGAGGGTTGTTGTGTGCCTGCGTGTTAGTGAGGTCACCAGTAAGCTCGTAAGGAGTTGCTGTGTTAGCAGCAGAGGTGGCATCGCGCGAGTAATACTTAATGTATTGCAAGCGTTTATAGGCTACGGTAACCGTTTATACCGGGTGGGCCGTATGCTTGCATGCCTCCTGATGTTGTGTAAAAAAAAACACAAAAAGCTTTCTACCGAGACCTCTTAAGTGGTGGAACGAACTCCCTGCCGAGATTTTCGTATGGAGTTCTTAAAAAAACATACGTTTTACAAATCGGCAATTTTGACGAGCTCGGTGGCGCAGTGGTGAAACGCGTTGTTACACTACTTTGACACCAACGCTCGTGGGTTCGATTCCCACACAGTACAAACATTTGTGTGCATGAACATGTCTGTTTGTCTTGGTCTGGGTATTTTCTATGTATGATAAGTATGTATTTATAAAAAAAATGTATTTACGTATGTTTATCAGTTGTCTAGTACCCATAACACAAGCTTCGCTTACTTTGGGGCTAGGTGGCGCTGTGTAATTTGTCCGACAATATTTATTATTTATTTATAACGCCCAGTTATTTATAACACCCACACCTTATTTTAAATTTATTTTCCAAGATGTATACAAAATCGTAATTTTAATTGAAGTTCTCCAAACAGATAAGTTTGTACACGAGACCTTTGCACTCAACAACTAAGATACATTATTTTTTTTTTAAACATACCAATTACGAAATAGTATTTTTTTCAGACTACAGTATAACATTCAAACATATCACAAATACATTCCTTGTTCACTTGAACACATATCGTATATATTTATACATACACATACAGACAATACAGCTGTCCATAGCTACACGATAAAATATATTTGTTTGCCATCTTAGTAGTATAACAAAAACATTGATATATCATTATACAACTAGACTGGCAAACAAACATGCGGCCCGCATTAGATGGTAAGCGGTCACTGCAGCCTATTGACGCTCGCAACACCACGGGGATGTTACTGACGCGCTGCCAATCTTGTGACCTAAGCCTGTTTCGTCACCCCAGTAATTTCTCTGCCATATCTCATCCTTCAAACCGGAACACAGCTATGTAAATATAGCTGCTTGGCGGCAGAAATAAGTGAGACAGAGGCACCCACGCAGACGACGACTGTACTAAGTCCCTCTGGTAAAAATTCTTTATTTGCCATTGAGATCTCGCGGGTACTTAGACAAGTCTTGCATTTATAAAATCATTTTTTTATACTACGTCGGGACGCATACGGTACCCGCTTTACATCAGGTGGGCTATATGCTTGGCCTGATGTAAAGCGGGTACCGTAGTCTATTAACGCTTGCGATATATTAAGTATCACTCGCACGATGCCTCTCACATGCACGATGTTCGGTAACCATGGATCCGTCTGAGAAAAGAATTTTCCGACTAATTAAGAGCGAGTTAGGAGACTTTCTCCTGCCTCGTGCACATATCGTGATATAATTTTCGATGTCTTTGGACAAGCTCCTCAACTCGCTGCACGCTCCAGTAGCGGCGGACTGTTACAACTTGCAGTAGTTAATCACAGTGCGGCCAACTCGCCGTGTTATTTACAAGACTAATTACATGATTTCCAGCTGTGCAGACAGCTCGGCCATGTAATATTTCTATTTGATCACGCGCCGATGGTGAACGGTCCGTTTTTATCTTAATGGTATAAGAAAACTCTCAATATCTAGTGTATTCAAATCCTGAAGAGCTTAGTGGTACCAGTAAGCTCTCCAGGATTTGCTGTATTAGCAGCAGAGGTAGGCGTCGTGCGAACGATGCTTCATGTATTGCAAGCGGTCATAGGGCACGGTGACCACTTTACATCAGGTATCCGTATGCACTGCGTAGTATAACAATAAGTTGGTGACACACAGAGCGATGACACGGATCTGGTCCACTGCTGGTCACTACACAACTTCACAATAAACAAACGTACGAACATACAAAAAGACAAGAAATACTAGAAGTACTGCTTAACAAACTACCAAAAAATTGTTGCTTTATGGCTATTTATAACTCAGTGTGGAGCATGAAGCCTCGGTTCAGTGAAAGTGGAGTAATTGGAGTCAGCGTGAAGGCGGCCGTGGAGGCACTCAGCCATAAAGTCGCCGAGTAACATCCCCGGTGTTGCCACTGTCCATAGGCTACGGAAACTGCTTAACATTAGGCAGGCGGTGTGCTTGCTTGCTGTCACTGTATGTAGATTGTCGCATCGATTGGCCCGCATATTGTATAATTGTTTTAACGACTTTTAACATCATTCTATTTTTTGTTTTTTATTTTATCTCTGTGGCGGAATGGTTAATAATGCTTCTTTAAAACCAACGCTCGTGGGTTCGATTCACAGATGAGACAAACATTTGTTATCTTTTATACAACTACATTAGCAAACAGGCATGCGGCCCGCATTGAATGATAAGCGGTCACCGCAGCCTATTGACGCTAACAACACCGGGATGTTAATCGCGCGCTGCCAATCTTGTGACCTATGGCTTTTTCGTCACAGTACCCAGTAATTTCTCTGCCATATCTCACCTTTCAAACTAGAACACAGCTATATAAATATAGCTGCTTGGCGGTAGTAATAGGTGAGACAGAGGTAGCGCAGAAGACTTTTCCTCTGGTCTAGTTTTGGAGAGGTAGGATACGTCAAAGGAGCCTCTCTGGGGGAACTCCGCCTCACAGAAAACCGCAGACGAGCGAGTGAGGTTGGCAGTGTGCCCCTAAGGAGTTACTGCGTTAGCAGCAGAGCGATACTGGATTGGGAGGCATACAAGCTTACGGCCTACTTGATGTGAAATGGTTACCGTAGCGTACAAACACTTGTCATACATTAAGTGTCGCTCGCGTGATGCCGTCCGCGCCATACATCGTTCGATGTTATTTATTAATATTTAAAAAAGTTTTTAAAACATTTAATATGCTTGTAGTTTACCATTTTGTTTTCGGTAATAAACTGGGGTACATGTTCCACCACCATTCCGTGGCTGCACCGACTTTGCGATCATTTGAGTCGAAACGCGGGAGATGCAGCACGTCACTTGCTGCCCTGAGGATCTCTTCGCGCGGGACTCATTTCGGACTCCCAACAAATCATTTAATTCTATCTTTTTCTTTATACCTCGGGAGGCATACAAGCATACGGTCCACCTGATGTAATGCAGTTATCGTAGCCTATTAACGCTTGTAACATATTAAATATCACTCGCGCGATGCCTCCTCTGCTTACACAGCGAATCCTTAGGAGCTTACTGCTGACATCACTTACACGCAGGAACACAACAACCCTCTAGGGAGTTGTTATTTTGCTGTGGTTTTCTGTGAGGTGGAGGTGCTTCCCCAGATGCGCTGCTTTGATGCGCCCTACATCTGTTAAAACATTCAAACCAAGACAAACAGACATGTTCATGCACACAAATGTTTGTCTTGTGTGGGAATTGAACCCGCGTGCGTTAGTGTCACGTCGCGTCATTCACGACTGAGCCACCGAGCTCATCAATGCGAAGAAAATTTCTTCAAGCAAACTTTTAACAAAACTTCGCCAAAGCCAACTCTGGAGTATATATACATAATCCGTTTTATCCTTTTGTTGCGGTATCCCTAATTACATGAATCCTGTATGGATTACATATGCATATAGAAAGTCACACAGTATAATATAGCATATACAATAACATTAAACAATACATAACATTTCATGTCAATATAGTGAAAATAAAACCCTAAAATATCATTGTTGCCGGCGCTCAGCAGAAGAGGCGGGTCAAGGACCTGGGTGTACAACCCGAAATGCATCCTGATGCTTTAAGGTTTTCATATAGGTATTTGAGAATCCAGTGATTAGTAATGGCTACTTTGACACCAACAAAGCGTTCAGGCGTACGAATGTTTGCGGAAATCGAACCCACGAGCGGGTTCGATTTCCGCAAACATTTGTACGCCTGAACATTCTTTTTATACTACGTCGGAAGGCATTCGGCCCAGCTGATGTAAAGCGGTTACCGTAGCCTATGAATGGTTGCAATACATTAACTATCACTTGTAGCTCCTAAGGAGTAGGTAACTGTGTTAGCAGCGGCGTGTGACAACGCGCGAGTGATACTCCTGTATTACAAGTGTTCATACACTACGGTGACGACTTCACATTAGGTGGGTCTTTTGTTTATGTTTCTACCGAATTTGAACAAGAAAAAAATTCGATCTAAGCGAATTGCTTAACAATAATAAAGATGCAAAATTATTTATTTGTCGTCGGGCCCTCGCGGGCACTTAGATACGTCTTACAGTTTTGAAATATAATCTCATTATATATTACTCAATTCTCTTATATTGTTAATATTGTTCTTTTTAATCTGCCAGTATTTCGGAAATGACCATTGACGAATAAGAAATGCTTTAAGAAACTTGCCAATATAGGTCTCTTTTAAAATTGGCAATTAGATATTACGAGAAATTCACATCAGCATATTGGTACAATAACGATATCAAATGGTAGAATTAAAGATTAAAGACAGGTCGTCTGTACTGAATTATTAACTCACAGTTTAGGTCCCAATAGTGTTAGGTATTTAATAATCCGTGGTGCACGGCAGTTGAGCTTCACTTGAAATTTTTTAAATGCCTTATTTGTCATATTGCTGTCTCTCACTTTGCCAACAGGGGAAGTCAATTCCAAAACTTCCTACTCCTACAAATTTCTTCTCATTAATTTCGTTGTGAGTTCCAAGGCAGCTGTAGTTTAACCCCCGGAACAGCAATGGACTTCACTGTTCACTGCCTTTTTTGTGGTCGCCGCTGTTAATTCTGGCTACACAGGAGACACAGTGGTGGGTATGAGTGGTGGGCCTGTACTGAATTATTTCCAGACAGCTTTGTCAATATGTAATTCGTCAATTCTATAATAAGCCCTTTTACAGTGAGTATTTTTAATGTGCTTTCTGAACGCATTGTTAGAAAAGGACAGAACTGTTTCAGGCAACTTGTTATAAAATCGAATACAATTTACAAGAAAAGACCTACCAGTCCTAGCAAGCCGGTGCACAACACAACTTATTTCTACTTCTAAGTTTTTCGCTGAATTTTGAAAAAGACTTATATTGTTACTTATGTTAATTATGTTTTCATAAATATATTGAGAAATAACAGTGAGGTTGTTTATTTCTTTGAACAATCCCCTGATTTTCTGGAGCCCATGTTATAAATATGGCTCTTTTTCGTAAAATAAAAATCATCTCAATGTCAGCCGCCGTTCCCCACGACAGCATACCGTACGACATAATGCTGTGCAAGTAGCTGAAATAGACTAAGCGCCCAGTAGCCACATCCGTCAATTGCCTGATTCTCCTAACTGCATATGCAGAGGAGCCGAGCTTACCGGCAAGTTTATTTATGTGAAGGCCCCATTGTAATTTGGAGTGTACTGTAATACCAAACAAACAGTCAAATTCTAATTTATTATTCCCAATGAGAACTTCTGCAATGGCAGAAGTCACAGCGATACAATCAAAAGCTTTAGAGAGATCACAGAAACCCCCAATTGTATTCCTATGATCTCTCCCATACGTAAAGGATATGCCTAACCATCCGTAGTTAGTTCACCAGCTGTTAAACCGTAATGCGCATCACGAAAAACTTAAAAACTTTGATCCCGTCTGGGGAAGTACCTCCACCTCACAGAAAACCGCAGCCAAATAACAAACTCCTTAGAGGGTAGTGAGGTCACCAGTAAGCTCCTAAGGAGTTGCTGTGTAAGCAGCAGAGGAGGCATCGCGCGAGTGTTACTTAATTGCATATTACATATATATACATACATATAAATACAAGCGTTAATAAGTAACTGTATCAGGTAGGCCGTATGCTTGAATGGAATTGGGTTTAAACTGTATTTAGCTGCTAGGTCTTTTACCGACCTACTCGTAGCTAAAGTTTCATTCTGCCTTGTATTGTGTCAATATCGATGAAACTACACAGTGCCGCCTAATTAGTATATTAATGTTACGCTGCTTTTCTCGACCATTATCGCATTATGATTATGATGATTAATGATGATCGTATCATCTACTAAAGAAGCCGCTTGTTAAATCATAAATCCGCCTGATGAATGATTGTTGTGTTTCCTAAGCTAATTAAATGATAATGTTCATAATGTAATACCCAACAACAAAAAAATGTAAATCTTGTAATTGTTGGACAATTGTCGGATAAATTAATTATTAATTACAAACGACGCCACCTAGCCCCAAAGTAAGCGAAGCTTGTGTTATGGGTACTAGACGACTGTAAACATACGTAAATACATTTTTTTTTTGTAAATACATACTTATTATACTTAGAAAATAACCCAGACTAAGACAAACAGACATGTTCATGCAAACAAATATTTGTACTATGTGGGAATCGAATCGAAAGTAGCGTAACAACGCGTTTCACCACTGCGCCACCGAGCTCGTCTGAACGAAAACGACAAACATACAACGTATGTTCGTCGATGTATTTTTTTTTATACAACATCATGCATACGCGGCTCGCTTGATGTTAATTGGTTACCATAGAACTTTGACCTCGTAATACATTTTGGACGAGTTCGGTGGCGTAGTGAGTTCAATTCCTACATAGGACAATCATCTGTGTACATGACCATGTCTGTTTGTCTTGGTCCGGTGGTTATTAAGAGAGGTGGGGCGCATCAAAGCAGTCCCTCTGGCGAAGTACATACACGTCACAGAAAGCAGTAGCAAAATCACTACTTTTTGGAGGGGTCGTTGTGTTCCTGCGTGTGAGTAAGATTGCCAGTGATACTTAATGTATTCCAAGCGTTCATGTGCTACAGTAATCGTTTTCCATCACATGGATCATATGTTTGTATGCCTCCCGGCGGTGCATAAGAAAAATCCGTTGCTCTCTGCAGGTTAATTACTCAGGAGCTTACCGATAGCCACGGCTTTCTGTGAGGTGGAAGTACGTCCCGAAACGGGATTTTTGATGCGCCCTACCTTTCTTAAAGCTACCTGTAACTCCTCTATTCATGGACCCATTCACTTAAATCAGGTCATACCCGTGGACGTGCAATTGGCTACGCTCTCGTAATAGTTTTCACTCTCAATGGCGTGCCATCATATAAAGTGACCATTTAATATTATGTTGTGAAAACCAAATTGTAATGTTGCCATTAACATCATGGCAGTGTATCAACTTCAATGGCTGTAGAAAGTTCTCGACGTGCTTCACACGCCGCCCGCTCTGGTGCCAACCCTGGCCTCATGGTACTCAGGATTTTTCTGATCAATGTTTGTTTGTGATTCATCTTGGGTAAAATGTTTGAACTGATTTATATCTGGGCACCGTAACATGTTTTTGTTTTTTTTATGCACCGTCGGAAGGCATACAAGCATACGGCCCACCTGATGTAAAGCGATACCGTAACCCATAAACGCTTGCAATACATTGAGTGTCACTCGCGCGACGCCACCTCTGCTGCTAATACAGCAACTCCATAGGCGCTTACTGGCGCACTCACACGCAAGAACACAATAACCCTCTAGGGAATTGTTACTTGGCTGCGATTTTCTGTGAGGTGAAGGTACTTCCCCAGACTGACCGCTTTGATGCGCGCTACCTCTTTTAGAAACACTCAACCAAGACAACAGACATGTTCATGCACACGAATATTTATCCTGTGTGGGAATCGAACCCACGAGCGTTGGTTGTCAACGTAATGTAACAGCGTATTTCACCACTACGCCAAAGTGCTCGTCATCACATTCACCCATTGGCCAGTAGGCACGGTATTGCTAACATATTTAGGCGCAAAAACTCAACGTTTTTGTGAATGCGGTGTGCCTTCATGCGCAGTCAAGTGGTTTTTGGTTTGTGCATCATAGGTATTTCCTCACTCGCGCTGATTTGATGCTCCTTACTCTCTTAAAAACACACAAACCCAGGGAAACGGACATGTTGATGGACAGAAATGGTTGTCCTGTGTGGGAATCGAAACGACCACAACCCTTGGTATTAAAGTAACACTGCTAACCACTCCGCCATCGGGCTCGTCTAGTACTTCTTATTTTGAAGGCCTTCAAAAGCTACGGAAACCACATTATCAGGCTGGTCACCTACACTTGTATACCTTCTGACGTACAATAAAAAACGAGTCTTCGATTAGTTCGATCGATATTTCGCATCACGGTATAAGCATCCAAAAATGTTTTTTTATTTTTATTTTTACAACGTCAGAAGGCAATCAAGCGTACGCCCCACCTTACGTAAAGCGATTAGTGTAGCCTATAAACGCTTGCAATGCATAAGTACGAGTATTTCTCGCGCGATGTCACCTCTGCTGCTAACACAGCAACTCCTTAGGAGCTTACTGGACACCAACCTCGCACGCAGGAACACGACAACCCTCTAGGGAGATCTTATTTGGCTGAGGTATTCTGTGAGGTGGAGATACTTCCTTAGACTTTGCTTTGATGCATCCTACCTCTCTTTGAACTCTTTTACGTACTCTTCTTTTAGGACGTATATATACTATAAATAGACTTCTATAAATAGTGACGAGGCTAACTTCTAAAATCTTTTATTTGTATTGTTTCAGATGAATCCCGTATACACAGTACGGCCTTTAACCATACTATGGCTAATAGGCGCCGTAGCATGTGCAGTCGCCGAACACAGCGAACAGAACTCCACAATCACCACAAAAGCCATACGCACCACTATACTCCCATCTAGGACAACCAGAACTGAACTAAAGGTTTCCAGAAGTCTCAATCCTCACGACACGCAAACTGTCAATGTCAAGACAAGACAGGGACACATGACTCAGCTCATAGTAAAAAAGAAAGACCATAAACCCAGCACAGTGCACGGGAGCACAACGGCGGCGCCCACCACTGCCTCCGTCAAAACAACCGCATCGGTACTCCCATCTAATGTTACCGACGATGAAATTAAAAATAAAACTGAATCGCGAGATCAAAGGAAACTAAATTTTATGGGGACGCTTAACAGCGATCTAGCTGGTTATGATTATTATCTAAATCGAAACAAAAATCCAGAAGAATTTAGCAGCATTAAAGCAGAATATGGAAACTGGTCTCCAGTTTCTGTTTACCCTGAATCTCATATCCAGGAAGATGGGAAAAAACCTGATGCGGATTCAGAAACATCTAGTTACTATCCCACTTATGATAATGATAAGAGAACAGAGAATAAGAAAGTATATATTACTTCGACGAGTTTCCTAGATTACGGTGGACCGATAAAAAATTACAGATTTGACCCGCATAATCCGGTCATAAAGAATGACAGGAATCCAGTTTACATTGAAGTTGTGAGTACTAAAGTTGCTGATGAAAGTGAAAATGATGGAAATTCATTCAAAATTCCTGACCCAGTAGTAATCAGTTCAGAGCCCATGTATCTGAAAAGGGCAATAGATAAGTATAACAACAAACGAGGAAGATCTATTCTCACTCTTGGTGATGACGGTATACCAGAAATACAAGGAGTTCGTATGCCTGATGATGAATCCGACAAAAAGACATGGCGTAACGCACGTGTCGTTAATGGTGAATTGCTGCCATATCCCGAAGGTTATAAACCACCTAAAGCGATCGCGGAAGCGGATGTTTATCCAGATATAGCTGCTGCTGAACCCGATAAAAATTTTGGACCGTTCACCAAAGACGATAACTTCGAACCCAAAGATGGACCGTTTACCAAATTCGACAACATTAAATACGACTATGACGACAACATCGGGCCATACATGACAAGTGACAATCCAATATACGTGTACAAACATAAAAAAGACTATCACCTCAAGTCTGGGTACGGTCCTTTTACTAAAGCCGATAACTCGAAAGTTGCCAATTCTAAACTCATTGAATACATTAAACAGATAAATGAACAGGAAGCCAAGCGTGATTATTTCAGCGGTCGGAGCTCGAGAGCACACACAGGAGACATGGAATACTCAGAAAGTCACATACAAAGGCGAATGCTTCAACACCCCGGTGAAGCAAACTTCCCCAATTCCTTAATGTACACGCCCAAAAATGCTGTACCGGATTTTGATGAAAGCGTTCGTAATCCTGTTCTACAATATGCTCATCCAGAATTAGGAATTCAACCGGCTAAAGCAGACAGCCACGACAATAAAGAACACAAAGTAAAATATTACACCACAAACGTGCCTAAAAGTGCTCACCCTTATCCAATGGAACCCATCAATGGTTTCGGTCAACAACGATCCTCAAGTCCTAACAGGTATTATGAAGACGAGTACAAAAAGTTCTCCTATTACGAACATAACCAGAACCCCAATTATCCGTATCGTTATGGTTACATAAAGCGGGTACAAGAGCCATCGCTTTGGAAAAGATTCACCGACTCCATGAAAGACACTATTAACACCGCTAGTCAAACGGTTCAGCAACTGACGAGACCATTAATAGATCCTATTGCTAAAGTTACTCAACCTGTAATCGATCCTCTAGTTGAAGCTACTCACAAAATATCGCATAATTTAGGTTTGTATCCGTCAAATTCGATACAAACCCAAAGATATGCCCAGGATAAAATGGGAGTAGCGGCCGCAGCCGCTTCGGGAGCCCCTGCCGTACTACCAGCAATCGGTCTCATGGCAGGGGGAGCCGCGCTAGGACTGGGAGCTGTAGCTATGGGTAGGTTACTCGATGTCAAGCTAATGCGGAGCGCTGGCCTCAGTGAAGACGACATAGAAGATGCTCTAGAAAAAGAACACAAGAGGTCGTTCAGTGCCATGCCATATGATATCGACAGACAAATTATAAGCAGACAAAAAGTTTACGACGATAACTATAAGATGCCAAGTGAAAATGTATATGTGGTGATGTCTCCCGATGGGAATGATGGCAGCCGTTCAAAGCGCGAAGTAGTGTCCTATTATAGTGACCCAAACCGGAGTGCCGTGTTAAAGAGAGTGAAAAGAAAACATATGGTGAAACGCGCGTTAAGTGAAGAGATCCCTGACGATTTACAGCATATCGATGGTAGTCCGCCTGCGTCTCCTCTGAACACCGCGGCCATGGATTTAGTGAAGCAAACTGACTGGAGGGACTCGCAGTGCGCCAAGTTAACATTCTGCAAAGTCTTGACGTCGCAGCCGTCCGATTCGATGTTCGCAATGGAGAAGAAGATGGAGGCATTATTAAAAATGTAAGTACAATTACTTATATCTATATGTGCATCTATATATTAGTTTTCTAAACTTAGGAACTAAATAACCGCCGGTCGTTGAACTACTAACATTTGATTGAATTGCATATTGACGAAATTTACTGACAATTTTATTTCAAATTAAAAAATTATTACGTGTGTAGACGTTGTGTGGATATTAAAAAAAAAATGCATTACTAAGAGTAGAGTACACGTGGAATATTTGCTTAAAATTTTATATTCGTATTACTTTATTTCGTAAAATATGAGTGGTTACGTGGATACAGATGTTACATAACTAAATTAGTTCCACTT
This sequence comes from Pyralis farinalis, assembly GCA_947507595.1. Classification (NCBI taxonomy): domain Eukaryota; kingdom Metazoa; phylum Arthropoda; class Insecta; order Lepidoptera; family Pyralidae; genus Pyralis; species Pyralis farinalis. The sequence continues at coordinate 1,224,133 of OX382275.1, forward strand.
GTTTGACTGCTGGGGCATACAAAAGCCGAGAAGCACACGCCTACAACATACAGTTTAGGTAAACGATGCAGTTAACATAGTCATAAAGACCAGTGAGTACGTCACTGAACAAATATTACCTTTATTATGTAAAATCGCGTTTTCTTCAGGAAAGACACTTGAAAAACAAATTATCTAATTACAATATTTTATCAAATGGATAGAGCCGTTTTTGAGATATGTATGTATATCTTCACGCCAAGTCCCTTGCGGGGTAGGCAGAGAGAACGCCATAAGTCGCGGTCCTTACACACTTCACTCGTTTCTTCAACGTTCATAGCTCTTATTATGCACGCTCGCCGGTTCCTGGGGCTCGAGATACATGAAATATATTTATATATACAAGGATTGTTCCTTTAAATTCATCGCACTTGATTCACCTGTTAGGGAGTTGTCTTGTTTATTAGACTGGCTTCCTCTTCTTGGCGTTTTGCCGTTTCATAATCTAATAAGATTGACGGGGTCCGCTTCCTAAGCCTAAGGATTTGGTGAAGATGCTAATTTTAACATGCAGCGACTGCCATCAAACACCCACGACCCAGAGGTAACCAAACCTATCTCAGGTCACACGTCTTTCCAAATATAATTTCTTTAACTTTGACTTGCGAGTTTCCTCGCGATGTTGCCCATCACCTCCGAGCAAGTGATAATTACAAATATGTACGTAAATAAATCTGTCAACCGCGATAGTCTAAAAACCCTGTAACCTTACTCTTTAATCTTGCAAACATCTTTTACTATTGAGTAAAAAAAGTCATCAGGTTGACGGCGCTCCCTGTAGCCTCGCAAAGTTGAAAGTAGTAAGTGTTTGCAAGGCTACAGGGAGCCCCATCAACCGTAGATGTTTTGATTTACATTGCCTTGTCATAGAGGCTGATGACTGTGTGTATAGACAACAACGCAATCCATGGGGTTCTCTTTTTTTTCACATTTTTTTAGGGTTAAGTACCTCTATAAGAAAAAACGGGATCCTTACAGGATCACTTCGTTGTCCGTCAGTCCATCTGTCCGTCTCATCAAGTTGAAATTAATATCTAATACTCAAGACTGCAGTCTCTTGGAGTAGTGAAAAAATCAAACTTCTAAATGAACGCAATCAAAAGATACGGTCGTTTATTCAAGGGAATCAAAACCTATAGGGTACCAGCAGTACTTCCCGTTGACCTAGAATCATGAAATTCGACAGCCTCGTTTTTATACCAACAGCCACGTTTTACAATCGCACAGCTCGCCGACGGCTGTGAGTTCATACTCATACATTGGTCACGCACTGTGCGGTTCACGAGAAGTTTTCTACCGAGAACTATTAAGTTGCGGAATTAACTCCCTACTGAGGTTTTCCCGAGGGACTACAGTATGGGGTTCTTCAAGAAAGGCGTGAAGAGGTTCTTACAAGGTCGGCAACGCAAGAGTGACACCCCTGGTGTTGCAAATGCCCATAGGCTACGGTAACTGCTTACCTTCAGGCCGTACGCTTGTTTGCCACCTTAGTGATATAAAAAAGTTGACAAGAAGCAATGTCATGTAGCACAAGTAAAGGAAAAAATCAGAAAACCGTAAATTGGTAGTTTACTAAATTAAATAGTAAACTAACCGCGACCAAAGTCGTTATGTAGACAACAGTTTTCCACCGGCAAAGTTATGTTTCTCAATCCAGTTTATCTTTTCGTTAAAGCAATGTTCCGTGCTTTCATATTTATTACTTCAGTAATGTTAATTATTTTGGTGAAAGTTTATATGGAACCCCCGGTATACGAATCCGACTCGCACTTGGCCGGCTAACTAGGCAACGCTTGTACTGTGCATACAATACAACTGCACATGTACCCGTACGAAATGCATGTGCATGCACACAAATGTTTGTCTTGTGCGGAACGGGAGCAGCCATCGCTAATGATCAAGTAACCATTCTGCCACCGAACTCGTCGATTGACGTTTTTTAATGGTGGAACCTTAATTATTACAAGTATTCTCACGCGGCAGACCAGGGTCGTCACCGGCGCGGCGATCCGGGTGCAACAACCCAACTTTCCCGAGGTCACCGCGCACAGCCTCGGCCGCCTGAAGTCCGGGGCCGTGTTACGCAACCTGCTACATAACTCTTTCGTGCAATGCGTACGTTGCATAAACTCGCAAATCTATTAGGCTGACCGCAAATTAGCTACTATCGCTTAAGCAACTGATGGTCAACTTTTAGTTGCGTCCGTTTCATCGGTTCTCTTCAATTGGTGGGCGATAATACTTGTGTTGCATATGCTTATTTGCTCGTATGTCCCTATGTTGTTAATGTTGCTTTAACACGTAAACTAGAGCTGGAGCTCACTGGTGTTACAGGATGTGCACTGAACTGGTTTCACAGCTATCTATCGAATAGAAAGCAACTTGTCAGAATCGACGCATATTTAAATAACCCACAGAATATCAATTTCGATGTGCCATAAGGTAGCATCAATCGCGACTCCAACTGGAGTGATTGCTTTCATTTTTCTACGATTGGTACGAGTATGACGAAAGTTTGCTCCTGGTTGAATAAAAAATCTCGTCACTAAATTTTTCAAAAAATAAATACCGCTGCTTTCATAACAGCACCAAACTGTGTACCTGACTTCATGATTCACACTTGTAGAGTAATTGATATTTCAAATGAAATATTTACTGTAAATTAAAGTACAGAACATTTATTTTTGTAACTGGCTTGCATAACCAGCTATGAAAAGGGTTACATTTTCTACTTTTCGTAATCAGTAATTAATCAAAATATTGAAACTATGTTCGTAACTGTCTTCACGACAGTGGAAGATAGAGATTTAGAAGGTCATTTCTGCTCGTCACCGGTTTATGAAAATTGTAGCTTTAGCTTAAACCATAGAGAGAGACACTATCTCTAACACGGCGTTAGACAACGGGGCGTCACATTAGTTGGGACGTAAACAAAATAAAGCTAGCAACAAACGCATCATTAAGTTGTGTAGGTGACGATGATGTAGTCGCCATGAACATACTCCAACATGCGTCGCCGATGTGCGGTCGCGCCCACTTTTATATGCGTTTTAGAAACCGGCCGCGGCGGCGGAGAAAGCGATCATGATGACTGCCATCGTTTGGCGCGCTCTGCGACCGAATGACCACAGATTATAGCCAAATATGTTTATTAATCATAGAACTTTCCTCTGTGATTGATTGAACCTAAATTATAGTTCATTTGTCTTCACTCATTTTTTTGCGCGGCGCCAAATGAAAATAACTAAACAATCTTGTCTATTAAAGCAGTGACAGCCCAGTGGATAAAGAACCGTCCTAGTGAACAACAGGTCCCCGGTTCGAATCCTGAAATGCACCACTAAATTCGTGTTTTCTGATTTATGTACATATTTGTAATTATCACTTGCTCGGCGGTGAAGGAAAACATCGCGAGGAAACACGCACGTCCAAGAAATTATATTTCGAAAGACGTGTGACCTTACCTAAGCATGATATGGTTTTCCCTCTGGTTGTGGTGGTCTGACGGCAGTCGCTCCATGTCAAAAATTGTATTTTCGCCAAACCCTTAGGCTTAGGTAGCGGACCCCGGCAAACCTAGTGCTGTAGAGTAGACAACGGGATACGATAAAATAATAAATAATAATAAAGGATAAGAGAAGACTAATTGTTGTTAACATGTAGTTATTGCGATCTGTCTATCTATATCTTCACGCCAACTCCCTTGCGGGGTAGGCAGAGAGAACCGAGCGCCACAAGACGCGGTCGTTACACACCTCTTTTTTTCTTTTTTGTTTATACTACGGGAGGCATATAAGCATACGGCCCACCTGATGTAAAGCGGATGTCGTAGCCTATTAACGCTTGCGATATGTTAAGTATCACTCGCGCGATTCCTCCTCTGCTGCTTACACAGCAACTCCTTGGGAGCTTACTGGTGACCTCATACAATTATTCGGTTGCGGTTTTCTGTGAGGTGGAGGTTTTTCCCCAGACGGGCTGCTTTGATGAGCCCTACCTCTCTTAAAAGCTCCTCACTCGGTTCTTTAACATTCATAGTTCTTCTCATGCACGCTCGCCAGTCTTAGGGCTCCTGACATCATTCTGATAACACCCGATCCATGTGGCTGGCGAGTCTACGTCTCCCTCGGCACCTACATCCTTCTACTTTCACGTTATTTAACGGTTTTGTCGTTCTTTACTCTTGTATTCTTTATTCTACTTTTATGCTCCCTCTGCCAAACCATGTAAAGATACCGACAAAGATCTCTGGAAATGATTCAGCACATGTTCAGCACAATTATTTATCACTTGACTTGACATCATCATTATTATTGTACTGTTATACATAAATCTATATATATATCTATCCATATACACAAAAATGTCCGTTATAGACTTGGAAACCATTCAACCGATGTGCCCCAAGCCGGTTTCATTTGAAAGGCAATAATGCGAAGATGACTTTAGACCACTAAAACAATACATTAGGCACATTCCGTCCGTTCATGAAGTCGATTTTCGACTTTTCCCATACAAAAATGTTCAACCTATCAAAGGGTCGCGTTACTTGCTAATAAATTAAAAACATTAGTGTGAAGTTGGCGGCTTGCTCCAGAATTGGGACCTCGACAAGTACCACCCTATTACTTACAGTGGGTGCACGGGCAAACATTGATTCCCCCTGCACCCACTGGTGGGTAAACCCGGTGGGTGCACGAGAAAACATGATTACCCCGTCCACCCCCTGGTGGGTAGATCACCGGGTGCACGGGAACATCTTGCAGAAAAACACACAGACAAACTCAAAATATTGTTTATCCGGTAGCGTTAAGGTGAAATAGTTGATAAATAAACAAAATTTTCTTTTTTTCCAATGAATGAACAAAATGTATTTCTTTAGTATCCGCTGGTTTGTTATAAATTAGCCAATATAGGTCTATTTAAATATCAATTTAAAAAGACCTATATTGGCATGTTCATTTTATTATTTCTTCTGCGCCAATAATCATTTTCGAAATATAAATAAATCAATAAAGAACATTGAAATCTATGAGAACTGCATTCGTATATGCATTCATTTCACACTAACTTTGTTTCTAATATCATCAATGCGAATACGGTTACAAGCGTTACACACCAAGTTTTGCGCAACGCTCACGTTTCAACCGCGTTCATCCTACTTTCACATAAGACAAACATTTGTGTGCATGAACATGTTTATTTGTCTTGGTGTGAATGTTTTTCAGGAGGTAGGGCCGTTCAAAGGAGGCACACCTAGAAAGTACCTCTACCTAGGCACTGCAGCCAGATAACAACTCCCTTGATGTTGTGTACCTGCAAGTAAGTGGGATTACAAGTAGGTTCCTAAGGAGTTGCTGTGTTAGCGGCGGGCTTGGCAACGCACGATACTTCCTGTCCTGTGCACCTGTATAGTAACCACTTTACATCAGGTGTATGTTTGTAAGTCTTTCGAAGTTGCGTAATGCACAGTAAAGTTGTGAAGTAACAAACACTTTAGTATTCGGCGTCCTGCAGTCGGTCACCACGAGCACGTGACTTGAAGTATGACAGTGTTTCGTCATCGCCGGCGCTGGTTCACACCCTGCCGCTAACATGAAGCAGTACCCCCACGTCAACCACATGACTGATGTACAACTGTTGAAATACTGACACTAAGAAATTATTATTGACAATCACCAGCGTGTCTTATTTGGAATTTTGACGAGTTCGTGGATGACGCGACTTTAACACCAACGCTCGTGGGTTCGATTCCCACACAATGCAAACATTTGTGTGCATGAACATGTCTATTTGTATTGGTCTGGATGTTTTGAGAGAGGTAGGGCGCATCAAAGCAGTCCGCCTGGGCAAGTACCTCCACCTCACAGAAAACCGCAGCCAAATAACAACTCCCTGGAGGGTTGTTGTATTCCTGCGTGTGAGTGGGGTCACCAGTAAGCTCCTAAGGAGTTGCTGTGTTAGCAGAGAAGGCATCGCGCGAGTGATACTTAATGTATAACAAGCGTTCATAGGCTACGGTAACTGCTTTACATCAGATGGGCCGTATGCTTGTATGACTCCCGACGTTGTATAAATAAAAAATCTACATCGATAATGCTTGACCAGCTAAGTTTTCGGGTCTTCTAAAAAGCCTTCCGTGGCTTTCCTTTGTCGGTGACGAGGAATCCTCTGTTAATTTTGTGAAATGCAAACAATACCGTCAGTATTTTATTCATAATTTCTTGTACATACCTATTTTATTTTTACATCCCGTCTGATGGTAATCAGTTACCACTACTTACAGACACTTGAAACGGCAAGGACGTCACTTGAGCGTCGTTAACTCCGTAAAAACCTCTTCACGCCATTTTGAAAAACTTCATACTAGCTAATCCCATGGGAAAATCTCGTAATTTTAATACATTTTAATTTTTACTAGATTTTCCCAATGTACCCGACCTAAAAGTAAGGAATTAATAAAGTTCAATAAGGGTTTTTTAAAAAAATACAAGATTGATAGTGAGTTAGTGACAGCAAAATTGTAGCTTCTATCGAATTCCCTTAAGATTAGAAAAGCCACTCCCCTGTGTCATTAATTTCCCCAGATGTTCATATTCCGACCACTATTCCGTACATCCATTGGAAACCAATAACCATCGCCTCCCCTGCTATGCGTCATTCAAATGCTGCTACATGCATACGTGCAAGGATCATTTAGCTACACGTTTCCTTTGCCATCATACATCATGTAAATCACCTGATTTAAAATATATATTATTTTTATAGCCTTTATAACATACCATCAAATTTACAGGCGATATCGAACAATTTAACTTCAATATATATAATAATACATAAGAGAAAAAAATATTTTGTGTATAAAGTTTTCACAAAAAATCCGAATCGATAAACAGAAACTTGAGTAAATCATTCGAAGGCAATTTTTATACAACGTCTCTAGAGGCATACAAGCATACGGCCCACCTAATGTAAAGTGGTTACCGTAGTTATAGTACATACGAGTTGTATTCGTTTTGCCGCGCTAGCCGCAGGCTCTCGCGCGGCAGCTCTTCAAGACCTGACTGATTCGCACACCGCCACAATCCTCCAGCGTGATATTATTTGGCTGCGGTTTTGTGTGCGACGAAGGTATTGATACCTCCCCATAAATACAGACCAACACAAACAGACATGTTCATGCACATGTGATTGTTTTATATGGGAATCGAACCCACGAGCGTTGGGGCATAATATTTATTTTGTTCGCAACACAGCCAACATAGACAAAAATTGTTATTTTTTTGTACAAGTGCCAACATTGTCTTCTCGTTCCCGTTCCGCCACGACTAACAACTGTGTCTTGTACGTGCGCAATAAAAGTAATAAAAAATATTATTAACGGTGTAAAGCAGTGTTTATGTCATCTCCAACAGCGCCTAACCACACAGTCCATTTTCAATGTTGACAATCAAGATATCACCATATTTTATGTAGGAATTGACCTGCCCTGCCCTGCCCTGCCACACCGGACTCGTTACGATCGTTTGTTTGAAGTGTAGATACTGCTATAATATATGTGTAGTGTCGAAAGGCACGCAATCCATAGCTCACGTCGCGCGCTCTTCACATGCAAATGTTCGATTTATCAGTGTTCAGTTACGTACAAGAGAAAGTGTACCTGCTCGCCATCATGTGACGAACAGCATGCCGGACACACATTTGTTTCTATTAAAACGAATGTGACTGTCGGGTTATGCCCGTCTGGTGAAGTACCTCACAGAAAACCGCAGTCATATAACAACTGCCAGAGGGTTGTTGTGTTCCTGCGTGTGAATGAGGTCATCAGTAAGCTCCTAAGGGGTTGATGTGTTGGCGGCAGGGGTCATCGCGCGAGTGATACTAAATATATAGCAAGCGTTCGTAGGCTACGGTAACGGCTTTACATTTACATCAATCAGAAAGCCCGTATGCTTGTATGTCTCTCGACGTTGTATAAGAAAAAAATGTCTATAAGCTACGGTAACCGATTAACATTACACAGGTCGTGTGCTTGTTTGCTACCTGGCGCGGCACTTCTAATTAACAAACCTTTGGCGAGAGAGAGGAAGGGCACGGCAATGCAACATCTCAAATATAAAAAAAATCGGGAATATTTTACCAGCCGCGTGGAAGTTCATCTACTCAAGTTCCACGGGAACCTGTAACACTTTTTAACACTTAAAAGTAGCCTATGTGCTAATCCAGATACCTTATTTGCGCAGTAAACGTCATTAAAATATCTTCAGCTGTTATTCCGTCAAAGAGTAACAAACATACAACCGAATAGTGGAAGGATGCAGGAGCCGAGGAAGGCCAAGACTTACCTACCATGACCAAATCGATCGTGTTCTATCAGAAGGTTATGTCAGGAGCTTTAGAAACCGAAGAGTGTGCACGAGAAGAGCTATGAATGATAAAGAACCGAGTGAGGTGTGTAAGGTTCGAGTCACGTGGCGCTCAGTTCTCTCTGCCTACCCCGCAAGGGATCTGACGTGAAGTTATAGTAGCAGTAGTATCAAACATACATACACCCTATCAAACATTTGCAACATAAGCAGGATTAGCCGATAAACATGTTTAATAAGTTCAGAGGTCGTAATAGTGGCTTTCATACACGACGACGTTCAGTCGTGTGATCGTGTCGTGACTTGTGATAGGTCGTCTCACTTTCTATAATATTCGATAATCTACGAAGCAGACTAATAAATAGTTAGGTTCAAGTTTTTCAGAACAATTTCCAGATAATTTGATGTATACTACTTTGCGTCTTCAACAAGTGTTAGTTCACGCGAACTAGCACCGGCGGGCAATCAAACTGTTAATAGATGTTTACGGGCATCCCATGGCTGCTCTGGTAGTGCTGGCTGCTGCGGTTGCCTCTGCAACTGCCCGCCGTCTTTAATGGACGACGTACGCAACCGCCATCTCTAATCTTTATACTTCTGATTTCGGAAATAATACAAGCTTACGGCCCGCCTGACGTAAAGTGATTTTATACGCCCTATACGCCCACGCGTTGTCGCCCCTGCAGCTAACATGGCAACTCCTTAGAAGCTTCTTGGTAACTGCACTCACTCCCAGGAACACAAGAATTCTCCAGGGAGTTGTTATTCGGTTGCGGTTTTCTGTGAGGTGGAAGTACCTCCCCAGTTCGGCTGCTTTAATGCAACATGCCTCTCTCAAAACACCCGGATCAAGGCAAACAGACATGTTCATGCACACAAATATTTGTTCCTGTGTGGGGTTGGTGTAAACTATACATTGGCAAGCACTCGACCGGCTACTCACCTGCATCTGAACATATCCCACTCCTGAAACGGAAGATGCAACTACCACGACTAACTGCTCTTACAACAACAAGCTAAGACACGTGTTCTGGTGTCATTTCTAAAAAACGTTGGTGTCCTCGACTTTGCAATACCCTTGTGGGGTAGTCAGAGAGACCCGAGCGCCACATGACTCGGTCCTTACACGCCTGTCTCCCTTCTCGAACATTCATAGTCTGTTGCATATCCGCTCTTACCGTCACCTGATTAAAACACGACCGACTTGGTCATTGTAGGAGAGACTTACCCGTGCCCGGCTCCCACATTATTTCACTTTCGAGTTGCGTACCTGTTTCGTCGTTCTTTCCTCTTACATCTGTCTACATGTTCGAACGGAACATCTCTCTTCTAACCTAAACACGAATTATCTACAGAATTAACGTCAAAAATTTTCCGCATCAGCCAGCTCTCATCAGCACCGCGTTGAGTATCGCCAACTGTGTCTCTCAAGCTTTTACTTCCAAGTAGTAAAGTATTGTATTCCGAACGCTCTATTCACGCTGTTCCCTCACTCGCCTCTCCATCCCTGCTAGAATCGTTTCCAAGATATACAATTTCATTCACTTGTTAAAACTCTACATCATCAACCGTAATGCTTGCATTCGTTCTTGGTCTATGTTCAGCAGTGGACGAATACGGGCTGATGACGATGAAACAAAAATACGTAAATAACTAAGCAATGAAACAGATAAAATAATGCAGATTACAATAAAACTGTGCGGCATAACCACGTAACATCACATTACAGTTACGTCATCGGATTCAAACGCGAAAAAAAAATAAAAGCCGTCAATTTTGAACGAGCAGCAGACTGCTTGCCGCCAAAGCGAGCCGTTCGCGGGCGGACATGTTGCGCAATGTCGCGTCGGTGAAAGTGTCCGAACGGCATTCCGGAGATGCCGCGTTATCTGAACAGTCCGCGGGCCGCGGGCTGCTGCGAGCTTACTGGCGGGCCGTGTCCGGCGGCCGCTTGTCTGACACCGCTACCGAATTCTTTTTAAATCCATGAAACTTAACGAGGATATACCCGTGGTTAATACTCAATATATGATTCGAAATAAAGCTTGAGACTTTGTAGGTAACACACAGTGACTAGGTATAATAACAGTTGTCTTACCCAAAAAGAAAAATCCTAGAACCCAATTGTCCGCGATTGTGTTTAATTGTAATTAAATATTATTGGGTTTTTTACGGATAAACGTGCAAATATAACATTTGGAAATATTTAATTCTAATTTATTAATATTACAGTACTTCTGAAAGCTAGTAAGGTCTGCTTGAAAGGGACAGGCATCATTGATACTCGTATTTCTTACAGGGCATAAGATTTTCATATGCATACGGGTGTGTATTTTAGTATTATTAAAGCATAGTGAAATACCATTTATGTATATATTGAATAAAAGAGGGGCGAGCAATGAATCTTGTGGACATCCCGAGGGGATTGGCATTGCCGCAGATATGAAACCATTCAGTGCGGCG